>VZSR01003806.1:11045973-11083448 GCA_013398615.1 Brachypodius melanocephalos
ACTGATCTCTGCTCTGTGGTGACCAGGGACAGGACTCAAGAAATTATCTGAAGCTGAATCAGGGGAAATTTAGGTTGGATATTAGGAAAACATTTTCAGAGGGTGGTTGGACACTGCAACAGGCTCCCCAGGGAAGTGGTCACAGAGTTCAGAAATTGTTTGGACAATGCCCTCAGATACATGATGTGACTATTGGGGTGTCCTGTGCAGGGCTAGAAGCTGGACTTGATGATCTTGGTGGGTTACCTCCAACTCCCCATATCTTATGACTCTAAGTAGATGTTATTGGCCAACATTTCTTTTTTGCACCCAGAGCTGCAGTGGTTGTTAGTGGCTCTACACATCCCAGCACCAGCTGCATTGCTTTGTGTGTTTTCTGATTGTTGGACACTTTGTGATCCTTTACAATCACGGGTGCTTTATCAATAACATAGCAGTCATGTTAAACCTCTACAGAAGTACACAGGAGCAAAACATAAGATGTATTCCAGAAATAGGAATCTAGCAGCAAGGCATCCATTTTTCACCCCTTTGGGAAAGGTAAAATTGTAACCTGTGTGTAAGAGGCTGAATTAATACACAGTGATTTTTTGGCAATTTTAATGTAAGTCATTGCTGAACAGTCTCTTCTTCCCCCCCTTTTCTTTTTCAAAACATGGACTAGATTTTTCCCCCCTCTCACTTTTTCTCTCTCTCTTTTTTTTTTTTTTTTTTTTTTTTTTTTTTTTTTTTTTTTTTTTTTGGTTAAATACCTTGATAGACTACTGGTAATCTACCACTAATCCTTTCTCCTCAGTACACACATAAAGAAATAAAAGATGCCAGTTTGTGGCTTAGCTGCATTCAGGAAAACTTCCGTATTGCTGCCAAGAACTGCCATCTGCCACCTACAAGCGCAGGTGCCAGGGAGTCTCCTCTGCACACAAAGCATAATAATATAACACAAAGGACCAATGTGCACTAATAATTGCTAAACACACAGAAAGAGGGGCCAGAACATTTTTATGAAAGTTTACTTAGTCTGTGGAGATTTGCATACAGATGGCTAGGTCAGGGTGCTGTGTATGCTGCCTGGGCCACTGTGGGGTAGGGCTGCCTTCAAGCAGCCTTTATAAGCACACACGGCTTTTACTATAGCATAGTGTTGTGGAGAGACCTCATTCTGCACACACTGAATAGTCATTCAAGTAGCTTGCTTTGAAATGAGAAAAGACCTTGGATGGGGGGAAAAAAAGCAAATTCTTTTCTTTGTGAGACAGAGGAGGAGTGTTGGGAAAGAGGCCAGAGGACTTAAAGAATGTGGGTTAGCAACCAGGAATTAGAGGAAAGTTTCTGTGGAGACACACAATTAGATATGTGGCATTCACCCCTCTCCTTCTAGTGGGCAACAAGAGCAAGCACATTTCAAAGGGTTCATCATCTGCATGAAACAAGGATAGGGGGAAGAAAAAGCACCCTAATTTTTAAAGTATAAAGCAAAGTGTAACTGTCTTAAAATAAAACAAACTCAGAGGTTAAGCAGCAAGAAATTTCCCTTCGACTAAGAGCATGAAGACACAAACCCTGAATTTAGTGTATTTCCTTTGTGTATGTGTGAATCCGAAGCTGTTCATATGTGTGCATACATACACATGGGAGGTGCCTTCTGATAGATTTAGATATTTGAAATTTGAAGTCATTGCTGTAAGAATTAGTTTGTCACAAATTTATGGAACATTTTTTTTTCTTTCTCTAAAATATCTAGGACTTACTGACCACAAAATCCAGAAAGATGCTACCTTGTGTAGAATACTTATGGCAGGTGTCAATATTTAGTTACCAGCATAGTAGGTCCCTTCGCAAACATTGTATGTGAATAAAGGGTGATTTTCAAAGCTGCTCATCTTTTATGGATTTTCAAGTGTAACTAATTATCAATTTTGCCTTTGAAACAGTTTGCTACCCTAGGTGTGTGGTTCGGTTTCTTCCTTGCTTTTTGCAGTCTGAAGATTTCATCACACCTGTGAATCAGTTCCTGATTCTGAAAGAAAAGAGAATTAGTTGTCTGGGCTGTCCACCCATCTCCGTGGGAAAAAAAAAATCTATTAATTTTCTTCCTGTTCCTTACCAAAGATCCTTTAAAAAACCCCAAACCAAAACAAAACCATAAATTATGGCACATGCTATATTTCTTCAAATACTTAATTTTTTAATAGGTCATTTCAGAAACTAGTGATATAGCTTCAAAAGATACTGCAATTAGATCAGTGTGTCTGAAGGTGAAAATCACATCATCTTACGTTTTCAAAACTCTGTATAGATTCATGACATAGGATTTAAGTACTTTGCAATCAATAGATTCAAAAACATTGTAAAAGCTCCGTGAGGTAAAAATATAAAAACGTGCTTTAGAGGAAAAGAGCAACAGATAGGCTTGCCCAAGGTCACAGAGGAAGTCTAAGAGAGGTAAGAATTGAATCCTAGTCCCCTGAGTACCAAGGCAATTCTGTATCCATTATCATTCATCCTACTTTGAGAGTGCTAATTGATTTTGACCGCTTAGCATGAGCTCTTTAAAGGGGCCTGATTTTCAGGACTGTTTGTCTCCTGCAGAATGTGGGGCTGAGGTCTGGGGCACGATGGAAAGGGCAGCAGCAGCAGAGAGGCTTTTCCAGAGTTTTGATTGCTGCAGGGCTGGGTGCTTCCTCCCTGCCTCACCTTGTGCTCATCCTGTGGCTGCAGAGGGTTTCCTTCAGCCTTTGCTCTGCACCAGCTTGGCTTGGGGTGCTCATTGCCTCTGCTGTGCTGTCAGTAACCTGAGATTTGCAGTTCTGCCCTTAGAACTGGTTCTGCCATAGGCATTGCTTCCTATAGGCTTCCAGAAGTTAGCAGCAGGGGAAACTAATCATACATGAACTGCAGGGAGAGAGACTTTTCTGTCCCAAACGCTTCATCTCAGATTTTGTATGTCGTGCTAAGGATTCTCAGAGTCTATGCTTGATTACTGTCTTAGCATGTCCATCCTTTGACATAAATAAATCATTTCTTATTTACATAAAATTGCAGCCTTAAAAGGCAAAATAAACCTCAAATATTTGCACGCACTTAACCCACCAATACTTTAATTTTCTTATTTGCCTAATGTAAGAGATTTTCATTTGACCTGCACTCGTGACACTGTGCTTTCTTAAAGCATTGTGGCTGCACAGCCAGTCATATTGTCCTTTCCCAAAGCAAACCTCCACCTCTCCCCTCGGCACAGGAATTCCCCTTTCATGACAGTTCATGTACAATTATGGTGTAGAGGTAGATCCAGCAGACAGAGAGCAACTAAGTGGGAGGTCTCCAATAACTCAGCAGCAGTTTGCAGCTGCTCACCAGGTATGTTCTAGCAGCTGATTTAGGATCTAACACACTGGATGCCAATCTGGAGCCTTAGTTACACATTTAACTTGATCTTTTCTTTGAACGTGTTTTTCCTTTTGTGTAGGGCTACCATATAAATCCTAGCTAGAGCAAGGATGGGCACGAGAGCAGAGATTTTTTGGGAGTCATATACTTAAGTGACAGCATGACTATGGTGGAGCACAATAGTATCTCTTTTCTTAAATGTAGGATTTATAATGCATTTCATAAGCCTTCTGGGCAAATTAGGAAAAAAATAATAAGTTAGCAATGGATAGAATCCAGGTTCCTAAATACCAAACACTGCAAAATTTCCATATAAATTATCCCTTCAGGAGCTGAGTTTTACTTTGAATGCCTTCTTGGTCTATGAGGTCTGAAATTATGCCAGTCTGAGGGAGTTCCAGATATTTTCCATAAAGGTTGCTTTCCAAAATCTTTGAAAGCAATCACAGAATGTCCAAGAATGTCCTAACCACTGTCCTTCTGAGCAGGGGGACAGTGGTTAGGAGGATTGTCCAGGAGGAGTGTCCTCCTGATTGCTCCCCCATAGTGGTAGGTCTGAGTTGGTTTGGTCCCCTGCAATTACTTTAGCAAGTGTCAGAGAGCTAATGTGGAAATCATTTTAAAGCAAATGTTTATTGAAAGTAATTGAAAACCATAAAAATGTTAAGATTCAGCTCCCCAAGAAGTTTTATGTCATTGGTAAAACCCAGAATCATTAGCTAAACTTTGAGACAGAGCTCAGGAATTAAATTAATGAAATTGAAATGAAATTAAATGAAAGCTCCTCTTCAATGCCTTTAAGTGAAACCTTGACCTCACTCAAATCAGTAAGGTGGCCACTGACAGCTACAGAATTAGAATTTCTACTTCTTTGCTCCATTCGCTTTCTCTAAAGCTGAAATAACATAACTTTCTTATGTCAGGACAGATGCATTGGCATTTAAGAGATACGTCTATGCAGCTCTGGGCTTGCTTTCCTGTCTTCTTTGGAAAAATGCCTGCTTTCTCTTTTGGTTTAATGCAGAAAGGCTACACTGATTCTTAGTGTGCATACACACTTCTTGGTGCAGAGAATGTTTTGATGTCATCTGTTTATGCTGAATTTGTTAAAATCCTACCAATTGTAAAACCAAATTTTCTTTGAGATGACTTGTTCTCAGTTCACAAGATATCCTAGAATTCATGGATAGATATTTGAAGTATGGTTGCCTGCTTCTTAAAATGCAGCTAGTAGGAATGTTTAACAAAGACAGAAGGGAGCTCTATTTCACTTTTCTTACAATCTAAGGAAATTATGTTACAGATAAATAGTTTTCTAGAACAAATTATAGGACATATTTTAAAAGCATTTAATATATGAGTCCAGATTTATTATATTTTCACTTCTCTATTCCATAACTTGCCTCCAGACTTCCATTTTGATCTATAACTATTCTCTCAAAAAAGAGAAATGATTTGAGAAATGCCAATTTGAAACAGATTCTTATAATAAGTTGGCCCTTCCAACTGTAAAGGTATTTATTTGGAAGATATTTCTAATAAGGAATCTTTAAAAAATATCCCACACATGATCAAAAAATAGGCACTGTGAGAGCATGTGTAGATCTGAAACAATGGGTTGAGAGAATAGATCAGTCTTTTGAACTAAGTGTCCAGTCTGCCTCCAAATAAACACTTCTAGGTGGAAGGCTGGTATGTGGGGTTCTAACTGTGCCGTTTCAAAGATAATTTGAATGCATTATGACCCTCTGATAAATCATGCCCCTTTTCTGTTATGAAAAATTTATTCTCTGCTACTTTTAAGTTACCAATAGGACATGGAAGACACCTTTCTCTCTTGCAGTAGATGAGCATAGATGCAGCTGTCTACAAAGTGTGCACAAAATGTGTGAATTAACATCAGGGAGATATGAAGATACAATCCTTGTCTGACTTTGGCAGCTGTTCTTTTTGACTGTCTTAAAACTATAAAACTGAGTTTATCAACCAAGCAATAAAAACATGTTAAATTTGTTTAGATTTTTGATATTTCCATGTCAAATTTCCATGAGTTTTAATTAGAAAGACAAGGATCCAGAATCAACTCCTTTGGGCCTAGATGTTTAACTGATAGACAGGTTTTTCTGAAGGAGAATAGGTCATTTGGAGATGTAAAGAGGATGAGGTTCTACATCATTCACAGAAATATTAAGAAATTATGTGAGATTTCAGGATAACAAGTTACCCGAAAACAAGAAAGCAGTGGAGGAAGGACTGCAGAGCTTCCAGTCTTTTCCTCATTGGTATCTGGGTTTTTACATCTAAAACTGCTTCCTCTTTTCCTGGCCAATTGTCCTAATTTGAAACAACTTCTATGTAACAAAGGAGGCAATGCAATACTCAGAGGTAACTGAGTATTATTTTAAATTACTTCTTTCTACTAATTGTCCTTTGTTTTGAGAGTGAGAAGAAGAACTGAAATTTATACTGGGGCAATTCCTTCGTGTACTACAATTAAAACAACTGTGAAGAGGCAGAGTAACATGGAAAGTTTTGGTGGCCAGAGGCATGTTGTTTATTGTCACACTTTTAAATCCATTTACCTAAATACAGACTGAGGTTCCTAAGTCTGATAAGTGAAAGTTTTAGATCTGCCTTCTCATTACCTGACAAGAGGAATAGACCACAACGTGGGTCTGCCTCTAATAGTTTGGAAGCAAAATAGGACCACAGAAGTATGAGCTTCTGATATAGAAGAACAGTGCATTCATTTGTAAAAATGCAACTTCTTAGACCTTCTCATTCCTATTGTTATGCCACCATATTTGCAATCAAAACAATTACTTAACTTTCTCATACTTTCAAAATACAGAGTGAAAATAGCAAAGAAAACCTAGTTTATTGATGAAATAAGCCATGTAATTTTTTTTAAGGCTGAGACAAAATTCTCTGAAGCCTTTAAGCAGCTTTTCTGTTGACTGCAGTGGGCACTTGGTCAGCCATTTATGTCATAAGAGGAATTAGTACCATCCTTAAGAAAACAATGCTTTCCCATAGTGGATGCACCTTCTCTTCTCAAATTACAAAGAGCTTGTCATGAATTATTTTTTCTGCTTCATATAGACAAGGTCTACCTGCAAAGGTAACTAAAAGAATAACCATGGAGATGCCAATTTTACGGTAATTAAAAAAAGAAAAAAAGCAACTTTGCTAATCAGCAACCCCTTTGATCTGGTTAACCCTAAAGGTCAAACTACCCTGACCCCATCAATGTTCTTGCTCTAATGTTGCCCCGCTTGGATCATTTCTCCCATTGTTTTATTCATCCCATATTAACTTCAAAACGAAGCTGCACTGTTCCTGTGTACCTAGCAAATCTTCCTGATCTTGCATTGAGGTGAAGGCCCATTGTTTCACACCAAATCAGTTGCCATTGTGCCCATTCAGCAAAATCGTTCATTTCCCCAGCCTAATGACTGTATCCTATTCGAGGCTGTAAGGATTTTGTCATTCTGACCCCAAGGGCTATTTAAACCCTTTGATCTTACCTGTTATTGCCCCACTCTTCAGCTGCTGAGCTGACAAAATAGGCACTATTTTAGCTACCAGCATAAGTGACTGTATTGCCATTTGCAAGACGTATGTGTGAATGGAAGAGTATGAATGTGTTGAAGGAATTGCCTCCAATCCTTAATTTTACAGTAATGTGTGCAGCTTGTGGGGAGCTGGGTTTTTCAAACCTGCTGCATGTTAGCCCCTGCTGAGAGGTTCTTATTTCCCCTTGATGTGAACGAGAGTTTTAGCTTTCATTTCTGCTGGGAGCAGAAATCCTTCAGTGCTTTCAGAAATTACAGCCTCATTTTCTCATGAGGGTTCATGCCTCTTAAGCAGTGTTTTCCGGGGGAGAAGAAGGATGAGATGGGCCAGAGAAAGTATCCCCAGCAGCCTCCAGAAACAAGACAATTTGAGATAGAAGTGGGCAGCTCTGGGCCTCTCGCCGCTTCCATTTGTAGCCTCCATGGGTTAAGTGGAAGAATAGTGATTGCTTAGAGTAGATTTTTCTGGTGGTAGTGGATTAAAACAAGAGAACAAGGACCTGTTGCTTGTAGCTCTTGGATGTAAAAGGTAGGAAAAGAGTGAAAAAGGACAACAGAAATCTAATAGAAGGTCGTCTCCTCAAGCTAAACACCTTTTCTCCTTCTAGCTGTTTTCTGTTTGGAAAAAATTCTTCCTTTGTAGAGACATACCTTTAAAAAGTGGCATCATAGGAACTAAGCAGTGCATTTCAGAATTGTCAAACACTTTTGTCTTTTAGCACAGCAGAAATTGAGCCCAAGAAAAAGCAATTTTATCCCAATAAAGTGACAGATATATGCTTCTAGCCCAAAACCTATTTTTGCTTTAATAGGACAGGATAATGTTAAAAAAAGATAAATCCATATTTTGGTCAGAAGAAGATTCAACTGCTAAATTTTGTGTGCGGGAGGAACTGGAATATCTTGTTCAGATATCTAAAGTGCATGATTCAAAAAGTAATCAAGTGACATAAAGGAGCAGAAATTACAATTCCTGTGAAGCTCGTTGGTAGCTCATAAAAATTCATAAATTAATGCTGTCTCAATTTAAAATTAAATCTATATTTTCAGATAATAGCTACTGCCACTGGAGAAAGAACGAGCTGAAATTAATAACCACCTTTTCCAAATTATAATGCAGGTGTTCAGGATTTTGGGTTTTTTTTTTTGGTTTTTTTTTTGTTTTTTTTTTTTTTTTGTTTGTTTGTTTGTTTGTTTGTTTTGTTTTGTTTTGGGGGTTTTTTGGTTTTTTTTTGTTTGTTTGTTTGGGGTTTTTTTTGTTTTTTGTTTTTTGTTTTTTGTTTTTTCCAGAAGAAATCTTCAGAAATTAGTAATATAAGAGCTATCCCTCTGTTTTGGGATTTTGTGAGGTACTTACTTTCCTGATTTGTGATAAAAAGTTATACTCACATAAACTAACTTCCACAGGAAAGAACTTTGTTCAGTTATTACACTTTTGAAAGGGAAACTTTTACAACAGATACAAATTGTAATAATAAGAAAAGGCTAATGTGACCTGTTTATACCAGACAGTTAAATAATTCATGGCTTTAATTAGTCCCAGAAAATATTACCAAAACTGTCAGTATAACCTACATTGCTGCTGTGACTAAGATGCCAAGAACTGGTAAACAAACCTATGTTTTATACTAAAAATTTCTTTAATTCATAGGTGCTTTTATGAGAAGTCATTAATTTATGACGAGAGACCACACAGAGGGGACCAGAGGATTTATGACCTGAGGGTGCTCAGTGTTCTGTTCAAAATACATTTTTAAAAGAGATCAATTTTAAAATTTTTTAATATTTGTTGGCAAATGGCCCTGTACAACCATTTACCTTAAAGCTTGAATTACTAATAATGAGTTCAGCTCTTAACCCTTAGCTGTGTCTGCTAATAGCAAATCAGATGGGTTTAAATAAAAACTGCTACATGTTCTGCTTTGTGTGCTAAGTACCTCAGCAAGGAATAATAGCCTGAAATACAGGGGAACCTAATAATGCATGAAATGCATGAG
Source organism: Brachypodius melanocephalos (assembly GCA_013398615.1). Classification (NCBI taxonomy): domain Eukaryota; kingdom Metazoa; phylum Chordata; class Aves; order Passeriformes; family Pycnonotidae; genus Brachypodius; species Brachypodius melanocephalos. The sequence continues at coordinate 11,054,936 of VZSR01003806.1, forward strand.
AATATGGAAGAGCAAGTTTTTAAGTCACTTCAGTAAGAAAATAATACAGTTGCTATTCACTAAAACTGTAATTTCATTATGACCTTTGCTTCCATTTGGAAGTGTCAGCTTGACGTTAATTTTTAAGATCTATGGCATTTGTCTACTGTTAGCTACAGAAAGGGACCGAAGCTTGTTATTTGAAAGCTCATTTGGTACTATTTTCTTATTTCACTAATGAATTACTATTTGTAACTTTGCATTGTGGTATGGTACGCCTGCATCCTCGGGTGTGGATACAGGACCTACATCTGCTGTATAACCTGGAAAACTGTAGATAAACAGAACTTCTCTACTCAAGTGACTGTGCCTTGATTTTGTCATTAATATCTTAGTAGTGTCTGACACTTTCAAACACAACAATAAATTCATATACCAATGATTGAGAGAATTTAAACTGCCATCTGAAATTAAAAGGGTGCATCTACCAATTTTGTAGAGAAGAGGTGAGATCATAGAATCGAAGAATGGTTTGCATGGAAAGGTACCTTAAAAATGATCTGGTTACAGCCTCCCTGCCATGGGGCATTGTCCTCACTGATAACCCATAAAAGAGTTTGTGAAGGCTTGTGAGGTTTTAAACTGCTTTGTCCACACTGGGAAGGGCAGCATAGCCCCTGGATGAGAGGATGGTAGAAAGTTTTGATTGAATTTTGAAGATACAGCTCTGGAATGAGCACCCATGACATTGACAGCCAATTATTGTCTCAAAGAAAAATGAATGCATTTCTTTTGATGGGTGTTGAATGTAAGTTAGAAAAGGCATAAAAAAGTTCTCTACTGATATGTGCTCAGTATTATTTGTACTTGGGAAAAGCTATATGCTTGCATCACCCTTATCTGTGATGCTGCTAAAAGAGAGTGGAAAAATATGACTCATAGGATTATTTCAATTTAAACTGGAAAAAAAGTCATATTATATTAAAGAAGATTGGTATAATTTCCTCTAAAATGAGAATGTGTTTGTGATTTGATGCTAGAAAATTTTAAAACAAAATGTTTAGTATCTACGGCTGTCTTGCACAAGATAAGTGTTAGAACTTGAGAAATTTTGAAGTTATCTTCCATAATAACAGCCCCTTACCAACTCTTTTTAAGATCTGTATTGTAAATATACCTAAAATTATGCAAAAAGATAATCCATATACCATGGTTCTAAAATTTAATGCAGTTTCCCAGACAAAGTGTTTCTACAAGACATTGCAGAGGGAAACTTAAATGTTCTGTACTCGTTATATCACAAATTCTGCAGGAAGGAGCAGGAGTTCTCTAGGGACTTATAGGAAGCAGTCTCTCACTCCCACACTTCCCAACAGTTAGAAAAAAAATAGGGCATTGGCTGAAATAATGCTGAAGAGTTTAGAATAGGGTTTAGTTTGATTTAGTGTCTGGAAATATCTGATAAAAATACATTTTCTGTATACGTGTGCAATTAAACTTTTCTTTGTGTTTGAAAGAGACTTTGAGAGATGATTATTTGTAATTTCAGTGTTGTTGAAAATGGTGGATTCGTGTCAAGGGGCTAGGCACCCTAGAAATATGTGGGCATAATGTCTAAGTGCTGTGAGGGAACAAGCAAATAGATGACTGGTAACAAAAATCTGGCATAGCTATAATGTCCTCAGACAAGGAATGTGGAAGACATGGTAGAAGGTAGTGAAAGAGATAGAAAGCGTATAGTTAAACAATATTTTTTAGGAAGAAGGAGGAAGCAGCGGAAAATGCCAGCAGACTGAAGCAGAATACCTTTGAGCACGTGTCTAAATTGATTCTGAATAAGAAAGCAGTCCATGAACTGTTCTGGTCCTGAGGTTAATCAGGGCATAGTTCTTACCTATACAGCTAAATGCTTACACCTGCCCAAAATATACTGGCTGTACCAGAGTTCTTTTTGGGAAGGGTCTCTGGGCCGTGCTAACTCCTGAAATAGCCTGTGTTGGCCGGGACTACACCGGAGCTTTTAATTGCCACAACCTGAACTATAGAGACCATGCATGAGAAGGAATCTCTTTTCTGTGAGGATGACTGACCACAGAAGTGGTGGAGTCTCCTTCTCTGGAGAGGTGCAAACGCTGAATACAACCCTGAGGAATGTGCTCAGGGGACTCTGCTTCAGCAGGGAGGCTGGACTAGATGGCCTTCCATTGTCCCTTCCAACCTTAACCATTCCATGATTTTGTAGTGCTGTGGCTGTGATATGGAGCAATGCAGATCTGCACCCTGAACTGGCTAAATTTGCTAGTGTAAGCACAGATGGTGAACAGAGTCAATGGCCTACAGAAAATTTTAGTAGTCCTCAAACAAGTTTTGGCTTCAAAACCGTCTTTGAAGTTTGGTGAGTGTTTTGTTAATAATTTGATTCCTTGTTGCTCAAGGAAAGAGGGTTCTGGATGTTAGTGCTGAGAAACAGGACCAGTCTCCCCAGTTTCCTTTTGTTGGTGAAACACCCAGCAGAATCCAGGTTTTCATTGGATACGGTGGGATGAGGGTATAATAATGATCTGTGTGTATGGTTGGACAGGAGCCACATGGAAATGTTGTATTCTGTGATCAGACGTGTCTGCACACCATGCCAAACTGCTGTATATTGACAACTTTTGTAATGAATTTTTCCATGTAATTGTTGCTTACTAGCTTGTTGACAGCATTATTTTCCAGATTTCTGTTCCCACTGAATATTTTATATTTCTGATTCTTTTCCCTGAGAAGTGCTAACATGAATTTATCAGTCACTCGTGTTTTTTTAATCTCTGTAGGTTTTGTGCATCATTCTTCTGTGCTAATATGTACCTCCTAATGTGAAATGAATCATGAGTTTATCAACATGCTGTCTTCATTTTTTTTTTGAGAGCATTAATGAAGATCAGTACATCAGATCAGAGCATTTTTAAGATCAGTACTTGACAGGTATCATTAAAAATCTTCCTCCAATTGACTGTCATTTTTTCTTTCAGTTGCACTCATGAATCATCTTATGCATTGCACAGTTTTGTTCAAAAGTACAAGGAAATAGCTTCTATTTTTTTTATTATTGCTACATATATGTATACTTCTGTCTCCTGTAGCAAGTGTAGATTTGTATATTTATTCTTTGAAAGAGCACCACTGAAAGATTGTTTTGTCTATTCTGAAAACCAAATTAATCATAGTGGGAAAAAATGTATATAAACTTTAAAAATATTTATAGACCTTTTCCTAATAAATGTCTCTTGATTCTTTGTAATTTTTTTGTCTCCCCCATACGTTCAAGTCTGTTGTCATTTTTTAATACATTTTTGTCTTTCAATAAAAATACCACTTTAAGCAAAAACATAAGCAATGCAAATCACTGATCCTACTATGATTTAGAGAACAAAACATTACTCAGTGTGAAGATCTATCATAAGATCCAGATTTACTCCCAGACTAAGATTGCTGTAAGGAAAATTGCTTTAAAATATGACGGTATCAATTACTTGCTTCCCCAAATAATGCACACAGACAGACTGGTGGGCACTGCTTGCACATGCTTGTGAGCAAAACTTCTATGAATATTTGTCAATTTAACTTTTTTAAAATCTAAAATATGGCTATAAGACATACATGGTACTAAAACACTGTATAAAAGCAATGGAGGGTCTTTCAATTTCTTTTACCTCTATACATGTGTGAAACAAAATTGATCAGTTTTGTCAGTGATGGCATTGAGAACACTTCTATCTGCCACACAGATATAGAAATGAATTAAACTCTTCCTTCCTTCTTTCCTTCCTTCCTTCTTCCCTTCCTTCCTTCCTTCCTGCCTTCCTGCCTTCCTGCCTTCCTCTCTCTCTTCCTCCCTTCCTCTCTTCCTTCCTTCTCTCCCTCTCTCCCTCTTTCCCTCCTTCCCTCCTTCCCTCCTTCCCTCCTTCCCTTCCTCCCTCCATTCTTTCATTCATCTGTTTCTTTTCTCAATCTGTTTGATTTTCAATTTCTTGCTGGCTTTACTTTCTGTTTGAAGTAAACATCCTCATCTACAGTGATTCTATACTGCATAAAAACATATTTTGAAATAGAGGCATCTGACATCACTTTATAGTGTTTTAACCTTAGACTTGGTCTGGCTGACTGCTATGAAAACCCTTATGACAGTTTTTCTGACACAGCATTATAATATCATAGCTTCAGGATATGTTTTGAAATTTTGCTAGTGAAATGGCAAGAGTAATCTCAGGAAGGTGAAAGTATAGAAAAATCTCATGCTTTAATGGTCAATTACAGACTAATGAAATCTTATTTCCAAATTTGTAAGTCATGTTGTAAGGTTCACATGTACCAAGCTTTGTCACTAATTACCATTTCACTGTTTTACATAATTGCGCTGAATAGTATAGGCTGGGTCTAACAGAAATAATTTAATGGCTGAGTATCCCTTGGCACAATTAGCATCATACGTTCTTATTTCTTTGGTGCTTGCAGGCAAAACACTGTCTACTGGAGCTGTGGTAGTAAGTGAGAACAGACTTTTCTATAGGGCCCACAATATGCTACGATGACTGAGTATGTTTAATCAGATGGGTTTGTGAACAGGATGCAGGTATCATGTGTTATGTGTGTACTCAGAAATAAACTACTTCAATTCTAATTCTTGAGCTGTATGGTTACGTATTGCACAGTTTTTCTGTTTCACATATGTTTAACTCAGTCACTCCAGTGGTTTACAAATTCTTTAGCATATGTCTTCTTTTCTTATTTCTTCTTCTTGTCTTGGTTGCTGTCAAGGCAATATCTGATAGCAGTGATGTTTGGTAGAGCTAAAAGGTATAAAACATTCTTCATCTAGACATAGCCCAGAGGATATGGAAGTAGTCACCGTAACCATGACCTTTGAGGAAGAGCTGTCTTTCCTGACTTAGAAATACAAAATAGATTCACTCGTTACAGATAATTCAAGGAAGCTGCTGGGAAGCAAGGGATTAGGATCTTCTGAACGCTAGGAGCATACAAAAAGATCAAGACCTGCCTAAGAGCTTTTGTAGCCAAAGAGGTGGATAAGTAGTGGAGTAGTGGATAAGAGGTGGAGTAGTCTCTTTCTTCTGGTGAAAGAGACTAACTAAGGACTGCTTACCAGGTGCTTCTCTACTTTCAGGTTGCCGCTTTCAAACTCTGCATCTGAAAATTCATAATAATTAATACATAGCCTTCAGAACTTGCCCTGAACAGGACCAAAATGCTCAACATCTGATATGGCAAATTCCTTGCATGATCAGGTTAACTGGCTGAAATGAATCATCTTCTGCCAGTCATATCTTGTAAATACTGTCAGGAGTGAATATAGGATTTCCTATCCCAAGATATTGCCATCTGAACACAGGTACTACTTCCCTTGTCACACAAATTCCTGGTGATCCAAATATCACTAAGTGAACTCACAGCTTGTCCATTTTGGGGGCAGGCACACAGGATGGGATGAAGCAGAACCCAGCACGCCTGTTTTGTAAGACTTGTGTTTTTCTGTCCCAAGTCGGAACTCTTGGGTGTGTCCGAGTGCTTTGGAGACTGTAGTTTGCCAATATGTCAGGTGGCTAGGAAAGATTTTTATTGCAAAATTTGCAGCTGGGATAATGGTGACTGATTTTCAGGTTTACAGATAGCAACCAGCCATTTCATTCCCAGAGACTTCAGCATGAAAACAGACACCGTTTGTGCTTGTGAATGGATCTGCTGAAAGTTCTGTCAGATCACATGGAAGATGTGTAAGAGGGACAGATATTGGGGCTTTCAGCTGTTGTATCTTGCTACAGTGCACTTTCACAAACATTGGTCAATTTAGATCACTCTAAAGCCTTCTTTTCTTCTATACAGACCAGAAATGGTTGGTCTGGAAAATTTAAAGCACGGAATAAGCACACAGAACATTTCCTTAGAATATTCTTACTCCCTCCATCACTTTGATAGTCAGGAGCTTCTGAGGGCAAAAATGTGAGGATTGTCTGTGAGAGGGGGTGTGTGTGTGTGTGTAGTGATCATCCCTGAAAGCTTTTTTTTTTTTCATTACATATGGAGGAAGAGCTGTCTTTTTAAATCCTGCTCAGATACATGGCCTCACTCACTGAATTTGGGGCGAATTTATCAGAATTTTATCTTTTTTTTCTGTACAGGAAATGTTTGTCTTTCCAGTTCCATGAAAGTTTCCAGAAATTCTAGCTAATTGACTGCTGCACCTATTCTGTTGGCTGTTGGTATCAAGCCTGGTGTACCCAGGACATGTATCTTGTTGTCTAGAGACAAGAGATTCATTCCCACATGTTGTATAGAAGAAGCGCCCATATTTCCCAGCTTGTAAAAATTCTCCAGGTGATGATGCTTGCTTGTGTCCAGTTTTCAGTGGAAAGATAAGTTTGTATTTTGGTTTTGAACCAAGATTGTTTCTATTGCTGCACAGGCTTGTTTTGTGAGGGTCAAATTATTTTCTATAGGGTCAGGGTTTTTTAAGAAATTCTTTCTTAATTCAAAGATGAGCTGTAGTCATAAAAGCCATTAAAAAAACATCCAAATACCATGCTATGCTATATAACCACAGGCAAAGTATAAAAGGCAATCTTATTTAATCTTACTTGAAGAATTATGAATATCTCAGAAAAAAAAAAAAACTTTAAAATCTATCCAAATCATTTTTGTATTCACAAACCTGAAAAAGAATGAAACTTGCAACTTTGTCAAGTGGACTTGATATATTTAACACTGAAAGTTCTAGGAACAAATTTCATTTAGCAGGTCTCTCTCCACAAGCTTGTTATGAATTTTCAGGCTCTGGGATTTTGGAACTGTTTTTATTTTACATGAATGAAAGAGTGAATGTGTGATGCCTTTCTTTATGGAATTAACATAGCTTCCAAACTTAAATTTCCCACAAACTCTTGTGCTTAAAAATACAGTTTCCTTAAATTCCTGGTATTATTGCCTGTCAAGATAGTAATTTCAGTTGCAGAAACAAAACACAAAATATGCATGAAATCATTGAAAATGAATGTCTTTAAACTTCAGATGAATTTTAAAAGTCATATTTTGCAATGCTTGCTTTGAACTAAGATCCTGAAATTTAAATCACTTAACACCTACATGCTTAAATTTAGTAACTGGCAGAGAGAGTGAGCATGATTTTATCATAAATGAAAAGTTAATTATTTTTTTAGTTACTTCACTAGAAGCACAGTAGTACAGTTTTAACATTGATTCCTGAGTATCAAACCAATCTTTTAATAAATTTTTCCTTTTCCAGACAGGGAAAGCTGTATTGCTTGTGGCTGTACAGAACAGTGGATTTTGCATGTGGTTTTAGCTGAACATTGGCTTGGCTGAGTGTCCAGCATTGTTATTATTAGTACTGTAAATGACCTTAAGGCATGGCAACAGGGCCATAAAGGCTGTATTGAATGATAATGTGATGATGAGAATGCTTAGTTTTTCAGCATGGCATTTCAAGTTTCAGAATGAAAGAGTAAGCCATCTCTTAATTGATGTGGCAGGTCTCTGAAGTGGGAATTAACCTGTGCAGCTCCATCTAAGTTGGTGTATTGCTGTGAATTGTTATGTGTGTTAACAGTAAACAAAAGAATTTTTGCCAGAAAGACTGAAGTAGGGTACGAGACTGCTGCAACAAGCTCCAGTCTTCCTTCTGGCAGACTCTGTGTACCTTTTTTTTCTCTAATAAATTCATTATTTTAAGGAAAAGGAAAGTTTACCTGCACTGGTAGCTTATGTTCAACTTCCACATATTTCTTCAAGCAGATGGTCTCAGTGTTTCAGAACAGGAAGGGTAGTTATTTCCTTGGTCTATTGCTAGTGGGTGGTTTGAGGCTGTATGTTGTATTCTGCAGCTGAAAAAAATAGTGTGATGTTTTGATTTGATTAAGTATGAGAGCTGATAGACTAATTCATGTTGTGGTTCAGACCTGGGCTAGTCATCTTACTACTGCGATTAGCTGGATATTTTAACATGTGCCTGAGGCCATGTTCTCTCAGTTACATGTCTACATCTAAAATGCTACAGCAGTTTAAGTTAAATTATAATTTTCAACTAATTTGGTTAATCCAATGTGAAAAGACTCTTTTTTTTTTTTTTTTCCTTAGGCTAAGCTTATAATGTTTTAACCTAGATCAGTTTGGAACAGGGCTAAGCTAGACTAAAATAAGAAAAAAGTGTTAAAATGTGTGATTTTACCCAGAAAAGCTTAGTAAAACCAGGGACTGTGTTTGGGTGAAGTACCTGCCTCCTTCCTTCCTGTGTCTACATGTAGGTGATAATGCCCTGAGCTATACCTATGCCTGATACATGATTTTGTAACCTCCTTGCAAGCTGCAGCCTTACCATTTCAGAGGTGTCGGATCTGGAAGAACCATTAAACCACTGATGGTTGGAAGACTTTGCTGTAGGAAATTAGATATCTTTTTCACTACATGTCTTTGTGTGGTATCACTGTTGACCACAGATGGGAATGGGATGCTGAGCAAGATGAAGTTTTGATTTTACATGACATGGCTACTCATACTCTGCATAGAAAATATGACCTTTGGGCTCCATGTCCTAGGCCACAGGAGAGTGTGCAGGAAGAATATTTCTCTTGAAATGAACCCTCCCTTTACAAAAATTGTCTAAGCACTTTTGAAATCAAAGGGGAAGAATGTGGGGGAGCGCATTTCCTGAAGGGAGGTGGAGGAATTTTCAGAACCCTTATTCCATGGATGTACCCCTTGTTTCTGAACCCATCTGATGCACCAGCAGTCCTTACACACCCAGCATTTCTCCTGCACACTCTGTGTGATGTGTGCTGTACACGATCTTGGGAGGGGCTCAGGGCTGGGCACAGCCACGTGAGAGGAGGCACCAACGGGGGCCATGGTGCCATCTCTCATGATGCCTTAAGTTTCAGCTTTTGTATTTTCAGATTCTGTACTGCCTTACTGTGTAATTCTGAACTTCATATAAGTGTTAGCAGGTTGTCTTCACAGCTTAGTTAAACAAAACAATCCTTTTCCAGCCCAAGAAACAAGGACACCTTTGCAGCTTCAGACCCAAAAAGTAAAAATAACAGCAAATTGAGGAGAGCAATCTGGGAGCATGGGACTTTATAACCTGAAGCTGTAATTGGACAATTGACCCCAATATGGAAATGGACCAAAACTTATAAAAGTGTGAAAACTCGTGACCCATCATCCATCTTGGCTGTAGCCACAGCCGGGCTCTTGTACTGCCCAAGATGTATCCTTTGAAGGCCTTTTAATAAATACCTACTTTATTCCTTTAACACTGTCTAGCCTCTGCTCTAGGTAGCCTCTCTAGGCATGACTCACGTTACATCAAGGGTTGGTGTCCCCAGGAGCAGCTGTCTCCTGTCCTTGGCACTCTCACAGTCAGAGTGAGGGATGATATGATCAATCATGGCTTTAATGTAGAGAATCATCCAGTTCACAAACAAAACTGGTGTTATAGACAGAGCTCATGCCCCGTAAGTTACAGGTTACAGCCTAAGGAGCGGAGCGTGCTTATTTCTGGGATATTAGAGGGGCACTCTGAATCATGGAGAAAAGAAAGGGGGAAAAATAAAGACAATGCATACAGTTAAACAGAAATCAAAGCATCTTTATGTGTCTCTGGACAGCCAAATCTCAGAGCTTCTTGAAGACTTTTCACTCTAGAGAACATGCTTGTTTCCTGGAAGTAGCAGACATACAAATAATTATACATTCTTTAGGTCTAAGACTCTTTAAACTTTTGGGTGCCAAAAGCTACCTGCCAATTTTCTCATTGGGCCCATTGATGGACACGAGCTAAGTCCATATGAGCAAATCAAACTCTGCTGGTGCTCAGACCCAAGCACTGGGACTTGCTAAGCTCTGCTATTCTGTCAGCTGAACAATCGCTGGCCCTGGCACAAACTCAGAAAATACTCTGGGGATCAGCAGAGGTGGAGACCACTGCTCCTGCAGTGCAGGGCTGCCAGGGTTCTCCCCAGCACCTGGCCCTCAGCAGCTGATAAAATCAGTGTCTGTCCACAGTTGTCTTCTCTGAGCCTTGACTCCACAGAGTACTTGGCATGGCTTCAGCTTGGGTTGTTAATTAGGGGTAGGATTTATCTCCAAGCGCTCCACTGAACTAGAACAGCAGTACAGTTAAATTTCTGCTTCCTCTCAACAGTTTGCCTCCTAGAAGAGAACCACAAAATCCTACTAATCCAAAATACTTGTAGCAATAAAAAAGAAAATAGACAAGCAAGACTGTTTTATTTTTGTAGGTTAAAATATGACACAGCTAGAAAAGTTTTGGGGTTTTTTTTTAATTATTCCATTCTAAAATTGTATTAAAAATTGTAAACTTTTAAACTGAGCATGTCACTGCATATATTGTTGATTATATTATAAACCTCCCATTTTCACAGACAAATAGCTATTTCTTTTAATAAGTCCTAAAAATTTATATACACAAGCAGAGAAAAAATCCAACACTCCAGCTCAGAAAAGGTGTGATAGCTGCATGTTCAGAACTCTAGATTCTGGCCTGTATACATCACTTATTTTTGTTGGTCTATGCTTCCTCTGAATTTTGATATAGTTGAAACAAATGCATCTTCTGTTAGTGAACTATCCACAGTGAGCCTTTCTACCCAGATGTTTGTGTGACACTGTTCACAGAGCAATGGTATATCTGTGTTTAGATAGCCAGAGTACCAATGGTTGATCAGGGGAGTTATTGTGGAATTTATTCTAGCCTCTGGCTTGTAGCTTCATCCATTTTTAAGTTTAACTCAAGTTACCCATCTGATGCAAATGGCTCCAAGTTATGTGTTCTATAAATGTGAGAGGCTGTCATCTGAACACAAATCTTTGCTTAATGCTATAAAAGATAGCTGTATTTTACCAGCTTCTGTTATTTAAATGAGCTGAATATGTTTTGCTGATCACTTGACTGAAACTAAAGCATTGTGAGTATATGTGCTTTGTTGTCAGCTACTACTGAAAGATCAAAGAGATGGTACTGAACACTGTCACGGACTCTAATTAATTGGCACTTATTTCCTTACATCTCAAGTAAGCCCATAAGCAGCTCCCTAAATCTGAAATAATTGGTGAGTTGTTATGCTTTTAAAATAATGCCATTTTATTTTCTAATTCTTTATATATGAATGCTATTGTGATTGCAGAGTACTGATTCTAAATCTTCTGATCTAATAAAGTGTATTCCTGATCTTAAGAAACACCCTGAAAACGTGATGTGAACGTATGTTGTGATTGCACTGTCCATAAAAGAAATATTCAACAGTAGCTCTTAACTCATAAGACATATCACATTTATTCTAATTGAGAGTTATACTAAACATAAACATGTAGCTTCAGATTCAGTCCCTTTTCAAAATTCCCAAAGCAGCAAGAGAACCTCAGATTTTATTTTCTTTAGATGCTTATCCTTATCTATTTCCTTTAGACACTTTTCAAATATTCCAGCTTTAGTCATTACCAATGAAAATTATGGCTAATTAGTGGGCAAATAGGGATGAGTTTGGACTTTTTCATTAATACCAAAAGACAAGTATCCCAGTAAAATACTGAAAGTACCACTGTGCTCAATGTTAATTGTTTTCTATATTTTTTGTAAGACATTGCAAGGTTGATTGAGTCAAAAGATGGAATTATAGCTTCACCTTTGCTGAAGAAAGTTATTGATATAATTATGACAAGTTTGAAAAGCTGTTGTGGCCTTACTGTTTTCTGGGTTTTGTTTTTAATTTGCCTCTGTATACCCACCAAGCAACTTCTCATCAAGTTTTGTGTGAAATCTGTTTTGTTAAATGCAATGAAATTTCTTTGACCACCTACCTGAAAGTAAGATTAAGTGTGAAAATTGTGACATTTAAAACTGTTCAAATCCTCTGCATAAATATATTTTTAAAATATGTCTGTAGAAAGACAGATTCCATATATTTCCTATCTAATTAGTCATATATTTTCAAATACAAGATATTTCACAGTTCATTGAATGGACATTCAAACCATAGAAACACACAAAAAGCAACAAAATTGCTGACTTACTTCTCATCAGTCCTCTTAGGTATAACTGAAAATAATTGCCTCTCAGGCCGAAGTCTGTTACTGCAAAACCCAAATAGAATAGCATAAAAAATTACTTCCCACAAAGATTTCTGAATACCCAAACAAATTTCACATACAATATTCCATTTCCTAATAGAAGAGCTGTAGACCAGAGCCTTTGTGCAACAACTGAGCTGGTGTCAGCTCAGTGCTTTCTTGATGATGAGAAGCAAAACCTTGAGATTTATTTGGTGGAATAAATAGATGAAAGGTCTAAGCTTGTGGGACAGAGCAGAGAGCAACAAAAGAGTTGACTTGTACTTGCTGATAGCTTCGTGCTGGTTGTGCTGCTGTTATCCAGGTGTCTACAAATGGTATGGTCATTTTTGGGATGATATTCTGTCCTCGATGTGGGGGACAGAGTATTTTTTATGTATTTAATGTGATAATTAGTTACAAGTAAAGAGATCAGGAGCTTTCCAGGAGCTTCCCAAGAGTGTTCCAAGTATATGAAAGGTGGATATGCACTCTTAATTATAAATTGCACAAGGAAATGAACTTCAGAACTGCCTCATCATGAGTACCTGCATTCTCTTCAATTGACTTAAAACTGGTTTTGCTTTGGTGGTAGTGACATGATTTTTATAATGAGCAATAGCTGGAGAAATATGTGTTATTTCTTGGTAATATTTGAACTTTTGTTAGCTTTTCATTTTACTTAGTGGCTGCATGAGGATAAACCTGAGAAACAGAATCGTGGTTCTGGGATTTCTTTTACTTTATACTCACTGGGAAACAGAGAGATTTCTGGGTCTTTGAAAGTCATGGAGTTGTTGAATTGTAGAATCATTGTGGTTGGAAAGGACCTCCAAGACAGTCGCGTTCAACCTTTGACTGAACACCACTACATCAACTAAACCACAGCACTGAGTGCAACATCTGATCATTTCTTGAACACCTCCAGGGATAGTGACTCCACCACTTCCCTGGCCAGGCTGTTCCGATGCTTGACAGCTCTTTCAGTGAAGAAATTCTTCCTGGTGTTCAACCTGAACCTTTCCTGGTACATCTTGAGGCTATTTCTTCATATAGGCTGGTTGCCTGAGAGAAGGAACCGACCCCCACCTGACTACAGCCTCCTTCCAGGTGGTTGTAGAGAGTGCTGAGGTCTCCTCTGAGCCTCCTTTTCTCCAGGCTAAACACTCCCAGCTCCCTCAGCTGCTGCTCATTAGAATTGTTCTCCAGACTCCTCCCCAGCTCCATTGCCCTTCTCTGGAGACATTTTAGCCCCTCAATGCCTTTCTTGTAGGGTGGAGCCCAGAACTGGACACAGGATTTGAGATGCAGCTTGACCAGTACCAAACAGAGAGGGACAATATTCACTTACTTCTGCTGGCAACACTATTTTTGGCCAGGTCAACAGACAGGTAAAAAACTAAAGGGCTGAAGTGTTAACAGAGGATTGTCTTACACTTGCATGTTATCATAGATCAATTAGAAAGTTTTTGCCTCAAATTACAAAAACATCCACTTATCACTCTTTTTAAAAGAATAAAATGCGTATTTTTTCACAGATATATAATTTGTTTAAATCTGAGTTATAATTGACTGCACAATGCCATAAAGTATGGGTTTAATTACAGCTGGAAATAATCTGCCATTCATTTTGAGTCTAAACAAATATGTCTTTTGCTATAAGGTTTAATGTGACTTTGCTGTGTGTCTCTACGTTCTACCTGGGGTTGTTGCATGAAGTTGCATAGAACCATCGCAGATCACTTCAAGGTGCAGAAAAAAGCTCAGGCAAGGTAACCTTTTTCTTAAGAAATACACTGCAGAATTCCAGTAGAAGAAAATCAGGTCACTTCCAGTAGGAAAAGACTAGGTCACTGCCAGAAGGATCACAATCCAGTGTTGTAGATAACCTTAATGGGGGCAGACAGCATCTTTTCTGCAGCATCATTTCTCTAGCTCTTTGTGGAACTCACATTTATTCCCTCTATTCAGTTTGATTTTCTCCTTATGGACTCAGGCTCAGAGAATGGAAGGGAATGACCAAAGGATAGATGGCTTTGTTTGCAAGTCTATGTTTCATGTTTAATATTTCTTAATCAAATGTGTATTTGAATGATGTCTTCAATTCCCTCTGCTTAGGATTTTAATTGGCAGCAGAGGAAACCTCAGAAAGAACCTCTTTCCAAATAAAGTTCCTTAAGGTCACTTGTTCTTCCTCTTCAGATTAATTTCCTATACAGGAACTGAAAAATAAGATGAGAAATGTGCAGAGAAAGAATTCAGCAATGAGTAATATCCGCTGGTAAATTGGGGGACTATCGGTTCTACACAGTGATTGTCACATCTTTTTAAACACACTGATTAATGGGTGGATCTATTACTGAAAGCATGCATGCTTAATTTATTCAGAGAAGCTGAGTGTATGTCACCACTCCAAGGCCTGTTTTTCTAGCACAGCGTTTCACATTTACAATGTTATAACTACTGACAACTCAATGGTAGAAAGAGAACTAACTCATAGCACAAAGCACTAAAAATACAGCATGATCTGTAAGTGATAGAAGCTGACATATAAGAAAATATCAGTGGGGTAATTTGAATCCAGTAAAAGTGAAGCTGTCAGTATTTGGATACGTATTCTTAGACTAAACATTTTCAATTGTGACACTTAGTTCCATATTCTTTTCTTCCACCCCGTTTTATGGGCAAATGTGTTATTTGGAGAACAGCATGTGGAAACACTATGGAAATGGCAATTCTGTGAAATACCATTTGAGAACTGAGACACACTTTTAAACAAGGAATGGAATTCAGGTCAAGCATCACAAATGAAATGGTTATTGTAAAAGCAGTGAGAGCTAGCCATCTGCCACTGCAGTGCTCAAAAGGGCTGAGATACAGGGTCTCTGCAAAGACACTCCTCACTGCAGTATCAGTTAGGGCCCAGAGAAGGCTCAGTTACAGACAATAATACAGCAACAGATTTTCCAAAGGAGCAAATACACTACCTGGTTACAAAATGCTGTGCCTGTGTCCGTGGGGTAAAGTCAAGCAAGGAGAGGAACGGCTTTTAGTCATTTTAAAAGAAAGTAATTTGTGCCTCGTAAGGGACTGATCCTGAATTATTTACTCAGAGTCTGATTATAGCTCCTTTTTTGGCATGAATAAGATGTTCTGTGTGTTGGTGCCATGCTGAAGATTTAAATGTCCCACACATTTGATCCAGGCTGGGGCTGTGGCAACTACTGCACAGCTGATGACAACAAAGGCTGGTTTCAAGCTCATTGTCATCACCATGGTGTTACACCAGATGAATGGGTGGCATTGATTCTGATTGGCATATTCATTCACATGCATTCAAAGCTCATGAATTTTACTTAACACGTCTCTTTGCTTATTGGCTGGGATTTAATTGGAGTGATGTATTGCAGCACTGCTAGATGAAGTGGAACAGTTTCTTTTTTTTTTTTTTCTTTTTTTTTCCTTGGGTTTTTTTTTTAATTCTTTTTCTTCCAAACCTCCCAACTAGAGACACCACAGCATTATTTTTCACAATCACCAAGGCATTTCCATGTATGGAACCTAATTCTTGGCTTTGTATTGAAGTTTGCATATAATATTTGGAGACAGAAAAATAAATAGACAAAGGAAGAACTCACACAGATTTAAGTGTTGACTTTTGTTACTGAGTTTGCAAATTGTTGATTTAGCATTTTCTTTACATACCATGAAAGGAAGAGGTCTTTTTATGTGCTTGTTTTTATGAATTTTTTCCAGCTTACCCATATTTTAACATCTTTCTCAGCTATCTGAAATGGAGAATCCTGACCTATCAGCTAGCAGATTGTTGATATCTTTCTAAAGAGTGAATAAATATGTGATTATGTGCATGCATCTAATGGATATACTCCTGTGTGTATTTGAATACACCATAGCTGTGTATTGATCAGAAACATTCTGACAGAAAAAAATAGAAAAATTTTTAGAAGAAACCCATGTGTTTTCATTGCAGAGATTTCTATGTTGAATTTTTCCCTATTACCAGCTTTAACCTGAAAAGCAAAATGTTTCGTCTGAAAATCAAATATTTATATTAGCAAAATCAAAATAAAATACTTGGTTTGGGATCAGATCTATCCAAGTCAATTTATTTTAGTTTGTTGAACAAAATTAAAGAGCTTCATTTCAAGGAAGTTTTGCATAAACTGTGGAACATATTGGCAGAAGCTAAGTGTGTCTTGGGGTCAATACAAAAAGCACCCTTTGGAAGTAATTAATATCCTCCATGGTTCATGCTCTGAGCTATCTCTGGAGACCTCAAGGCTTTCTCCATTGTTTCCAGAGCTCAGACAGACTCATCTTCTTGGGCAAGAGTTATCACTGTAAATAATGTCTGCCTCAGTCTTGCACAGGGTTGGGTGTTTCTTCCCTCCCAACCTCGTTTTTCTCCATTTGCCTGGAGGAAATCACATAAGCCAGTGCATCATTCTACAAATTGTTAAGATGTTCTCTCTTCCTACAGAAGCTACACAGAAATGGTTTGTGGGAATTGTTGAATGGATTGCAAACCCAGTCCACAGTGGTGATGTGCAGAAAAGTTTACACATTACTGCTGAGAATCATGCATGCAGTAAATGCTGTGAGTACACAATATGCATATGCTTAGTATTGTTGCTAGCATATATAATGAGTTAAACCAAAATCCCCTGAAAGTTCCTTAATTATTATGGATGTAAAGCTACAAGTCTGTCAGATAAGTCCTAGAGGGGATTTGAACTAAAAATTATGATAGAAATGATGGTGATAGAAATGAAAGTTCTCCACACAGAGTCAAATTAGTAAAGTAATTTAGGAAAAAAAGAAAAAGTCTGTATCAAGTCTGTATCACCTTTATGTATAGTTTGATGCTTCTATACATGATTAGATTTTCTACTTGGTGCCGTTATTCTGTAATTCAATGGTATTCACTGCTTGTTGCCTTCAGGAAACTGTCAGACTATACAGTTCCTGCGTCTCTCTTTTCTTCCCAGCTATCTAATCCACTGATGTGCTCATAATATACTATAGCTATTGAAACCCAGCCATACCTTACTCAGCCTGAACATCTCTGAGGCACAAGTCAGAAAAGCCACAGATAATCTAAATCAGAAATGTTTCCCCCAGATTTTTGCCACGTTTCTTTTTTACTGTTTCATGGTCATGACATTTCCTGATGTATTGCTTTTCGTGCATTGAACCAAACACTGCTATTTGGAGATAATAAAATTAAGGTTGTGAACATCTGCCTTGTTATAAGTGGGTCCTTAGGTTTGCCTGCCTTTTACTTTGAATAAAGTCGTACATGCAGCATTGTCTATTCTCCTCAGAGATACACAAGCTTTTACAGAAATGCTTGTACATACCTGGGCTATAGTAAAATGAAAAAAAGAGAAGGTATTTTGACATTTGGTATCTCTGAACTGACAATTCATGATGAATTTGACAGAAGATATGTCTGAAGACTATTGCATTTTCTTTTCCTGCAATTACAAATAGCATTACATGGGCTGAATTGCATTCTGTAGAGACAACTTAAACTGTGCTCGAGGGATTATTGAGCGGTAACTCAGGGTGTGAAGCTTCACGATGAAATTTTCTGCAAATTTTTAAGAAAATCAGACCTATCTACCAATTCTGACCACTGGTATGAACATTGGGCAGGCTACTGGCATTTGATGGGAGCCTTTCTATCCACTTTTAAATGTTTGATTAACCTCTATGTGGTCCAAAGAAGCCTGAAATTGGATGTAAATTTGATACTGGAACATAAGACAAATAGCTTTTCAGAAAAAGCAATAATGGGATTTCCTCAGTGCTAAAATCCTCATTTTCTCAGTTATTTACTTCAAGATAATATACAAGCTGAAATAAATTTTCCTTTTGAGAAAGCATCTAAAGATTAAAACCTCTAACAGAAAAGTATAGATACAAGTAGTCTATGTCAGTGACAATGCACGGAAAGCAAAACTCAATTTCAGCCAATCAAAGCAGATCACTGCACGTACTGAGTTACCAGATGGAGCTCCAGATATGATGTTTAGGCACCAACAGTTACCTTGCATCTTTTTCTTTTTTTTTTTTTCTTACAGCCTTGGTAGCAAGACGAAACTCCATGAACGCCCTCATGTTTGGAGCCACAGGCTGCAGGGGTTGGATTCCCCAGTAAATGAGGTGAGGTGAGATGTGAGTCTGGGTACCAATGTGGGTCCAGGCAGGCTCAGCTGGAGCTGCAGCACATGCAGGGCCGGGGTGAGCTCTGCTCCTGCAGGGATCAGCAGCATGTTAGGCATTTCCCTGTGGCAGAGGAGAATGCACATCAGCCTCAGCTTCCTCTGAGGGAAAAATCACTATCTCAATCCTGTTCTTCAGCTCCTTCCACAGGAAAAGCAAGAACAAGCACTACCACAACTGAGCAAAGGCTTATCCTGCTGACTGGCGCAGGAAAACCCTCTGCTTTGATGCACATGGCAGCACCAATGGGTGCTGCTGGCTCAGCGGTGCTGGGGCTGTCCCACGGCAGCTTTTGTGTGCCTGCACATTCCAGCCCTTCAGCAGGGCACTGCTAGCTTAGCAACATCACTGAGCTGTCAATATTTGTCTGCCCAAATTCCACCACTAACCACGCTGCTTACAGCTGGTCTTTACAGATAATAATTACTGTCCTACCCTACTTTTTAAGTCTCTCCTACCCTCCTTCTGCCTCCTTCAGAGAAGGGCTCACTGCAAGCCTATAAAGGAGACCCAGCATTTCTACCACCAGCTCTTTTTAAGAAAAAAAAAAAGAAATACTTTTGTTTGGACATAGTTATAGGTATATTAAAAAATATTCAGATTTCCTGTATGGTGTATATTTTTGCAATATTTTATCCACTGTCTTGTGTTCTCTATTAAAAGTGCACAGAAAGTTACCTGTTCCTCTATTTGTACCCTTCCCTTACTTCTCTCAGTCCTGCTTCTCTGTCGGTTTAAAACCACCATATGGATGACCCAGAAGCTTCAGCTGGCTAGAATGAGAAGAATTGAGAAATTTGGACAGCAGCAGATGCTGTAAGAAAATAGAAGATAGAAGGGAATAACTTTCCACATGTTGCAAGAAATCAAATTATGGCTACTCTATTTTGTCTTAGTAAGCATGGAATCTGTCACAGCCAGCTGGACTCCTGAGAGCTGCCCCTCCTCCTAGTTCCAGCCATCAAAATTATGATTTAAAAATATAATGACTCTATATAATGAATGGTCAGAATTTGAGGAGTATTTTTGTGTATGATCCTGGTTTCAATGGGAATTAGTTAGATATTTATCCAAGATCTGGATTATTGGTTATCCTGCATAGCTGTGCAATCATTTCTCCCAATACAAGGCAGGGAATGAAATAGAAACAGGAACAAATAGATAAAAATTAAAGAAGCGAGAACTCTCTGAATTATCTTAACTTGGCATTGCCGAAGAAAGTTTGGCATGGTCTCAGGACTGTGCTACCTAGGTTGTCATCTCTGTGAGTCTTCATTTCACCTAAATACTGTCCAAAGCATTGGCACATGCAGACCCCTGCACTGTTGACCTCTTCATTGGATCAGGTAAAATACACTTAGCCACCCACAGAGGTGACAGAGAGACTGAGAAGTAATTTGGACAGTGAGATAGTAGGTGAAGAAAGACAATTCTGTAGTTAGTACCAAATAGATTACCCATTAAATATGGGGTAGGAAAAGGCAGAAAATCATTGGGATGCATGAAAAATGTTTTAATGACAGCTGTCTACAGGTAAAGGAATGCAAGGCCCCAATGCATTTGCCCATGAATTAGTGCACAGTGCCTTCTGAGATGAGCTAAGGTACCAGAGATGTCCACAGAAGGCTGCATGCATGGCACAGGACCTGTGCTGACCTGTACCTGTGGTTTATCAGGATTGCAGCAGGAGAGTGGATGTCATTCCTTGTAGCACCAGATGCCACATCTCACATGGAACCAGATGCCCTCATGTAGAGGTCTCCAAACCAAAGTGAACATAAATACTCTTCTAACAGTGCTGAACAGAAATCCTAAATGCTATGCTACTCTTCTGTGATAAGTAGAAATAAAACATTAATTCTTTTAATAAGAGAGAAATGTTTCTCTTTGGAACACAGTAGCCTTTAATATCTATACACCTTATTCATGATGGAGAAATGTGCATACTGTAGATAGTGTAGGTTTAATGTGGTGCTCAAAAGGATGTGTCTGTTACTGAATATGCTTTTATACATATATGAAAAAAATCATATATACATTTAGGTGTTTCATAGAGCCATGTGTATTTACAACTAGAGATACACAGGTATGTTTATTTCTAAGGTCTAAAAGCAGTGTATAAATCTCAATGTACATTACTGTCAAGCACAGACATACTGGTGTAAGAACAAATAGATTCACACTTCTACATAATAAAATATATGTGAGGACACATCCATAGCTGCACATACGTATACATACAGCCTGTCTGTATGAAATGAAAGGCAGTCATGGACATCATGCTCAAGCTTTGCCAGTATATATTTTTGGCTATGGATCTGTCACCTTCCTGGTTTACAGAAGACTGAGCAGTGAGAGGAATGTGAGTGTAAGCCTGCAGTACCAACTTCTGCTTGACTCCATCCTCGCTTTGTCTGTGAAGGCTGCTGGTAACAGTTAAGAGTTTGCTGGTGTGATAGGTGAGCTTCATCTGTCCTGGCGGATGTCCTGAGACCGTTGTGCCTCCTTTTGTTTCCGAATTCCCTTGAGGACACGTTCTGGAGGCCTAGCTCTGTTTACCCTGCAATTTTTTTATTTATTTTTTTTTCCCCACAAAGTCAGTAATCATGTTTACCTTCCTTCCTCCCCCAGTGCTGTTTGCCAGCTTTGGTGTGGTGAGATGACTAAGTCAATATATATTAAGGAATACATAACGATGTTGTAATGAGAATTAGCGGTACTCTGAAGAGGCAGAGACATTGGCTGCTGTTTTGCACTGTTTAGTCTGGGGGTAATGAAGAGCTCACAGATGACCTGATTTCATTAAAGTAGGTCAGATTTGACTGAAACATAGCTATGGCTCTCTCCTAGCAGTGCAATGTCCTTCCCCCCCATCACTGTGCCTCAGCCACGCTGTCTGTCATCTCAGCATTTGAAATCTTTCAGGGAATTTACCACAGGACTTTGTTAGCATCTTAGCCAAATATATACTACAGAACCTAATTTCCACTACTCTCTGTGCTTTCTACCAGAAGATGTGTGGTGGAAAGGATGACCATCCTTCTGCCTTTACTACAGGAGAGGTGATGATATGAGAGGATGGCACACTTGATAAGATGACATTTATGTACCATAGATATTTCTCAGTGAAATCCAGTCTGAAGAGGATAGCTGCAAGTTTTATTGAGGCAGCTGAGTCAGATTAAGCCTACATTTATGCACAGTTTTGATCTGATTTTCTATTTATTTGCACTGTTTCATATCCCAAGTTTAACCCTGGAGTGTTTGAGATTTGGCAATGTCCTAGTAGGAAAACACCTTTAAAAAGGTACTGGGAATGTCTTTACTTTGTGCTCAAATAAGAATATATTACCAGATATAAGAATTATTCACAATTTCTGATGGGGTGGATGTGAGAGCCTGGAAGCAAAACCAAAATTAGGTATTGTCATCCCACAGGATGTCTGCTAAGAGAGTTTCCTTCTGACATCAGTGGGAGTAAGGTGGGATCTATAGACCAGACCTAAACAAAGACATTAGGGAAGCTATTCAGACAGTGCTCAGCTTGAAAAAAAATCAGGCCCTGTTGGGTGGAAAGAATGATACAGTAAGATGTATAGAGCCTTTTACTGAAAGATTTTGAAAACACTGGATTGATAAACATGCTCAAGTTTGCTGTTCAGCTTCTAAAACCACACTGATCTTTTATCATGAAGTTTTTTAGTTACTTTTATTACAGCCTTTCTACAGTTATATGATTTCCAGAGAGACACAATATCCTATGTTTAAGTACTTGTCCCTGTTTAAGACTATCAGTTTATTCATGCCAAAATGTCTCTGCAAAGGTGTCAGACAAAGGATATTGCCTTGCTTTTGCAGCCATATAACATTTAAACAGAGGCCTATGTAACAGGTGAAATTTGGGAACTCCACTTCCCAGCTCCCTCCTCCTCCTCACTTCTCTTTCTTGATATTAATTTTTTGTGATTATGCCTCTCATGACTTCTAAACTAGGCATTTTGTTTTTACATTTGCTTTGGGTCATTACAGTAAAATCTTTTCATTCCTGAAATCTTTTTTCCTCCATTAGTCCTGGGACAAATAAATTGATTGTGATGTTCAGAGACAACTGGGGTGGGCAAGCAATTCCCAGAGAAGTCTGTAATCAGATTACTTCTGTAAGTAATCTGAGGACCCTGGTCTTTTGAAAATCTCCAATCTTCTGGCTATATTTTGGCTTTTTTTTTTCTTTTTTTTTTTCAAATTTTCTTTCCATTTACAAAGAGTATGATGACTTTATACAGCTTGCACCACTATAGGTAGAATCAACATGTATTCTAACTTAGAAATATCTTGTTGAACTTAGAAAAACAGGACCTTCTGGATCATCAAGCACTGTCTTCTGCTCTTGCAAGCAACTGCACAGCATTAGTTTTTTCATATCTATCTATCTTCTGTCTATCTATCTATCTGTCTGTCTGTCCATCTGTCTACCAGGTTCTAGTGCCAAACTGCTTCCATTTTCTGCACTGACCCAGTACACGCTTCCAATAGATCTGTTTGAACTGAAATACTTTCAGGTAAAAGCTATGTTTAAAATAGTCTATGAGATTTGATTAAAAAAACCCAAACAGCAACCATGATTTCACTAAAGAGTAAGAAAAGCCATGTTTTCCTGAGAGGTTTTCTCGAGTGAAGGATGCCTGTTCTTGTGGACTTTCTGTGGTGTGGAATTCTTTGCTGCCTTGCTTAGTCTGCTCTCCTGACAGGTCTGCCAGTCTGTCTGTGCTGTAGGGGTGTGCCGTTGTCAGCATTTTGTCAGAGAGAAAGTAACTCAGGAAACACTGGAACGCGTTGCCTGTGAGCTGATGGTACAAAGAACAAGGCGACAGAAAATCAGTCTCATGTCATCTGGAACAACCTCTTCTGAACAATGCCATAAGGCTTGCACAGCTTGGGATGTTCAGTGATGGTAGTGGCAATTTTGGCCATTCTGTACCTCATTAATCCAAGTTTTGCAGGTTGTACTACCTGGGTAACAACTTGGGTTACTCTCGGGTGTATTGTGATGCTGGTACCACAGTTGGTTAACAGCCGCATCAGTTATTTCTTTTCTAACTGAAAGATGCAAAAGAGATGTGCTCACTGATTTTTCTCAATGTAGGTTAACTGGAAGGATCTTCATTTTCAGTTTCAGATTCATCTTTTATAAGCTTCAACAAAGGCATAATGCTTTAGTTTACCACTGCCCTCAAATCAAAGGAGGGAGATCAAAAACCCTGTCTTGAAAAGATTATGCAACTCAATAGGACCTGATCTTGTTGTATTATTGCATCCATTACAACAGCACAGTTCAGGCAGGTGTTAGTTTCAATTAACCTGGGATTCAGGTATTCACCACATCTTATCTGCCAATTACTCACATAATTACATGGCCCAGGACTGTAGAATAGAATCACCCATCATGCCAGGCATGTGTGATTACTGAAGAAAAGAGGAATTCAGAGGATGTATGAGTAAAGCACAGCTTCAATGATCGTGGACAAAAGTGGTCTTTAGTGAAGAAAGCTTATTTACTAGGCTCTTGCTGATCTCTTGAATGCAGGAACTGTGCCAACAGTGTTTGTGTGACACGCAGATGCCTCACAGCTGTCTGTTGTTTTTGTATTCTTATTCAGTCAATAGGTAAAGTGAGAACTTATTTAGCATTTTTCAAGGAAGAAACTGAAAGGCATTCCAGGGAGCTAATGGCACAGCCATGTATGGCAAGAAATCAAAATATCAGAGCCAAGTATACGTTAAATCCAACTTTCTCAGATCAGGATGTCAGCTGAAAAATACAACTGCTGACATTTTGACCTGAAATATCCACTGACTTGGTCAATATGAATACCTTTTTTGTATGGCTCTGTCACTGTACTGTCAAAAATCAATGCACCATGGGCCTCCACATAAAGATCTTTTAAGGTCAAAGGTCAAAGGTCTTTCTGAGTCTTAAATGTCATGTATCTTTGTACTATTTAAAGCTCTAATGCCAATGAAAATGTGAAATTATGGATGAATGTTGTGAAAAGTAATAAGTAACTTCATCGTCTAAAATTATATACACTTAATTATATATACTTTATGTCACTGAAGTTTAATGATAGCATCCTAAAGGAACCAATGGAAAGGTAAACGGTTTCTTTCCACTCACCCTATAGATCCAGACTAAGGCACCCTAAAATTCTTCCTAGCAAAATAACAATTCATTTCAGTGGAACAAATTGTAAGGAAGGACACTGCTCAGCCCTGATGGCAAAATATGAGCCTTTATTTCATCATGAAACTGACACAAGTGTGATGTAGAGCTAATATCATTTGACAGTGGTACAAACCTACTTCTTATTCTAAGGCTAAGCTATAATAGTCCCCTTTTGTCACGGGAAATTTTTGATATGTGTGAGAGATTTTGCAGAGATTTTTTGTTTCATTTTTTTTTAAATATAGGAACCTCATTAAATGTAATGCCTACCCTTAAATTTCTTCAACATTTTCTTACTAAGCACAAATATTTAAACAGGGAAATTCCCAAAGGGCATACATATTCAAATATTTGAATTTTTACAGAAACCCTTTGCTCCTGGTAGAATGCGTAGTATATGACTAACTATTGTACTATGGCTAGGACATAATTTTATGCCTTTCTATGTATCTGTTTGTGTTTGTGTGTATATTTGTTTACATGAGTAATTGAAAAAAATCATATGTTTTGTAAATGCTAAATTGAGGGAATTTTGTGGTTTTCTAGTACGGGAGTTAATACGGCTTCTAGTGAAATTCTTGGTACTTTATTATACCAAGATAAAGCAATCTGAATGTATACCAGTTCTCTGGGAACTATAGTAGCAAAAGCTCAGGGACATTTGTCCCACAATGCAGCCTTTTCTCGACGTCATATCCATACATCTTACATCAATCACAGAAATAATCTGTTTGACAGCTGTGTGTTTGGGGCATTGTGGTACATGAGAGTTTCAGATTAATACATGAGCTCAGAGTTATTTGCTGTCATGAAAATAACGGTTCTAATGCAGTTTGAGTGTTGTCTGTAATTCAGAGATGAGGTTTAAGAAAAGCAATCAGTCCCAAAACTTATCTCTGGTGTTAAGTAATGTTTTAAATGTTACAGATGACATGTAGGTTTTTTTTTTTTAACATAGGACCAAGACAGGAATTAGATGGTGACTGGAAAGCAGCCAGGATTATTCCTATGCTGGGAAATATATTGCTAAAGGAAGACTTACCCACCTCCCACCCAGTGGCACTGGTGTGAAGTAGCAGTCTCATGAAGGTTTCTTCTTGCCTTTTATTTATTGCTGTCTTTAATATCCATAATATTGCTGTCCATTGAAGGACATTTCAAACTTCTCAGAGCTTATGCAGGCATTTTGGAATTTGGCCAGAGTATTCCCTTTTTGTGGGGGAGAAGGTGTCAGACAAAGGAGAAGAAGAAATCGAGTGACAGCAATGAGTCATTTGACCCATATAACACACATGGGTGAGCTGCATCTTGTTTCTGCATTTCCATGAACGTAGTCTGGCATGTATAGTCAGGAACATCACCTTTAAGACATTGCAATTACACTCCTGAATTCACCAGGTTTGCAAAATATCAGCTGTGACAGTGTCCATTCTGGTTTGGGATATGTGTTACATGGGTGATATAACCCAGCTGGACAGAATCCAAAGAAAATTACAGAATGATCAGAGAATGATCCAGGAAATGTCACACTTGGAGAAAGATAGAAAGAATCATAAACTGAGAAAAGACTGGAGAGACATATTTACCTGGCGTGTGACAGGACCGTGTAGAGAGGAAAGTAATATGACAAATAGAAAGTATGGAGATAGTTTAGGCTAACCATTAAAACAATCCTTCTCTTGGAAGTTCTCACAAAGCACTGGAATAAATTGCATGTCGAGGCTCTGGAGTGGCTGTTAGAAGAGGCCTATATAAGGAGGTTAGACAAACAGCTCCCAGAAAAGAATTAGACATGATCCTCTGGTGTAGAGAGATGGATCAAGCAATCTCTGGAGGGGTTTTTCAGCTCTGCTCTCTCTGATTTCATCTTTAGGCAGGTATAAATCTGCCATAGTGTAGCAGATTGTTATATCTGATAGCTTTTATAAGTGCCCAACCTTCAGGGTAAGCTTTGGGTGACCAGTTCAGAGCTGTCAGCGCTGCAGAAGCCATAACCATAACTGGCTCTAATTAGCAGCCTACGTGGCAATTTTAGCAGTTAGGACAACAACCTGGCTATAAAGGATGAATGATCCTTCTGCCCCAGTGGGTGTTTCTTCAAGCTCAGCGAAACTGGTGAGTTGGAGTGAGGGAGCTGACAGTGCTGCTATCCATGATGTATCTTTTTTTCCCCTGTGCTGTACTGCAGAGGACGTGGGTCTCTGGGTCTGTGCATTTAGCATCTTTGACAAGCACGGCTTTCATACACAGAATAACCTACTTGTGCTTGGTGCTCTGTACTGAAAATCAGAGGGGTTTCAGTGGAGAGGATGAAGGGAGGGAGAGGAGAGATTTACGATAAGCAGGTAGTTGGCTGCTCTTTGCCAAAGGCATGTAAATAGAGCAAAATTCTGACATCAGCACGTTTTCAAACTTAGGCACTGTTGTCAGCTCTCCTTTTAGATGTATGTTTTTAGACAGGGCAGAAAGATGACCCAAGAATTCCTCTCTGCCTCATGCATAAATATTTGCATCATAGGTTTCAAGAGCAGAGAAAAAGCAGTGTTACTTTGCCTCCTCCTCTCCCAAGTGTGTGTCTGTTTCTCTTAATTTTCTACTACCTCAATGGCAAAAATACACTTTTCAGCTGCGATGGGTACATCCGATTTGTAATGCAGACCAGTCTGTGTCTTTGCAAACTGCCAGAATTGTGAAGGATGCTGGTCTTCGCCAGATGCTCATATCTGGGGTCAGAAAAAGGCTGATCTTTTGAATTCTGTCTGCACTAAAGCCAGAAGGCATTTGTGCAGTACCTGCCTGAGGGTTGCTTGAGATTGCAAGGCTGATATATTTCTGTCTGTCTTTTCAACCAAAGTCTTTGTTTCTACCACACTGGAACTGCATAAATACACATTGGTTTCTTTGTTATAACTGTTTCATTTAAAATACACAGGAAGCCTTGTATGAAAGTGAGACATTCTGGAGCTTTGGCTCTGATACCTCCCGATAAGAAAAACCCAAACAAATTCATGACAGAGCATTAAGGAGAGCTGTTGAGAGGATACCAGGTAGGGGACACATCAGACTAAGCCGGTCGTTCGGTATGTTGATGCAAATGGTGACCGCTTAAATGCAAACCAAAGAGAACCCACAAGACTCAGTAAATGTGGAAAGGGAAGCAGCGCAATAGTGTGATTTATCTAAAATCACGGTGCATGTAATTTGATGAAATTAGGGGGAAAAATGAATGCTCCCCTAATTTCCACATGCATATCCATCTCTTAAAAATCAGTAGGGTAACTAAAGTGGCGTGTAAGCCCTGTGGCGACTGTCAGATAAATTACACAACAGTGAAGAAATCTCCTGAAAGTAATGCAATATCCAGCTAACTGCTTTTCCTCTTTCAGAAAAAGACCTTGAGCTGCTGCATTTGATTCTACTTCAGAAATGTTACAAAATTTCTCACTGAGAAGGCAGATCTGTGTTTTTTGCATGAATAAGCCTTTTATTTTCTAGACAGGGCGCAAATGGAGGCATAGTGAAAATTATTAAAGGGCACTAACAAGGGAATACCAGTCTTTAGGCTAATTTTTGGGTAACTATTTCTATTTATTTTTTCATTAAACAAAGTCTGCAGTTGCACAGATTGTTGTTATGAAGTCCCTAAAGCCCTATAAAGCATGGTAATGTGAGTAAGTTTTCAGAATTTAGTAAGTCTGGTTCTGGGATTTTACTATTACCTAATGTTTCCATTCTAAGGTATTATGAAAGCACTATAAATGGCACCTTTCATGAACCAGCTCTTCTGAGCCCAGCAGGCTGCTGCTGCAGTGTGCTGGTGGATCTTTCCTAAAACATGCACAGAAACACGGACACAGACACACAGACACAGACACACAGACGCACAGACACAGACACACAGACACACAGACACAGACACAC
>VZSR01003806.1:11083548-11118854 GCA_013398615.1 Brachypodius melanocephalos
ACAGACACGGACACACAGCCACAGACAGGGACACACAGCCACAGACACGGACACACAGCCACAGACACGGACACACAAACCAGACACAGGCACAGACACAGACACAGAGACACACAGATACAAATACAGACATGCACAGACGAACAGACACACAGACACACAGAGACACACATACTCACACACACATACAGACTCGAAGATACACAGACACAGACACACAGACAGACACGCAGACACGCAGACACACAGACGCGCACACGCATGCCGTGACCGCTCCATTATGAACGCTTTCATAAGAGAGCAGAATGTCCTGCTCATAGCCATTATATCTGATGACATTCTTAATACTGGGAATTGTTTGCAGAAATAAGCTATTGTCTAAGATTGCATATCTGCTGACCAAAGCACATGGAATAAGCACAGCTTTGGACACGCTGAGCCTGGCCCCAGGGAATGGCTTAGCGGTGAGTTTGTTTGAATGTCCTGATTCAGTGGTGAGCTCCAAAGAGGAAATGCTCACCATTATGTAAGGATTGCCGTTTATCTAAAGTTTGGGAAAACATCGTTTGTTCATTTCAGCCATAAAGGACATGGGTCTTATTTAAATCAAGACAGTGTTAATGAAAAATTGCCTGAACAGAAAAATAGAGACAATCATATTTCTGCATTAGAAATCTTCTAACTCACTTACAACATCTTTCTAGTAAGCAATCAGCAGATAATTTCAAACACAAGACTTTTCAAGTGAGCATAAAAATTCCAAAAGAGACAGGAAACATCTTTACATTCCTATATGTTATCTGTACCTGGACAGTTTTGCTTTGACAATGATTAGGAAAAATCACACGACACTCAAATGAAAATGCCAGGAATCATGTAAAAAGAACTTCAGAAAATCACTGGGGCATTTTCTGTTTTTCTTATTTTACTGAAATCTTACTTACAGTCAATGGACATTATTCAGTTTCCAGTGTCTCAAAAAAAAATAGAAAAAAAGTGCATTCAGAGTAGTGTAAAATGATTTATTAAATAATGAATTATTAAAGAATGATTATTCCTTTTTCTGTTTCTGAACTATTTCTGAAGTAATTCTAGGTTCTGTGAATAGCACACTATTTAACCCTGTTCATACATTGTTTATTTTGTATTTGCTTGTTTTCAGATTTATTCTTTAGAGTGTACTTAGATCCATAGAGCCATCCATCATGAAGTCACAGGCATCTTTGCAATCATCTAGACTGAAATATATATTTTCTGTTTGAAACTGAGTAGCAAATATTTTGGAAAACATTTGGTCTCGACTAAAAGCATTTGCTAGTTGTTTCATTGGCTAATTACCCCCCCTTGTTGAAAAAAAACACTGTTCTTAATTTCTAGCATTAGATTTTTTTTAGCTTCAGCTTACACCCACTGTATTTTATATCTTCAACCTAAGAAATTGAAATAAAAAATTTACTTTATGTCCTTATAACCTTCACCTTCCCTCTCAGACTGAGTTTCTGGAATCTTTTGGTGCAAGGAAATTCCTTTAGTGGTTCTTCTCTGAATCTCTTTGGTCCTTTGAAAACCTTTGAAACGATGACACAAGAACCAAACAAAATACTACAGGACCAGTTGCATGAAGGTCAAAAGCTGAGATAACATGAACTTTGAGCTCTTATTCAAGATGCTTTCTACATTGAAAGATTGTATTATCTCTCCTAAAAAGATTGACACAGGAGAGCTTTGATCAACATTGCCAGTCACAGTCGACCACATTAAAATAAAAAATACAAAAAAAAATTTGTATGCAATCCTCCAAGCTGTACACCATGAACCTGAGCGTCTCATGACATTACTATCACAATGATCACTTACAAAGTTTAAATCTAATTATTTTTGATAAAGATTTTAGTAATCTTTATTACAGTTTTTTTTAATAAATCATTTGGTAAAATACAGTCAAGAACAATTCCATAGCAATGGTCTGATTTTATAAAAATGCTTTGAGGGATGTCTGTTTTCTGATTCTAAACCATGGGTGTATGTTCTGTTAAATTTTAATGTGCCACACTAATTTAACATCATCTAATTAAATGTAAGGTCATTTAAAGTTGAAAGTCAAAAAGAGAAATCAGGGTTAATACAATTTTATTCATCATGATCTCACAAAAATATGATCTTACTTTGACAGAAATTATTTTCTGTAGTTTTCTAGATTGGCATCAGTTATATTTCCTTCACGTGGCTCTAGTCCATTTCCTTCATTTTGCCTAGTCCTATATCAGGAGGGACTCAGTGCCTCTTTTCCTGAGTTCAGTGTCAACTTGACAGTCTTGCTGTCCTTTTCAAATACTTGCATAGCATTTTATTTCCTTACATTCTGGAACTTCTACAGAAAAGCATCAAAAAAGATCTGAGGTAGCCTTATTACTTTCCTTTTCACATTTCTCAAAATGTGATTTTGAGAGGACTAAAATTCCTACTGGTTTTGTAAACATTTCTTAAATTTCTATGGAAGTGTTTTATTATCACCTATGAGAGATCTGCTTATATATGTTCTATCCAAAAAAGATGAAGATATTTGTTAAAAATGTTAAGGTATATTGATCTGTTTAAATTGCTGCTACTACCTTCACCTAGGATGAAAAATGATCAGCTAGGCTTCTACTTTTTTCTCACTGAATATCCCCAAGATATGCACTTCTTATGAATATATACTGCATTATCCATTCCTTACACTGATAAACCCTTATTTCTCTGGGTTCATGTTTTGCCTACAAGCACTTGAGTACAACAGGAAAAGGTACAAAAAGAACAGCAAAAGTGATCGATGACTTGGAACCTCTGGAAATGAGAAATGACTCAGTAGACTGGCACTCAGCCTTGTGAACAGATGCATGAGAGGGCACATGGTGCAGGTCTGCAGAATCGTGTAGGAGCTGGAGAAGGTTAATAAGGAAGAACCATCCTGTATCTCTTTGGCCATAAAACCCAGTAAGAAATAAAGCTAATAACTAGCAACTTAAAACAGGGACAGGATCCTTCATGTGATGTATAATTAAGCCGGGAAACTTTGTGCTGTTGAATGCTTTCAATGCTCAAAATTTACATGGATTTAAAAAATCATAAATTCACACGGAAGCAAATCCTTTTCAGGGCTGTTAAATGCAAAGGCATTCACACCGGCTCAGGAAGTCTTTGAGCCACTGAAAACTGGATGTGTATTCTAGGGATGCATTGCCAGAGGCATGCCCTGTCCGGCCAGCCTTTGCTCAGAGCATCTGCTGCTCATTGTTGTATTGTGTGAGCTCCCAGCCTTGACCTGGGATGGCACAGCCCTTCCTATCCCCACAGCGGAACATTTGCACCCATGTTAGCTCTCGTGTACAGCTGCTCAGCTCTGTCATATGCTGCTGCTTATGTTCCTTGAGGAGCTGAATATCTTTTTGTAAACAAAACAAAAACAACACAAAGGCGAATAAGTGCGTGACAAGCAAAAGCCAGCTAATCCACGTGCACAAATACCTTTGCTGGCATGTGAACACGGGCATTGTTCGGAACAGCTATCTCTGCAAAGATAGTGTGACCAAAAAGCTTAACTGCAAAAAGAGTAAGTATGATCAAAGATGAGCTAAACAGCTGCCATAAGCCGAAGAAAGCCTCACAAACACTGCTTTTGTGCTCTCCTACTGGCTCCAGGCCACAATAACTACGCTGATGTTGATGTGATTAATTCAGAACTACACCACTGTAGCATTAAGTTTTAATCCTGTACAAAAACCAGATGGGATGTTTCCTAGCTCCTGACTTACTGAGTGTTTTTAATGCTCCTTTGTTGTATCACCACTGCAGTGTGAATGTGAGCCTTTGGAGCAGCAGGGGCAGGTACCGAGATGCCCTGGTGCAATTCCAGAGTGAGGTGTGAGCCCTGAGCACTGAGATCCTTGGAAATCTGCACTCTGACAGATGGGTTACCAAGTTGTGCTGCATGTAGGGATGCAGTGATTTTAGTCTGCTGCCAGGCTCCCCAGCTCTGCAGCCTGGCTGAGGCATATTTCAGGAGGTTAGATGCCTTGGGGACGATGAAGGTCATGCGAGGAAGCCCATTTCTCTCTACTGACTGCAGAGAAAGCCTCCGGTGATTAGGTTAGATATAGATATCAAATTTCTAGATGGCAGTTTATCTCATTTTAATTCCCTGGAGGACTGTTCATCTCATCTTAAAATATGTACCTAAGAAAGGTCAGATGAATTGTCATGTGAAATGGCTGTTTCTCTCTACTGGCCACTGAGGCAGTTTGAGGTCAATAGCTTAGACTGAGATATCTAACTTTTATATGGCTAAAGCTGGAAATGAACAATATCACCCTTTTGTTTCATGTTGAGTGGATTAAATGCCATGACACATACTCTCTTACTCAGGAATAAATGTAGTGTTGCATGTTTCACAAGTTGGCAAGACCTGCAAAGTCTTAATTTTAAATTAGATTTCACTGAAGATAATGTCAGTGAGCAATTAAACTATTTTCAGGAAATTTTATATTGCCTTAGGATCTTTATGACTTGACGTGAGAGAAAAGGCAACCAAAGCTGGGCAAAAGAAATTATAAATACCAGATGTGTCTGTGTGTGTGTCACAGTGAGTCACTTCCAAAGGCAGAGCAGAGTCCTAAGCTGTCTGCAGTGTGTATAAAATGAGATTTCCCATGAATTTATGAGTTATCATGAAGCATAACCCAACATAAAGCTGTTTTCTTAGCATAAGAGTTACTCAACACTCTTCGAGGTGAAACGCTGTTGCATCAAAATAAAAATGTTTCCAGTGATTATATCTATATGTACTTCGAATGGAATTACTTCAAATTGCTGTCATATTAACTTATAGATTAGCAAAAAGGACTTTATAGGCCTTTTATTTTAAATAAAATTAATTATGATGTTAAATTTTATGTTTGATTTAAGGAAAGCTACTCAATAACTTAATATGTATTTTGTTATAATGTAATGTATTTTAGTTTTGCAATTTGTTTTGTGCTTCTAAAATGTAATATTATACAACAATACTTTAATAATTTCAAAATATTTTATTTCAACATTATCAAAAAGAAAATGTCTAATAAACTCTATTTTTTCTATCTACTAAAAATTTTAGTAATTTTGGCTTCTGAAAAATATTTTGAGATATTAATCTTCATTCTCTATCATGTGCCAGAGTTCAGCAGGAAACTTACATTCCCTGCAGATCTGGGGGTTTTGGCTATTTAGAGTCTCACTGACAAACTGAATTGTCAATGGAATGTATTCATTCATTTATATCAACAGTATTGTCCCTGTCTGCTTTGTTTTCCTCTGGGTCCTTATTTTTTCATCAGCAGCTTGGAAGTGAATCAGTGTCTGCTTATTTTCAAAAGGAACTGTGAAGGGAAGGGCTGTTAATTGTCTCATAAAAATATTTTTCAGGAAAACATGTTTGTTTTAAAATGCACTTTTATCCATGAATGATCTCATGCCTTAAAATTTTCATCTTTGAGGCACATGTAAATTTTCGCAATGTCCAGAATGTTATTATGCAGCCAGACAAGCTATAAAATAAATTAAAAAAAAAAAAGATGGCTTCAGGGTTTGTCCATGATGTCTCTTCCACTTTTGGCCATGTTTTTTCATTTCCTGGATGTCAAGTAGTAATAATAATAAAATAATTTAAAAATCAATAGTAATTGAGAGCCATCTCAAGATTTAACTGAAATATTTACTTCAAGTGTTAGGAAGTCTGTGAACATAGAAAACTAACAGAATACCCACAGAAACAGGCAGATAAGAACCTGATAGCTGCTGATGTATTCTGATAGCTCCTCATAAGCTCTACTTCCATGCATAAAGAAAATTATAGACTCATGTGTTTGAGGGGAACTTTAAAAGTCACCTAGTCAAACAAAATTATTTTAAATTATAAATATTTGTTTGAATTCTTGGAATTTGTCACAAGCTGCAGGGATACAAACATAATGAATAGAAATGTATAATGAAAAGAAACCAAAGTCAACTAATGTCCAGAAAATGAGTCTGTTTGCTTTCTCCTTGCTGCTTGTGCATATCAGAGATGAGTCTTCTGGAATAGATGAAGTTATAGTACAATAAAATTTGTATGAGTTATAAAAACACATTTGACCCTCTGCTGTATGAAGAAAATGTTAATTGACACAGTCTGATGCAACATTGGACATCAGTGGACCAGAGGGATTTTTTCACAGAACTAAGGAATACAAGGTTTTAAAAGGGACCTCTGTTAATCCTTTTCTCTCTGTTGCCAAACTTGCCTAAAATCATATTCTTCTTTGTACACTGCTCTGAGTTTGGACATTTTTATTCAATAAGATGGAGGAAGAAGAGACATTTAAAAGGTATCTCTGTATCTTTTCAGTACCAAAATATCTCAGTGAGGTGTGGTTCCTTGTAAGGTATTTCTGGACATGGAACCTTGTTTGCAATTATTTGTGAATAAAGGTCAAAAAGATCCAGGAAAATAAGATCCAATATAACAGTCATGGAGCTGTGGGTAATTGCATCTCCATTTATTATATACTTGAATTTAAAAAAAAAAAAAATGTTTCTTTGGGCAGAGTCCTTCCAATTTGATGACGCTTGCACTGTCCACACAACCTCACTGGATCATAGACTCAGTCATCTCTGAGATCCCCTCCTTGGGTTGGAAATCATCTTAAAGATCATCTCATCCAACCCTCCTGCCATGGGCAGCGACACCTTCCACTGGACCAGGCTGCTCAATGCCCTATCCCACCTGGCCTTCAGCACTGCCAGGGATGGAGCATCCACAACTCCCTGGGCAACTTCTGCCAGTGCCTCACCACCCCCATAGTAAAGGATTTCTTCCTAATTTCTAACCTAAACCTAGCCTCTTTTCGTTTAAAGCCATTAGCTGAGTTTTATTTCTGTTCTTTTATAAAGCTGGGAAACACATTGTCTACTGCTGTGATGGACAAAACTAAGTTTAATTGGTATGGCTTGGGAGATAAATGAAACTATACTTGGATTGTTTCCTTTTTTACTTAATTCACAGTTTTATTTTTTAAACCAACACAAATTCTAAACAGAAGGTGACTCCAGGATGGGCCTGGAAATGTTCAGGGAAATGCAAAACAACGTGTTACAAGTTAAAAAAAATATCTAATTTTGGTGTCTATCTCAATGAAAATTTTTTAAATTAAAAAAAAAAATCACAAAAATCCTTTGTGGATGGGGAAAAAATGCCTGTAAAGGAGTTAACATGTGTTTAGCTGGTAACCTAAACACAATTGCAGCCTATACAGATAGCCTGGCTTTTAGATGGCATTTCTCGTTGATAATAGTATAGTCATATCATTGAAAGTGCTCCATGAAATCACAGCACTGTTGGGATCCTTGACACCCATCCAGGTGTACAAACAGCCATGGGCAAAGTGATCTCTGTGCTGCCCAGATACATGGAGAGCTGACCTCCCTACTTTAAAACTTTGAGTATGTAATACCATTGACCAACCTTCTTTATCTCAGCCTTTTTCATGCACCAGTGAGAAGGGTCTGCATAAATTTATTCTTCAGAGAAAATAGTGGTACTAAATCATAAGAAATTCTGGTTGGAACCTGAACATAAGCTACCTACATTTTAATGTTTGAGTGACAAACTTTGGGGAAAAAAAAATCTACTTGATGGTCTTTTCAGATCAATACTGGATGCCCTTCTGGCCTTTGTGTTTTAGTCAAGAGCGCCATACCTGGGCTCACTAGGAAAGGGATTTAATTTAGTTACCTTGAGTTGAGTTTAGGTACCTTAAGTGTACAGGATGTAAGATGAGGTCATCCACCAGGCATAGCAGTGGCCCAGATCTGGGGTTTCAATTCTCTGAAAAGAAAAGCCTTTCAGATTTATTCTTCCCATTTTTTTTCATTAAATAATGTTATGTTATTCGTAGTGGTTTCAGTGGGGTAATATGACACAGAATTTATTTGTGTGAGTGGTCCAGCAAGGTTTGACTAGGATATGGAGATTTTACCTATTGGAAATTTCAAATTGTTCAGAACTGAAACCTGGTTTCACTCCTGATTCCTAAAAATAAACAACATTATTTAGGGTAAAGATAGCTAAAATTTAAAAGCTTTTGACCAAAAATATGGTAGGAATGCAATGGAATACCTCTATAGGGTATAACAACATGTGTTTGTGCCAACTGAAACATTGGAAAAAATATTCAAAGATGCTGGTGCATGACCATTACTGTGGCTAACCAAAAATTCATCTATGGGATGAAAGAAACAACATTTTAGAATGGATGTAAGCCAGTAGTGCTTTATGTGTCTTAAACTGATATAAATCTACATGTGAAATCTTCATTGAACAAATTGAACAAATTGAGTTTTAAAATGCAGAGAAGTCCTTAAATAGCAATTTTAACTGAGGGTAAAAGTTGGAATTAGGTTGCCTCTTGACCAAATGATCATCATAGTAGTCACAGTATTTACAGCCACAGTAATCACCAGTGTTCACTTAAATAACCATATCTGTTTTTCATAATATTTCCTCCCAATTTCCTCATAAATACCATTAAGACAAACTGAGTAAATTGTGAGAAATATAACTGAGGGCAAGTACTGCTGCCTGTTCCTGAGGGAAATCATGTGAACTTTCGTCCTAAGCCAGATAAAAGCCAACAATTTAAGCACAAGGTCAACAGCATGGAAACCCACTCCCCCACTGCTTTGGTTTGCACAAGTTCAAAGATCTGAGAGCAGAAGAATTTGCCATATTTGTTCTTAGGCAGACTTTTCTGGGAGATGCACCACTGTTGCATGCCACTCTGTGATACCTTGCAGAGTTGGTAGCGTTCCCTGAGATCAGTGCTATTTTGAAGAACACTAATAAAAGAAAAAGACAGCAGGGAGAAACTATGTTAATAGGGGTTTTTTTTTCCCCTTGGAGATGTTACTAGGTCCAAGTTGGTATTAGAACAGTGAGCTGGCAAAGGGCACAGGATTTTCCCAGGTGAAATGCAAAATTAGTATTGGGGTTGTTAAATATCTAAAATAGGTTTTTTTACAAGACTGAAAGGCTTAACTACAAGATCCTAGCCAGATTCTGACCTAGTTCCTTACATCACAAACTCATAAAGTTCATCCTGTAGAAAGTATTATGTCCTTCCCTTCCTCAGCTCTTTTCAAAGTGTCACTGTGCCCTGGCTTGCAGCTGCTATATCCCATTAAAGAGATGGTTTAAGTGATACTTATACAAAACTTAGTATTTAATAACATAGCAAGGCCACTTTGTGGTTCTGGATTAACCCCGAGGGACTTCCCTTCTATTTTATACTTGATCCTTCATGGTTTTATTTCTCTTATCCCTCGCCCTAAAGCTTTCAGCTGTTTTTTAGTTTTATGCTCTCCTCCTGCCTTCATTCTCTCCCTCATTTCCATTTTCCACTGCTGCATCTTACTGCATTCAGTACCTCAGGCTTTATCCCCCAGAGGCAAACAAGGAAAAACCTGCTTTTTCTCTTTCTTTCTCTCTGTCTGTCTGTCTGTCTCTCTGCATGCTTCTCATTTTCACGGTTTCAGGGAAATCAGGGAAGTCTTGATAACGTGATCCCTGTAAATCCTCACTGCAAGCCCAAACCCCAGAAGTTTAAAAATCCTGATTTCTAATCTCGAGATATGACTTTGGCAGGTAATACTATTTTTGAACTAGAAATTTATTTTATTCTAACATTGCTTACCAAATCCCTAAGGCACATGATTACACTTCCTTCAACTGGCCCTGTTTCCTCACAGAAACTCTCACAGAAAACTGCACTTTATCACACAATTGTTTATGAAGAGATGCCAGCTCTTTCTTTCACACTCACACATTCACATTGTAGAAAACTTCCTCCTGATAAAGGGCTACCCTGCCAGCAGACCTCTCCTTAGAAACATTACACATCTTTGTGGCCTCTGGAGGAAGCATTCAGCCCAGAATTTCTGTGTATCAGTAGAGAGTCTGCACATTTAAGGTCTTGCTCATAATTTTTAAAACCTTTGGGATATTTAAAGGCAAATGGCATGAAGCAAACAGGGAACTTCCATTGCCATGTTGGTGGATTCCCAAGTCTTCTATACACCTTGGGCAGGCTGGAACCAAGCTCCTGACCCTGTCTGGAGTTTTGATGCAAGGTCTCAACCCAGCACAGTGTCAGACTGATTTTTATTTAGAATGGCAAAGCAGTCAGGCTGGAACTGGATTTGAGACTGAGATCTCTCACCCCAGGGCTCCCACACAGCTGAGGAGACCCCATCAGCACCGCCCATGGCATCTCACTGTACTTCCAGTGGAATGCAGAAGGGTCTCAGTGCTGTACCTCAGATGCTCTGTGGCACTGTGTGGTTGTGTGCTGGCAGCTGAATACATCCCCAGGTCTCTAAACAGATTAATTTAACACAAAGAAACTTCCCTAAGTACAATACCTTGATTTGCTTCATCCAAATCCAAAGAAGACTAACCAAGACTAACCCAGGAATTTTTCTTTAAGCAAGAATCACATAGGTTCCAATTACAGCTTTGTCAAATCCATTCTGTGTCCCAGGACCAAATCTCTCTCCTTAAAGGAGAAGCTTGCCAGGGAAGCTGCTGCCTCCTTTACTGTATTAGCCCATAGAACAATGGACTTTGTGCCATCACTGGAAAATGAGAAAAGATAAAAAGGTTTATCACAGGTATCCCAAGTAAAATAACATTTCTTAAGTGTCTGTTTCTTACCAGAAAAATACAAATACATATGATTCCTATGTGAGTATTATAAAGTGCTATGAGAAATGGATGTGAAAATGGTATAATTTTTTTAATGTATGTTCCTATTAAGCATCTGATGTAAAGAACAATCACTATAAAATGGTTTTTTGTAATGCACACTTTGTGGAATTTGAACTTTTCTCCTTGTCAGAAATATGTAACTGTTTTAGCATGGCAGTTCGTGTAAGCAAATATTAAACATGCCAGTTATTTGCAATAAAATAAAAGCAACCACCTGTAAATAATCTAATTACACTGAAGTGAGTTCCTTTTTCTGAATTCACTCTGAGTTGTAAGTGGCAACCATTGTAAATCCCATACCTGCCACCTAATAATCTCCAATTTACTGGTGTTAAAGAATTGCTCTTTGCAACATGTTCAGTATCGGCCAAAGTAACATACAAGAACCAGTGATTTCTTCTTGCACCTGCTTTAACAGCAGCATGCTCTTGCTGTTAGCTGGTTGGCTTGCTTTGCCATTCTCAGGGTTCTGAGCACTGCTGCGTGCACACAGCCTGCCATAAGGGTCAGTGTGCCAATGCCATCAGTCATCTGGCACCCTCAGACAGGAAAATGGGGAGTGATTCTTGCTGGATCCTCGAGTGCAATCATTTCCCACCCTGCTGGCAAGCTGAAGACTTACAGGTTATATTTTGCTACACTTCCCAAAGCAGTGTGGAAGCATGTGGGACCAGGCACTGCTGACCTGTGGCTGGCCTGTGAACATGCTGATGGCCATTCTCATGCTTTTGTCCTGTGCCTCTCCCAGACAGACATGGCTTGGGGGACAGCAAAGCCCAGGCACCCAAAAACATCTTGGATGCAGCTGTAGGTGATGAAAGTTGTGTGGATGTAGGTGACTGTGCCCCTGTTCCTCCCAGGGTGAGAGGTGACTCCCAGCTTCGTTAGTTCATGGGTTTAGATGTGGACAGCTTAGGCAGACTGCCCCACGAGGCAGCTTTCTGCCCTGGCCTGGCTTCTGTGCAGGGGGGAGCCTGGGCTGCTCACAGAACTTCTACACGTCACAGATCTCTTCCAAGGAATGCCAAAGTCCATGGGTCAGTCACTGCAGACAGCTTCTGCTGGGAAACAAAACCACTGCTCCAGTTTTAACTGTGCTTGGAACTAGGGCCAGGCAGAGACCTGTCCCATCTTCTGTCAAAATTTAATGTCCTAGCAATATTGATGCCATTTCAAACAGATGCAGTAGATGTCCTGAAAATAGTTCTCTGCCTCTCTCACCCCATTGACAGTGTGCAAAAATATTGCTCTTCCTTGTCCTTGAAACATTTTCTGATTATCAAGTGACATTATTAGCAGAATAGGTATATCTTTTTTTTTTTTGTGCCCACACACAAATACTGAGAAAAGTGAGAGAAAGGTAACACATGAGAATGAGTGGTGGAACCTGCT
Organism: Brachypodius melanocephalos; assembly: GCA_013398615.1. NCBI lineage: Eukaryota > Metazoa > Chordata > Aves > Passeriformes > Pycnonotidae > Brachypodius > Brachypodius melanocephalos. Next base: position 11,095,760 of record VZSR01003806.1, read on the forward strand.
GTTTTAACAAGTTGGAAATGAAAACATAACGCGGTACACAACTCATTAATTAATTTTATTACAACTGTATGCCAATTTTTATTAGATTTTTAAACTGGATTAGGAATTGAATTTTGAGGTTATGTTAAAAATGTGATGGTGTTTGCCTATTTTCACAGTAGATATAAAATTTAAAGGGTCTTATTTCAATATGATTTCTTCTATAATTAAGTTTTGCTATTTGGCAAAGTCTTTAGAGTAAAATATTTGGCATAAAATCAAGTCTAACTCTTTGCAGTCAGAGATTAATGACCTGTCCATAAAGTTCCTTTACTGTATGCTTAATTCCTTTAGCATCAAGTGCTTCCACTTACTAATGTTACTTTTGCAGTTTGTAAATGACATTAACAAATAGAAGTCATTTTATGGTGGTCCTGTGGCATGACTAGTTCATGTACAGCTACTTCTTCTTTCTTGCAATTAAAAGAAATATTTTAATCCAAATGGTACATCTGTCAGCAAACTGTCAGGAAGAAAATGCTAATAGGTATATTTTTTCATATGCTCTGAAAGAATCCTATCGCATCCATGGATTTAGCGAACATGCACTCTCAGTTGATGCAAGAATTAGCAGTCTTGCAAGAGTTGTCATTGATTTAGACACTGATCAAGAGAAGATTCTACCACTACTGTTTTCCTTTTTTCCTTCCAGCCACAGACAGAAGAGCCTCTGTTCTCTGATAAGGCTTGTGTGTCAATTCATAGAAAGGGAAGCCATCTCTGGTGTCACTGGCTAACACCCAGTTGTAATAAACATTAATTGATCTAAGGCTTTATTTTTATTAAAAGGGATCATAGTATATCACATTGAATACTTGATGTTTGATGGTATTATTTGAGGAATATAGGGATAAATAAAGAGAAATTAAATTTAGTGGTCACACTAAAATTTAACATAGGTGATTTTTTTTTGCCATACAAATCCACTTCTGTTGACCTAAAAACCTTTTCCTGAAGGAAAACTTGTCTTCCTGGGCTTATTCTTTAACTTGTCTGATCAAAAGTCCCCTATTCTAACCAAAGCACAAAATAGGTTAATTTTATTTAATTTTAAATCTCTTCCTAATACAATCCGTAAGGATAATCTTTGCTTCTATTTTTTATCCCATTATAATTCTTCTATGCATTCTTGAATAATGGCATGCCACCTATGAAGAGTCATGAGAACAGATCATACTCTGTTTCGCTGAGTGAGTGATATTCTGCACCCATCAGGTTCAACTCCAGTACATGAATCAGAAGTAAGGATGATTTCTCATAGCACCACAGGTGTCCATTTAATCCCACATTATCTAAACTCAAGTAAAAGCAGATGGCTGGTTTACTACATTTTAAAGTAATCTGTGTTTGTCCTAGAGGCTTGCACGTTGATACACCTGCTGTTAAATTCAATTAACTTATTTACTGGAATATTTCTTCTTGTCTTTCTGCTTCTTGCTCATGTAACCATGTTGTATTTGCAGGACACACTCTCATTCTCTAGTTATTTGTTTTATAACTGTTTGTGAGCAGAAATGCCAAGGCCTGAACATTTTCCACATCTCGCAGCTCCACCAAAAGTGAGCCTTGAAAAGTGGAGATTCTATGAAAAAAAACACAAGTGGCCTACAGAGAAGGGATCATGGCTAAAGACCATGCTGTAGAATGAAACAGTTGTTCCTGTCAAGGTAGAGACTCAGATATTGATCAGCTTAATTCCATGTACCTGCAGAAAGATTGTGCCTGGAGCTTCATGGGAGGATGGTTCCACCCTTTTATTCTGCATGGGATGTGGCTGCATGAATAGGAGGGCCTTCAGACAGAAAACTCCTGCTTAAACTTAGAAGTAAGAGCTTTGGTGTGTTTGTGAAACAACAGTCTTTACAGAAGTAATCTGCTTTATGTAAAGAAGAAATTGCTTTGATTGAGAATTGGGATGACATTTTGATCTGTATATGAGATTCAGCTCAGATAAAGTGTAATATGGTCAAAATCTGCTTGCTTCAGGGCATCTAGGTTTTCCCAGAATATCCTGTTTATAATTCTATGGCTTTAGAAATAAAGAAATTTAAATAACTCGAGTGTAAAATTTCCATTGGAGTTCAATGATACCAAGATTTTAATTTTTGGATGCATCAAGAAAAATGAATTTGATTGTTAAAGCACAGCCTTCATAATGCATTTCATTTCAGGTTTCATTGGACCTCACACAAACATGACTGATAGAATGGAAAAGCTTTAATTAGCTGTCAGAAATATGCTTCCAGCATGTTTTCAGGAAAATACGCTTTCAAGCTTGCATACGTTTTTGCTACATTTTTCGTGACATATGATATTTGTGCAACAGTCATCTATTAATATCCAAATAGGAATTTATTCTTTTTTTAACCTGCTTCATTGAAGGAAAGCTCTGAAGCCTTTAAGTAACTTGAAATACATTTGGGAGGAAATCCTGGAGCTGCCGAGTTCAGCAGATATTGTACTGCTGATTTAAACATGAGAAGGATATCGCTTTTCTTGCCTTATGCCTTCTTTCAAACAAATGCTGCAAGGCTATTCTACTCTTCTTCCTACTCTTTTGTATTGATATTCGTATCAAAGAGCAGTTGAAAGGTCTCTGAAACACTTCTGATCTCAATATATATTTCCTGTGAATATAGGTAGTGAGATGTAGTTCAGGTGTTTAAGGTGAAACATTAACTATATGTAAGATTTTGTGTGTAAAAGCACTTTGTGTTAATTATATGTGTCTTCTTTGAAATTACTGGGATTTTTTTTCACTTTGACATAATTTGGAGCAGGATTAGGAAGAAAGCTGGGTACTTTTGAAGTAGCCAGACTATGACTAAATTTGCATATGGTATGACCCAAATCCATTTGATGTTGATTAAAAAATCTTTAATTTACTTCAGTTAAACTTGGTGGTTATGACACCAAAAATACAGTGATACTACGTTATATAAGTATAGTGGGCTGAAATTTTAGTTATTTGTAAGATCTAAACAAAGGATAAAATGTTGATCCATTTTTCAGTGAACAACACTTTAAAAGCAATTATATAGACTTCACTAGAATTATTTATATGGTAATATACTGGTGGATATGAGTAAAGTTATAAGAATCTGCTCTAAAGAGGGAAAAGCAAACAATATTTATCTTGTAAAGTGCACAGAAGTACCGGCTGCACCAGCCAAATGATAGCAATCTTATCTCCATTAAATATATATATTGTTGCACAGAGAAATGAATGGTATAAGTATGAAACTACCATTTGCAAAGTTCTGGTTTTACCTAGAAACAGTGGGCCAAATAAATACTTAAACTGCAAAATGATTACTTTTTAAAGTGCAGCTGAGAAAAGTGGCACGTACAACTGCAGCAGTTGTGGGCTATTGGTTGTAAAAATATTATGGAATGAACACAGGCATTTGACCATTTTAACTGCTTCTTGCTGCAATATGTAAGTCTCATATAGGTAAGTTTCACCTATGTAAAATGCATATAAAATTCCATTACACAGGTTAAACTTATGAAAATGTCATGTTCAAGATAACTCTTTTCTTACTTCTTATTTTTTCTTTTAACATACAAAGTCTACTTTATCTGCTTTGGAATTAATTGATTTCTTCTGTGCAATAGCTGATTTTCTACCATGTGTACCCAGAAAGTCAACCCCTCCATTCATCAACATATTTAGCTGAGAGGATCTAAATCAGGTACTCCCTGAATATTGCTCTCATAAGCCATGACCAAGGATAATGGCTGTCAAATTACACACACAACTGTTACTAGCCAAATATTTTGTCATCTCCTCCTTGAGACCTTGATGTCAATACTTTGTCTTTTGATTCCTAAATAAATGCTTCACAAATAAATGAAATCTTGTATATAAAGAGAACTTGTTAATGAGAATATTGTGTTGACTGGTTAATAATATTGTTTTTTGGTGACTAAGTCCCATACCTTTGCCTAGAGGAAAATGACAATAAAGGTACTAAATTGTGTTTTTCTGTTAATTTTGGTCTTCTTAAACCAATCTGTTCAAACATTTCCCAGGTGTCTGGTGCACTAGTAGAACCAGAACAGTGACACACCAGTAAGGGCATGAGCTCAATGGAAGGCACAGGTCAGCACATAATGTCTGTAGGAGAAATGTTGCACTGGGTTTGTACCTTTTTTAGAAAAGCATGCAATCAAATGCTTTTATACACCATTTTTAAACAATTCTACTGGAATCTTTAAAGTTAATCACATGCATTCTCCCTTTGTCACACAGAATTGCAGGTGAGCAGCCCAGTTCCCTTGTAAAGACACATATGCTGTGCAGGTCAAAGAGTTTTGGACAGGAAGAGAGAGTCACTTCACCTCTGCTGACATATAGTCTTGGAGTCCCACGTGCTTTAATGACAGTAACCCAGGGGGCTGCCTAGGTTTGGCTGATCAGGTCTGAAAACCTGGAGCCCTCAGCACAAGGAAGACTTGGAGTGAGTACAGAGGGCACCAGAGGACTGGGGCACCTCTCCCATGAAGACAGACTGAGGGAGCTGGGGTTGTTCAGCCTGGAAAAGAGAAGGCTTTGGGGAGAGCTTATTGTGGATTTTCAGTACTTAAAGGGGCTAATAAAAAGATGGAGAAAGACTTTTTACATGGGATGATAGTGGTGGGATGAGGAGAAACCATTTCAAACTAAGAGAGGAGAGATTTAAATCAGATGCCAGGAGGAAATTCTTTACTCAGAGTGTGATGAGGCAGTGCAACAGGCTCCCAGAGAGGCTGCGGATGCCACATCCCTGGAAGTGATCAGGATCAGGCTGGATGGGGGCCTGGGCAGCCTGATCTAATGGAAGATGGGAGGGTTGGAATTAGATGAACTTTGAGGTGCCTTCCAACCCAGGTTCTTCTATGACTCTGTGATCATTCAGATCCCATAAAAATATTCTTTGTAATTGAAATTCTTTAACAATCCAAGATGAATTAAATGGATTTTGTCTTTGATGAGATTATCTGCATGTTCTAGTCTATTGATGTAGTTCATGTTAATTCAGTTCTTAAATACTAGTAACAATGTAATATTTTCGAGCATTTTCACCACTTAAATTACACAACAACATACATTTCTATTCCCTCTGTTGCTCTTGTGAAGCTGGAAATACATGCAGAGGGAAAAACTGTAGGCATGAAGGCAAATGCAATCTCCTGTTGGCAACAGTGATCTTGCAGCAATGTTTGTGAATGTGGTGGATTTGAAGGATTTTAGCAAAGTCAGGAGCTGATGGCACTGTCTGAAGCCAGGCACGGCACAGGCAGGTGCTGGACAGGCTCCCCCAGCCCACATCCCCTGAGCTGCAGCACTGCAGCTGTTCCCCTCTGTGCCAAGATGTGTGCTCGTGGCTTGGGGATTTGGAAAAACACAATCACTGCACAAATACATTTCAGGTCTCCAAAGGGCAGTGAATTAACCCACTGTATCCCTTCCAGTGCAATGAATTTTTAAATTCCTCTTTCTAAGACAAAACCTCCTGTTTTTCTGCAGGGCACAGCAGTGGGTGCCCTTTTCATTCTTCCTCTAACTCACTGTTATATCTGGATCTTTGCAGTTTTGCTGGAATATGATGATTTTAAAAATGAGCATACTTTTCTTATAGAAAGAATAATTTCCTTTGAGCCATATTTATGAAATTAACAGGGTGAGAGAGGAAATATTTGAAAAATTTGGAGGCAGATTCCCTACCCTTTGAAGCAGTGATGGGCTCTCTGTGCTGTCAATGATCTAAGTGTTAAGAGAGGGGTTGCTGAAAAGAGATATTTGTTTTATCTAGCTCTTAAAAGGCTACTCATCTCCCTAACTGGTTTGATACATGTTTTATAGTACTGCAACGAGTCCTGAACAACTATATTTTGAAAGAGATCTCAGGGTTTTAAATCTAGGTCACACTTTTCAGTCCTGATTCAAGAGCAGCCTTGTAGAAGAGATGCAAACTTCAGCTCATTGCTGGCAGGGATCTACAGGATCAAAGCTGTGAATTGACTGCTGGTAAAAGGGAGTTATGATTATTTGATGAACTACCAGCAAGGCTACTGATTCGTTGACAAATATTCATGTTCACATTCTCCATCTTTTTCAAGGACAGGTTTTAATTTGCTGTGTTTTAAGCCAGAACTGAACTGGGGTCTCTGAGGGTGTGTGGTAGATGGCCTGGGCTGTGCTGACATGCAGTAACCAGTTGTGCTGAACACTCATCTCATTTCCATATTTAAAACACACCCTGGATCACCCCACTGATGCAGATGACTTCCAGTTCCAAACGTTTAATTTTTCTTCATTCTGGGATAAAAGAAAAGTGCATTTCTTAAGAGCACAGTTTTTACTTAATTGCAGTTTCTCACTTTCAGATTTGGACAAAGAGACTTGGAATGACAACTTTGCTGCCATTCAACCTGTCCCTTAGATAAGAGCTAGCAAAAAATAAAACCATGAAATGAATTAGGTTGCAAGGCACCTTAGAAATCATTTAGTTCCAGGCCCCATGTCAGGTGCAGGGACACCTTCCACTAGACCAGGCTGCACAAAGTCCCATCCAGCCTGGTATTGGACACTTCCAGGGCTGGGGCATCCACAGCTCCTCTGGGCAGCCTGTGCCAGGGCCTCACCACCCTTATATTAAAAATTCCTTTCTGATATAAAATCTCAAACTGTATTTTCAGCTAAGGCCATTCCCCCTGGTTCTATCACTCCATGCCCTTGTGAAAAGTTCCTCTCCAGTTCCCTTTGGAGGCCCCCATTAGGTAGTGGAAAGTGCTATAAGGAATAGTGGGAAAGAGATATTTATTTGCAAGGTGTTTATTTTCTTGAGCATCAGATCAAGCTGCATCCAGAAACCACCACACTCTTCTGCCTTCCCTCCCTCGAAAGAAACCCCATTCTGCACAACCAATTTTGCCCTTTCCCTAGAAAGAAAAGACTGATTTTTTTTCCTCAACCATTTGTTTTCACTTCTTTGGTGAATATTCCATTTTATCATATTAACAGAATATGATTCCATTTTCTTCCTTTAAATGAAAGGAAAATGCTTATTCTTAAGGAACAATAAGCTCACTTAGAAAAGTGGAAAGCAAGAAAGAATTCCAGGATATTTATTTGTTGTCCAGAGTTAATATTTTCCAACAGTGGGACATGTTCCATGGCAAGAATAGTGAGGGGGATCATAGCAGTTCTCCAGAATTCCTGGTTCTGTTTATATCTTTAGTCACATGCTGCTTATTCTTGGGAGATCTTTGCAGAAGTGTAACCATGCTCAGTAATGTCAGACAGTGTTTGTTGAGAGACTGAATCTGTCACTGAGGAAAGCAACAGCCTGTGTATATTTTCTGTATGTAGTAAAAAAGGAAAAAAAAAATTAAATATTGAAACTAGGGAATATTTTTATAATCTCCAAATATGGATACAGGAATAGTAAAAATATAAGCAAATCCCCTGTTCTCCTCACTCCCCAATAGAACATGGATTTTAGTAAAAAATTAAATAAAATAAAAAACCCGCATAAATCCAAACAACATAATTAGTGCATTCTAAAAATATATAGCATTTTGGTGAACATGAGCCATTTTCCCTTGGGGAAAGGAAAAAAGCTGAGTAATACATCCAAAAATCTATAAATTAATGTTTCAGTCCTTAAGAACTTTCTGGATGATCCCAGGAGGAATTTCTCAAAGTGGAAGAAGTTAGACCTTCAGCTTTCCCAAGGAGATGTACAAGGTTTGAATAGTGCTGCAGAAATGAGGATATTCCACTGCACTGGACACATAATAAGAGGAAAACTTCACCCTGGAAATCTTGGGATCTAAGATGTATTAAAGAGAAAGAATAGGAGGGGAAAATGCAAGTGGCTGAATTGCTGGTATCCCAGAGGATGGAAGGGAGGGCTGCCCCCCTGGCCCTGCTCAGTGACTGCAGCTGGATCAGCCCCACACTGGCTAACGGGGCAGGGGCTAAGGGGATGAGCTCCTCCAGCCCAGCACCTTCCCTCAGTGGTGTTGGCTTGCAGCTGGCAGGACAGAGGAGCTGAGCAGCTGTTGGATTCCTCCCCGTGCAGCTGCTCATAGCTGGGTGTTTAAGGACTTATGTGACTTCAGGGGGCATGGAAGTCTTTGGAAGAGCACCAAAACTGGCAACCTATCACAGCTGTGAAAGGGTTGGGACAAATCTAAGAACGTAATTAAATATGAAGAACATTTACTTTCCTCGTTCTGACTCTTTTTCTATAATGTGTTGACATCTAGAGCATTTTATCTGAGCACACAGAATGAACTAAATTCAGTAGGTTTGTTTATTTATTATCCCATTTTATGTCTAATATGGGCACATTCTTAGTTACAAGACCTCCAGCCAACAATGCCCTGTGGAGGTCCTGTGTACACAAAGTACTAAATAATATTTCAATTTGGGTTCTTTTTCTTGACTTGTATGAACAAATAGAAAAGTAACATTTTTTACCTTATTTATTTGAGGAGATCTAGGCTTTCAAAATACCTGTGGAGCATGAGGATATTACTGCAGGCAGCAATGCTGAATACTTCAAATCCCCCTACTTAAAGGATTGAAGAATAATTTCTAACTTCCTGAAAATTATTGAGTCTCATAGTAATATCTTTTGGAAAATCAAAGAAAATTGCTTTCATCCACTAGTACGTAGGCATATTTTTAAATAATTATGCCTCAGAAAATAGAATTTGGTAACAATTTCACTTTGATGATTTTGTCTCAAAAGACAAAATATCTGAGAATCCCTTAGAAATCCAGAAAACTCTGAATACTCAGCAAAATTCAACAACAATTACATCCATGAAATGGTTTTGAAAGAAAATATTGACTAAAACCACAGAAGAACTTCCTTTCACTTTAAAACTTGCAAGGTACTTTTAAAACTTTGCCTGACCACCAATGAAGTCAAAATGGGTTTACCACTAGTTTCAGTGAACTCAAGTAATGGTATAAAATACTTTATTTACTTGAAATGAAATGAATGCTTATAGCTTACAATATGCAGCAGCTGTAGTGGCAATTCTTGTTTGACAAATCTGATATTGTTTTTTAGACCATCCAGGAATGTTCATTGTCTTTATAAGATAATGTATATGGCTCCCCCAGCATGTTTACCATGCAAATCAAACCTCAGTCTGGCTATGAAATGTAATTAATAGTTACACACGGAAGATTACTGGAAACACAAGCCTTATTTCACCAAATGTCAATTAGAAGAAGAGTAATTTTAGAGTCTACATGGAATACTGTCTGGCATAGACCTCCCACACAGAGATCAAGCTGGGCCAAGAAAAAGCTGGGCCATCTGAAAATGCATAGGTTTTATTGTTCTGAGGGAAGTCAGCAGGAAAGAAAATAACAGAGAAGTAAGACATCCCTCAAAATTGCATTTCATTATCTCAGTCATTTCCTAGAAATTCATTATACTAGATGAAATTCATGTCAATTCAGCAGTCCAAATTTTGCAGCCAAGGTGAGCTGGTGCTCTCTTGTCAAACCGTGTAGGAAACAGGCTCATCTATGTTACCCACATCTTCCTGCTGACTGTAGGGGAAACAAAGACTAACTTAGACTATAAACACAACATTAAGATGCTCAAAGACAGATGAGATAATCCTTTCCTTTTGGATTCTGTGAGCTGAAAATTCTGGAGCTCCATTCATAAGAATATTTAGCTATTTTCCTCTTTATTATATCTAATGCTCAATAAAATCACAAGAAAATTTTCTACCAGTTGAAGTGAGGCCCTGTGCTGGCCCAGGATTTCTGCATTCATGTAGAGTTGTCAGCAATAGATTTCTTATCTGTTGCAGCAGGAGATTATCACAGCTACAGCTCTGCTGATGGCGAAGCACAGCCTTGAGCACATGACCCGGGAACACTCTTTTCATCAGATGACATCAGCTGCCACTTTAGGCAATGCAGTAAGTGGATTAAATCCATGACGTATGCACAGACTTCTTTAAAAAGTGGGATCAGCTCAGGTCTTATCAAAGCCGAGTTTTAAACCATTGTATGTGAAGAAATCAGCACAGTGTACTGTTACACACTGAATAAAATCAGCCCCCCAACACTTGATAGGCTGCTTCAGCTTGTGCACTAAGACTGTAAAAACAGTAGATTTAGTAACACTGAACTACAAAGCATAACTTGTGAAGCATTAACAGGATATATTTTTCTTGCTGTAAATCTCTACTAATCTTACAGCCGATGAACTGGTGGCTCAGCAGTAAGTAAACACGTCACTTGGGGACAAGTTATGTGAACCTATTGACAATCGTGTTCTATCACTTGATGCAATTGCACATGTTAGGAAATGCTCTTTTAAAGTAAAGATGCCATTTATTGTCAAACTGGTCACTAATTTTGCAGTGTGTTGGGTGACAGAATATGTGGTGATAGACCAGAAACTGTGAGAAAAGCAAAACACCAAAGCATTTTGTGAAATTAAAGATAGCCTAAAGGTTAATTAAAATTCCCAAAGAGGCAGCAGATTATGAGGAACAATGAATATAACATAACAGAGTCACTTCCAAAGAATTATTCTCCATGATCCAACAAACACACGCATCCCTGACAAACTAAGTGGCAGAAAAGCAAGCAGACAAAGAAATACAAGATGATCAATAAAAAATTAAAAATAAGCCCTTTTTAATACTTGTATAAAAAGTTTTTTAATACTTTTAATGTAATTATTAAAAAAAATACGTGGCCATTAGCCAAGATGGGTACTAAAACCTATCAGCATGTAGGAAACACAGTCTGAAAGAGACTGGCAACAGTGAAGACACAAAATGCAGATTTTTCAGATCTGTTCAGATTAAGTTATGGCCTTCAATTACATGTATGTTTCTGCTATGTGTTCTGAAAACCATCAACTAAAAAGAAATTTATAGAATGTAGGTTATGTCTTTTAAGACCTTGACTTTTTTGGGGTAGACTAAAGCCTGTACTTTTGCAGGCTGGACTGTAGCATTCAGGAACTGGAGGAGCAGCTTACAGTGGCCAGCATTGCTCTGCACTTCTGTGAAGGTTTGGTCTTGTTTTCTTTTAAAACCACAATCATAACACACAGCTATTTTTCCAGTTTAGGATGAGCCCAGCCCACAGAGATAATGCTGCTGTGGTATGCCTACCCAAGCTCTCCTAATGATGGAGAGTGTTTCTTCAGTTAAAAGCTGTCTCCTATACACCCTGTCTACTTCACTAATTATTTTCCTCTCTTTGGTGCAGGACTTTCTCTCTTTTTTTTTTTTTTTTTTTTTCCATTCTTTACTGAGTCCCTGCAGGAAAATGAGGTTTGCTGAGACCACTAGAGCTGTGTTGCTGTGTGCTATTTAGAGGGGATTGACTTGTGTTTCAGAAGCTGAACAGCCAAAGGATTTAATCTCAAATTCTCGGGGTACATTTCAGAGTAAAAGTGGTGAAAACACGGCATTAAAGCAGCAAAGAAGGGAACCCAATTTAGAGGCAGGAAGCCAGATGTTAATTAATAAAACCAACATAACAGGGCTATTTGGCTTGCCGAGAACATTCTCTCAGCTGCCTGTTTGTAGGCTGTTCCCCAGTTAATCAGTTCTGCTGCATTAAATTTCTTTAAAAGAAATTTTCTTCCCTGGTTGCTTAGAGCCCTGTTGAATCAAGCTGAAAGCTCTGTGAGGGGTGCTGAGCCAGGCCAGTGAAAGTAATTTATAGAACGTTGCAACTCTACTGCTACCTTCAGCAGTGTTCAATTTACATCTGCAAATGTCCCTGCCTGTTTCACACAGACAATTAAGCTCATTCTGTCAGTAGTGCTCACTCAGATGGCTCTAAGTCCAGAGCAGGGTGAGTTTTCAATTGTCAGACTGAAGCAGTGCAACCCCAGGCACAAGGACCCGACAGTGTGGATATGACTGTTCCTTCCTCTGTAGCTTCTGCCATACACTTATATCATGTTACATCACTGCAAGTGTAAGTCACTGTTAGAAGCAAAATGCCTTAAAATTATTGAGCTGCCATTAACTTCCTGTCATTTAAATCTCCCAGGAACAGGTTTTGTGCCGCCTGTTGTGTCAACCAGAATAATGCATTGTTTTCAGCTATTTGCTGAAGAGGAATCAGACCAGCAAAGGCAAATGTAAAAGTTTATTCATCAATAACATCTTTATTAAACCATTTATGTAGGTTATTTCTCTATCAAATATACTTTAGATTATGCTTATATTAGGCTAGTCCCAAGAGATTCCTCCAGCTGCTGTGCCAGAATAAGTGAGTAGTCATCAAGGAGACTTTCTGCCCCAGAGGTTACAGTCAGCATATGTTTGTTTAAATGTGCAGGCCACCTGAATGTGGCAAATATTTTTTGTATTCTTTCAGAATGCCATTGGTAATAACAATTGAATAAAGTGGATTTTCTATTTTTCTTGAAGCAATGCTTCAAGAATTTTTTTGAGATACGTAAGTTGAACTTAACCTAAACAACTCTATGATTCTAATGGGCAGTGATGGGTTCTGAGGTATTCAGGGATCTACAGGCAAGACTAACTTAATTGTCATTGGATGTCATTCACGGGTCAGCAAAGTATAGGGCTTCAGTTACTATATAGAATTAACAGTCTCAAATTATTCCATTTCAAAGTTAGGAGAGAGGATTCCTCACAGATGAAAAATAGAGCATCTTAGACATTCAAACACAGGTGAGATTACAATAAAAGTGGAAACTGGGGCACACATGGGTGCCCCCAAAGCAGTGGGATTTAAGATGCCCATTTTTAACCTGAGGATTTCATACTGGTTCTCTTGGGCAGCTCCCTGCTTGGTTCTTGGTGAACCCAGGCTGAGGTAGTGCAATCTCTCTGTAAATTGCTCCTCCACAATCACACTTTATTCTGGACTGTGGGTTTCATAAGTTGTGCCAGACTTTTATGGCCCTTTCTGGGACTAGAGCTGGACTCTTCACTCAGATTCTGGTCCCTGGAATGACAATGTCCTTACTGGGTCAACTGAGCTGACAAGCTCAATGATGCTTGTAGGTCCCTTCCAACTTAGGATATTCTATGATTCTGTGATCTTTTATCAGCTTCCTGCCTCTGCATAAATAAAGCTTTTTTCAAAGATGAAAAACAGCAATGATGAAGGAAACTTCTTCTTTTTACTAAAAGTGGAATAAAACATTTGCTACACAAAGCTTTGCACAGGCGTTGGATAGTCAGAAATCTCAGTAGAAAGCTCTGTTCTGTGTCACACAGGGAGAAAAGGATGACAGGAATATCCAGTGAACTTTGATTTGGGAGAAGAAAACCTTTTATCTTCCCTTTAATGATTTAAAATTCTTAGGAGAAAGAAGTGTGAAGGTGGAGAAAGAGCAAAGAAGAAGTCAACACCTTTGAGCAATAAGATAACATTTGCGTGGTGGCTGGCAGGGGGCAAGAGAAGCACAGAAAAGACAGTAAACACTGATGTTTATTTTAGAGAGAAAAGGAGAATTGCAGAAAATGTTTTATTAAATAAATCAGAAGCTGAGCAGTCTTAGACAGCCTAATCCCTGCACCTTTGGGTGGGCTTGAGATGTGGCTGCAGTGACTCTTGCAGTGGTTCTGACCCAAAGCAATAAAGTCAAAAAAGTGCCCCCATTAACCCTCACAAGCTTTGGATCAAACCTCTGATGAATTGTGCAGCTCACTGGCTTATAGCTGAGCTATGCTAGCTGTCAAACAACCAAAAAGTCTCTCCCCTGGGTAGCTTGGCATATAACCCTTAGGTATCCTTACAAATCAACATGGGGAATGACATGCAAAGAAAGGAAAACGGGCATTTCTGATGTCAGACACCATCCGTCTTCAATTAAGTTAGCTTCCGAAATGTTTCAAGTACCCAAGCTCTTTTTGAAAGCCCAATTGACCCAGAAGTCTCTAACAAAGCAATCCTTAAAACCAGCCACATCGTTAGTTTGTTTGCTTGATGGGGGGCTCTTAATGCCATAAACCCCAGTGCAGAAGTTAATAATTTCATACATTATCACTTTGAATATGCAATAGAAAACTCAAGGCAGCTGTTTGAACTTCCATTTAAAAGAGGACAGATTGCCTTTATTGTGTGCACTACTTCATGGCTTGTTTGAGGCCAGGGCAATTATGGGATGAATGACTTCCCTTTAGCTGTTGATGTGTAGGCTTGTTGTTGTGTGTGCATTGTTTCGGGCTTTTTGTTATTGGCTGTCTTTGTTTTGTTTTGTTTTGTTTTTAATGAAACTGGAGGCCATGTGATAAAGCCACAAAAAGCTGACAGGTAATGATCAAAAAAGGGAATGGCCAACGCTGACTTGATATTTTATTGTCTTGTAAATATAGAATTGAAATAACAATTACATTTCTATGCAGGACATTCTTACTGGTTTACCACCACAAGGGTGGGTGTGATTTTGTGCTTTCAACACCACAGAGAAGAAGGCAGAAATCTTGTCAAATTCTGCTGCTTTTTTTTCTCTCTCTGTTGGGTTGCAGTGGTCTTTCCTATGGGACATTTGGGTAGCTAATTAAAAAGGTGCTAATTTTTATTTACTTGTGCTTCTGATGACCCCATGAAGTTTGTAAAGGCTTCATCTGCTTCCTTCAAACTGATGTTTTTTCTGATTTTGGAAATAATGCAATATTCTAGTTGGAAGATTATCCTTAAAGTAAAATTATATATGTGGGAATAAGGAAATTTCTGTAGAGTCTAACTGACTACTTTGGAGAGCCTTTCTTCTGTATGAGGACTCTCTCTATGAGACTTCTCTGTATGCAATTGTTAATTACTGGAGAAACAGAAGTCAGAGGACAAACTCTATTGCCCACAGAAAATTATTTGAGAAAATTCTTCAATATGAACGAAAATAACTTTTATTCTAAGAGACACAGACATATCTAGATAGAGGACTTCATAGTTGTTGCTGTGCATTTGTTTTTTGGCTCCTGATGAGGCTCTTTCAGGCAGAACTAGAATTTACATTAAGTATATGTTAAAAAAAAATAATGCCAGTAAATATTTCATGTTGGTTTATGCCTGTGCTTTATGAGTGTTACAGCCATAATATAAGGGCAAGGTAAAAATACAAGCTTTGGAACTGGGAATATTTCATGTCAGATATTACAGAGACTATATATTGTATAGATGTTTGCATATTAATCTACTTAATATAATGTTGACAAACATTACCAGAAAATAAATGCTAATGTATGTATCATAGCTGTCTAGAAGACTGCACTACTTAGGAAGGAATAAGAATATTCTAATTCAATAAATTAGGGTTTATGACAGAAACTTGAGACAAGTTATTTATTCATTGCCACGTTCTTGTTTACGTAGTAAGAAGCAAACATGAGAATAAAAGCACAAAATCATGTTTCTGTTATTAAGCCTCAATGTTATTGCAGTGGGTTCAAATGGTGCTGCCTTTCTGTCCTCCAGAATTTCAGGGCTGTTCAGATTTGTTTAGTTCTTCAGGTGATAAGATACTCTCTGGACTGAGTAAAAGAAGAGAAATTGCAATTCATTAGGATGTGTAATTATTCACTGCAAGTCATTTCAGTGGAAATATTGCCCTTTTCCTTAGTATATCTGTCTTACACTGTTTCAATGAACTCAAGCATAGATACACATGCATGGTAACGTCCCACAGGTCTGGAAGCACATATAGATACACAGCAAATAAGAGTTTCCAGCTTTTTAGACTCAAAACTTACTCTTTTTTCCTTTAAAGGTACTGCTTTCTTCCCTCTGTTGCTGCTGCCACCTGGAAGCCAGGCTCCTGTTCAGCCTGTGAGGCAGCCCTAAGAACACCTTGCTGAAGCTTTGCTAAGGTCAGGTCTCACTGAAGATGTTCTATTCCAGCATATTCCCAGTTCTAAGAAACTTTCCTCTACATGTTATAGTAGGAACATGGAGCAACCCTGATGTCCTTGCCCGTCCTGCCTATGGGTTGTTAGAGCTACTTAATTAATTAAAATTGTTTAATCAAATGATCTTATGTAAATAGCTTACGAAATAAATTATTAATCCATTATATTTTTACATACCCCATTGAATCTCTGACATATTCAGCCATAGAAAATATATTATCTATTCTTTGTCAATTACTTAAATATGTTGGAATTATTAGAAAATATTTTTCAGATTTCTTTTTTGAGACCCAGAGCAATGAACAGAACTGTCCAGGACCATGTAAAACAATGTCTGCTTTGGTTTGGTGTCTTCCAGAATTCTGAAATGTCATTGACATAAATTATGTCAATTATAGCAAACAAAAAGGAAAAGTATGATATTCTAAACATACAGAGAAAGAATATTTGTATCTATACATGAACATACTTTTATTCTCTATAATTTACTTTTTGATTGAACATATTTGCAAAGATTGACAAGATTTCATGAAAAGTTCTGTTTCATCATCTACATTTTTGGAATAGTTTGTTCAAAACTATTTTGCTTCTGATCTTTATTGCTGGTGTTTCCAAACTGATCATTAAACTTCACTTCCTAGGTTTGATTTTATGTATTTATTCTGCTTTTCTACTATACACAGTGAAAAATATATAATCTTGAATTAGGATTCAAAAAAGTCTTATTTTTCTATGCTAAAACAAAATTAATTGTTATCTTTTTAGTATGGCAATATATATATCTCCTGAATTATTTTAAAGTTCTACCTTTAATGCAGATATAATAATTTAAAATGCTCATTAAAAACTGTAGCAAAATCATGGAAAGAGCTTAAAAAGCCTTTTGAGGTTTATTTGCATAATTCATTTTTAGAACTTTAATTAACAAGAATCTGTAATTGTTTTTCTTCCCACTTGTGTTGCAATTTCCCATGCAAATACAGTTTAGGAATTGCTATTCTTATTCTACCAAAAAAGACTGTAGATATGGATAGCACTTAAAACCAATTGTCATATTGCAAAGACTAATATTCTGGACATTTATGATGCTAAATTAATTTTTTTTACTAAATTAATATAATACATTTAAAGCCATTTTTTTCTTGATTAGAGCAATAGCACTGAATGATAACATATACTAAACATTGCCAACATTTATAAAGTGTCTTCATTCATTCATCAAACCAATTTATTCATTATATTTGATATTCGACCTTATTTGGGCTATATTCATAGGAATTACCTTTTAAAAAGCAAATTCAGACTGAAAAAATAATAAAAGAAGTAGTTATCTACATTGCACTGTTCACAAGATTTCTGCAGAAGAGCATCCTCACCATATTTTCAGGATTTAGAGAAGAGATACCTGATGAGCTTTTTACCTTTCTTAACAAAAAATCACCCTGGATACAGAATACCCAAAATGTCTTGTTGAAAGTCTCTCACATTTTATGAAGTTACACCAGAGACTCCCAATTGCAATAGCCTGTGATGAATAAAACCAGCATTTACTTGTAGCTACACCAGAACACTATTTTTCTGGTGGGTTTTAACCTAACACATTATAAAAAACATATTTCTGAGGAAAAATTAATGGAAGTGGAAAAACTGGTTTGACAGCTATTTAGAATAAGGAGTTTGATTTACCTATGGTTTGAAGGAATATGAAAAGGTCAAGATCACACTTCTCTTTTCCCTTCCAAGATGACTTTAATGATGCACAATACACTGTAAGTCTTAGCTTCTTGGTGATGAACTATAAGAATACAGTAAAATGGGGGTTTGTATTGCTCAATGTTTAATTCATGAAATGCTCAAATAAATATGCAAATAGAAGGGTATTTCTATATTAGATGCCATAAATACACTTCAGCTATATCCAGCACTCTTAATCAAGGCATGTAGCCTTATGTTAAGCTAAGAAAAAGAGAGGAAGTTTTGGGCAAAATAATGTCCCTTTAGATGAAAATTAATTATGATTATTTTAAAAGGCTAAGCAGCACTAGTTCCTTTGTGCAGTTAGGAAAATCTGTTTCTACTAACATGAAGACACAATGTGCCTAATATGATCCTTTCTCTCAAGATAACCCTACGGGGTGCAAGAATCATTTTAATAAGGATTACAAGTGCCACTTCTACCATTACAGATATGACACCCTTTGAAGTGTATATTCTAAGCAATATTTTCAACATAGGATAATTGTTAGTGGTTTCTACCTTTTTTTCCCTTTTTTTTCCCCCTTTTTTTTTCATTTCAACTGGATGTTTACAAATTGGAACAAAAAACTACCACCTGAGTTTCATGGGCTGCATTTAGAATCCTGTAAAAATACCACAAGAAATAAGTACACCCTCTTGTTCTTCTAATATTTTTATTAATATTTTATATATTGTTTCTCAGTATTGTTCTTATTGTTATTATTCTTGGTAATAATACTAACAGAGTCTGATATAATAAACAGTGAATGTAATAGAAACAGAAAATATTTTCAATAATTCACTGCTGAAGTTATTACTATGCCTGCAGGCAAAGGAGAAATTTCAGTACACCTCAGCAGCTGACAGACACACTGGGGATAAAAGTTAAAAAAGACAAGTGAAAAAACCCTGTATTTCTCAAGAATTCTTCCTCAAGCCAGGAAACCTAATAACGAACCCAATAAATAAATTAAAGCCTAACCAACCTGGTCTGACCTCATTGCTGACCCTGCTTTGAGCAGGAGGTTGGACTAAAGACCTCTGAGGAACCTTCCAAGCTGCATTATCATACCTACTATGAATATGTTTTAAACTGTTCCTATGCTTCCACCATGCTCCAGTGTTGCTGAAAAGCTTGCAAAGAAGGAAAAACAACCACGTCCTAATTGTAAATAAGGATGATAGATCTCACTCCTGAAAAATTTCAGCAGACATTTCCTCAAGCAGACCAGGTGTTTTATTGCAGCTCCCATGTGTGGAACTTAACAGCAGTTTCTAGACAATGATAAATGGAGCTCTCATAGCTGTCTTGGAGAAGAACAAAAATACCTTAATGTTCGGTGCTGAACTGACTTGTCAGTCAGTGTTAGGCAATTTTTTATATAGAAAGAGACTCTTAATTTTTCAACTCTCATGCCTGCAATGATAAAAGCAAACAAACACCCCCACCCCTTTCAGTCTAAGAATTACTGCACAATTGGGTTGATATTATTAACAGTTACCATGATTATAAACATTTTGTAGGTGCATCTACTTTTAATGGCAACAAAGCATGGAGAAAGAGAACTGATGATATTATTATTATTATCATTGTTGTTGTTGTTACTGTTATTATTACTACTGTTAATTATTTGTAAATGTTAAATTGGAGAAGGGCGACAAAATTAAGGCATTGGAAAAAAAAGTCATCTGCCTTACTATCTGAAAGATGTAGTACATAGTAAAACCTCACTGATTGCTGCAGTGTGCTACCAACAGCCATCATTCTGGCATCAGCATCTAATCTTTTTCTGTTTGACCACTTGGTATTATGCTGCTATGCCAAATGTCTGAATTACTTTTTTTTTTTTTTTTTTTTAAATTATTGACTTGTAAATTCATAAGTGATGAGGTCAAAATGGGCCATCGAGCATCTACTGCATAATAGTGCTTTGGCACTTTCTGCATCAGAATGATAACTCCTAACTGGAGTTAATAAAATCCTAGAAAATTTTAGACAGTGGTAAAACATATTCTCTGTTATTCCAAATTTATTTATTTATTTGACTTCAGGTAGATGTTTACATCTCTCTTAATTTTCTAATATTTTTTATAAACCGAGAGAAACAGGCACTTGTAAGTTGCAATCCATTACCTAGAATAGATGTGTAAACTAGATCAGATCAATCTTTTCTTAGAGAATGGCCTGGTGACTAGCACAAATGCAGACATCCACCCTGCAGACATTCAACACACTGAAGGTTTCCCCTGGTAGGTTTTTCAGTAGCTTATCCTGGTTGTTTAAATTTGTTATAATTTATAATCATGTACACACTCGCAGAACACCTCCCACTGAGTCACCCTGCTTTTGGAGACAGGCTTCTCTCCTTCCAGCATTTGCCAATCCCTGGTTTTGTCAAAAGAATTCACTGTTTTACCTGCCCAGTAAGCTACAGAAAGGTCATGCCATTATCTATATTTTGCAATGGCCTGCTGATTACAACATATTCCTAGAAAATGTGATTGTAGGGACCTTTGCTGTCTTCAGATTTGGGAGCTCTGGTGTCATCATTCAAGAGACTGTCCTTAGCAAATGCTTTTCAATGTCCTGACCAAGGACATACTCCTGCTCCATTCCATCTTTCCTCCTGGAGCTGGAAAATCAAAGAGAGAGTATTTAAAAAGTTATAGACTAAAATATAGGGAGAAGGTAATCTGGTTCTATTTTTCTCTTTGGACTTGCCTCTTGAAATGCAAAATATACTTTTCTGACAAAAAAAAAAAATTCTCAAAAAAGCATGTTTCCCCACCCTGTGCAGTAACTCTAGCTACTACACTATTAAAGAAATATGATGTTATAAAGAGATGCTATAAAAAGATGCTATTATTTTATTATTTTCTTTAAGTGAGCTATTCCATGAACAGACAGACACAAAAGTGTGAGGTTTATTGGAGAACAAATCTGACAGACAATTCTGGCTGATATCCACAGGAGGAAGGAGGAAGTGATGGATGATGCATGATCTGATGGAGGAAAAAAGCAATGAACATGCTGGCTAAGAGTTTTGAAAGGCTGTGAAAGTGGTAATCTGGTACATTGAAAACCAGGGTGTGTTATACAAGGGGATTTAAAATTTGCCTGGTCCTGGTTTGGAAGTTGAGAATAGCTCTCAGTTAGTACTGGTATTGCAGTGGTGACACATAGTAATGCTTCTAATTCTAGAGAGACTAAATCCCTACAAAATCTGGTCTTAAACATGCCTCAGCAAGACCCTGTTCCTACAGGTTCATGAGAAAGGCCAGGGTAGACTTGTGCAAAGATTTGTCTGGATCTAGATATTTATGTAGCATCTGTCTTGCAAGAAAGCTACATATAGTGCAAATGATGAAAGAGGGGATGAATGAATTTATGCAATCAAGAACTTCATAACTTCAATGACACCCCTCCTTTCTTCCCTGAAATAGTATATACAAAAAACCATCATGCAGTGACTGTGAATTACAGCACAAATTAATCATTCATCTCACTGAGAATTTGGTTTCATATTGGCTCATAGATGAGCAAACCAGGACAGCCTGGGTGAATTCTGTCTCTGTTGGCAGCTAGCAGCAATGTCCCTTATAACTTTATTCCAAATATATCTTTTCCTAATGCACAGTTCACAGGGTCATTTTATTCTAGAACACTTCTGCGGTCACAGGTAGTTTTGGATGTTTGCATAGGAATTAACACAGGCTTTGAGTGAGAAAAACTGCCGTTCTCATTGTCTCCATTTTTTAAATTGAAAGGCTGTATTAAAACATCACCTTTCATGGCTTTTGTGCTTCTCTTGTCCTATGCCTTTATAATGTAAATTATTTATTTGATGAACACATTAGCCAGAGAAGCTCAGCAATATTAGCAGAGTGATTCTCTTTTGAGAATGAGCAGACTGAAAATGAAACCTCCCAAAGGCCTTGGTACTGAGGTCTGTGGTCCCTTTGTAATACCAGATAATATCCTGTCATTATAAATTCCTTGGTAATTCCTTAGTTACTTCTTGTTTTGAACCAATCAAGTCTCTTTTGAGTAAAGCTTATGACTCCATAATAAGTAGTAATCTATGTTATTTTAATAACATTAAGTTGAAAATTACTGTTTCCCATTAATGACCCTTTAAAACCCATCCTTTGCCTAAATTATTCCTATTGGAGCATTTCTCCCAGCTACCAGAGGAAAGTGGGTGTGAAGGAAGTTACTCAAGAGCAACCTCTGCAGTTTAATGATGAGGAACCTTCCTGATAATCTAGCAGTTCCCAGTGCCACAGTGCTGAGCACTGTCAGTGGTGAAATACTAGATGGAGGGTTATTGGTAAAATGGTTTAACCATGGTTTTACCCTAAGAGTTTAAGAGACCTTGGGGGTTTGTTGCAAAAACACCAAACTAAATAATTTATCAAAAAGCAGCCTATTTTAGAAATAAACTTTCAAATATTTTCAAAATCAAACTCCAATAGACATTGCCTTTTTCCCTCGTGCAGCCTGAAATGGATCTTTGGTGTTGCTCACTTAGACAGCGTGTTGAGACTGTCAGCATTGTCAAATATTTGATCCAAATTGATCTTGGCTGTTGACAAAATTAAATTTACATGAAGAATTAGTTAATTCTCTGTTGTCTTTTGTCAGGTGAAGGAATCCTGGAATGTGGTCCTAAATAAATCAGGAGGTTGGAAATATCTGTCTCTGAATAGAATTGCCTGTGCTGTAGCCCATAACTCTTGTAATGTTCCAAAGCCTACGGTCTGGCCTTTTGTATCAAATGCAGAATTAATTTCCTCATGGGTAGTTTTTATACAAGCCTATAACATAATAAAAGACCTCCCAGAAGCTGACAGAGTTACCTGCTCACCTCAGCCAGGTTAGGTAAACATTATAGGAAAACTATGCCCTGGAACCACCATAATTTGATGTTGGCTGATCTGCTCTTTGATTTTAACAGCATCTATAACTTGACCTGAATTTGTAATATGAACATAAATTGTAAATTTGCAATGAAGTTATCCAGCAATTCCATAATGAAAATTACTTTATTTTAGCCATCAACACTCATTGAAGGGTGCTGCATCTGTGGATTGCCTAGTGAAACTCTTTATTTAAACCATGAGCTTCCAAGTCTCCATTTTCTGCAGATATTTTTATTTTTTTCTTTACACAAAATAGACTTGAATTGGATAGATCTGAGTCTCAGAGTTAAGTTAATGAATTTCTTATTTTAATGCCTATAATATACCAGTTTATACAATGGTAAATACAAGTATATCAATATGGCATTGTGCTATCTAATCTGCACAGAATCTGAGTTTTAGTAATTTGTAGTTCCTAGGCACCTGCACCTCTATTTCCATCTGCCTGAAAGATTTTTTTAGCAGTTTTGTGTCATGGTTGAACTTAAAGCTTGTCAGAATTCACAGGTAAGGT
>VZSR01003806.1:11118954-11148513 GCA_013398615.1 Brachypodius melanocephalos
CTCATGTGTAAATTGTTTCTGTTAATTCCCACTGGTCCTGCTCTGGTGAGAACACTGAGGATGCTGAGGTTGCTCTGAGACCCTGTCATCTGGGGGTTGCTCTGGGAGCCTGTCATCTGAGCCACACTGCACAAAACAGGGGAATTTCTATCTTTAGTCTGTAACTGACTGTCAGGACATTGACACTGGATATGGGAGATTTGTGTTCTGTTCCTTTCTCCATCAACACAAATGAGATGAACTTATCTCTGGCCTCTTAATAGAGGGTTATCAACTCTCCTGACAACAGGATACTCTCTGGGATGATGCTGGGTGCATTTTGGAAAAGCAGTGGGGTATAACAGCAGCATTAACTCAGTATTCTCACTGCTGTGCTTTGCTGCTGAACTTCTCCATCCACAGGATGCTTCAGATCTACAGCTGCAGCACATCAGACATGAGACATGGCATCAGAGTCACAGAAAGGCTTGGTTGGAAGGGGCCTTAAAGAGCATCCTATTCCAGCCCTCCTGCCATGGACAGGGCCAGCTCTCACTAGATCATGTTGATCAGAGCTCCATCCAACCTGCCCTAAAACACTTCCAGGAATGGGACGTCTGCAGCTTGTCCAGGCAACCTGTTCCAGTGCCTCACCACCCTCCCAGGACAGAGTTCCTGCCTGATGTGTAATCTATACCCAACCTCAAGTACTTTTCAAGGGGGTTGTGGACAAGCTGAAGAGTCCAGAGGAAAAAAGTGAAGTTTACAAAAACGTCACCTATGAGGAAAGTCTGAAAAAACTGGAATTATTTAGCATAAAGAAATGAAGATTGGAAGATTTTTATAAGTTAAAGATATTTAAGTAGAAAAAGGTTGTATATTGTTCATTACATCTGTTGTAAACAGTGTAAAATGCAGGAAGGAAGATCTAGCTTGGAAAGATTTTTTTTTTTAGGGAAGGATTTTTAAGTGCTGAAACAGAATTTATCAGAAGCTCTAATAGTATTAAAGAACTGCTTAGACAAATGTGTCTTGGGAGTAGTGTTAACTGTTGCTGCATTAGGGCAATATTTTTCTCATACTGTGCATTTTATCTTTGACCCTCCAATCTTTGTGTTTCAACCACAATGTGTCCCTGTAAAGCATCCAAAATGCTATGAAGTAAAAACCATCTGAAATAAATACTTAAAATAGGTGTATCAGTACTTCACATGTAATGAAGTTATGCTTGGGAGGTCTCTATGAAGTGCTGGTATTGCCTCTCACTCCTGGGTAGTGAGCTAACAGCAAAAATGGCTTTAAACTGAAAGAAGTTGAGATTTTATATACAGAAGATATTATTTACTGTGAGGCTGGTGAGACATCGGAACATAATTTACATAAGAGTCCTGGAAAATAATTCCCATAAGAGTCCTGGACACTCCATCCCTGGAAATATTCAAGGCTGAGTTGGATGTGGCTTTGAGTAACCTGGTCTGGTACCACTGTCCATAGTGGAGGGGTTGGAACTAGGTGGCCTCTAAGGTCCCTTCTAACCAAACCATTCTATTATTCTGTGATTCTAATCAAGTGTGCTAAGAAGAACTGTCAATTATAATTGCAAGTGGAATTCAAAAGTTGAAGGTAAAATAAGTAGCTTAGAAATTTTGGAACAACTCTGTGAAGGCTGGAATGTTTACATGCAGAGTATGCCACCCAAAGGCTTTAGCAAACAAGTGCCACTATGATTTATGTGCACCTGAGGCTCTTCTCTGGAAAAAAGATCACTTGCAATTCAAAGAGGAAATATCAGGCATTTAAAGGACAAGAGAAAAAGCATCAAACCATACTCATATTGCCTGTACATCTAACCAACAGGAAACATTTACCAAAGCATGTTACAAACAAAGTTCTTTCAAACACTTGACACTTCCCACAAATTCAGAACAATCTAAAGTTTGTTCTTGAATAAATGAGCTCTGGAATATATGATTGTGCATTACAGCACAATCAGAAGGGGCTAAACAAGTAATTTCTGCACTCATCCAGAATGCATGATGAAGGTCACCTGAATTTAGTTAATTGGTGCTACATATAAGGGGAAGAGAAAAAGATGCAAAAAGTTTTTCTTTACTTTGGAAAAAAAATGACTGTAACAAAACATTATGGCTGGATAATTCCTTAGATAACATATAAAACCTTCTGAAATTTTGCGAATTAAACATATCACAATGAAATCACATTAATGATTGTTTCAGATACATGTCTTTCTTTCTTTCTTTCTTTCTTTCTTTCTTTCTTTCTTTCTTTCTTTCTTTCTTTCTTTCTTTCTTTCTTTCTTTCTTTCTTTCTTTCTTTCTTTCTCTCTTTCTCTCTTTCTCTCTTTCTCTCTTTCTCTTTCTCTCTTTCTTTCTCTCTTTCTCTCTTTCTCTCTTTCTTTCTTTCTCTCTATCTATCTGTCTATCTATCTATCTATCTATCTATCTACCTACCTACCTACCTACCTACCTACCTATCACTTATCTGTGATGTATACTTAAATGGAAGATTCCATGTTATTGTGACTTTTATATGGTAAAAAATGGCTTCGTTTAATAATTGAAGTCCTAGGTGCTCTACTTAACCAACACAAATACATACAATGACAAGTTGCTGTTTTCTAAGGAGTAAGGTGAATAAAAGATAAAATAAGCATTATTTAAGAGAAAATAAAAGGGCCTGACAAAAAACAACAGGCTCTTTTTAAACCTTCACTTCAGAGAAACAGCAATTAATATCCATCACATTAGAAGGGCTGGATTACAGAAAGCAAACTGGGAAATGTCTTTAGAAAATTATAGATCTGGATTTGTAAGTCAGAACAGTATACCAGTCATTTGTCACATGAAGCTTGCACAAAACACAGCTTGTTCAGAGCTACTATTTGGATAAACCTCGTTGAATAAACTGCATTTATTTGAAAAGAAGGTGTTTACAGCACACTCTTCAGAACTGTCTTTTCACATGTGATCTGTTTATGCCCTTTCTAATTATGGAAATTACCCCAATACACATCATATGAAATAATTTTGTACAATCATATGCTCTTTCCGGTTCATACCAAATATCATAGGCCTTTTATGTCACGAGATTAAAATACGCTTGAAGGATTTCATTTAATACATGATCTGTGTTGACTATTTGAGCTATCATGAAAATTAAAAGCATACAGAAAAAAAGTAAGAGTAGAAAAATAGAAACTATGTTGTAGATAATGGAGAGCTATTCATTCAACATGGAGTTTGTATCATACCAGCTGCAGGAGTCTTAGTTTAATGAAAAATGCTCTCTATGAGTTAAATATTTTGAATAGTTTTAAGAGTCCACCACTATGTATATATGGATGTTCGTTCACATGTGAGTAATTGAAGTTTCTTCTCTAGAAATTTAGCTACTAAAACAAGTCAGTTGTGGGAAGAAGGTCTCCAACACAGACAAATTCTTTAGTAGATGAAAAAATAACAGCAACATTTAATGGTTATTTACCAAAAATACTTAAGTAACACTTCAATGTTAAATCTTCAAAGAACTACACATACAGTAAGTAATTGGTCTGTGTACTTCTGCTTTGCTGTACAATAGGTAAATATATTTATATTATCTGCTCCTTGGCTATTTTTCTTTATCTTACAAAAAGTGTTTTGGACCAGTATTTAAGTGATGACAAAGTAAAGAGAAGCAGGAAACATTTAAAAAGTGCCAGAGTTACTAGCTTTGAGAATCATATCAGTTTCTGGGTATTATGCATGTGAATTTAGGATCTGAATGATCCTCTGAGTTGTACAAATCTATAAACTGGGGTCTTATTTTCACTGGAATTTAAGTGTGAGAATGATCTGTTCTTACAGAAGCAGGACAGAGCAATGAAAAGAAAGAAAATAGATGATATTCCACTGGTAATCCCAATACATCTGGGAAAGCCCAGAAGGGCAGAAGTTGCTCTGATTTGTATGTTTTGTTGACTGGTGTGTGGGGAGGAGATTCTCAAAAAACAGATGACACTATTGAATTGTCTTTTTGTCTAGCAGTTTCTAACTAATAACTGATGAAACCATGGGGCAGCTAGGGGATGTTTGTACTCTCTGAATAAGCCTAACGGTTCACACCTCAGTATGCATTCACTTCCATATTTGTCTTCATCAAGACATTTTATAAAGTGCCCTTTGAAATCTACCAACCACAAAGATGCTTCTTTTTTTTTCCTTCTGATATGTCCTCCATACTTGAAAGAGTCCTGATGTTGGGTAAGTTAAACCTACTATTCTGCAGTGCATCCATGATGTTTCATTTTTCTCATGTCACCTGGGTGCATCCCTTTCTGCATTCCCACATGCCAAGGGTTGGAGACAGTTGTGCTACAGCTACTCCACTTTTATGCTGGCCTGAAGTGGCCAGGGAGAAAGAGCTTGCTGATTGCTCTGCTTGAACTCCGAGCAGAAACCTATTGACTTGGCTTGCCAGCTCTCTCAGTGTCAGTTTTACTCAACAGATCTCACAAAATTAAAGGCAATATGAAAGCAAGAACAATATAAACTATCACTACCCTGTTGACATCTCTATATTAGAGAAATCATAGCAAAGATCCTCTTAGTGTGTCAACATTTTTTGGCTTAAACCTCTGTGGACAAAACTCTTTACACTGATGCAAATGTTAGGTAAAAATATTTGGAAAATAATATAGATGGAGATTACCTAATTTTTAATGTCTATATTTTTTTCCATGCATTTTATTATCATTTTCCCATGACATTTTACTAAACAATAATTTATTTTGCAAGTCTTAAATATTCTACTTTTGAATTTATTGAATTATTTCTTAGTATTTATGCAGTGTACTTCAGTCCTTAGCTGGGTAATTATTCTTGATATAATGTTATTTATCATGTGACTAAGGATAAGAAATGTGGTTTTATACTACCAGAAAAGCTGAAAAATATTTATATCACATCCAAAGTTTATTTTTCTCTGGTGTGTCCATTTATTTAATGTTCTTAAATCTATGCCAAAGATTAATTTAGCCCTATTATCTTTTATACTGATTTTTACAAGTATTTCCAAACTTCAGGCATGGTCTAACAAGAAGATGATATTCAGTGCTGAGGATGTTTCTTCTCAACTGGGGCTCATGTAAATTATGTAAGCCCATGGCAGCTTCCCAAGGTGTACACAAATGATAATCTAGAGTGGTATTTTCCAACTTTTTAAAAATCTTGTGCCTTTTTTCATGGAACTAATTTAATCAATTTGGAAAGGAATTGCCTTTAAAACAAGGGAAGTTGTGGGTGCTTTTAAGTGTCTATTTTTGGATCACATATGAAAAAGGAAAATAAACAAAGTATTATGTTTATGTTTAAGACTCATTTAGAAACATCTCATAATAGCATATTCTCAAGATGATGAATAGTTAAGAGAGCTGGTCATGTAATTATTAGAAGAAACCACATATTGTGTCAGAGAATGTAAACCAGCAAATTCAAGTCAGCCACAGTCAGCCTTCTCCAGGGATTTACTCAGTGGCTCTGACCAGACCTCTGTTCAGCCCCAGCCCTGCTACTGCTCTGGATCCAAGGCAGCTCACTGCAAACTGGCCCCTGGGGTTATCCTGTCCTACATGCTATTTATGAATGCAGTCCAGCATTCTTTTCCTAGACTGTATTTCCAAGAACGCGTGGCTTTTCTGTCTTCAAAAGGTGACTTGAAATAATATGTTGTGAAAGTCTGAACAAAGGCCCATAAGGTCTTTGGAGAGGACAGGAGTTTAAAAATATCTTTCAAACAGCAGGAACATTTTAAGATAAAGTGTTTCAGACAGCTCCTCTTTGTTGTTGGAACTGCACATTCCACGTGAATTATTGGAAAGTGGCAAGGATGTGGATATGTTGTTAGAAAACATGCAGGATTTTGCTTTTAAAATTGCCAATAGTGAGACAGGAGAAGCAAATAGGCTCTGATTAGTGGCACACAGTTTTCAGTTATATCTAAAAGTATATCTTTAATTTAAAACAAAATTCCTGTCAATAATATTAATCTTTCTCTTGAGTTTCCTTTTCGAAAACACATGGTAGTGGTATTTGACTGGACAGAACATCAAATAAATGGAATACAAGTTCAGATATTCACTGTCATTTAAGATTTCTTCCAAGATTTCCCTTTTGTCATGCCACCTGTATTTCACCTAACCACTACTGCTAAAAGATTTCATCCTACATATCAACACTCTCACAGTAACTTTTGGGAACAATGAATAAAGGAGTCTCTGTTAACTTGGAGAGGAGTTGGTTTAGGGGTCAAGACAATGATGCAGAACTTTGTTTTCTCCACAATTAATTTATTGACATTATTGCCATAATTAGTTGGATTCTGTGATTGAAAGATCAGGAATGGGATAAATATATATATTGCAGATTTTGAACTAGCTGTTTTACATTCACAGTAGCCCATGATATTAAAGTGTACAGCCATACAAGCATGGAAAAGGTGTGAGAAGTGAAACCTTGACCTAATTTCTTATTACTCTGAGTTATGCTTAAGTGGTACAGAAGAATTAAGGTCCTCCACATGTTGCTTTCCTTATTGTACAGTTTGAAGCAATGGTTAAAAATCAGACTGTGCTTTCTGCTGTAAATATGTGATGCAAGAGGAAAAACTGCTGTCTCAGAATTGAACACAAATGCATCCAAAGTTCAGGTCACTCTGTGTGTTTGTTAACTCATTTAGCAAGCTACACAATTAAGGATGAAGATTTGTTGTGTCTTAGGAGCATCCTGCCCAGTGAACGCCCTCTTCTTGAGCATTATTTATTCTGCTATTGTACCACAGTCAGTTATCTGTGGCTAACTCCCTTTATTCATTTTAAAATTCACTTCTGTGGTAATGCAAAGTGATGCCAAGCTAGCCACAACTTCTGTCTATTCCCAGAATAACTGTAGCAATGGAAGATTTACAGTAATCTCCACTGAAATTGCCCAAGGCGTTCATTCTTCAAACTTTCTGGGTACATCTATATAAATTAGTACAGAGATGGTTGAAAGCCAGCAAATTGGGTCCAAATGCTGAATTTTATTCATGTGTTTCCTGGCTGAAAGAAATATGAATTTGGTTTTCCTCTGTCTTCTGGAAGTTTGGAGATCAGTGTTACCTTGGCAAGTGGACTCACGGTTCCGCGGTGTTGGCAGGACAGGTTACAGGTTAGGTTTACTAATGCCAAGATTTTGTTAGGAAAATACTAATCTTTCTAGGACTACAGACAGGAAGATGCCATGGTAGAGGGTAGGTGACTATGAGAGTGAATAAGGGGCAGAAGTGGGCAGGTGGCAGTAAGGGTGCCCAAGAAGGAACAAAGGAACTGTCTAGGGAAACAATGTGAGGAATGTTCCTAGAAAATGTGGCCTCCAGGACCACAGAGAGGGCGCTGGTGGAGGGTAGGAAAGAGACATCTCTATCATAGTTCAGGAAAAATATGCCAAAATGTAATAGAGGACTGAACAGGCCTCAAGTTTGGGTGTCAGTGGCAGGAGAGGACTAGAGACATACTAAGGCTGAGACAAGAAGGAAAGATAGATTATTGTGCTTCGAAGAAAGAGACATAGATTAGCATCTTTCCAGGTAAGAAATACCCTTCATATCATAGGGAAGTTTAAAATGCAGCATCAGTGCTGAAGAATTTAATTCTGCTTACAAAAGAGTATTTTGCAATGAGAATGAAATATAAGTTTTTCATTTGCCTCTCAAATTCTTGCAGTTTCAAGCAGAACAGAGTTAGACATCTTCCATTTTAAATTTGAGTATATTTCTCTTCCTCTTGTAAACGTAAATTAAACGTTAGGTCATTTTACACTGTTTATTTCCAGCTGTACTCCTGGTGCAAATTCTTTTATGTATTCATTAATCCCAGTATGGCCTTCTGCACTGGCTCACAATTCTTGGAATAAATCCAAGATACACTGTATTATATATGCCACTTTTAGAGAAAAACTCTTTACAGCTGGGAAAAAAAAAAAGAAGATCACTTTCAATTTGTGTTCAGATTCTTCTGTCTTAATTAGCTTTGTTTTGTGGCTTAAGGAACCAGATTTTACTCCACTAATTAACAAGCCAGACTGCCTTATCAGCATCATTCTTCTCTGTGTATACTTAAGTATTGCTGAGCTCTGCAGTTTTGTAATCTGCAAGCTTTCATTTATTTTAAAGTTTGTTACAATTATATTATGCAAATTATTAAATGCAAATATTGTAATATTATCAGTTAAAAGTGCCAAAGTGAGAGTAAAAATAAAACAAAGTTTGAAAGAGCAAGGTGGAAGAGATAACATGAAAAAATAAAACAAATTAAATAATGCCCTTGAAATACATTTTTATGAATACTAACACCTCTAGTT
Source organism: Brachypodius melanocephalos (assembly GCA_013398615.1). Lineage (NCBI taxonomy): Eukaryota > Metazoa > Chordata > Aves > Passeriformes > Pycnonotidae > Brachypodius > Brachypodius melanocephalos. The sequence goes on from VZSR01003806.1 coordinate 11,127,330, forward strand.
AAGTTCTTTTACACTAAAGGCATCATTGTGTAGGAATAATGAAGTAAACTAACATGGATAATAAATGTAATTCTCTATGTTTTGTGCTGACATATTTTCTACAGTGTCACTAACACTGTAGTTTTGAAGATAAATTAAACCAAAGCTATAGACCAAAGATTTACAGTTTACAGACCCTATTTTTTTAAAACCATATATGTTTATATATAAACATCTAAAAAATTCCACTAAGAGCCCTTTGTGGAAGTGTCTAAATGCATAACTTCTATCAAAGTCAATGGGATTAGACAGTTAGGGCAAGAGCTGTAAAGGGATTCACTAAAATTCATAGCTGTGGGAATTCACAGCCTTGAATCTGACACCTAGGTTGTGTGTGAGCTGAAAAATAAAATAACTCAGGCACAGTTTTGCACTAGAGTGTCCAATGGGCATGGACAGCCAGGATTCATATGGATACAGAAAAGTCCCTGGCTCTAAATCAGGCTGACCATATCTAAGCACTATTAGCAACATGCATCCCCAGGCAATATGCATGAACTGTTCAAGAGAGTGGTCTGAGCACTTTGTGTGAGGGACAGAGACCCATGTCAGCAGAACATTTCAGATGACAGTGGGAGAGGGCACAGGAACACACAACGTTGTTTATTCAGATGTGGTGCAAGAGTCCCTGCGCAGTTATGCACTCGACTGATCAAAAAAATGGCATGTTTGGTGGGGAACTGCCAAAACGGGGAGAAATCAGGTGGAAATGGAAAGGTTATGATAATTGGTTTATTTTACTGTCTTTGCTGCTCTTTGTATTACATTTCGTCCTTCCATTGCTTGGTGCCCTGCTCCCATCAGCAATATGATAGCATTGTAACAAATTCTTAGACTTCATTCTCCTTCTCACCTGACCCTTTTTTTTCCACCCTGGAAGATGTTTCTCAGGCTGTGGCCATACTACTGTAGGTAAATGTACCTACATTTAGCCTCTGGAATTCTGTCACCCATGTCATGATATTGTTAGTATGGACCTTGACAGCCAGTGAGTGCTCTCCCAGACCTATGCACAATTTGGGAGTCTAGAACCATTCGCCATTTCTGTTACAGTCAGGAATAAATGTTTATCACTCTCCTGGACACCAGAATATTTTCTATGTTGTATAAACTATCAATACACATTGGAGACAAAGATTTACAAGTGGTCATTTGTATTCAGCTGTAGTAGTGGGATCAAGACAGAGCAACATACAGAGCTCAGCTCCCATTATTCTGAAATTGGGGCAATATTTAGAATCCTCTCTGGTAGAGCCATTTCTCTCAGCCAGGACCCTGGGCCAGAGTTCAAAGGCTACGTTGTGTCAGTGACATCAGTCTGTCAGAGAGCACATTATACTGGGGTTCTCATGATTTTGCATATCTTCAGGCTAAGGAATGTAATGAAAAAAGAAGAGTAATACAAATGTTTAAATGAGGTATGTATCATAACACAAAAGTTCATGGAATTCCCTGGAGGGGAGACCAGCAGTTGACGTTACACTTAAGGATGACAGACAAATCTTCAGATACAGAGAGACCAGGCTCTACATGACTTCTAAGGATCTGCAATTCTATCAGAAGTATCCAGTTCAAAATTTCTCAGCTTTTTATTTCTCAACATTTTACTTAAAGGTTAACAAATAAAAGGAGAAAAAAATCCTTACTTTAATACTTTAAGTATTAAAACTACTTAAAATGTAGTTTTAATGTGTTCCATTTAAAAATACTTACAAATTATTAATTCCTAGTTTTCAAAGCATTTACATTCTTGTCTTTACTGGTTCAAAACCCCCCAAAATAATTCAACAATGTCTATGTTAAGATCAAACAGGCAGATGTTTCACTGGAAGTGGATTTAAAACTGGTTTTTGAGGCAGTTACACATCTTTTCCATTACGTGAATTCCTGGTCCTTGAGGTCCTGTAGAACTGCATCTGCTCTTGTGTCATGCAACCTATAATCTGTAACACAAGGTTAAACACGAATCAAAATCATGGAGAGGACAAAGAAAAAAGGGAAGTCATGGTCACCATAATAGTCAGAAACTTTAGCAAGGGTTACACTGGTTATAAGCCTTAGTTGTAGCTTGATTAAACCAACTGTTGCCACTAATAACATAATTTTGAATATATCATTTACCTCCATTTGTTACCAGTTCAGGGTGCCTGAACTCCAGCAAAGAGAAGCTTTAAGGAGAAATTTGATGGTATCTTTAGAGACTTTGACCAGACACATTCGGTTAGAAAATGGTTTAATAACTCTGGGAAAAGCGAATATTTGGGTGATAAAAACTCATCATATTTGCAGAGCTGAGGGGATGTAAGATGAGAGTAAGTATATGACTTACATAAAAACTGAAATACCCCAACAAAATATTTTCAAACAACAACAGCTGGAGTTTGATTAAAATCAGATTAAGTCCAACTAAAACCAGTCCGGACAGAATTCAGTATTCAGTCTTATGTTAATAACTTGTAGATGGAAAATGGAAAAATAGCACAGCCTAAAAGTGTATTTATTTTTTATAATCATATTGTTATGGCTATAATAACCTAAAAATATCAACTAGATTTACTTTGAAGGCCACAATCTTGCATGTTTCAAGGTTTTTTGCAACTGCATGAGCCACTTGCGTCACACATTGTATTCAGATCAAATGATATGAGACATATTACAAAACAATTTATTTAGAAAACATTGAAAAAGAAGTGCAGCCAATTCCTAAGCTCTCTGAGTCATAAACCTTAATGAAAAATGCTGTATGGAAAAAGGCAATGCTATTCCTCCACAATTCAGGTGTGCTAGCCAAGCAGCTTGAGTTTGCTAAAATATGACTGTGCTATCTGCTTTCAAATCCTGCTTATTTGTGAGAAATTACTGTAAATTTCATTAGCATAATGACACATCTATCTCTGTCAAATAAAAATCATTGATATAATAAATAAGGCAGGTAAATTGTTCAGCTGGAGTAAGCACAGCCTTCTAAGTTCTCAGCTAGAGTGCAAAGAGGGGTTTTTCCCAAATGTTAACCTTTTCTGTAACCTTCCAACCAACTTTGCTGTGAGGGGAAGTATAACAAGATCTTTTTCTTAAATAAATAAGTAAATGTATATGCATTTCTACACACACACACACACATTATGCACAAAACTACTGTAAATTCAAGGAATTTTTTGTTTGGATAAACATGTATTAACAAAACAGACATGCATAATGGGAAGATGAGATGGACCTTTGAAATATTACATTTTCCTACATTTCCTAAGCAATAGAGAGCATCTAAATTATTAATGTTATCAATCTCCTTCAGAGGAGGAGATTTATTTTGCAAATTCCAGCAACCCTAATCAGCTGAATTTTTAAATACCCAGTGTTTCTGTCTTCCTTTACTGTTTGTTTTCAAGTGTTGATTTTTTTTAAATGCCACAAAAGAGGAAAACAAATCACATCTTATATTAACCCATAACCTTTTAAGCTACAGAAACAGACAGGTCATTTTTTTTTTTTAGTGTTGACATTCTGCATGTGTAAGAAAAACTTATGTATGTAGATTCCTCTCACAAGAGCTTCAGGGCATAACCCAGACAGAGAAGCCATCACTTTTTCATTCTGCACCCAGGCTGCTGACAAAAGAATTGTGCAAATGAGCCTTTAAATCCTTAAATAGTCACTACACAATGCATGAAAGAATGCAGCGCGGGACAAAGGGCAATATTCACAGTTTATCTCAGGGTGATGGATCTGAATCGACGCATGAACATGGGTTTGTTACGGGATGGAGTAGGCCGAAAACCCCTACTGAGAACCCAGTGGCCACAGTCTGTAATGCAAACAGTCAGGCTAAGTCCTTCACAATTAGGGTAAATGGAACTGGCCATTATCTGAACTTCAACTTGTTCTCATGATTGATATGGGAAATGAAAAGTTGTATATATCTCTACAAAGACTGTGAATTTTCTTCTCCTGATCAATGCTAGGAATTGGTAGATTCATATTTTAATGCAGAAATTCCTAATCTGTATTTACATTTAATAAAAGTGCTTGCACTTTCATCCACACTGCAATGGACGTTATCGGTTTTGTTGTTTTTCTAGAATTTTAGCTATAGATGAGACACAAAAATAAATTCATGAAACTGAACCTATACGAAGACTATGCAATGTATACTGACTGATAACCTGTATGGACAAATACTTGTTCATCCACATCCTTCACACCATCAACATGTTGTCAGTCTGTATAAATATTCATAGGTAACCAGCAGCTAAACTGTTTCTTGTCTTGGGGCATTCAGCACTTCAGGAAAACCAGGTCCTCTAAAGAATATATAATATAGAGCATTTGTAAGTAAATGCATTCTACCTATAATGTCCATAACAATTACTAAAATACCTTGTATTAATGTTTCAGGTCTCCTAAAATACAGGAAGAGTAAAATCAGTCTTGATGTAATGCATTACAGAGAGGCAAACGTTAATTTTTTAGGGTTCCAACAGGGAATGGAGGGCATGGAGCAAGGGGTTGTTGCACCCTGCCCTCTGTTTTCTCTCCCTTTTTTCAGCTTGCAGCAGCAAGAAGGGAGAATATAAAACTGCCACCTGTAAAATATGTGCAAATTCAGAAGTCAAATCATCCACAAAGCATCAAGTGTTCGTCTATACTTTTGGTGAAGAAGGATTTCTCACTAGTTTATTTAAAACACTCAACTGAAAAAAATTTCTCTTTTGATTTATATCTCACCTGATAATGTTTTTGGGTGAATAAATTCAGGTAACTTTCCAATAAATGTGATCGGTGAAAGGGCATATGATTTCACATAAAGACCTGCATGAAGGCCACCAGGACAGCCAATGAAACACAGAGACTTCAAGAAACTCTCTTCAAAGCAACCCTATGTATTCAAGTATACACTGCATTCAAGTTGGATGGATTTCCCTTTTGTCTATAGTCATCAGAGGCAAGTGACATCTTGAACGCCTCAAGAAGATTAAATAGCAAAGCTCAGTCGGAAGCTTAAAAAAAAGAGAGAGAAAAGAAAAGGGCCAACTTGGCCATTATGGAGCTGGTCCTTTCTTGTCTGTGAAAGAGCTTTCAAGGAGTACTATTGGAAGAAGAAGGCCCAGATAAAGAATACAATGATGTTAGAAAGGGAGAACTCCGAGTGGAACCAGAGGGTGTGGGTTGCGCTGAATGAAGGATTAGTGCAGCTTCACAGCAAAGAAAAGGGGAATCCTAGTCAAGATGAAAATGAGGAATTACTTTTTTTAGACTCCAGTTCACTGAGCAGCGACAATGCATGATGGGAGGTACTTGACATAACACTCTTCCAGGCCATGTTTGCTCTCCATGTGGGACCAAGAAAAAACAACAACAGTGGCACACCAAAACAAAACAGTTTTTAACCTAATAAACTTACTCAGAAATCCTTTTCTGTAAACCTTGAGTTTTATTTACTATTGAGTATCTGTATGTTGAACCAATGACACACAGGAAATTAGCATGCCAGATTTGCAGACAACATGCCTTTTAAAAGGCCTATATTTTGCAAAAGGTTCAAATCAATGCATTCTTATTGCACATTGCAGGAAAGGAGGATATATCGTGTGTTGAATTCTTCACAGTCATCAGAAATAGTTACCTTCCGGAACATCTTATAGCAAATCAGAAGGCAAAATGCTGTGGAATAAAAAGCATTTTGGATTCCTAAAATGTATGCACAGCAGTCAGGTTGATTCTGAGTTAGGGAAAGGACAGTACAGAAGGGAGAAGGTACAATTTAATTATATTGAGAGATGGGCACATATTTTGATTCGTGATTATTAATATTATTCTGTGAATTACTGAGCTACTTTCCCATGAGTGAGGAACCTGTAGTCCCAGAATCACATTACTGGATGTGACACAGCCAAGGTGGAAAAAAGGGCTGGAACAGAGAGTTTCAGTTTGTTCTGTATCATATTAACAACTTTTTTGTTAATATGATGCAGACACATGCTTCAGGTTAGGGTGAGAAGCAGCAGGTTAGGGGCATTCTGGGGAGGTTGCCACTTTCGCGTCTCAAAGGGAAAGGAGCTAGAAGGACTTCCTTTACCTGTTGGTGATATTATTATGGTAATAGAGGGCAAACAGTCCACCAAAACTGGTCTATCTCCTCTGCTTCACTAAAGTGTCAGGAAAAGCTCAAGCAGCTTAGGATATTACAAAGTATTAATCTAGTGCAGAAACCCCTGCTGTCCTTATGGACTAGGGACCCTTTGGTGAAAAGCTTTCTTCAGGGCTTGATGAAAGCACTGAATGGGGGAAAAAAAAAGAAAAAGAAAAGAAATCATTCCGTTTCCTTGGCTACCTCTCATTCCAGGCAAACATAAGGTTTTATCAGGGGCAGGACAGCAGTATCACTTCCCTCCAGTACCACACCAGTTCACAAAGCTGTTAATGAGTGAGTCAGAGACTACAACTCAAGAGCAGCTGGAACAGCACAGAGCAGCTGAAGCAAAAGGATGGTTCTTCCTAAAATGCATGAATCACCTGTGCTTGTGGAGATGTGTTATTTAGATAATCACTAAAAAAAGAGAATTTGTTGTGTTAGAACAGCTTGATTTGACAGGCTTAGCCAGGAGTAGGTGCAGAGGAGGCATAACTACTCTCTAAAATGTCCACAGGCAAATATCATGAAGACATTAAAAATAAATGAAAGGCTGGCACCTGGACAAATGAGCTGTGGCTGGGAATAAACTTCAGAAATCAGAAGGTCTTTTTTTGGTCTTTTGACAAGAGCCTCCCAATAGTAACAAGAACAAAAAGTAACTATTTCAAAGGCTAAGCAGTATGTATTTATGGTATGACTGTTGCTGTTAATAATTGACTAGATGTGATGACCTAAAGCTGAGGGAACTGAGCTGTACCTTTTGAGCACACACAGTCTGTATACTTTTCTAGAACTGCTCATATTGTAGTGTGATGTGAAGGTTCTAGCATGCAGCCTGCCAATCTGCTTCCTTTCTACCATGCTTCTTATATGTGTTTCCTTTTCTTCCATTATCTGTTCTTCCTACTTACTGATGCTGAATTCTAAAGGACAGACCACGGGAACTGGATGGTGATCACTGTCCATGCATATGACTGAGAAACCAGAAATTTAACAGCCCACATCACAAGGCAGTTACGTGAGAAGATGCTGTAGATGCCTCTGATCTTCAGTGTAAAATCCTCTTTTGTCCTGTTTGTCATATCCAGCCTCTTTTTACCCACCTTTTTGTTAGGAACAGCCTGGCACTGACCAGGGTCTGCATGGCAAGAAATGGATTGCTGAGTCTTCCACAGGGTGATTTGTCAGGGCTCAAATCTTCCCTCTCATCCAATCATCAATATGGAGAATGATTTCATCAGGTGCTGCATCACTGGAAAGAAGTTTTTAGTTGTTTGACAAGCTTGGGCAGAATTCCTAATTTCACAGTGTCTACACACACACACTAGTGGACATGCAGCATGTGTGTGGTACATTGGATAGGCAGTAGTTCTGACATATGTGTGCTGCTGGATAAGAATTTTTTCTTTCATTTTGGAGATATATATCTTTGTTTTTACTTTGATTGTGATTGCTTTCAGAATTTAAATAGCTAATTCCACCTCTTGTTTATGCACTACCTTTAGGCAATACCTTTTTTCACCAAAGAAATGTGATATTTTCCTCTGGAGGAGATTATAATTAAAAAAGCATAATATCAAATTGTATGAAGCTAATCTCAAGGCACAATAGAGATAGTGGATAGTGGTGGTGTGGATAAATAGTTCTATCAGTGGAATTCCAAAGGTTGATCGGAGAGCCTTTGGTTTACGTAACAAGAGCCTCACTCTGCACTGCAGGGAAGGAGCAGTGAGCTGTGGAGGTCTGAAATACCCCGGGGGAAGCTGAAAGCACAGAAAGATACCAGCTCTTGATACTCTACCCTGATTTAAGCATATAAAATAAAGGTTATCTTGTAAATTCAGATGATTTTTCTGTAGAGGGTGTTATTTGATAGTGTTACCTGAATGCAATGATCCTATGTTTTACTCCTCTGTGTTTATTGATGACCAAAAATCCCAAAGTTGGCTGACCCACCCTTGCAGTCTGGTGCCAGCTGCTCTGACATTCCCATCCTTTCTACTTGAAGGCAAAAGAGAGTTGAAAAAGCATCTGTCTTCCATGCCCTAGAAATATTTTTTTTCTAAAGGTAGCCCAAGACTTCTTTCCCTCATTAGAATGTAATGCTGTATATCTTTGTACAGCAGGCTCAAGTGAGAAGATGGCTAACTTGACTCCATTTCTCCTGTGACAACCCACAAAACTACAGCAACACATGTAGGGGAACAATGACTCCGTTTTCTCCTCTGTTTTTTTAAAATGTCTTTTTGTTTCATAACCATCAAGGCAATATGACGGCTTGTGACAAAGCATTAAAAAAATAAAGAGCACCTGGTAAATCGAACGATTTTCACAGTGTCTGCATTAACATTTTTCTTGCATTTACTCAAGAATGCTGGGTAAGAAAATGAGGTTAATTGTGCAAGAAAATTCTTACAATTTTAATCAGAGATATCAAATATCAAATGTTTTCCTTTGTAGTTTGGCAATTTGGGTGATCTTACACTATTGTAATGAACGAAGTTTCTCTTGGATTAAAGGAAAAACAAAGTCAATAGAGGACAGAGGGTTTCCATACATGCCTTTACTGAAGTTGATCCTCTCCTCCAGTGTAAGAAACATCTTGCACGGGAATGTAACAGATCAAGAATTTTAAATTACGTTGTATTTTGCTTAGGTGTACCAAATATAACATGAAAAAAAAAATTGACTGTGCAGTTATGCTAACAGTAGTGAAAATGAGGAGTTCCATGCTATGTCACAGCCAATATACAGAAAGCAGAATCATACTGAAGAACTGAAATTTTTCTGACCTTTTATTTGGTTTTGGCATCTATAAAAGTTGGACAATTCCTATTGGAAGGGACTTGAGAAGGTCCAGTACAGCTTCATTCTCAGAGCAGAATTGGAGATAAGATTAGATAATTCTTCTGTAATATTTTTCAATGTACTTGAAGAGTAAACCAACCAAAATTTAAAATGTTTTCATTTTTTTGACTTTCACCTACTTTTACTCCTTTTCCTCTACTACTTCTACTCTTAAACCCAGAAATCTATACCCAGATGTAGTATTTACACCTAAACAATTATTTCAACTTTGAATAATCAAAATCCTTTAATATAACTCAAAATATTGTAGAGCACCATGACAGAAGTTAACATGACTATTCTGACTTCTATTTGTAAGCACAGATAACAACACAATTGACAATTAAAATAGAACATATTCAAATTGGAATCACTTTATAATTGATTAAGCTGCACGATATAACAAGCCATGTGTTGTTATGGATATTACCCTTGAGTTTAAAGAGTTCCTCTGATTGTCCAAAGAGTGCTTGTGAAGGCAAGAACTCATGCTCTGGAAGTATCTTCTTTATCATTTCAAAGCAGAATGTCTCCAGGGAAACTGGTGTTAAAGGAAATATTTTAATAAGCTTTATCTGGGGTTTTTTGTGTGTTTTTGTTTGTTTGTTTGTTCTTTTGTTTTGGTTTTTTTGTTGTTGTTGTTTTTGGTTTTGTTTTTGTTTTTTTTAAAGAAAAATAATTAAAATTCGTTTTCAAACAGTGGATTTGGCTCGTTCCTGTATGCACTGCTGACATACCTGTGGCAGTGGGAGGATGAAACATCCTTTGTGATGCCTTTCATACAAGTTACAGTAGGGAATTTTACCTCCTGGATCTAAACAAGACATCCTGTAGTGCTTCCCCAAGGCCCTGCCCACAAATCTTCCCTGCCTAAATTCCTCTCTACAAAGGAATTGGAAGATGTGGTGGTTTGTGCTGCTGTAACTCTTCTTCAGTTTTACTTTCCATCAGTATGGGCATGGAAGCCAACTTCTACTGCTGGCACAGCAATAGAAATCTGATGTTTCCAAGCAGAGATTTTCATTTACATCTGCTACAGCTGGCATGGGGAAAAGTAAGGCCAGGCATGATTTCAAACTGATATCTTGGAAGTAGCCTTTTAAGTTAATTTTGCATGGAAAATATCAACACAACTTCAAAAGGGCTGAGAAACAATGAATCAGCTCTTTTGCTTCTCAACATGCTAAATGAGCTCCTCTTAAAAAATGAATAGCAATTTTCAGCTTGATTTTTTTTCAATCCATCTCCAAAATTTCGCTGTGATATTGCTACAACTGTCCTTTTTTTTGGCAGGCTGCAAACAGTAAATGTGTCATTTCCTCTGTCCATAAAATCATCAACAGGCAGGCGAAATTCTTGCCAGAGGGAAGAGCCTTGCTAAAGCTTAATAAAAACTGTTGATGCTCCCTACAGGTACAAGCATGTCGGAGCTAAAAATATGTATTTGAAGCAAAAGCCTTAAGCAACAAACTACCTTTGTGAAAATATTTTAAAAAAAAAGGTACTGAAAGGTACTAAGAGCATTCACATGGCTGCAATTGCTTGATGCTAGCTCCATGACTGTAGCAATCAAACAGAAAGGCTTAGGGTGTTCTTGCAAAGCAGTAATATTTTGCAGCTTCATTGACTGGAGTGCTTTAGAGTGACTGCCTCCAGCACTATCTCCAAATAATATATTACTGTAATGACAAGGTATAGAGCAACATGTTTAAACTATTCATCAGCATAATCAGTTTCCTCCCTTCAACATGAGCAGCAGCAGACTCTTTTTACTGGCATAACCAATGAGGAATTTCTAATCCAATCCACCTAACCCAAAGTTTCAGAAGCCTCTTTACCTTCTGTGGAAGATGTGAGGACTAAGCTAATTTTTGGGGAGCAGATACTTCTTCCTTTCAAACCAGTAGGTAAATTTTTTTTTTCTTCAAAATAACAGCAACAATACAATGGTATTTTTAGACCTTGTGCTGTTCATGGACCTTTTCAGAGCCACAAAGGTACCCATTCCACAGCACAGAAGCTGAAGTAAGAGTCTCCATGAGAGCTCACAGGCTCCAGGACAAATGGCATAAGCACATCACAGTCTGTGACTTTTCTTATAAGCTTTTGTCATACAGACAGAGTAGGAGAACTTGTTTTAACTGTCTGGTGATATGTCAGAAATGCCAGGCCCTGGATGTGCCAGGGCACCTAAATTCACAGTGCATCTTCTGGCCATGGCTGCTCAACAGTTCCAAGTCTGACAGAAATTTTTGATCTTCAGGGTGGCCCTTAATAAGCTATCTCAACATATCTATCATATTTGGTGTGGAAATTAATTGATATTTGTTTTGTTTAAAAAACTGAATTTCAACTCCCACATCCCAGCTCTAACTTCTCAAGAATAAACTCTGTAGTTGTGACTGTATGTTGTTTTTCCAAAAAACTGTGAATATGTCCCATTTCTCATGTTTTGCACATCCTTTCTCTCTCTTCTGGATTTAAAACTTATTGTGAGGTACAAGCCCAAAACAGAATGCTGAAATAAAATAAATTGAAAATCAAAGAATAATTTGTATTATTCACATATTCACACATTCATCACCTAATTTAATTACTCTGTGTCTCACTTCTTTCATTAAGGTATTCACACTTGAAAGTGATTTGTGATGAGAACATGTCCAGACAAATAACTTTCAGCTAATGGACAAACAAAAATTCATTTTCACTCATATTTAAATGGGTAAAAAACTTACTTCAAATCATAAGTTTCCCAGGTGAAACAGATTTGACACCGATGACAAGTAGATATGGAAGGCATTCAGTCTGGGTAAATCTCTGCATTTAGGACAAAGTTTCAAAGCATGGAAAAAATTTGTGCTGTGAGTTACTTTCCAGTAGGTTGTGAAAAACAATGCTCAGAATACAGACACAACCCTCCCATCCCCACATATGTGGATGGAAAGAAATGGATTAATATTGGCATTTGTGCCTCAGAAATAGAGGAATGAAATAGATTTTATCCACATCTAGCTATGGTTGGAGCTATAACAATTTGCACAAGCTGATGGTAGCTTCATGAGTCTCTCAATCTTTTGGAAGGACTTCTCAGATGCAAGAAAAGTTTGGAAAAAAGAAAATTAAGGATGGCCCTCTTGGTATTTGCAATATCTGAGCTCTTAGAGGAGAAAATCCAATCATGTCCTGTCAGAAAAAGGAAAGATGCCGAGTGCCAGATCTGTGTCTGTAGTTTTCATATCTGCAGGGATAGTGGGAAGGATCAAACTAAGAATATAATTTTGCTATTATACAAAGAAGAGTTCAGACTATGGAGACAGAATAGATCTTAGATGCCTGAAGACCCTTAGGGTTATGGCCTCCTGAGAGGATGTGTGTAGCCAAAGTAGCTGGAACAATTGGCTGACTTGGCTCAGCAGAGATTGACCTGAACAACCTAAATATTACTAGAAACTGAGATTTCCCTTTGAGAACAGGGGTACACACACACACACACACACACACACATGCACACACACACATACAAGCAATCTGGTCTTTTGGCAGCACAGAGCAAACAGCTTGGTTTATCCAGCTCCTGAAATCTATCATAAACCAAAGGAGCTTTCTAATCATAAACCAAAGGAGCTTTCTAATATGAACACACTAAATTAAAAAAAAAAAAAAAGAAAAAAGAAAAAGAAAAAAAAGGTGGATTTACAGCTGAAACAGCTGAGGAACAAAGAAAATTCAAGATCTGTTTAGTACCCAAATGCCTGTTTTCTTACTGGTAATCCACCAACTCTTAATGATGTATTTCTATTCAAATGCCTCACAAGGCAATTTCATCGCATTCGGAAACAGAGATAGACACTTCTAGACAGTTATGAATGGATATTCCTTCTGGCTTTCAGCTTTCAGCTCCTTTGGAAGTGTCAGAACCCAGGGCATTCCTCTGGCTGCCCGTGAGGCTTGGAGACCCTGGCCAAACAATCTGGGAACTGAGCAAAAAGATTTGTTACCTGTCCAGGGGGGTGAACAGGGGGATTTTACTTCTGTCCATGGGGGTCACAGACCCTGGCACAAAGCAGAGATGAATTACAAGTCTCAAGAGTGTGAAACAGAGTAGTTTAGCTTATCACAGGGTGAGAAATTTGTAGTTTTAGGTTTTTATAATAGAAGTACATGGAGGCAACATGGAGATTTTGGGTGGAGTTTAGGCTTCTTTTTTCTTGTCTCCATGTTTCTGCTGTGACATTAGCACAATATAGTTTAGATAGATTGGGTAGGAGTAGAAATGACCTGTTAGTATAGAAAGTATTTGGATATAAATGTAAACTAAGATAGGTAAAAGGGGTACAAAGGAGCTCAGACTGCCCAAGGGCGGGCAGTCGTGCCATGGCCGAGGTGCAAGACAGACCTAGTGCTGGGCACAGAGAGAACTGTGTGTGATAAGAAACAATAAACAAAGTGATAGACCTTGGAGAAACTGAAGCTTGAAGCCTCCATCTCTTTCTTGCATCTGGCCCAAAGATTCCAGGAGGGCAAAGAGCTCTAACCACCTTAACCTTGGGAAATCATAATCCGAGAGTAAGGGTCAATGCTACTGTTTTGTTCTTTCAAATCCCTCAGTTTACAGTGAAAGGATGACATTATCATTCTCTTTAAAAGTTAAAATTTTGAGAGGTTTTGTACCTGAAAAGCTGTTCTGCAGAAACCATAATTGAAAGATCACATTGTACAAAGAGGGAAATAAAATGTAAGATAACTTCTTCTATCTGTGCTTTTGTTCAATTTAAGAGTATTTGGTGGAAAACTGGAGAAATGTTGTAGAAAAACATTATTTAAAAAAATTATTAAAGAAACTGAATATGCTGACTCAAGCTGACCTTTCAGGATGATAGGCAATATTTTGATGACAGTAGGACTGAAAACACAAACACGGTGAACTATGGCTATGGTGTGTTTGCTCAAATTGAAAAATCTGTCATAGTTTCTTTAAGTGTTTCAGAGTTTCTGAAAAGCTCATTAGTTCTATTTCCTATTAAAGAAGGAAAATCCAAACCAATGTAAAAGTGAAACCATTAAAAAAAATTCTTAATTCTATTGGATCTAACAGGAACAAATAGTGTCCACAGACCCTTTTCTCCCCATAAACTCTATCAGTAAGTAGGTTTTTCTAGTTAATTAGACTCTCAAAATGGGTGTTAGGTAGTAGAACAGGAATCTGGAATAGAAATGGCTAAAACTTTCACAATTATTTCATTAACAACTGTGGAAATAAACCTGCAGTTAGCATGGCTCATTCATCCATCTCTGACATGAAGCTCTGCAGAATCATATGCAAGTTATAAAGAAGTCCAAATTCAGCTAAAACTCCTGGCTTTCCATGTAGGCCTTGATATTCCCATGGAAGGTGGAGCTCTGTGTGAGTCTTACACTTTCTTAAGAGAGATTGATCTGATTTGAGCCTTCCCTCAGTGTTAAGGCATGCCTAGCCTTTGGAGTCTGATTGGTCCTGCACATGATCAAAGGCTGTCAAAGAGGTGCTCTGAATTCCAGAATGGGATGTGTTTGCACCAGGTATTTGAAGGTCAGTCAAGCCCTACATTCTGACATACAAATTTGTAGAATTGCTTAAAGTAAAATGAAACAAAAAAGTCCTACCTGCTAAATACTGTCGTTAGGATGTAGCAAGAGATAGTTAATGCCTTATCTCAAAGGGCAAGATTTCTACATGTTGGTAGAATGTCACAGCTCTGAACATTTCCCCACAAATGCCTTTCTGGTGGGACTCTGCCAGCCAGTTCAGAGAATCACTTCAGATTTTTCAGGTTCTGATGCAGAAATGATCAGGAACAGATGTTCCACCAAATCCCTGAATGCATCTATTGCTCCAGAAGTGATCTTCTGTGCCGTGGCGCTTCCAAAGGTAATAGCATAGGTAATGAATGTCAGAGCCAGCACTTGGCTTTTGATATATCCCTGCTGGGTATTCACTGCTTGATTCCCTTCTGTCCTGGGGCTCCTGGGTATCTCACATGAACCATCCAACTGGTGTCATTTAGAGGGCAAAGAGATAAACCATATGTGAAAAAGAATAAGATAATATGCCTTTGTCCTTTTCAAACAAAGGAAGTCAATGTATAACAGACCATAAAGAACAGGTTTTATGATTGAGCAGCCTGATTCCTATTTACATTGCTTTATACCTTCCCAAAAATAAATTTTGAAAGGGATACTAAAATATTTCTCTTTTTAAGCATGTTTCTTTTTTTAAATGCATTCTTCCTAAATGCTTGTAAAGGGTCCTTGACCACTCAATTTAACACACATTAAGAATTTCTTTACTAATTAAAGGAAAAAATTGTCAAGCAATTGCTAAGCAGTGCAAATAGTTTAAGTCAATTTCAAGTGAAAAAAGAATAGTGTGAACTTACTAGTAAGTATCAGAACAGTTGAGGTATAACCTGACCTGTAAATACACTTGTATTCTTGGAAGCCGTATTTCATTCCTGGCATTGTAGCTGTACAACATTTTAAGGTATTAAAAAAATCTCCCAAATCAGCCTAAAAGTAATTTTAAGTTGTCCTGGATGAGAAATAAGAACCAGAGGATGAGAATAGTGAAATTAATCCATGCCATTACCATGGTTTTTACTATCACCTGGCCTTGTATCTCCAAAGCAGACTTTCACATCCACAGCAAGATTTCACTGTGGCATCCCATATTGATCTCACCCACTAAAGCTTTCAAGCAGCCTGGAATCTTGTTCAACCTTCTGCAAATATATGCATTTAAAGGTCACACACGATGTGGGATTTTCTGGCCAAACACATTCTGTGTGCTCACTCTGCAATGGAACCTGACAGTCAATTTTAGCCTGCTCGGTGCTGAGTTGTGCTGGGTAAAGCAATGCAGCCTCAACATTTTATGTTAAACACACAATTTTCCAAGCTTCTATAATCCTGCAATCTACAGCATTCCTCAGAAAACCACAATGGCGTGGTGAGCCAGCTGAAGGAACACTAAAGAGACAATATGTTTAGTAGACTTAGTAGTTTGCTGCTGTTGTTTTAAAATTGGCCTCCAAAATAATCTGCTGCTGGAAACTATAAAAATGTTACTTTTTCATATGTCTCCTGCATCTCTTAACATACTTAGGCCATCAAACTTCCTACCATTTGGTGCTTTTATAGTGATCTAGTATACATGTTAATTATGGAGGTACATGACTTTTGTTTAGACATTTTTTGAAAAGCAGACATCCAGGAAGATTAACTGCAAGAGCCATTGAGGATCCAAATACTTGCAAATTTCTGGCACTAACATGTGTAAACAACAGGAATAATGGCAGGAAAAAAAATGAAATTGAATACCCTCATGCAAAATATTACCAACTGGACTCCTTATTCTTGGAGGCAGCAGGAAGAAAAAAGCAGAGCTGCCCTACCTTGTGTCAGTGAGCAATTGATCCTTCTGTAGAAAAAATTCTGCCCTTAAAAAGTATTAGATAATTTTAAGCTGTTTTATCCCTTGATATTATATAAGAGCAATTTTAATTAATTCTTAACAGTTAAAAAAAAAAAAAAAAGAAATGAAGATTTGTGTTTCTTAGGAATGCTAAGCTGTACAAAAGCTCTGGGCTTTGTTTTTGGGCTGTCATTCTAAAGGAGGTGAGGACGGATTATAATTGCACTGTGGGGCCTGAACAGAGGACCCCTGTAGGTAGAGCAGGCCTTTCAATCTTCTGATCAACGGAGCTGAAACAAAAATGCAGGAGGGCTGTGTTCCCACGTTCTTTGACAGTTTCCTGCTGCAGATAGCGTCCTTTTAAACCTCCCTTATGCTTTCATTATGCTGCTGAAATAATGAATAATTTGCCTCCTCCACTCTTTGATATGCATGGTCAGATATTATTGGGTAAGAAGCAAGAGGGACCTTCCTATAACCTTAATCCAGTTCACACTAATAAAATGATTTAGCTGAGCATTCTTGGGAAGCAATTATTTTTCTTGAAGACAATGACTATCAAAAAGTCCCTAATGGGCAGAGGCAGATCAGGTCACCTCAGCTTTCCATTTTCTTCAACACGCCAATGTTTGGACCCTTAAAGTATGAGCTCCCTTCTGCAGTTTTGTCACAAATACTCAATCATTACTGTTGCTGAGTGTAGGGTTAAAAATGAATTAGGCTTAATTTTGATTTATTCAAGTGTGCAGTTATTGACTGTGAGAGGTTAACTGTACTCTGAGTTCTGTGAGAGAAAATCCTCAGAGGGAGAATTATGCTGGAGAAATGTGAAAAGGTACTTCTGTTTCCTAATGCTAGTGATGAGCAACACATTTCAATTCTTATTCTCCTTTTTGTCATTAAATTATGAAGATGGCATTCTCAAATAAAAGAGCCTCAGGATTATTGTGTTCCTAAATTATTACGGTATTAATGAAAGGCAGATTTATTAATTTAAAACACTATTCTTTTTGAGAAAAATTAATGATAGTTTAAGTAGATTAGCATTCTCTTTTATATCTCAAAAATCATCAACAATTACAAAGTACATTGGCTGTTGAAAAATAATGCTTCTATTATATTATCTGGACTGATCCAAGAGTCTTTGCAACAATCAATTGAATTGACCTCATATTCCTCTTGACACAAAGATCATGTACATCCCTTTATTACATGTGACTTATTATGATTGCTGTTATGATTGCTGCTTAATATAATTGTTAATATTTTTAACAAAAATTATCTGGCTGCTTGCATTTTTTAAAGACAGGCAGATATGTGCTGCAATTTCTAAAGAAATGCAAAGGCCTTTTGTTCACACCTTCTTTTATTGAAGTGATATAATTAAAATGAGTAGAAGATACAGGTCACAAATTCATTTGCATATCTAAAGTGTAGTCTGATCCTGAAAAAAGCAAACAATCATCTTAGGTGTAATACAAATTTATAGTTTTTTTATGAGGAAACAGAACTTCTAAATAAACAATTTCAGCTAAGTTCATAATATTGTGGCAGACTAGCATGGCCCTGTAGTGTTGGTCACATGCAAAAAGCTTGGTATTAACAGCAACTTTGTAATAAAATTAAGACAGCTTCTCAAGGTTATTTAATCTTTATATGAAAGACTTGTCAGCAGAGTTTCCCTATGGTTACCCTTGGAAATGATTTTAATGACCTCACTGAATATTTTTAGTAACAAATTTGTTGCAAAAGGCAGGAGTTGTTCTGGTTCAAACTGTTGAATCAAATATAGGTAAACTGCAAATTCAGATTGAGTTTGTTGCAATTCAGACATTCAGATGTCAGAGATTCAGAGATAAGAGATAATTATCCAACCCTTGTTTGAATTGATCCCATCATTGTTAATTTAAGGATAATACTATGACTCCATTCCTAATTTACGTGTCTGCAAGTGTAATTTTGGCTATGCTCAATCTGACTTTACAGACTGATAAAGATTGCTTTGTGAGTTGAAAACAAGTGATAGTTATGAATCATCCTAGTAGAGGGACCTTTTTCAGCACAGAATTGGAATTATGTAATTTTAAAAAGTCATGGTAATATATCACCTGGAAGATTCCATGTAGCCCTGGCTATCCAAAGTAAAATAAGACAAAATAGAATAAGTACAGAGATTTTTTTAACTATTATTATTTCTGAGTGGAGATGAAGGACAAAACCCAAGGAAATTTCAATTATTTTGTGACTACCGTAGGGTGAAGAAAAATCAAGTGTCATCTGATGAAAAACAAACCCTGCAAGTTGGCTAAAACTTAAATACTGCTAATCATGGATAGTATAGGAGAAAGATTAACTTTCTTCTCTCTAAAGTGTTCTCCATTTCTAATCAAGTATGCACCATATAATTGTATAAAATAAATTCTTGAAGTCTGTAGATAGTAAGTCCCTTCAGTGCCATGCTTTGAGGGAATTTATCAGCATTTCCTAGATGTGATGTGACATCCTGCTTCAAAAGCCTCATGTGTTGAGTTGCCCATGTGGATATCTTAGCATCACACTCTCCTACACTTTGGTAACCAAGATCAACTTGAATGCAGCTGTCTCATACCCTGTCTACCTCCCTCTCCTGGATCTCTTGCTATCATGAACTATTACTAAACTGTGAAGATATCAATTAATAGATTTTGGGGCAATGGCATGCATGATAAAATACATAGTTTGTATATCCCTTCACAGACAGCTACTGTTGTCCAGAGTAAAGAATGAACATCACAGGTGGAAAAGGTACTCCTGGGAGAGGAAATATGCATAGAGACAATGGATTACAGATGATCAGGCTCCACCAGTGGAGCAGGAATTGAGAAACACCAACCAGTCTCAGGCTTTGACTCTTTCACTACTACGGTTACTCGAATTAGCAACATTGAAAATTGAGTACTTAAATGAATGTGACTTCTGGTTAAAGAAATGTTTAACATGGCAAAGTTAAGCACACACACGATATTTAAATGACCAGGTATAAATACTCATAATTTACCAAGTTCCCAATTATGGATTTCTATGGCAAATTTTCACAATTAACTATTTCAGAATTGGAAAAAATTATATTAATTGGTCGGTGAATATGGTACCAGAATAGAAAAGTTCCCATATCAGAAAATCATATGGATATTTTACCTAGCTTTGAGCAGACTATTTGCAGAAATCAGCAGCAACACAGACTACATAAATTCAGGAATCCACAAAACCCCACCATCTACTTTGGAGAAGTGACCTGGATAGAAGTACATGCTTTGTATGGAGAACTCGTTAACCAGCATTTTCATTCTTGTTCAAGGTTAGAAAGTGACTCCCATTTGCTTTCTTCCCAGCAATGAACTGTGGAGTCAGTCAGGAGAACTCTCAGGTCTGTCGTGATCACTTAAATTAGCAACTTCCAGGAGCCCAATGGTGCATTAGTATGACTTCAAGTCAACGAAAAATTAAAATCTCAATATCAAGGTAATTAATCTCTTGAAAAAAATAAATATTAATCTCAGACAGTCACTTGGACACACAAAATCTATAAGCCAGAAAATGGTTGCTGTTCATCTTTTATGTTAATATGAACTGAGAAACCATTTAACTACATTTTTCGCATGAAAAAATATAATTCTTAAGAATCACTAAGGGAAGGTGATGAACATCAGAATACTTGGTCTCTTTATATTTACTTTGAATGAGGTATTGTTTATTTGGCTTATTTTTTTTCTGAGGGATTTTAAAAAAAGAAGTTTTCTTGAAAAATATGTGAAATCTAATCTTGCTTTAATATTAGAAGATTTTTTTTTTAATAGCAGGTCATAAAGCTCTTCCTGCAATGTTGTATCTCTGGACAGACAAGGTCATGATGCCAAACATCTTTAAAAGTTTGAAAAAAATCCCTATATTGTGTGATCTCTCTCCCATCAATGCACGTCAGCTTCAGTAGTACAGTATTTTCAAAATCCACACACTCGTTTATTTTTGTCAGAATCAAACTAAGGTTTATTTTCAAAAAGTTAAGGAAAAGCTATGTTCAGTATAAAAAAAAAAAGTTCTGATTCACGTAGGTCTTCTTTCAGCTGCTACTGAAATGTTCAATACTAGAAATAAAGAGATAAGCTCATGATTAAAAATTTTGGATGGATGCGTACACTCATGTTTTCTTCTATTTTTCTGTATGCATCCATCCAAAATTTTTAATCATGAGCTTATATTTCCTTGTCTCCAAAATTTAAAACCTTTCTTGGCCTTTTCCCATATGAGAAGCTTCTTCCTAAAATTCTTTCTATTACTGAGGACCAAGAACATGTATACCAGAACAAGAACATATTTCTTCCCAGCAGACCGGCAACCTCCGTCATCAGATACTAGATAAATTTGTCCTTTCCTATTCAGAGCAGCTAAAGACTTTGGTGTTGTCTATTTTGGAAAAAAGGAGTCTGATATCTTCCTGAGAAGGGGACATGGAGAGAGAGGTGCTGAGCTCTGCTCTTTGATACCCAGTGATAAGGTCATGTGAGGATGGTTCAAAGCTGCCGCAGGGAGGGTGTAGATTGGACATGAGGAAACATTTCTCTACCAAGAGGATGGGCAAAACCCTGAAACAGGTTTCCTTGAGAGGTGGTTGTGCCCTAAGCCTCTCAGTGTTTAAAAGGCATTTTGGACAATGCCCTTAATAATGTGCTTTAACTTTT
>VZSR01003806.1:11148613-11237093 GCA_013398615.1 Brachypodius melanocephalos
TTTTGATCCTTCACTGCAGGAGCAGGATCCTTCTAGCACCAGGAGCCTCATATACATTTGTGACCTTGAGCTGGCAAAGGAATGGCTCCATGGGAATTTGCTTTGGGAATGTCCACATATAGAGAGAAGGGTGTTGAGACTCAGAACCTCCCCAACATTCCTTCCTGTGCTGGAGGAAATCTAGTTATGCTAGAACTATATTTTCTTTCTTTGCATATGAACTAAAGCATTTTTTGTGCTATGGGTGGAAGAGTTTGGGTGGGTAAATTGCCAGAACGACCACTCTGAGTGAGATATAGACATCTTTTATAAGCAGAATATAGCCAACAATACTATTCCAACTCCTATTATGCTATTTATTATCCAGATGAATAATTTTAATATTTTTCATTGCTCAAACATGTCTAAAAGCAGCTCTTGACCCAGTGCAAACTAATTTATGACTGAGACTTTTTTCTGAAATATTTTATAGATGACTGGAATATTTGTGGAAGGACTAGAAAAGTCTAATTTATGGAGAGATGTACAAGTGCAAATGTCTATAGAACATGAATATAGTCTATTTTTTGGCTCACAGTAAAACTCAACTAAGAAAAGATTGTTATTATTTAGAAACAGTGACTCCAGACAACATCTCTTAAAAGAATTCTGTGATGTTAGCAAACAAAGATCTTCAGTCCATAGCAGGTGAGTTGTTATATGTAATTGCTCAAGAAAAATAATAAATAAATATGGCCTAGTGCTCTTTCACACAGTGATACAAAATCTTGACAAGTCATCAATTCAGTCCAATTCATATTAGGAAAAAGGCGCCCATAAAAAAAAAAAAAGAGATGATTTAGACAGAATTGGGTACCTTAGATATAACAAGGTTTATATCTAACCCCACTGAATATTTAGCATGTCACTATTTCCTTGACATTGATTAAAAAAAAAAAAAAAGGCAAAGAACAGCACAAAACATTTGAAAGGAAAATATGGTATATGCACACTGCACAGTAGATAATGTTATAAATATTAAGTAATCCCCTTTATCTTGCACTTGTGAGTAAGGTTACATCATTTAGCGATGTCAAGAAAGAATGTTTTTGTGTTAGACACTGGTGGCATGTGAGTACTAAGGATGAAATTCCTCTTAGGTGACCCGAAGATGCCACAGAACAAGCGTGTCTATAAAATCATTCTATGCTGTACTTTTGTCTCTTAGCAGAACTCCTGTTTCCTTTGTTGTGCTGGTAGGTTGAATGCATCATGCCAGTGGACATCTAAGACCACCCACCCACTGGCCCCTGCTACCTCTGTGAATAACCTCGTCTTTAGAGAATTCCACCTGTAAAACTCATGGTCTGTGTCAGGGACTTCAACTTTCTGCCAAACAATTAGTGTTGCATGAGCTTTACAAACACAATCTCTTAAGACAGCTGTCTCCAGAGGCCAGTCCTTACCTGATGGTAGTTAATGCAAATATCTCATGGCAATTGTTGCCATTTTTTGCGGTGAATAAACCCTATGAACCTTATGCAAATACAAAAGTTACTCAAAAAAGATAGATCTAAGTCCTCATCATCAATGTCTGCTCCAGACAGAGGCTGGCTAGGAGGACAGGAAAATTGGTGACCTTTCAACTGAGGAGAAAAGACCACAGGACCAAATTCCATTTGAAAGAGATTACTAGGAAAATTAATGGGAGAAAAGCACAGGTGGTACATAACACTGCCCTCTGAAATACAGAAAAGATACATGTGAAATAGAAAACTTTATTGTTTACACATCTTTTCTGAGCTCACATGTATTTGTTGATGTACACAAACATACAGGACCTTAGAAGAACTATTATGGCTCCTGAAGTCTATCAGGGGTTTATCCTCAACACTCCTCCCTGCCCACACATTTTCCAGCATTTCTGTGCTCACCATCCCTTCTCCATGTTCTTTAAATATTCCAGAAAACATAACTTCTTTATACATTTCCATGTATATCTACCTAACCTTTTTCCATGCTTACATGCCTCAACTTCCTTCACAGCTGTGTGTCACTGTCTCCATTTCCTAAAGCTCCTTGCACATACCCATTCATCTGCTCTTGCCCATATATTTTCCAGAGCTGAATCAGCAGAATGCAACAAACAGTTTCCCTCTTGCTCACTGTGTTGCCAGCTGAGAAAGAGCAAGCAGATCTAGGCAGTTTCTTGAGGTCACAGCATCTTCTGCAGGTCACCTTCTGGTCATCACCCTTTTGCAGGGGGCTGCAAGTCACCCTCAAACCAGGACTGTGGTGCTCTGTGTTGTTCAGATGGACTACCCATTTTTATAGAGAACTGTGTTTTCAGTTTTTTAAATAGAGAACTGTGCTTTCTCCTACTTGTATTACTCTCATATAGTAGATAGTAGGGGACTGTTTAAGAGAGGAAAAATCCAGATTTTGAGTCCTCATTTTTCTCAAACCAGCAGCAAACTTCATTTGAGTTCAGGTAATCTGGATATGCAGCTGGACTAAAGGAGAGGATTAATGCTGATGACAAGAATGTTATTTTAATTTAGAGAAGTGAGAATCTGGACCTGAAGTGATTTATTAATTGCATGTAGAAGACACTGGGATGGTTTGAGGGCTCTAATGACAATATGATTATCTGCAGGGGAAACATTCATCAGTGTTTTTCTTCTTCACCCTCTTTCAAGACTGTGTGTAAGAGTGAATATTTTGCATTGGAAAATATTCCCAATGACAAGGACAGAGGAGCAGGGAGATGAAGAAATTACAGTAGATGGGATCTTGATGGGTAGGAATGGGGGAGGGGACATTCCCTCTGGGACTACAGTCACTGTCAGAGTTTAGGACAGTTTTCACATATTTATCCAAGATGGCCTTTGAAGTGTCTTGTGGGTAACAGTCGGAGGTCTGCTGTCACTGAGAGTGTCAGAGGACCCTGAGATTTACAGCACAGCTTTTTCAGCAGAGGTCAATTGCTGCTACAGGAGAGCCTTTAATTTTTCAGAGCCAATGTAAGCTGTTGCACTGTCTTCCCAAGAGCTGAAAACAGCAGTATTTACACACTCCTTGCACTGGCTGGATGGGGTCTGTAAGCTACTGTCCACTTTTTCCATCTCTCTGGGAGACAAAATATTCTATCAGTGCTGAGGAACCAGTTTTAGCACCTCGCTTCCAGGCTTTGCATCCTGAGACACCCCAGAGAAAACCTTGAAGAGCCACTCTAAAAGTCTGGTTCACTTCAAATACTTAGCCCAGATGTAGCTTTTTTAACCTTGTTATGGACATCAGCCCCAAGAGAGGACTCATGGCCAAAACCACCTGTGTGTTTAACTGTGTGTTAACTGCCCACAGGAGCACCCTCTGGACCAGAGGTGGCTTGGACACTTGGGTAAATAGAGAAGATTCAATATCTCATTTTCTCATCCACCCTTATAGTATTTCGCGTACCAGAGAGCTCAAAGGTTCATTTTCATTTCTGCAGCTGCCAGCCCAGAAGAACCACGATGGGGATTTGTGAGCACCTGCACTGAGGTGCCTTTGCAGGTTCCCCCATTAGTCCTGAGTATGCCCAGTTTTTCCCCAACCTTACTCCCAGCAGGTGCAGAGATGACATGCAGCTTCCCATTAAAAACTGTGTGGGATCAGGGCTGTGAATGAAGCCCAGCATCCCTGACACTTCTGAGCTCATTCATGTTTGTCACTGTAAATGGCAAAACTTTACTAAGTTTTCCTTACCAAGTGATTTTTGCTTGCTCTTAAGCAAAATCAAGAAGCCTTCTTCCACAGAGCAAGAGGGTCAGGGAGACCCCAAATATCAGAGTGAAGGATGAATTCTTTCGTTTGGTATGAGAGCAGACAGTGCATGAGAAAAGGTGGCAAAGGGGTCAGTAGGGGAACACACAGGATAAAATACTTTCATCTATTGTGCTGGGGTCAATAGGCTCCCATCAGGAAATCTTGAGCCCAAGATTAATTACTTGTTGCAGTAGGTATACCATTGTGCTCTGGAAGACACTGTGATGACTTTAGGCATCTTGCAGATTTCTGGTTCACACGACGCAATCCCATATGAAAAAACAATAGTAGCTAAGAAAGTGGTAGTGGGTGGTGGTGAGATGCCTTTTAGCTCATTCTAATCAAATCCTTTTCAAACACAACTCCATCTTGGCCAGAAATTATGAGAAACTATTTGTTAAATATTATGAAAGAATTTCATAGTAATTCCAAATTACATGCCATGGCTATTATGTTATTGCACTTTGCAATTTATATGACAGAAAACATTTTAAAAAATCCTAAATCTGTCTGTGTACATTCCATGGAAATTTTTATGAGTTTCTTGATTTACCTGTCAAAAATCTGGTGGACTCACAATTTGAAAATAAGCTTAATTCCTACTTTTGTCGCCATTTAAATATATGGTTCTCTTTAGAACAACTAGCCACAGATTTCATTGTAAATTAATCTTCCTTTAAAAATAAAAGAAAACCTATAGCCAAATCTCATAATCCTTGTTTTGGGTGAAATTTCCCATGAGATTTAAGATCATCAATACTTAATCCTTAAATTATTAAACAAAAGTTTAATTCTGATTGTTATAGAACAGCAAGATTGGGTTTGTATGGTATATGTGTATTTTAATAAGCACCTTATCAACATTTTAGGTGAAGACTCTTTGCATCAACTGATTCTGACTTCTTGCCCTGAGTTGCTGAGCTGCTTTTCACTGTGCTAGATGCTGCACCAGAACTGATAAAATTCCTATGACCTGTTTAATTTCGTCTTTCTGACTGAGATTTGCTATATTTGTAAAGAATTTGTAAATAGGAGCTACATATTTATTCCATTATCTTCCATGGGCATATTTAAATTTTTAATTATAATTTCCAGTAGGCATATTGTCTAGTGATTAATTTACTTAGACTGTAACATGAATTAAGTAAACTACAAAAATTTCAGTGAATCTCTCATGAAATATCAATAATTTGCTAAAAAATACACTTTAAGACTCAACACAAAAAATCATAAAGTAGCAAAGAAAAAAGGATTAAAATTCAAGATACTGTATTGATTTTAGCTCATAATTTGCACTCTTAAAACTAAGGATGTCTTAAACACAAATAAAATCATCTATTCTGCATGTGATTGGGAACATATTTTCATTTTTATTAAGAGCTCCAACAAACAATGAAACACGGATAGCTCCATAAACTACTTACTCTTCTTGGTTGAATGAAGCACAGTCTCCTGTGGGGTTTGTGTCTTACCACTCGTTGAAAGTTCTGCTCGGAATTTCCCAGTGGCTGGACACTTGCAATTGGTTATAATACAGAGTTAGAGCTTATATAAGGAGAGCATAACTCTATATTATAATCTGCTCTCTGCTGAATTATGAGGTTCTGCTGCTGTTTCTTTTGCCATCACAGCACTGAAAGAGACTTCTGGGTCTTTTTTGACCCTGTTTTCCAGATGTTTTAAGAGGTTTTTATAACTTTTATTTATCTATCAGATTGATTGACTCTGTCCAGAATGCTCAAAAGTTATTGGAAAGACAAAAAGAAGAAAAAATAATAATTTGCTTTTATTCACCTATTTTTGAGAAAACTTGCCAAAAAATAGATGGATAAGAGAATATTTTTTTTGATTTCACAATAAATTTTACACTTCCTTTCTATTTAGGATGCTTTTTTTCCTGTGGGAAACATAATTTTTGCTATTGTGCTCAGTCTAGTGCAGGGACCAAATGAGGACCTATTTATGAACAGATGTTGGTTTGCTGCACTTTCAACCTCATTACTGAACCTGAGACCCACCCTGACTTCTGCATCCAGTGGCCCCACCAAGCAATCTAAAGTAGCAGAGAGGCAGAGCTGCATTGCTGGAATTGTGAGGAGCAATAATGGGAAAAAAATATCAGTAAGGACTTCATGGAGGTCTCAGTGATTCTGGGCATTCACACAGCCTGGCAGTAAAATGTACCTGATTATTTCCTGTGGCACAAATGTACCATATGTGGACGCTGAACATGCAATACAGGCATTTCCACATGTGTAAACAATTATTTCTTTCCTATTACTGTGTTTGTTTATCCCATTAACATTAGCCATGCATCCTTCCTTCAGCTATGTTCCAGCTGTGTGTGGCTGTGGAGCTGTGGATCTGCTGGGAAGCCCACTGGTTGACTTGCAGCCAAGCTGAATTGTCCTACTTTACTGTACCATTGCTGGTGATTGAGAAGCTGCTCTGGGCTGTCTGAGTTCAGGGGAAGTAATTCTACATCCTTTGAGAGCCTTTAGATCATACTTTCTGAAGTTTTGGAGGCAAAGACATATTATTAGATCAAAATGTTTTGTATCAAGTCAACATTTGCTAGCTTTTGTTTGCTGCATAATCAAAGTTGTGATTGATATATAGCTTAACCCTCTGTTACAATTTTTAATCTTCTGTTATATATTAAATGTGTTCAAAGGAAAAAATCACATGCATTTTTTGAACCACTGACTTTGATAACTTTTTTTTTACTTACAAGCTGTTATTCAGCATCTGTTGTGGGAAAGAACACACACATTCCTAGATATTTTTCATGGTCTAAAGACTTTAAGATACAACAAGGAGTGACTCTACTCATATTAATTTTTCTGTCATAATGCAAATCAGGAATGATGTTTGCTGGCTGGAGCTGAACAAATAATCAGTAGAAAACAATGTATTCAGTGAATTCTGTCTCTACATTTCATATTGTTCATGGCCATATTATGGCTCTTTCCTGAAATAAATTAGTTGTTCTGAAGTATTTACTACAGCTTACATTAGGTAGATTTTTGGCTGCATGCCTCAAGATGCATGTTTGAGTATGTGACTGCAGAAGCTGTAAACTGCACAGGAGGGCATGCAGAACTGTGCCTTACAACAACTCTGTTAATAAAGCTAATTCTATAATAGCAGCTCTGCCCAGGTTTAGACACAAGGCACCTCAGGACCTAAACATTAGATAACCCAAGTGGGAGTAGAAACCATAGGTCTGAATAACGTTCTTAAAAATCCTGGGCAGAGTTAGGTGAACAATGGCACAGATGACAGGAGGACACAGAGTGATGTCTAAGCCAGATGGCAAAAAGTGCTAAAAAATAAAAAATTTAACTGTCCTGTTCTGTGACACATTCCTGCAACAAATGCCCTGATGGGCTTTGGGATCCTCAGTTGGAAGTTTGGCTCATTATTTTCACTTAAAATAGACAGGGAGAAGAAAAGAGCAGTAGCACATGCTTGCTATAAATTAAAATACTCATAGAAATGGAAGGGCCTCTATTGGCATTAAGGTTCCTAACACGTCTTTCCCTCTCATATGCATCCATAAAGAAAGAAAAAGTTTTTTGAAGAAAGCATCAGCCCCTTTGTCCTTATGAGGAATGTAAACATCTTGAATGTAATGTAAAGTGACCTATTTAAATAGAAAAGATAATATCAGAAACATATCAAAACACTGATGAAAGACTAAGTTAATAGTTGTAGAATTATTTCTATATTTACAACCCTATTAAAAAAACCCCAAATGAACAAGAAACAAAACCAAAACACCAGATATCAACCAATACAAACCCCTTCCAATACAAGAAAAGTCATGTTTACGTAGAAATCACTAACAAGTATCAGTGACACAGAAACTGTCTTGTGGCCTTATACCAAGTGAGCTGAGCTGAGCTAACTTGGCAGGTAAGGAAAGGTACAACACTGTAATAGTGTGTGGAACAGCACAGTGAAGAGAAAAAAATGCAGGAGAAGGTGAATCTGCCATGTTGCATTAGTATGAAAAGGTTTTCTTTTCTGTCTCTGGCTGTTCAGTACTGTAGTAACTGTGGGGCAGGGGTTATTTCTCTCTGACCATAGGCTGTTCCGAACAACAACTAATCCCGTGTTAAGTAGATGCTGGTTTCCCTTTCCACTGAGAACCTGTGAACCAAAGTCATCTGTGACAAAAAGAAAACCTGTTTCTTCAGACTGACACTAGACCCCTTATATTTATTCAGCTGTCAGAATTTATTCCCATTCTTTAGAGAGGGAAAAGACCCTGGGAACTTCTGAATTGTTAAAGCTGGAGGTCATGCTCTATAGTCTTATGACTTTTATTATAAAGGGCATTTTCTATATTTTAAAGGGATTGACCAAAATCTTGCTGGGTTAAGACACAGCTTGTGTAAAGACTGTGAGGTCAACTTCTGCTCTGAGTTATGCCAGTGTAAATCTGGGATAATTTCATTACAATAAGTGGAGTTAATCCAGGGACGTAATTATCCTGTTGTTTTGGGTTATGTGATGCCTATGGAAAACAGTGGCAATTACATGCATAAACAACATTATAAGTAAGTTCTCAACAAGTAACTCTAACCAGGACTGATGCTTAACCTGGTAAGCATAAAAAGTAGATGTTATCAATAAATATAATACCATAAATATAATGCTATAGAAAAAATATGATTCTATGTATATGTATATACATAACCATTTGCAGTTTGCTTTTTGTGTTACTTCCTACCAAAATCCTCAATTCAGACAATAGCTGAAGATACTGAAGACTCATTTAATTTCAAGTGGATGCCAAATCCAACGTGAGAAAACCTTTATTTTATTGTTTGTGGAAAAAAATTATAATAGACTCTGGGGCTGTATTTCCAAAATTAGGGAAAGCTAGTGAAAGGAATGTCACCAAAACTTGAGATTTGATTGCCTGATATTACCAGAAGCTTACCAGAAGTTGAGCAGGAGAGAGACATTGCCTACCTCTCTGTTAACCAACATCAAGTAACAATAAAATACACAACAGGTGTCCAGAAGACAACTAAAATGATTTTTCCATGTCTGCAGTGCTAAACAATTTTTACCACTGTAAGTCCAAACTGGTTTTTTGGGAGTGGTACTTGGGCTGTGATGGCTTGTGAACTATACACTCAGAAATTGTGAATTTATCAAGGCTGAAACCTTGCTCAGGACCATCCCTATATTTCCATCATTTAAACTAGAAGGGTCTAATGCCTAAGCCTCTTGCAGCAGGCAAAAAAAAAAAACAAACCAAAAAAAAACCCCCCCAAAAAAAAAACAACCAAATAGATGAAACCTTTCAATTCTAATTCTTTCTTTTACCCAAAATACCATTTTTGTACTCAACAAAGCACAAAAATATACAATTTGTACATTTCCCTCAACAAAACCATTAATTATTATTTTGGATTTATAGTTTTACAAACAATACTAGAATATAGCCCTCCTCTTCCAAAAATCATGTATGCAGTGTCTTAAAAATACACACACATATACTCTCATGGGGTGATAGATTTGCTTAGAAATACATTAAATTATTAAGAAGAGCAATAGTTTTTGCCACCAAGTTCAGAGGATTCAATAAAATATCACAGACGTAACTGGAATTCACAGGTTTCTGTTCCGTGCCCAGGACATACACACTTATCAGAGGCACAA
Source organism: Brachypodius melanocephalos (assembly GCA_013398615.1). NCBI lineage: Eukaryota > Metazoa > Chordata > Aves > Passeriformes > Pycnonotidae > Brachypodius > Brachypodius melanocephalos. The sequence goes on from VZSR01003806.1 coordinate 11,158,079, forward strand.
GACCTACTCAGCACATTCCAAGCGTGAGTAAGGGAGCAATTCAGATCATAATCCGGTTTGTGCTTGTAAACTCCACTAATATTTTACACCATAAATACCAAAAACCATAGTTTCTATGTAGTGCAACTTCTAGCAGACTTGCCGAGCCTGTGTCACCTGAAGCATATGTGGAAAAAAACTTGCTCTCCAACTCTTAAATCACAAAATAATTATTATTCGTCTGAACTTTTCAATGATGACCTGTGTTGGACTAGAACTGGTGAAACACCAAGGAAAGTTATGTTCTTGATTTTTGTCTATATTCCTTCATAGTATTGGCATTATAGTAAGTAAATAATAATTTCAACTGGAAGTGACCTCTAGAAGTCTTTTAGTCTGCAAGGGCCAGACTTGAAGTCACATTAAGTTGCTTAAGGTCTTTACCTATAATTTCCTTCTTGTCATGGGATACAAGAACGGATATACCTAAAGGATACAAAACTCTGTTGGCCTTGTTGTCCATTTCTCTGGTCCATACCTCATTAGTTTGTAAATGAGAACATGAGGAGACAGTATATTGAAAGCCTTCCTGAAGTTAAGATAAACACTCACTCAGCTCATCACAGTCAGTTTGGTGAAGCAGGATTACCCCTTTTTCAATATGTGGTGACTATTTTCAGCCATATTCTAGTCCTTCGTGTTTAGAAATTATTTTCAGAATTATTTTCTCTATCATGTCTCCATGGACTGAGGTAATATTGATTTGCTTTTGGTCCTGAAAACATATTTTTGGTCCTTCTAGAAGATAAGAGAGATATTTGCTTTCTTTCAATCATCAAGAACTTCTCCAAAATGCCACGATCTTCATTATTTCTCATGAAACTCTAGAATAGAGCTGTAAAAAAGGTTTCAGTTGTCAGTCAAAATCAACAGAAATATGTTACCATCTACTTAGAAGCATACAAAGGCATTAGGAAAGTGTCAGCACGGTCTGTGATCTCAGCTTAGAAGAAGGTCATCTCAGGATTGGACCTATGTCTGGACTCACCATTTTCAGCAAAGATGTACCCAAACTGACATCCTTGTTCCAACCCTGAAACAGTTTCTTTAGAAAGGGGCGTAGTTAGACTGAGTCTTACCTTTTGTTAAAGATGCTATACTACTTTACTAAAAAGCAGTATCAGTGCACAGCCTCAAGCCTTGGACTCTTGGAAGTCAGCACTCCTTAGCTGTTAGCTTGCTCGGTGTTGACCAATCCAAGCCTGCACAGGATTTCAGAAATATAAAAATGCCTCATGCAGTGTGTATGAACCTGAACCTGGTCTTTCCTCATTGAAGAACCATTTGTTCTTTTGCAGCAGGCTTTGCAATGTCAAAGCAATCTTTGTCATTTCCTGTATGCTCTGTGTGTTGCCCCAAGCAGTGCAACCTAAGTATCATGTCATGAAAATATTTTGGTAGCTGCTCCACACCTTTGCCATTAATGATTTTAAACTAATATAGGGTTGGCTCAAATTAGCTATAACAAAGAAATTTTCTACAATGAAGGTGGTAAAACACTGGTACAGGTTACCCAGAGAGGTGGTGGATGCTCCATCCTAGGGAAAGTTCAAGATCAAGTTGTTCAGGGCCTTGAGCAGCCTGATCTAGTTGAAGGTGTCCCTGCTTATTGTAGAGGGGATTTGGACTATATGGCCTTTAAAGGTCCATTCCAACCCAAACCTTTCTATGATTCTATGCTTCTTATATCAAGCTATGTCACAACCTCACAGCCTGTAGGCTTCTTTTTGTGGGAGGTGGAAAAATACTGGTGGATTAACCCATTGCTTTTTTTTCAAGTTCCTAAGTCTTGACTCTCTGTCCTTCATGTATGTCTGTACCTGTGGACATGTATACACATGCTGTTGCTACTTTAGATCATTGCTAAATATCACCAGTCCTATATAGTAAAGTTAACTTTTATTACATTTTCTAGACTTTAATATGGTCTCTTTCTGTGGAAGCTCTCAAAATAGAAAATGGGCATGCCATTGAGGTTTTATAGTTGGGCTCCACATAGTTTCCTTCTTTATCAAATGCTTCAGGCAATTTAAAGGAACCAGCAAGAAAAAAGCAGAAAACACTGGAACTAGCATGAGACATGCTATAAAAGGAGGAACAAGTCTTTGTTTCTCAGTTGCTTGGTAGTTTGTCTGGTTGTCGTTTGCAAGATCTGTGTTTGAATAAAGTTTATCTCATCTATCTGGGGGATGTGTGTGGAACTGGTGAGAAAAATCCCTGATGAAAAAATGTTTTATAGAAATATGCTTGTTCACTGAAGCTAAAATGTTTATGTCAAAATATCTCAGGTGTGACAGATTTTCCTTTGACTCAAGGAAGGATTCTCATTCCCATAGTTATGCTGCAGGTTCCCAAGGTGGGATTCAAAAGGGAAGAGATTTATTATTGTCAGGAAGATAAACACTGGGAAGAAATAATTGTATTATATTACTTCACAGATAAGGATTAGGAAATATAATCTACTAATGATAGTATAGTGACAAAAACTAAGTCAGAATTTTGCCAAAGTAATGGAACCTTGAAAAAACTATATTCTCTTCCCATTAGTAGTAGCCCAGTAGTTGGAGAAAACAACTTTAGGTCAAGTCATCATGAATACTCAGTTTAAATTACATGAAGAGATAAACAAAATTAAGTCAGCAACTAATATTTTCAGTTTTAAAACAGAATACTCAAGAATAAATCTTAGAAGTTATATAAAATTTACTACTAAATTTCATAACTCTGTAACTGTAATATGAAAACAAAAGGTCAGAGAGACTTAAAGGGTCAGAAATTATGTTTCTAGGTATTTTATACCTACCAGCCAGTGGACAAACAGATAAATGGATAAACCACTTCTTCCAAAAAGAATATAAGGATTAAGCAGAGGAACCATAAAGAATGAAGAAATTAACAAATATACAAACAAATTTTATATCATAGAAATAAGTAAAAGCAAGTGATTTGACTTAAAAGACCAGTTAAATCTCGCAGCTATTGAAACAATTGGTCAGCTGTAAAAGTACCTTAGGAAGAAGAAACAAAACTTCTGCTGCTCAGAATGATAATGTGACTAAAGATAACAAAATTTTGTTTGAAATAATATATTTTTGCCACAGGTCTGAAAAATCATTAGAAAGTTGAACAAGGGGCAAAGGCCCCATCTAATACAAATGGGATAGAAATGATGATACCTCAAATGTGAGAAAAAGTCAAAGATCTCATTATATTCCAATAAAGAAACAGAATAAGCACCAGGATAACCTCCAGACTGAGTAAGCTGTCTCTGTAGAAAAGACAAAATGAGAACAGATGCATTTGATGGCTAATTTCCAGCTGAAATAAATAATAAGCTAAAATAATTTTGCAAAGAATTCGAGAAATTTTAACTGTGCAATTTTTGGAAAGCTGAGTTCAAAAAAAGCTAATTTAAGCTGGAACAGACACAGAACGTAGACTATACACAGGTAGTAGACCTAAAGACCTTCACTGGTATAATTCAGTGAAATGAATACTGAGAGAAGATATGATTTCTCTCCACAAGGATATCATGGAGGCTAGCAGCAGGGAAGGAAAAGTATTAATTCAGATAAATGGCAAACTTGGCACAAGAATAAGTACAGACAGAATAGTCAAGCATAAGTTTAAGCTGGAAACTGGGAGAAACTGTAAGAACCAGAGAAAGGAAGTTATTTGACTCAATCATTCAGTAAAATCACAGGAACAAATATCTACTCATACTGATAAATATTTTAGAAAGGGATTTTTTAATGTCTGTGATTTGCCTGCGCTGGATGGGACTGGTCTTAGTGTCGTGAAAGTGCTCTTCTGATCTTATGTTCCTACTTTTTTTCTCAAACTCGTCATCATACAAGTTCTTACTGCCTTGTGTCTAATTATCTCATACCACAGTTGCAAAAAATAACAGCTTCTCTCAGATTCCTGAAAAACATGTACTGCAAACATAAATAAGCAAAAAATTATTTACACAGAAACCTTTTTATATCTGAAAACTAGGAGCCAATCTGGATTTTGTGCCTGAAAGAAACTGCTATCCAAGTTCTTAGCCTCATATGCTGGAAAAGTAAAGATGTTTGCTGGCTGTGCATCGTCACTAAGTAATTGCTCTAATCATATGAGGGAGATTAAGCCCTTTAAATTTCTCTTCTATATCTTAGTAAGTCTCTCTAAGTTCACTTTACAGACATTATTAGCAGACACCTTCAGGGCTTGATTAATTCAACTTGTTTTGTATGATTATAGTTGAAAGTATAGAATGAATTGCACCTAAAACAAGTCCATTTCTTTTTTTTTTTTATAAAGAAAACACAGAGAAGTTGCATCCCTCCTTAGCTGCATCTATACTCATAAATTAAATACTGCCAAGGCACGTTCTATGTTACTGCTACTCAGTGATCTAGACTAGGAAATTGTCAGAATGGTCCCTGTCCTGAATTTTTATCTCAGTCATCCAGCACTCTCTCTGAAAATTCCTGGGATTTAACACGGGCAGAATCAGTTCCCAATGGGCAGTTTGGTTGCTAGTGGAATTCACTGCTATGTACACAGACTGCTCTGTGCCAGTTGGCCTCCACAGCTGAGAACATCCCTGGGTACATTTTGTTCAGTAGGATGGTGTGGCTCTATTAGACAGACACCAATGTGTGGTGTCTCCTCTTGTGGAAATGAGGGCTGCGTCAAGAAGAATAGTTTTGGGTATTATCTTAATTGTGTTTATTTAAACTACTGATGTTCCAATGATTTCAAACAATCTCAGTAAAGTCAACCAATATATGAAGAAAATGTAGGATCCACTGGTCAAAGATAAGACAATATTGTAGTTCAGTGAAGTGTGGCTGTACTGAAGTTGACACTCTCCTAAAAAATCTGGGTTTAAAAAAGAAGTCCGTTTCACTTTAAGAATAGTTCATGCTACTAATCTAGATTTTCTTTAGCTATTTATTCTCTCGGTCATATACTCACAGCTACAAATTGTAGCAGTTTTATTCCTTACCTAGGTTTGCCAAGTTGAACATTTGCAACAGAGAGCTTTAATATCCTCTAAAATGGAGAATGGATTTGATATTTGAGAGCTACTGTCTATAAGACTTCAGAATTAAAAGCAGAGAAACATTTTATTGATGTCACAAGATCAGTTGTTCCGTTTTGGACAAGTGATGTCATTTTGTCTGCCCATCACCACTCAAAGCTAAAGAATGCAGAAAAAGTGTAACATAATATTAATCATGAGAAAATTTTGCCCTCGCTTTGAAGAAAACAATTGTGATTCCTGATGTAAAAGTCATGACTAATGGCAGGCCTGAATGGAATTAATTTCTTTATGCTATTTCATGGGGTGCGGGTGTGCACAGCAGAGAAAAAATGTGTACAGTACTGTGAGAAATAGGATTTACACTGCAAAAGCTGATTTGAAGACACAAAAATTAATATCAGTTTTAATAGGCATTGTGTTTGCACCAGCCTTCCCTCTTCAAAGACAGTCAACAGAGAAGAGGAAAGGCAGAGGGAGATTGTATATTCAAGATCACAGATGAGTAAAAAACTGTGCAAATAAATCCCATATCTCCTGACAGTCCAGTAGTGATTTTAGTGCTTCAGATTTCTTAAGAAACCAAAGATACCAGCTGTCTACCAACACAGTATTAGGATATAAAGATGTATAGGGTATATAACAATGCAGATCATATGTACAGGATAATATAGATTGTGTAGATATCCCTAATTAAGTTTTAATGATTTACTTTTGGTACCAGTCTGTCTGTAATGACATAAAGCTTCATAAAACTGCAATATTTACTTGAAAAATGGGGTGAAAAGTTAGGCACTTCATCTTTACTCAGTTTTGCATTGCTGTTAGTACTTTGTGGTAACACCTGAGCTAGCTGAGCTACACGTGCAAAAGCTGTGATATCTGTACTACAGACAGACCTAGAAAAAGTGAACTATAGTTAGAAGCTGATTATATAAAAAATGCATCAAAGTTTTGATATTCTTTAGCATTTCAGGTTGTTAATATACTTTTTAATTTCTCCCCTGATATCCCAGTAACAGACTGGAGAATCACTGTTGATAACAACATCATGGATGGTGGAATGAGTCATTCACGATGACACCTTTGTTAGGCTTTCTGCAGACCTATTTATAGAGCATTTCCTTCTGCTGTTGTTCTTCTGGCTCTCAGAAAAGTAATTCACCAGCTCAATAAAGGGATAATTACTGGACCTGGGCCAGCTGTGGTTTCTCTTGAGAACTTTACAACAGCCAGGATGGAAGAGGGACTCTGTTAGATTCCCTCAGCCTTGCTGCAGTCAGGAAAGCCTAAGGGCATATATCACCTCATGTGTGGCTTCTTCTGTTTGCTTTTACACTTGGCAGGGTCCTAAGATTCAGGAATGCACATCCTTCAATAAAAACTATCTATACAGTCTGAGCAATCGTTACATCTGATTAGGAAGCATAAAAAGAAACACACATGTGGTTGACTCTCTTCTTCTGATGTCTGTGGCTTTTTGCTGACAGGAAGGAAATCCTTTTTGAAACTTATTTTTTTAAGAGTTCAAATAGATTTCAAACTATGTGAGCCAAAACTTGCTCTCTTCTACATCCATGCAGACCTGTTGACTAGACAACAAGAGTGAAGGCTTCTCTACAGACAGAACCATCTTTGCTTTGTTTCTCTGAAGCATTTCTTAATCTACATTAAGCTTACCACAAAACATCCAGACTGTTTTTACAAACAGCATCCCTCCCTTCCCTCCTCCCCCAAGGCTTTGTTAAGTATGTGTCTCTGGATGAGATGCCCAGGTGCCCAACAGGGACATCCAGAGATGTAAGGCTCAGGGGGCTACGATGATCTTCTCTGTTGAAAGTATTTGTGTTGACTGGTTTTTTAGCTAGCTCTCAAGCTGTTAAGTGTGTCTGTATCATGTAGGAAAATACAGAAAACCTGCCTGCAAAGCACCTCAGCATAGTGCATGGTTTGCAAGTGCAGAAAAGTGCCATCCATGCAATGGGTAATGCCATGTGACCTCTGCATGGCACCTCAGCAAATACAGCACCGCAGCATTCGATTCACAGAATGAGCCATTAAAGCTGGAAAAGATCACTGAGTCCAAGTGTTGACCTAGAACTGCCAGAACCACCACTAAACTGTGTCCCTAATGTATAATTGCAGCCTTTGGGATTTTAATTCGTGAGTTGGTTTGTCATTTTGCATCACTGAAACACTTTTGCAGTCAGAGACATGAGGCAAACACATCCAATGTCTTGAAAACGTCTTCTGTCTCCTCTATGGGACCTCAGGAGTTTAGATAGAATGCTTGCATGGGAGCTCAGAAGCATATTTCAAATATTCACCTAAGTCTTTAGATAACTAAGGCTATAGGATTTCTAAAATTCAGTTTCCATAGATACTTAGACCTGGACTTATTCCATAAAAATTTAAGTCTCATCAAGATATTTTCTCTTCTGGAAGTGCCAATTTCTCGCCATTAACTACAGAGCAAGTGCACAGTGATTTCACTTCTGGGTCAGGTGTTTCAATGAAATACTTACAACATGTAGAGCTGAGGCCAAAGTTGGATCTCACTTCTTTCTCCTTTAAACTGCCTCCAAGATCCAGTTTTAATGCTGAAATACTATAAAAAAAAAAAGTCATAACAATTGATAAATTGCATTATTTTCTACAGAACTAGAATCCCATCAATCAGATATTCCCTAACCTGTATTTATGCAGTTGATTATTTCTCTGTAAGTCATCTTGCACTTGTCTCTCCTAGGTAGCATCCTGCCATCCAGTTTTACCCAGGTTAACCTGCTTGAGAACATTTGCAATTCTCTGTTCAACATTTCCATAGTTTTTTTTAATAACACGAACATCTGTCTTGGGTTAGAGCTAGAAATAAAATAGATGAGAGTCTGTTTTTGTACTAGTTTTCTGTCTATTTAATTTAAAAATTGCAACAAGTTTTCCATTGATTGTGTCAAGATTTGGCAAACATTAATAGTCGGAAAATGACCATTGGTGTTTAGGTTCAGTAGCCATAATTGCCAAGTCTGGCACTTGCATAAGGTGATGCTATAATAGTTAGAAGTAGCTGGCTAATGTCAAGAAAGGAATCCAGATGTTAGGAGAACAGTACTTCATCTACCCTTTCATTTCATGCAATTATTACAATCAATAAATGTGTTTGTGATGAGCATCTAAAGATCTGTCTCTACACAGGCACAATCATTTTGCACTTACATAATCTGAAACAGAAATTATCAAACTTAAGAACAATTTATGGAGTTACACTGCTTTCATTTACAATGTACGCTGTTATCTTAGTACATCATACACAGCATATACTGGTCTAATATTAGTGAAAAATATTTTCAGTACAAGAAGAAAATCAACCAAAACTGATAACACATAATTTAACTGAGAATTTCACACACAGATCTATATTTTTGCAGGATTGCTCATTCTGTCAAACATGTTTCATTAAATACGTAAAGGAAATGTCCATTTTTGTGCTAACAACTTGTGAAATCCCTGGAAATTTGTGATTTCCATGTGAAAACAATTACCTTTAAAAAAAGATCTGTATTCCTTCACTTCACTCTTAAGGAGACTGTATTTCTCTTCCTAAATTTCCAACTTTCAGGATTTTCTTTGCTTTAACAGAAACATCTGTAAGTAAAAACTTTCATGAAGCGATACGCATTTTGGGGTTCATAATGAGAAGACAGAAGCTGTGTGATTTGAGTTGTTTTGCATGTTGCTGCAAATATTTTGCACCTAACTTACCTCATCTCACAGTAATGTTCCTGCTTGATTTCTGAGGGAGCAGGAGAATAATGAATGACACACAACAGCGATTCCCCTGTGTCACATTATCCACCCTAGAGCCTAGTTTGGGCACACAATAAAAAGCACAATAAAAACTACACTGTGACTACTCAGTTAGTATTTGTGACAGAGCAAAACGATGATGCATTTCCTACCCTCACAGCAATTTTAGTGGCCCTGATGGCTGTGTAGTCCTCACTATTAACATACCCTACACACTGTTGAGTCTCAGAAAGATGCTGCGCAGCTGGAAGTTTGTTCTGAGTGCCAGAAGGGAAACAGCGTCTCAAGCACAGAATTTAATGCACAGAAATCCCTGCTTATTGGCAAGGAAACGTGTGTGTGTGTGTGTGTGTGTGTGTGTGTGTGTGTGTGTGTGTGTATGTGTGTGTGTGTGTGATGGTGGTTTAAGAAACTATGAATCTTTCTCATCTTGTGTCAAAATGTCACTCAGGATGAAGGCAAGGAGGCAGTTCCAGTGCCAGCCCCTGACTTCTGGGGACTTGATTTGGCAAAAGGACCACACTCTTTGCATGTCCTTTCTCTCCTTCTTCATGCTGTGCATCATTTCAGCTGACAGATTTACACAGGAAAGCTGGCTCAGCAAGGCCTGCCGTAGTTGGTGGCAAACAAGAATATGAGGGAATTAACTTCTGGCCTGCTGACAGTGGCTAAATCTGCCAAAGCAGAGCTGGGTAATTTGGTTTCTTTCTTTTGTTGATTTTGTGCCAGCCCACAAGAGAGGATTAAGCAGCTAAATTCTGCATGGAGAACTCTACCCCTTTCGCTCAAATCCTATTGTCTTGATAGAATGACAGTAGCTAGTTGTGCCAATCTCTAACATCTTGCTGGCATTTCCCCAGAACATATCAGCTTTTGGTCTCTGAAAAGAAGGATTTGTTAAAGAACTAATGTTAAAAAGAAATTAAAAAGGACAGAAGAGGATGAGAAGCCATGGCGTAAAAGTTTTGCCTTGTATTAATTAAAGGAATAAACTTCTCTAATCCTGATGGAGACTCTACAATGAAATGTGGGTAAGTCTTTTGCTCTCCTGTTGTTGTAGCACATTAAGAGTGTTCGTTCCCTGTTATCCACAGTATTTGTTTAATGCAGGAGCTATTCCCTATTGAGTTCTGAGAAGCTTTCCATTCATTTCACTCATTAACTTTGGGTAGAGAACCCCCCAAAATAAGGTCTTAATTTCTCTATTTGCAAAGTGCATTTACATCACAAATAAACTAAGGATGAACATTTTTTTCCCCAAAGCATCAAACCTTATCTGAAAGTGAGATAAGCTGAAGTGCTAAGGATAGTGGACAGTAAGGTTTTTGATTTTCTGTCCCAAAGCCAATATTCTCTATCAAGATTTACATCTAACATTCTTCCAGACTGAAACTATCAGGACTGTTAAGACATCTCATCTGACTTTCTGTGTAGCACGGTCCTGAGGACTTCATCAAGAGATTCCTGCCAAAAGTTTTCCCCGGAGTTGGGAAAACCTTCCAAAAAGACAGACCTTGATACAATGTGGTCTTAGACCACATTTTCTGTGTAGGCAGAAAAGTTTTACAACCAGGACTAGATTATTCTTCTGAAAAGTAGGAAGGACTGGACTGGTACCTATTGCAGTCCAGCAATTTGTACACTTGAGCCAAAAGAAGCAGAAAAACAAGTTTATGTCCTAAGTAATGTAAGATTCCTATGCTTTTGCAGTTTACTTTTTAAAGTACCACACAGCTTCTGATTGAAAGCTCCAGCATGAGAACCAAGGAAGCTAATGATACTTTCCTTTTGACTAAGTAACACCCATGTAAAAAAAATCATCACTGCAGTGTTTCTTTCCTTTTTTTCCCTTATTATTTTCAGTGTGCCTTATACAAGGCATGAGGAGTTTCACAAAATTTAGTCTCATATTTCCCTGGCTGCACTCATAAAATAAGAAATTATGGCATAACTTCCAGACTAGCTCTTAGCTCTTCTACTTAATGCTAGATAAGAAAGTTACCAATTTGACATCTAGGAAAAAAAAATGTCCTTTGTTTAAAGTACAAAAATTAAAATAATTCACAAGTCCTAAAGCTGATATTTTCCTCTATTTAATTTACTCTTCTTATTTAATATTAGTCACTTATTAATTCTATCAATTTCACAAAAAATTGATGAAGACAAAGAAAGCAGATCCAAATCTAGATTTCATTAGTTTAAAATTAACTTTACCTTTTCAGTTTTGTAAATGTCTTATCTATCTATTTCTGTGAAATATATCTATAATATTTACTTTATTCTAGAATGTTATATATACATATATTCACACATTCAGATTCCTAATATTAGTTTCATGGAAGTAGCCTTGGAAGGGATACCAGTCATCTGGTCCAACCTGTCTGCTTAAGCAGGGTCATCCCAGAGCACATGGCACAGGATTGAGTCCAGACAGATCTTGAATATCTCCAGTGAGGGAGATTCCACAGCCTCCCTGGGCAATTTGTTCCAGTTTGTGGTCACCTGCAAAGTAAAGAATTTCTTCCTGATGTTCAGGTGGAACTTCCTGTGCATCAGTTTCTCGCTGCTGGCTCTTGTCCTGTTGCTGGGCATCACTAAGCAGAGCCTGGTCCATCCTCAGACACCCTCCCTTTAGATAATTACACAGATCTATATGTTGCCCCTCAGTCTTCTCCAGGCTAAACATGGTCAGTTCTCTCAGCCTTTCCTCACAAATGAGGTGTTCCTGTCCCCTGAACATCTTTGTTGTCCTTCAGTGGATTCCAGGGATTCCATGTCCCTCTCCTGCTGAGGAGCCTTAGACTGGACATTCCCAATGTGGCCACATCACGAGGAGTGATCATCTCCCGTGAGCTGCTGGCAGTGCTCTTCCTAGGTTTGAGAAATTTTAGTCTTTTAATCTTTAATCTTTCATCTTAAGAATGTTTTTCCAAATTTTTGAAAAGCATTCACACAGGATTTTGAGATATGTTTTTGCCTTTGCTTTATTAATGAAATTGTTTGAATCATGTTTTTTCTGAGAAGAAAGTGGTTTCCAAAGTTAGGAGCAAGGCAGTAAGTGAGGAAACTAATGCATAACTGACAACATTCCAGTCCATTTAGAGACAAAATTCTTGTTTTCTTCATTTTGATCACTGTTTCTCAGCAGTCTTGAAAAATGTTTCATTTCTATTGGAAATATATTATTTTTCAATATTAACCAATACCAGAGTCCCAGGAAATAGTGCTCCACAAGGGGAAAAGACCATGGTAAACCAGACTATTGATACTATAATCAAACTTTAGTTGTGAAAACCTGAATGTTTTCACTAACCTTTTCCCCTAAACTGTCAGCATACCAAACCTATCAACCCTCATTAGTATATCAGAAGCATACGCAGCACACTTCAGTCATGATGAGACTTTGATACGTTTTTGAGTTTTTAATCTGAGTTTGACCTCTTGTTGGAAACAATAAGTCACAGGTTAAATAAAGTTCTGCTGAGCCAATATTTAGGTGTGAAAGACACCTTTCTGAACAGATTTCAAAAATAATTCAACTATAAAATACAGAGATTAAAAACATTTTTTAAAACAATTCAGATATATTGACTTGAAAGTATCTCTATTTTTTAATTTCACCAGTGTCAAATTTTGAGTGCAACGTATATTTTTTCTTGATAATAACACCATTACTCTTAGTATATCTTCATCTGGGAAAGGTTTTTTATATTCATGGACTGCTATTACATTACAAAGTGAATTAGATTTAAAATATGTAACGACATATGTAAGACATTTCAGTATTTTCAAATTTATTGTACACAATCTCATAATTTTCTGCTGATTGTTAAAATTGAGTAAATATTTATTAACCATATTTCAGCTGAAGGTAATTTGCACAAAAATATTTAGTAAAACATAAGAAGTAAAAGTCTTACATAGAAAAGAATCTGTCTTTTTCCACATAGGAAAACTGCATTCTGGCACATCTAGCTGCAATTATTTCTATTGCACCAATTCCATTCAATATAATAGGCTAAACCTTTTGGAAAGTGTCATCACATTTCGAAAACTATACTCATCTATTCCTGCACTTGAATATATATAAGTGAAGGTATTTATGATAAAAACATAAGAAGCAGGTTATCATGGTACATAATAGCTGCAAATCCAGGAATGGATGGACTGTGCAGGAGCTGTAAATTGGCAAGAGACTCAAGAATATCATCTAGAAGTCTTGTCTCACTCTTTTTCTAGTAGTTGTAACCAGGTAGGTTTGTTTGATTTCATGGAATCCAACCTGGATTAAACAGAGTGGAAGAATCAAGCAGCCAACAATGGACTGACTTCATGAGGACATGGAATAAATATGAGCAGAATTTGTGAAGTAGCACAGAAAGGAACTGTAGTAGAGAGCAGAAGGCTCAGTATCCCTTATTTTGCAATCCAGTGCAAAAAGTGAAAGATGTGAGAGGTCCTGGGTATAGTAAACCCCACAGGTTGAAGGTAATTAGAGTTACTGCCTAACTATCACTGAGTTGGACAGATATTGTTAGATTTAGGAACAGCTAGTGATTCATTATTTTGTTCTTTATGTCATACTCCACAATTTATTTATCATTTCAAGCCTTACTTTCTTAAGTTGACTGAAAAACCCAACCGAACAACATAAGTCAAGGCAACAATACCCACAATTTTGGAGGTTATTTGACTTTGAAACCACTAAAGCAGAAATCTCAAGCCTTATGTTACTCTTAGCCCAATCTGAATTAGAGAAATTACACTGCCTTGCATATAAACCTTGTCTTGCACGTAAAAAAAGATAAATTCTGGCAACACTACTGTGGTGTATCACCTTATCAGTGTATGGGTGGAAATTCAATTGCTTTGAAGAATTAAATGGACCATTAAAGTAACCATTGTGGAGACGTGGATGGATTGACACCCTGCAATGGTATTTGAATTAGCCACTTTGCTGTCTCTGGCAAATGTTTCCAATTTTTTTTTTCTGACCTAGCCTTAGGCTGATAAGAAAAGATAACATGAACCTAAGAGCCGTGGCAAATTAGTTTATCATCACTACTAACACTACCCTCAAACACTCCAGGAAGCCTTCCAGCAAGGATTAACAGTTTAATAAAGTTGCATCTAACCTTTTTTTTGTTCATTTATCTAGAATGTTTGCCGGCAATGTTGAGCGTATTTTATTAAAGGTATCTGCACAATTACCTTGAAGAAATAAAACTTAAGCCTATTAAATTACTAAACATCCAAGATTCACGGTGAATTTAAGAGGCTTGTTTCTGTTTGGAGGGATAGGAGCATGGATTACCAGATGCATAGATTATAAACTCACTATTGCTCATTCATGCAAATTCTGGTTTGAATCATGCCTAACTTCAAAACCTATCAGAAACTCCCTTCATCTGGGAATGTGAACAAGAAGCCTGTGAGAATAGTATCCAGAGGGCTTCCTGTCACAGCTGTACTGATAATATTGTAATGAAAGGGAGTTTCATTATTCCATGTCTTCATGGAACAGTAACGTTATAAAACAAATTACATCAACTACATTTGGATTGGCTTTGTGCTGTTGTTCCCTCTTTCTATTAATTCATATTTTCTGTGTTCCTCATGCAGCATTATAAGTATAGTTCTCTGAACACATACATTCACTCAGCACTTGCATTTTACAGAAAGGGGTAGTGCCATCAAATGATGATTTCAAGGCATTTCAAGGAAATACCAAAGACATGGGACTCTTGTTTAAGCTTCGTGCTTCTTTTCTTTTATATTGTTCAGCTGACCTCATGGTTTATAGCATTAGAAGGAAATTTTTTTCGCACAAAACATATTTTTGTTCATGTAAAAGACTTGCTAAAAGACACTTCATCAAGTGTAGACATTTTGGGCTTGTTCCTACAAGAGCAGCAATTCCTTATAATTGCTGATTTCAGTTCTCAGAATTAAGGAAAAGCAATATATAATTTATATTTTGCCAACTCAAATCACAACCTCTCTTTTTCCATTCATTCTCTACCATTAACTGCCATGAAAAGTCCAAAGAAAATGTTTTGTTTGTCCCTTAGAGGAAACAAAAACAACTTAAGCAGTATTAATAACCAAATAGATACAATTTAAAGCAGTATTAGAAGAGGAACAGTGCAGCCAATAATAACATCATAGAAAGCTGGTATCACTGTACTATTTATGAACAGAGAGGGAAATATGATCTGCTTCTTAATCAGTAATTCATGTGGAAATTCAAGGAAAAGACACTATAGTCTGTAGAAAACGTCTTATCCTCAAGATCCTCTCCAGTGCTCATGTGTTGGATGCAGAAAGGATGGTTTTCCACCCATGCTGCTTTCCTCAGGAAAGCGTGATGGCCCCCAGGGAGCCTCCTTCCATTCTGTGCCTCCACTTCTCCTCGTGCTTTGGCCGTCGTGCACTGACACTTCTGCCTGGGTTAACAGCCCCGTGGGCAGTGGTGCTCATGCCCCTCTTGTACGATGGAGCCATTCTTTCTCTCTAGCAACCCTCACTTCCCAAACAGGATACATTTTAAGTTGATGGGGCTCATATCAGATGGACAAAACATGTATTCCGTAGTCTGCATAGCTCTAAAATGAATGCATTATTTAACAATTTGATTGTCTTTGGGTGCATGCCTTAACCGCTATGTGAACAAAGTATCTTTGTTCTTATGTAAAAAAAAGACAATTTTGAATACATGTTATTGCTATTTACAGCTGGCAAACTTTCCATTTACCTTCCTGGATACTAGATGTTATAAAACAAACGAATGGGGTTTTTCTACAGTTATTTCTGCTACCTTCAATGTATGCAAATGTTAAGACAGAATAAGTTTAGGATTTTTAGCATGGATGGGACAAAGCCCTTCAAACACACTTTCCCTGAAGTTCTAAACAGTACACACCAGATTCCCAAAGCTGATAAATACAATTACCTAACTTCTGGAGTTTTTGACTCTAGATTCCTTTCTAGTTATGAACTGTACAATATTGTTTTTGGGTGCTCCATACACTCATATCCATGAATTTATCTTCAATTTATGAGTCAGGTCATGTTGGTAAATGGAAGCCTCCCTCCTAAGAAATATTCAAAGGACATTTGACAGGATCACATTTCCATTTTCACTTGGAAATGTTGGCATCTGAAAGTCTGGTCCATTTAGAATAATCTTTGGAACTTCCCTTCCTTTCATGCAGGTAAATCAGGGATAATTTAAAAGCAAAGTACCTTTATAAAATGCAAGTCAGATGCTTTCATCTTCATGACCTCATAATTAACTTTCCATTGTGAGATCTTCTTGGGTTATGGCTACTGATTAAAAGGTGAAAGGTTGAGGAGAAAGTGAATGGCAGGGAATTACATGCTCCCTTTCCTTTTAAAGGCACTTCCTTTACAGCAGTTATGATAAATACCAACCTTTATTCATGTTACAGGTCTGAATTGGTGCCATATGATGATGAATTCCTATACAAAGACACGGCAGGACCTGATTAAGAGTTAAAAAAAGTATGAACACAGATGGAGAGGGAGAACTTGAAATTGGAAGATGGCAGGAGCAGCTGACAGCATTATGTTTCCAACGAAGAAGAGTAAAAAATATTTGAGGGAAAAAAAAAAAAAAAGAGAAAGAGAAAACTGTTCTTTTAGCCCCCTGATGCCCACATTTCAATCTGGAAAATAAAGAAAGCTTGTTTTTTCCCAGTTCCATGTAATGTAACAGAGATAGATGAATCACATGCAGGAAGTTGTTTTGACTTCCAACACATCAAAATAGATTTAATTCCTTCACTATTCAGAACAGATATAAATGGCAAGGTCTAGGTATGTGTGTACCTCGAAATCCTATCTTCTGTAGAAACTCCTGTGAACCTCTAGGAGAGCTTTCTGAGGGTTTAAACCTGAGGGTTTGAATCTGAGGGTTTGAATTCAGTGTTTTCTGACACCCATGTGAAGTCGCTAACAGAGTCTGATTTGCTCAGACACAGCCTTTACCAAGGATTACTGTAAAAGTTCTCCCAGCCCAAAGGTGATCCAAATTTTACCAAACCTCTGAGATTAATTCTTGCAATGCAACATAATTTCTGGGGCTTTTTGTTTGTTTATTTGATCACTGTTGTTAAAGTTTCTTTTCCCCTCCCCAAGGACACTCATAACGATGATAGAAGCAAAAGATTAAAATTTCTGTCATGCTCTCAAGATTTGCCCATAAGTGGATGGTAAGGAGATGGAGCAAATGGTTTTCCCAAGACTAAAACAAAAGATCCAACTTTTAAAAAAATAGTTAAACAAATGAGTAAATTAACAATTGGACATCTTCTACGTTGGCAAAATCAGGTCAAGAGTCGGGATAATCTCTATAAAATAACTCAGGAATTTCTTAAATTATGTACAACCATGTGGTTTTAGTCAGTGGAGTAGTCTACTGAATTATTTCAGGCTTGCTGAGTAATTTTGTTTAGAAATAAATAAGTGTTTGGACATCTTAACTGTTTGGTGACTAAAAAAAACGTGGAGCAGAAGTAATTTTCCAATTATGCTGGTTAACATAACTTGTCTTTCAGTTACTATCTGATATTTATTTTGCATGGTTAAGAAAAATCCTTGTGCATATAAATTTTCACCAAAATTATATTAATCTTGACTTTACTGAAATACATTGTGTATAAAAGTTTACCAAGGCCTTTAGATAAATGATTGAATTGCCAGCAATGCCTGGTGCATCAAAATTCTACAGAGACAGCATTTTGGAAAAAATATTAATTTCAAAGGTTTCCTACTTGTGTTTGTTTGGTTTTGTTTTTCCCAATGGTTCTTTGTCATTTCCTTCCCTCAATGTCTTATATTGTGCTACTATAATCAATAGACATGAATAAAAGAACAACCATAAAGATGATTAAAGTTATTGATTCAGAGACTGAATATGCAGCTGGTGACAATATTAAAAGGGCTGCAGCACCGATAGCCAATAGTGGGATTTGCTAGCAGGGATACAAGACTGCTGACACAACTGCAGCACGTGGACAAATAATCCTCATTCTTTAACAGCAGTTCAGAGGGATTTACATGGGAGTCACTATAGGTGGGTTTTTAGTACTGTCCCAGTACTGTGATAGCCTTCATTTATGTGTTACTCTTTGTGTAATGTTTATACCTCAAAAAGACGTGTGAGAGAGAATAACTGTGAATTGATTTAAGAATCCATTATTAAAATAAAATCATTCTGTATAAATTTTGTCATGCAGTTTTAGGCCCTGGCTTTGAGGAAGTCTGACGGCTTTTCTGTAATTTACCTGCTCTTAATTCCAACATGTTTTAATTTATTTGGAAGTAGTCCAATGAATTCACCACCAGTAGCCAGTGAATTGGGTTAGAGAACTAGCTACTTTCTGTCAACAAGACTTGTCTCAAATTTCCTTGCAATGTTGATACTCTAAATCAACTCAGTGAATAAAATTAATCTGATTATGTTTAGCATGGAGTGATTGTTCTGCACCTATAACTTATTTTTGCTGTAGAAATGGTTCTTAAAATCTGTTTTCTTTCTTAGCTCCGTACACAGCCTATGGCTCCTGTCAGGCTGAAGGGCCAGCACTGAGTTTCCATTGCCAGAGACAACATCCACTCCTCATCTTTTTTTGATTGGCACAGAAGACACCATGTGAAACAATGGTTGTAGCTTAGGGAGAAACAGGGAATCTCAGTTCTGTTCCTTCTGTTGGCAGTTTTTCGTGAGCCTAAGAAGAGAAAAGTTTCAAATAGAGTCCTATTTTATTTCATCAATGATTTCACAAAAAGAAACAAAATAAAAGAAACCTAAGTTTTACACAAGTTATCTATGGGAGAGCATAACTCTATATTATGGGTTTGACTCTGTTGCTTGGGAAAGTTAGAGTCAGGTTATATATCCTCTGACAGAGAACAATGAATAGGAATTAAAGCTAGGAAAAAAGTATGTCTGCATATATTGTAGTGTGTATGAGAGAGAGATCTGTTAGATTTCACAGGAACTGACTGTTGTATTATTTTGTTAAGGTTTATTTTAGATTTCCATAGACCGTCTAAATTAAACTTACATGCATATATAAACACACACCATACTGTCTGTTGCCTTAGATATGTTCTCATGAAATTGAGCACCTAAAATTCTCATCTAAAATTTCTCTTTTGTCATATTTAGAAGATGAAAAAGTACACATAACGTCTTAAAAAAAAATCCCCATTGAAGCCCTTAGAGAGGAGCTACAATTTTTTGAAGGTTGCAATGTCTAAATAGACTGGTCCAGGAATGAACATTTTTTTGGCATCTACCTAATTAAGTTAAAAGTTAATAAATTCCCTTGGTTGCTCCTTTCTTCAGGAAGCATGCAAAAAATGCATTGAAGTAAGGAAGTTCAAGGTTTCAGTATCTGCTGCCCTTGGTCTTTCTCAGGAATTCTTTAGCTGATTACATGCTTCTCCTTTCAACAACATAAGCTTTGTATCTCATGTTTTGTAAAAGATCATTTCCCCAACCACCTCTCTAATGCCATTCTTGGTCAGCCAGAAAAGTTAGCATCTGGTTGTGAGTATTTCTACCACATACATTTAAAATGCCCAAGGGAATGAATTTTCCTTTGATATTTTTAAACAAAAGTAATCTTTATAAACATCCTTATGATCTTAAAAATGTTTTTTCTTATGTACAAGAGTTAAAACTCTTTCAGATTTCATTGTTTCCTTTGAAATATTTGCTTTATTTTCTGAACCAATACACTTTTCCCTTTTTGTTGATAATGACAGTCAATGAATAAAAAATATATAATGTAAGTGAACAATGGTTACCCATAGGATGGTTTCATTCTGGCATATTTGGAATGCTGTACTTCATAATAAGATACAAGATCTGGATTTATCCTTGTGTCAGCTCCACACTGGTGCAAATCCATTTATTTTGATTAAATTATGCCTTATGCCTAATTTATGTCAGTGTAATTGAGGAGGATTAGGGTTTAATTATAATTATACATAATTATCCATGATTATAATAAATGCCAACATTAAGTCAAAATAGTAAGGCTAAACTGTTGGGGATCCAAACTGAGATGAGGAGTCACAGTACTTAGGAGATGTCAAGCACCTGCAATACGTAACTGAGAATGAAACCCCTAAGTGCTGCACTTTGGAATTAGGAGTCCAAAACTGGTGCAAATTTTTTACTACGCAAAGAAGCAGAAACTATTTCTTCATTAATAATTTGTGCACTCAGGAGATGCAAAAGGCCAGATTAGGTTTATGAAGTCTTGGAGTGGGTGGGAATATTTATTAAATGTGGAGATCCTGAATTGAAACTTCTGTACACTTTCCTACAATTTTTCACTATTCTTCCCATTTGAAAACTATCCCAATAGTTTTTCTCATTTCATCTGCCTAAAGATCTTAATCTTGACTTGATATCAAACTTACAAATACTTAACTTTTTCTTTTATATTTTATACTCTTAATAGTGTATATAAATAGGAGACCTATATAGTCTATATAAATAATACACCTATTCAAATGCTTTTATTACTCTTGAGATTAAAAGACACGACAGCTCATTTCTTTTCATCACTGTTTTAAAGTGTTCTAAGAAGAAAAATTAAAACCAAGCCTGGCTTAAAAGATAAAGATTTTTCAGAGATTCATCCAAAAGTTGTTTTGTATTATGGCAAGAACTGAAGGATAAAGAGAAGGTTAAAGTATATAGACTGAGGTTGCAAGCCAAGTCAATGGAATGACTGAAGTCCAACGGGTTGTTTTAATTCTCATAAAAGTTCTCAACTTTCTTCTTTTACCATTGGGATAGAATATGACACACAAAGTGCCTGTGGATATTTTCCTAGAAAATGTGTCTTTTGCATTTAAGAATTCATATTATTCTTATAAGTGTTCAGATCACATTTTTTAGAACATTGAAAGTTTAATTCTCAATATGGAAAAACCACTAAGATCTTTTTTTCTTTGGTGTTTGATGTCCTTACATCAATTCCTTCAAAAGTTTAATTTGCTTAATATGCCTCATAATCACAGGTGATCTGAATTCTCTTGTTTTCTCTTGCACTTCTGCTTCATCATATTTTAAGTGTTTTCATATGTTCTCCCTAATATTCTGCATTGATACACATATTTTAAGAAAGGCAAAATATAGACATTTTTCCCAATCTTCTTCTGAATTAAGGCACTTGCCTCCCTCCTTTCTATCACCACAGTGTCCACAGAGCTAATATTCACTTAAGATATTAACCCCTAGACTGATCCTTTGTGGTAGAAGATATCAAGAGGGTGCCACCAATAACTAGGATGTTTGAGTAAAATAGTCTTTTAAACACCTTTTTTTTCTTAATACAAGACATTGCAGTGCAGGGTGGTTGCAGTTTGTGCTACCTGTGTAAATTAGCCATAGCTGGGGTACATGTAATGAATGTGGTCCTGGGGATTTTTATTCCTTGTCATCCTCTTCAAAGTCTTTGTAACTTTGGGCCTGTTCTTCTCCTGAGACTGCGCTTCCTAGAGAGCCTGTATCCATCTGCCACGTTACCCTAAGGCAGTTTTTGGGGCAGTCCTTTGTGTATGCTCTAGAACAGAGGTACTAATTCCTTGTATGTGTTTTTCACGGGACAAATGGTGCTGTCTGACACTTAGAGACTGAACTGCTGTTGTGAGTTTAGGACAGGTGAACACGGAATGACCATCTGGGCAAAAGCCGCAAAAATATCTTGTGATGGAACCAAGCACTCAACCTTGATCTTTAACTGGTAAAGCCCTCATCTTTGGGTTACTCATCCTGATTCAACTTTTTCTCTTTCATTCTCACCTTGAGATATAGAAAATAACTTAAAAAACCTAACTTTTGCATTTTTTTCAACAAATTTACTTTTTTGTCTTGATCCAAGCAGAAAAAGAAAACCTTTTAAAAGCCTGTGGATACATAATGAGTTTTGATTCACTTGTATATAACTATTCTGCTTTTTTTTAGTGACTTTTGTGATAATTTCAACCTGGATAATGAATTTTACATTTAAAAATATTGAAATACAATATTCTATGCATTTAACATTTAAAAGACATTTGGAACAGGATCTCCATATAAAGTTCTAGTTTAAAAGAAAATGATTTTTCAACAGGAATATGTTCCTTTGGAAAATTCCAGGTCAGTACATCTTAAATATGTTCTTAATTAATATGTGACATTCTTTCCATGTCCTTGGAAGCTCTATCTCCATGAAATATTTTATCTATGAAGTCTTGGTACTTCTTTTCATGTAAACCCATTTGCATTTGAATGCTCTTTGGAGAGAAAAATGCTGCTGAGTTGCTGAAATTTGATTTATTAATTTGTTTGTTTGTTATCTCATTTACAATTACAGAGCTGTATGAACAACAAGAAGTTCAATTTGTTACCCTGGCCATTTCATTTAAAAAAATTAGCTAACTTCTAGCAGTAGTGAAAAGGTTAACCTTCTAGTAAATTGGATGGATAACAAGGGAAGCCGATTAGCAAAAAGAGGAGCTCAGTCACTGACCTTACAATGCTTCTTTATCTTTCACATTCATCTCTGAGGCTCAGTCCAACTCTGCAACATAAAGCCAAAGCTATGGTACAAGTATTGTATTCCCTGAGGAACAGCATATTACTTGTATATGCTTGGTTGCTTTTTTGCTGTGAGCTTCTGAATCATATAAGAACCAGTTTATTCATACATTTACCCCTTATTTAACATGCTTATTGAATGGGCAGGAATCTTCTTAAAGGATAGAAGTATTAAGATGTAGGTGACACAGAAAACAGACGAAAATCTTGGCGTTATCATTTTCTAAAGAAATGGTCAAACACATTGAATGACTACAGAAAAAAGTGAAAGATGCACATTTTAATACCTTTGAGAGCTGATGCAGCATCATACTAAAAATATGAAATAAAACATATTTAGATAATCTGGTTTACGCCACTATGACACATGAAGAGAACAAGATTGTATAAGTGGGATACTCAACGTTTTACAAGAAAGTGATATCCTGACGGGATATTTGGCACTGTTTATTTACCCTAATTTCTTTTATTGTCCTGAGACATGTAGGTACAGCCATCTGGATTTTGAATCTGTTACTCTGGGATGAAAAACTAGCTTTTCATTGAAAAAACGTATTTTGTTTTTTATGCCTTTTTTTTTTTTTTTCCCAGGATAAAAAAAAACCTGTAAGAAACTTTGCTTTGGTAGCCAGAATAAAGGATACGTTGCCACGTGCTCCCTGCACTATTCAGCCACAACCTGCACTTGTTTCCCCCTTCTCAAAAGGTATTATAGAAAAATGTGCATATGATCTGATCCTCTCATGAGCCCTGTTTATTGTGTCATTTACATTTTACTGACTGGTAGTTAGCTCAGTGGGAAGCTCATAAGCCATTACAGTCAAAAGCTGAATGCTGTTTCATGCAGGTTCAACAGTTGTTGGAATCCTGCAGTTATTATTATTCTTAGGAGAAAACCAAAATAAAAAAGAGCAGGAAAGCAAGAATATAAGCAAATATTTTTGGGGAAAACCTAAGGTCACTTTCTGTTTTGTAGTCTGCCTTCATGGTGGATGGTTGTTTCATGGTTTTCATTCTGTTGATTTATCTCATATTAAAGGCCAAAGATTTTTTCTTTTTAATAATCATAAAAAGCCCCAACATTTCAGGTTTCTTCATTAACATGATTGTTCTCTTTCCCTCAGCTCTTCTACTTTGCATTCTACAGTTCATAGTTATTATTTATATTTGTATTTATAGAACACAAAAGGACCTTTGCCTTTTATGTAAAGGGTCCCATGCCTGAGAAGGGTCTGTGAGCAATTCTCTAATATTAACTATCAGAAATGAAAATCCTGAAAAATAGAGTGATGCTTAGTCAGCAGGATTGCATTTGACCAACCTGCCTAAGCCATTAATGGGCATAATTGTCATAATAAAATAATCTCTTTACTATACCAAATCAGGGCATACGTGTATGCCTATACTGAAGCCTTAAACTATGAAATTACAAATGAAAATGAATGAAATAAAATTGTTCTTGCCAGAATTGCAGTGATTTTTCAGTTCCTCTGAAGTAGCTGACATGCTGGCTTCCTATTGTAGCTGGGCAACGTTGGCATGAGGTGAATTCAATTTAAAAATATTTGCCAAGTATATGTTCAGTCCAGACCTTCCACATGGTATTCCCAGCGTGCATTTGACATAACCCATGAAGTCCTGGGCTAGACACCAATGCTATCTGCATACAAAGATCAGCAACAAGTTATTTTTTTAGAAGATATCTCAATCAGCAGGGGACTTCACTAACTTTTTTTTTTCCACAATGTGCCCTCATTGCCTGTGTGTTTGAATAATCAGACATTTGACTGATCCTTTCATCTCTTACAGGGGGTTTGCAGGGACCCTCTGAACTAGGATGACAGGATTTGGAACCTGAGAGTTGGTGCTCTTTGTTTGTTGTGGCCTATCACCAGGCAAATCCAGTGTGTAGGTTAATAAGGCTTAAACTTTAAGGGAACGGTGAGCACCTGATTGACAAGCCTGTGAATAAAAGTGCAGTGGGAAGTTTTGTGTTTGTGAAGTTAGTATGCAGGGAGACACAACTGAACTTTAGAATGAATTGCAATCAGTTATATAAAGGCAGAGAATCTCGTTTGATGACTTAACATCAGTTTCTGAACTTCAAATAAAATTTCAAACTATTTCATAGAGTTCCAATAAAATCCCAAGACGTGGTTTGAATGGTTATTTAGTTTTAGTTCTTTGTTTGGTTTTTTGTTTATTTGTTTTTATTTTTTTTTTAAATTTTGAGATACAAATGTGTAGCAGAAATCACAAAGCACCAATATATAACATATAACACATAACGTATAACGTATAATGTATAACTTATAACAAAGTATAACGTATAATGAAATTCCTACTATCTATTAATTGGAATAATCTATTAGGATTAGCAAAAGAAAGCATTGTTCTACAACTCCTTAGAAGTTAAAGACTTCTACAGGACTACGGTGCTTCAAATTTTCCTAGACATGTGCCTCCAACACTTTTTATTTTTAACAAGTAATAGGCAGCAAGTATGTGTTTGAGACACTCTTTCAGGGTTTTCAAGGGATCCTCTGGGACACCGTACCAAAATCTCAGTAGCCTTCAATTGGATACATATGATTTTCATTCCCACAAGTGGTTGAAAATCACAGCCTCACTTGTCTTTATGTATAATTGTAAAGTTGACTGAAAATTTTTGAGCTCTGCTGACTTCCACCAGAAAATACAGCTCCACAAAATCAAAAATGACTGTCAGGAATCTGTCAATGTTGGAATTTTCAAATGTATTATTATTATAAATAGGAAAATACTTTGGTTTTGATTTGATAATGTAAATAGAGTATGCCAAATATAAACCCTCCTGGTTTTGGTGTTTTTTTTAAAAAGACAATATTTAATATTTAATATTATATCAACTCAACATCATTTAAACAAAAGTGTTAGTAAACTTTTTTTCAAAATTTCTGTTCTACAGAATGTTTGATTTTTTCATTTTTCATCAATATTGTGAAAAGACACATGGAAGTGAATGATTCAAAGAATATCTTCTCTTGAAAGTATATTTCTATTGTTACACAATATAATATCTATAATATTTGCACTGAAAAATTGAATGTTCCTCATATTAGAGAATACAAAATATTTTTGTAAGTAACTTAAGGGGGGCAGTCGGGGAATTCCTACCAAAATTATTGCTAGAAAATGAATTTTTTCATGTGCCATTTTGACAACCCTTTCAAGCAGGCAGGTTTCTCAGACTCGTAGTGGCATTTTATTGTCAAAACCAGAAGGAAACATCTACTCACTGCATAGGGAGTACCAAGCTGCAGAGCCAAAACTAAAAGTGGAGGCTCTGATTTCAAAGCATTTCTTTGTGTTTATCGCTTTATGATGTGTATATAACTGCTGGACAAATATGGAGCTGCTTTTGAATGTTTAAGAATTATGTTTTCTCTATTCTCATTGAGCATCACTGAGTTTGAGGAACTCAACAGACAAAATGAGTTGGAAAACTAGAGCACAGTAGCTGTTGTGGACAGCATCTTCTTGCACAGGTTATATTCTGGGAGAGAGAAGGAGAAGAGGAGAGCAGGGCGCTTTCTGCTCTTGTAGGATTAGAGAATTCATAAAATTGTCTCTGTAAACTCAACATTCCAAAATGTGTTACTGAGCACTGACTTACTGGATTTTGCAGACCATTTTAATAATGATGCAGATCAGTCTCCATGTTTATGCTGTGAAGTGCATATACATCCACTTCTATCCAGGACATATTAAACAGAAATAAAGCAATATGGATACTGAACTTAGACACCCGCCAATTGGCTTTTGAAAGAAGGCGTTAAGATTCTCCAATTCAACATGTTCTGTCATGTAAGACTTATGGAATTGAAACTTCAGAAGAAGGGGGAGTCAGGTCTTCCACTTTCTGAATAAGCTGTCTAAGCAATTTGCTAATATGAAATGGGTTAAGGAAACACTGATTAGATATACGATTGCTTTGGACATTACTAATACAAAATTCTCTGTCCTACTATTTGGGACCAATCCTTTGAACCAGATACTGGCTGTGATGTGAAGTCAGGCAATCAGTTTTCTCATGGGCACT
The DNA here is from genome assembly GCA_013398615.1 of Brachypodius melanocephalos. NCBI lineage: Eukaryota > Metazoa > Chordata > Aves > Passeriformes > Pycnonotidae > Brachypodius > Brachypodius melanocephalos. Next base: position 11,184,665 of record VZSR01003806.1, read on the forward strand.
TTCCCCTACAAAACTTGTTGGGAGAGGAAGCCAATTTCTTCAGGAAGGTAGAGATCAGCTGTTGCAATGAACCACTTAGTGTTTTATACATAAAATGCAAAGTTAAATTATTAAAATACTTGTATTTGTCTGAAGCTCCATTCCCACTTCTCTTTATAATCACAAAAATGCTATGCAAAACTTGTGCAGTCACCTTGTTTTTTAGCTACCTTTTTAAAAGAACAAGAAATTCTTGATTACACACCTCTGAACTGAAGGAGATTCCGCATTTTCTTTCTAAGTGAACACAGGCACATAATTTTCAGCCCAATCCAGGAATTTCATGGAGAACAACAGCTCAGACGTGACCCTGATTTTAGAATTTAATCTAATGCTGCCTCCAGCTCCACTGTGCATATAGGATAATTGATGATTTTCCATGAGTGTCTTGTTTTCTCCATTGTATATAATGTTTTGCCTTAGCCCAACCTAAGCAGTCCGAATCACTCTGCTGGTGAATGTCGAGTATCAGTTGCTTACTACTGGAGATGGCACAGAATTACCCAACAGCCCTCATAGTGGCCAAAATCTGCTTCTGGTCACCTGCCACATGAGCATTTTTGTTGTAGTTGATCCACTTGCAAAACACGTGGTTTGACATCCACAGTTTCTTCTTCCACTGCTGCTTTCCCCATCCCCCTGTGTTTTAGAACAAACCATGTCAGTTTTTAGCAGAAATTTTTCTGCTTTTTCTTGTTAGGGAAACGAGATCATTACCCTTATTTCTTTGCTTAATATCTATAGATGAAGACTCTCAAGGCTGTGGAATACTCAGAATTGGTTATGTTGTATTTCTTTGAATCCACAGGATTAGTCTGGGGCATTTCTCTCACCCTAAATTGGCACGGGCTGGGTTATCTGCCCAAATGCTGGCACTTGTGCTTGAGAGTCAGCGCCTTTGATTCATGAAGCTTTGGCTTTGATACAAGCATCCCTGTTACCTCTTGCACTAAGGATCTGGCACAACCCCTGTTGGTACTTCCATGAGGACATACAATGTTCCAAGCCTCCCCCACTGCGTGGACAATTCCTTAGCGGGGCAGGCTTTCCAAACACATTGTTTTAAAGAAATGAATCACTCATTCGTGAAAAATGGAAAAAAAAAGAGCACAAATACCATCAAAGCAAATTCAGGGGTTTGCCGCCCACATCACTGACATCATGCTGCCAAGCCAGAGAGCTCTGAATAGGACTCCTTACAGAGTCCATCAATGCCACTCTTTAAATGGCAATTGCCTGAAGGGGCTGCTGGTTTGTGATATGAGGTACTTCTTCCTTAGCAGGAGAAAGGCAGCAAAGGCTGGGATTTCAGTTCAAGTCCCCTCAAATGGCAACAAAACACACGGCTGTTTGCCCTGCCAGGATGTCTCTTTTTCAAAGGATTCTCTTCTGGGTTTGGAGAGCAATTAATACTAGGATGAAATATTTTTTTAAAAGGAAAAGACCTGTCTAATCATCAGAAATAACTTTCTTTATTAAACTGGAGATTAGCTGGATAAGAGAAGAAATGTGGACTTCTTATCATTTATGGACCAATTAAAACAGACACAAGTGAGGTCTCTCCAAGTTAATCCCAGAGCTGGTGTGCTGGGGCGTGTGATACAGGGATGCACTGAGCTGTCTGGACCCGAGCCAGCTCACATCTGACGAGCTATTCCCACATCAGACAGTGCTGTGCCCAAGCTAATCAGCCCTGTCGAGAAAATACAGTGGCAGGTCACTGTGGCACAGGGCTGTGTTATATGTACAGTCTGCACTTAATGGCACCAGTTCCCACTGGTTCTGGGGTTTCTACCATGTGACCATTTCATAGCATAGACAAATCTCCAGTAGTACTGCAAATGTTTTTTACACCAATTTTTTTTACATGGGACTCTTTTGTCCCATGACAGTCCCTTTCCACTTCTTTCCCTGTGGTACTCTGTCCTGCTGGTGTCTCAGACAGATGATTCAAATTTGCCTGTGTTTCTGCATTTGTTCACAGAGAGCTGCTTCTCCACACACCAGGTCTGCTGGGGTGCTTGTGAAACTTCAGCCAGCTAAGGTGACCTGGTAAGCAAACCAAAATAATTGGGTTATAATAAAAGAACAGAGAGGGTGAAGCAGCAAAGAATCCCTAGGCTTCACATTTAGTATCATGTCATCTTGGCTTCAGTTTCTGCTTGCCTCTGAGTACATCTGCACATTAGCTGCTCTGCATTTTCAAAGCAAGCAACACTTAACCTGATGTGTGTAATGCACAGAACAAGGGGACACTGATCTGCCTGGGGATTTGGGACACCACAGTAATGCAAATAATTAAAAACCAGAAATTGAGACTGCCAGTAACGATCTCTCACTGACCCAGAGTGGATAGATAAAATGATCAATGATGTCTTTCCCTTCTGTAATGTCTGCCAGACAATCCAAATTTATAATCATCATAGGAAAACAGCTGCATATCACAACCATATGGCACTGAGAATACACATTATTGTACAGTAGCACTGCACTAATTTAAGATCTGTCACCACTTCCATTATGGGCCTATGTTTCCAGCAATAAGAAACTCTCACACAAGCACTTACACCAAGCTGTACATGATCTCTGCCTGTAAAGATCTTAGCTCTCTAGATGCTTTAAATAATATTTTATTTAAATATCTTGCCTGTTTTATCATTATGCAAGTTAAGGTAAGGTTCAGTTTTTCCCCTCGTTATTCAAAATTATTATTTTTTTAAGACAATAAAATGCCATGACTTTGTGAATGGTTAGGCCTATTCCATCTACTATGGGCCCCTTTTCAAATTAAAAGCAGTCATTAAGCATCTGGTGATTTTAAAAAGCTATTGCATATATACATAGAGAGAGAATTATATTTAAATTGAAAAAAACTGAAAGAGAACTGAAAATGAAGCCATATCAATTTCAATGTGAACTCAAAGCTTTTATGAAGTTATTCTACCTAAGGCTGGTCACACTACATAGCCTTGTTAGAGAAAAGAAAATACTCTTTATTTTTCATCTCTGTCAAAATCTGTGTACATTTTTGCACGTCTCAGAAATCCCCATTGGAATAACTGGTATGTTTCCAAACTGGAAGCAGTTTTCTGGCACCCTAAATTTAGGAAAAATCTGCAGTTAATCCATAAAGGTTCTACAACCTGTCAAAGACATTATCCACAGTGCAAAGGTGGCATCTCCTGTGGCAAAGGGATTTCCATTTTGGATAATCTCTCCATGGCTGACATAAGCATATCTCGGTCGGTGCATAATCACAGGTTCCGTGCTGATGTGAGAGTAGCCATCACTCAGAAAGGTCATGCCAAGGATAAATTAGCCCCAATTAATAATAAGTTGATGGAAAATTTTCTTCTGAAAGTTCAGGTGACCAAATCCGCTTTTGATTCCCAGTGGCACAAAGGCTGCTGCAGCTGAACTCAGAGGAGCTGCACAGGCAACTTTCTGGGAAGCACTGAGAGGATGAAGGTGTTCAGCCCTAAGCCTGAAAGGGGCTGAAGTTGATCTCAGGGGAGAGGACCACCTCTTATCTGCCTCAGAGCAGCCAGAGAAGTGGTCAAAGTAGTGATTAGAAAATAGTAAGAAGAGGGCAAATCTATCTGCCCATCCCCCTCACTGCTCTCCCAGCCTCCAGCTACTTCCAGCCCAGCGATTTCCTGAACTGGATGTGGTTTTTATGCACTCATTAATTCTCAGTGGATTTCAGTTCCATGAACTTACAGTGTCTCTCCTTTAATCTGTGGAAATTTTTAACCTCCAGATTCATTGCCTTGGCATGAAAAACATCACATTTTTTTAGTAGTTAGTAAAAGTGAGTGCTGGCCCATGACTTTAACGTGCTTCAGTAATGCAAACAACAATGGCATTACTCGGCAATAATTCTCCGTGTCCTTGAGATGATTTGCTCTGATGGTCAGGGTCATTTTCCTCTCAGTCAAAACTTTATTCCCATGAGGCAGCTGCTTGATTCTTACTAGCATTTTTCCCATTAAAAAAAAAAAAAAAAAAAAAAAAGAAAAAAAACTCCAAAACAACAAAACCAAAAAACCTGCCACATCAAATTAGGATATCTTTCTTATCAGAGAACCTGGGATTTGTCCATATGACCCTTAGCCTATGCAGAGGCACCCATGAGCTATATGAGCCCCCAAAACAAATCAACAGGAATGAATCCATAGGAGAGAAACACTTGGTGCTGAGGGGCTACATCCAACCCTGCAGAATTTGGGAGAGGGAGAGAGGGAGGGAGGAAGCAATCCTGTATCATGACTGTCCCTAGGAGCAGCAATGCACAGGGTGGGCTGCTAGAGCGTTTGCCCATTTACTGACAACCAGCCTCTGCTCTCCAAGATTACTCCAGAACACAGAGCAAGGTGCAGAAAGTGGGGGCAGTCCAGGTGTGTTTCAAAAACTCGTTCATGATCCTGAGTAATGCAGGTGCAGCCGTGCAGAGCAGGGTGCAGCATGACTGAGGGAATCTGAGCAGACCAAGGCACCCACACTGAGCTGAACTCCCGGGTTCCTCTGCACACCACCGCTGTCCACTGTGCAGACACAGCAGCTCTGCTCTCCTGCTCTCTTCCTGCTAAAGAAGGAGTTTGCATCACCTCAGCTGGTAAAGTCTTGCAGAGTTTCACTGAAATCAACAGTGTCTACCTGGAGCTGAATATCTCAGCTTCTATTCAACAAAAGGAAAAACCTCAAAGTTTCTTAGCAAAATTTATGCAATGCACTGCAACAAGAAGGAAGATTTTTTTTCAAGGAAACACATCACAAGGTGGTTAACCAGATTTTTCTCTTCTGTATTATTCAGTGTCCTGAGATGAAACAGAAGAGTTAAGAAAGCAGGAGAGTTCAATAAAACCAGCAACAAAAGAAATAGAGAGAGAACTTAAAGCTTCTGCCAAAAGCCAGTCTCACACCAGTGCAACCATAGGCTTTTAGTAATCAGGAACTAATTCTATGCTTCTGTTTACCTCTGCTGAACACTACCCCAGAGCTCAGTTGTGATGATTTAATCTCTTCTACTCTTTCACTTTTTAAAAGTGAATCAAACAGCATAAGTTATCAAAGATGCAAACCTGACCCCCTGCAACTACATTACAATGCAGCACCACCTTCTGGCTATGGGAAAACTCTGAGTGGCTACTTCACCTATGCCATTCTTCAGGGGCATCTGTTTCTTAATTCTTTATGGTGATAAGTTTTCATGGTTGCAGCTATTATAGCCATGGATGTTTTTAATAACAGCTGCTATTTTTCAAATAGAAGAGACATTTCTAGCATGGAGCATCTCAGCCTTTAGTGAAGGAGCAATGTATATGTTCATTTTTTATGATCTGTAATCACATGCTGGTCCTGGGAAACATGCCACAAGGGCCCACATATGTGAGTAGTGGCAGCTGAAAGTGCATAATTCATGAAAGAAACATCAGGATTGGAGGAAATGGCATAAATAGCCGATTGACTTGACACATCTTATATTTTTTACAGAATTTATTTCCTTTAAAAGATGTGAATTGTCTTTTAAAAAAGAAAAGTGTAGACTGCCAAGTCATAAGTTTCTCTAGGTCACTTACTTGTTTCCCTGAAAGCAAAGGCATTCTTCTGTTTTCATTCTGATTTAATTAGAATGGTTTTTTACAGTATGTGGTCTTTGTTCTTCCAGGTCTCTACTCCTCCACAGTTTTATTCAACTCCATTGTGGGTCCACTTTGAAACAGAAAGGGCAGTCGAAACAACTTCATCTCAGAAGAAAATCCTATAAATACTGTAATTACTGTGGAGTTTAATCTGGTTTCTTAACCTCTGATTCAGTTTGGGTAGGTCTTAGGGCACAAAAGAAACAAATCAGCTATTTCAGCTAAAGGCTTCATTCGGCACAAATCTGGACAAGGCTTATTGACAAAAGAAATGTTTAAAATAGAGAAACATTAGATGCTGCCCAAATTTCAGCTGGAAGAAAGAAAAAAAACCCCATGATTACAAAGGCAAATTTAGTCACATCCAATCTCCAAGAACATTTTGTAGAAATATCACAAACAACAGTGTTCTCAGGGTATTTCTACCAGAAATAATGTGAGAAAGAACATTCTCACATTACTTCCAGTCAAAATGCCATAAAAATGCACACATGATAGCAAGCATTCTCATAGCATTTTAACAGCAAAGACCTCAAGAAAACATTTTCTCATGACATTTCCTCTGGAAGAGGGTGGAGCTGGAGAGTTCTGCACTCCTTCACTCCCACCAGCATGAGGATGTCTCAGGGGTGATCTCTCCAGTGAGAGCAGCAAGACAAGGATTGCAGAGGACACAGAGGAGCAGGGAATTTGATGGGCTTCCCTCTGCGATGAGAGCACTTGCAAGGGAGGAAAGACTCCTCCATCCAAAAGAAAGTGACACAAGGAAGGTCACTGATAATTATATTACATAGCCCAGAGCAACTAAATATGAGCTTATGTATACATCTGTATTTTCAATGTAATACATCCCATTAATGTATATGAAATGGAAAGTATGAGGGGGAAGGAAAGATGCTTTGATTTGTTGTTTTGGGAGTGTTTAAAATGGTTTTATGTGCAAACTCTCCATGGAGGGGGTTTCATGAATTTTTTTTCTGTGGAACCAAATTGCCTGCCCTGTCACACTGCCAGTCTGAAAGAAATGAAATCTCAGATTACTCAGAGAAGAGAGAGAGACATGGTCCCTGCTAAGTCAATGGGATAAGTCATAGACAGCCACACTAACTCATCTGCCACAACTGGACCTTACATTGTTCTGATGATGTAGGAATCCTCAGTTCCCCATTTCAAGGGTCTGATTTTACAAAGTCAGACAAAGCAGGGTTCTGAGCAACCTGGTCCACTTGCAGATGTTGCTGCTCAGAGCAGGGAGGTTGAACTAGATGACCTTTAAAGGCCCCTTCCAACCCAAATCATTGTGAAAGTCAGTGATCCTAATTTCAGATGCCTCTGAGAGATGTTTCAGTCAGCAGAATGGTCAGCTATAATTTCAGCTTATTTTTCCCACCCAGTTACTGTACTTCAGCTGCCAGATGGAAGCAATGGACCCAAGAAAAGACAGGAGAGCTTGGTCTTTTTGAACGCTTCTGCCCATCTTGAGAGATTCAAGCGTTAGACATAAAAGAACGGAAGAAGCTGCTTCCCCTAGAGGACAGTTCATGAGGTAACCCCACATGAATAACTGTGAGGAAAATAATGTCATGAACTGGAAATCAGGGTTCCTCCTTTTGTTTATAGACCACAAAAGAGAAAACAGAGATGAGACACTGCTGTGTGAATTTTCTTTAGCTGTATCCTGCATTGTGTCCAGAGTCAGTCCATCAGAATTTCTTTTTTTAACTCAAGTTTTACAGAGGTTCTATAGTTTCCCATAACTGTTGTGGTTTACTTGGGAGCAATTATTTATTTATCTTTATTTATTTTGTTGTTTCACTTTACTTAAACCTCTGTGTATGCAGCAAGCAGAGGGCAGTGCCTGGATGTGGGGTGTGGAGGAGAAAACTCTGCCCTTAGGAAGTCCACACTGCCCTTGAACAGGAATAGAATAGACTGAGCTGCCTGAACACTGATCTCTGTGAGTGTCAGACTTGGACACTGAGATAGCAGGGGAGCACCACAAACTTATTTACTTTCCCTGCTAGATGTTTTCTACATGTTTAAAGTCAATATAAAAAAGAATATTCAACTTAAAATTCTCCTAGTGCAACAAGGTGGTAGATACATCCCCCTCAAGTATCTTAACTCTGATGTATTCTTCAGATGAAACTAAGGACTTCCTGCAGCTGGCAGACAGAGATGATTTGCTCTGAGAAAATCTTCTATCCTAATGCCTAAGATTAAAAATTGGTTGAAATAAAAGCAGAAAAAAAGAGGAATTTCATGAACAAGAAATTCACTTTTCTGGATGAAAAGACCTTTGAGATGGAAAATGAAAAATTTATCCATGCTATATATGTACTGACACACATATATATCTCAACTTGTACTTATGCTGGTATAATACTCTATTTTTATGATGAATAAGTGATTAATACCATGATAGTCATCTAAAATGTTGGTACATGACATATACACATCATATTGATTTTCAGATTTCCATTACCTTTGCTTAGGTTTCAGAGAAAGAAAATGCAATGTAAAAATTTGCAGATGTGTTTAATAAGCAACATGATCCCTCTTTAAACTAGAAATAAATGGCATTTAGAGCTATTCATGGAATCATAGAATGCTTTGTGTTGGAATGGACCTTAAAGATCATTTCATTCCAGTCCCCCTTATCATGGGCCAGGACACCTTCCACTAGACCACGTTGCTCCAAGGTCCTCAGTCCAACCTGCACTGAACACTTTCAGAGATGGGGCATCCATTACTCTGGGAAAACAGTACTTCACAACACTCACAGTAAAGAATTTCTTCCTGTTACTATTAATAACACTGAATTTATGCCATAGTCAAATAATTAGTAACCACACCACTACTGGAAGTTACATTTCTTTGTTTGAATACTTCAGATATTTAACTAATATCTAATAACTAATTTAACTAATACTTCAGATGTTTAACTATTTAACTATACTAGCCAGAACTATTGGCCAGCCCAAGTTCTTTTAGAAATTATAAATTTAACATGTTTGCTGCATAAGCAAAATTGAACTGAGAGTAAAAGCTTGCCATGCTGATACTATGTATAGGATGAGGCAGTCCCCAGACATCCAAATGTACAGACCAGGTTGTAAATAGTGATTGCCAAATCAAATTGCACTATTCTAGTTTTATAGCTGGCAGGGGGAAAAGAGGAAGAAACACAGAGAAAACAGATCTAAGGTGTCTTTTTAAATCTAATGGAGACTCAGAAATCTGGAGTTTGAACTGCAGAGAAGTGGGCCAAGAGTAGTCTTCCTTCTCAGTAAGTGGTTTCTTCCAGTATGTGTAACTTAAAAAAAAAAATAGTGTGTGGGAGTACACATAGTATTCAATGACCTGAAGAGTTCTTTATTCCAAAGTATTTGAAGCCTCAGCAAAATTGACAATCAGAAGAAAACCCTCTTGCCTCCATGGTCTCTCAGATTTGGGTGATTCTTTCACATTCATATATTCAAGTAGGAACGAACTAGCAGGAATCTTTCTCTCTTTTCGCGGAGTATAGAACCAAATATTTCCTAGAGTTTCAAAACTGCTTTTTGAAACCTGAGTTTATTTACTTGTTTGTTTTAAGAAAATCTCCTTGTAATTACATGATAGTCTTTCCTGTTCCATGAAGTGAAGGATTGAAAAAAAACCCAAAACAAAACCAAAACCAAAACAAATTGTTCTCAACAATTTTCCACCTTTAGTACAGTAACAGCCAGTGTGTAATTCATAGAGGATTTGGAGAACAAGCCTTCAATTTATAATTAAAGCTGGTGGTAGGCAATAAAGTATATGTGTTTAGAGATAGGAGTTATAGAGGATATCTCCTCTAGAGTGTTTCAACACAAAATTCTCTGTCTTTGTATTAAGGGAATAATCCCTATGGTTTTTCCACCATCTCATTTGACTTTAGTGGAGCTTTGTTACTTGTACCTGCACAGACTTTTACAAATGGGGTCCCAAAATCATCTGCAAGATGTTTGAGAAACCCTCAGTACATTTTAAAAGGCTGACATCATCTCCCATTCATTTCACCCACATATCATTAAAGTCCAGGATTGCCATTAAAATTAAAATCCATTTTTCAGTAATTCTTCAGTAAGCCCTGCCTCCAGGTGTAGCTTGATGTCATCAATACTGAATATCTGGAAGTCCACAGAAATTCCTGCTTGGATTGATACTGTAAGAGTAGCTCATGAAAGAGTCAGCCTTGTTCTGTGATGCTACTTGAAGTGCTGCTCCACTGAATGGCTGGTAATTTGAAATCATTAAAAGGCTGAGATAAAAAAAGAACATTTGTGAGTGAACATAATCATATTAATAAGAAATAGAAAGACATGAGGAAGCTGTTTGGAATTTAAACTGAAGTTCTTGAATGTTATTTCTGCAGTATTTGATGAGCTCTGATTAACTGTATAAAATTATCAAATGGAAAAAATCCAGCTGGAAATGATGACTGCAAACTTGATGATGAATCTCTCAAGAATACAATGTCTCCATCTTTCCCGGCATAGAAAAGCTATGAGCTGTGCAGCCAGTGATCTATCTATACAGGAATTCTTTACCCCTTGTTTAATTACCTAGATCATTTAGCTGCAGTATTTAATATTTCAAGTGCTGCTTTTCATATCTCTTTTTGTAGTCACTGAAAAAGTCTTTTGTGCAACGTCCTATGTTCCTTTCCGGTTGGACTCATAACTGTAGTAAGAATAATTCTTCATTAAATTTTTGACAAGTCTAAGTTTTATTCCCCCATTGCCTGGCTGGAAGCAGAGGGACTGTTCATGGGAATGTTTTCTCAGCAGTGTGAGGGAAGGCTCTGTATCCTGGCAGTGCTGATAGCTTGTCAGGATGCGGCTGCTCTGACATGATTAATACAAGCTCATGTTGCTGAGCAACCCTAATGAAGCTGAGGATAATCAACCCACCGCTTGCACAGATCTCTGGACTTGTACTTCCCCATGTGCTTCCTGTCATCCAAATCCTACGCTGTATGAAGGTACCTGAATTAGCCCTGGAATGTAACATAAAGGAGCCAATGGAGAAAGTTGGAGAAACTGATTAAAGGATTTAAGATTTCAAAGGCCATGATCCATCTGGATTGGCTGTTGAAGAGGGTGAGGGTGTCCAGAGATGGCAGAAGAAGGATCCCGACCTTCCTGACCCTTTAGTGAAAAGAGGGGATGAGAAAGCAAATGTTGTGTTCATTTGTTTATTTTTCTTTGTGTGATTTAGACAAGGAGAAGGGAATAAAGCTCTCTGGGTGGTCCTGAAGCTGGTTTCCTCATGGAACTGGAAGAAGGTTCCCCTTTTAAACATTGTTTTGAATAGATGATGGGAGAAAGAACTGGAGATTAAAATTTTTGTCTTTCAAAACAGTTTTTCTCTACCTCTCTTCCTGGATGCTCCATGGTTCTGCTAAAATAGCTTCACTTAGCTCAGAAATGAGCTTGCTGGAAAAAGCTCCCACTTCCATATTTGATGAGGATCAGAGACCAATCACTGAGAGACAAGGAAAAGTTACAACTGCTGGCCTTTCATCATTTTGTGTAGGTATGCCTGTGATGCAGTGATACAATATCATCTCAGTCCTCTAAAAAGTTTTATATTATATTGACTAACAAAAGAGAGAGGAAAAAAAGAGGGAAAAAAAAGCACATAGGGTTAGTTCTCCCTTCCTGGGAATTTTTATTCCATTCATGAAATGACTGCAGAATGCCTGTCTCACTCACCAGACACCCAGACAGACAGTACTGCTCCACTGTCCCATTCCTGTCCAGTATCCTTTCCAGAGTCACCTGAGTTCTCCTGTTTCAATATTTTTCTATTTCATGGCACTCAGGAAAATGGGGTGACGAGGACAGCCTGGTGGACATGCCATGCTCTGTCACATGCCATGCTCTGTCACATGCAGAGGGACTGGGATGGATGCCTGCCTCTCCTGGGTGAAGCCAATAACTGCATATGTTAGTGGGATGGCAAGGACCAGATGGAGCATGCTCATCCCTCTGATTACTCAGCCAGTGCCCTGTAGATGTAAATGCTGCAGAGCCTGGCTCAGTCCTGGCAGATTTTCAAGGACAAAGATATTCCCCATTAAACCTGTGGGAAAATAGCCATGTGAATTAAGGCTTTGATTCCCAGAGGAATCACTGTAAATATTCCAGCTCTCTCTGTTCCAAATGTGGATGTGTGATAGATACAGTGCCATGTTTCCTTAGAAAACTGAGTGCTGCCATCCCAAGAAGACAGCCCAGTGGCCCCATGTATTCTGTTTCTTCTTATACTTGGACTTCTTCTGCTAAATACTGGGAAATGAAAACATTCTGTATAACATCAGCCATCAAACATTCTGGTGTGGGAAACCACTATATGCCATGAATTCTTTTTTGTATACGTGCATATTATACATCCTGCAGTCAGTGTTCATACTGTGACACAGGCCTTTTTGAGGTGAAACATGCTTGTTAGGATTTGAACTTTGAAACTTGGTGTCTCATGTCTTTTTCTGGAGTGTCCTTCAGAAATAGTTTGGAATAACAGAGATTTCAGAACAGTCATCATGTGCCATGGTGGCTCTAATCTGAGACACATTAGGATACGTTCATCATTTTTTTAATCCCGTGTGAATCCATTTGCTTTAGTAAAATAACAACAATTTACAGGAGAAAAAAAATACTATTTTGACTGTGATAAAAGGTTGCAAATGGCAAATAAGTAATTTAATGAAGAGCCATTGTGCTTGGTGTTGCACAGACACATGATGTCTATAAATCACTCTATACTATACAGCAATGATTTTGAGCATATAGATCATTATGACACTGTGAAACAGCAGAACTGGTGTTGGTAGATGAGTCAATGCTGGATTTTTAATTCCCTTCTGCTGTTGGCTGAAATCTTTTTCAGGAATATAAATATGAGATGGCTACATGTGGAGATTATGAAATGCGAAAATTTTTGAGTTACTCTGTTTAACATGAAAGAAATATTCTGAAGTGCACCTGTGGACCAAAAAGGACTTTATAACTGCTTTTTTTAAAAAACATGAAATTAAACAACCTGTTCATTAGAAAATAAAGGTAAATCTTTTGTATTTCCCACTCTCTGGACAATGGAAACCAAATATCTTGTTTAAGGTTAGGGAGTATTTGATGACAAGGGAGTACAGGTACCACAGGTCCTTGTCACCTCAGCAAGCAGGAGAAAGGACAGCCTGCTGCACAGTGCTGCCCAGTATCTGAGAACACTTTTTGAGTTCTGTTTAATTGCAACTCAGATGTGTCATGGACACTTGGTCCTCGCTTCCTAATTCTGGAAGCGAAAAATAAGCACTTGTTTGAGGCCACTCTTTAAAAGTAGCCTCAAACATAGTAACCATAGCTAATTGTAAATGACTTTTATTTATTAACAATTCACATAGTTCAGAGAGGAATTACTAATATATCACAGACCTTTTAACTAGAAATAAGCATGCTCAAGGCAGACAGCTGTTTTTGGTGTCAACTGGGAAAAATGCCCCAACCACTCTTGTTTGATGAACAAACATACTTTCTTGATTGTCACACTCATACCCATCTGTTGAGATGGCACAATGCCCAGGCAGAAGCTGGGCAAAACTTTTGCCTTGGGCATTAACAATGAGCAACAATGGGTTTAGATGGGCAGTATGAGTAACACTGCATATAAAGTGTCACAGGCTTCAATTTTGTGCCAAGCATGGCACAAAAGCTTAGAAACAAATGTCTCTTCATACATCATTTGGGATTACTGAGTCCCCAAAAGCAAATATTGCCTAAAAAAGCCTGTGTTCTGGAGTCACCAATATATCCTATACAAGCTGGTGTTCAGCTCAAAGTGATTACTTTTTTAGAGGGGAACATTGAGGCTGGTGCACACTGTGTGACAAGGTGGGGACAGACAATGCTCACATGGACAAATGCTAACTACACAGCCAGGAAATCCACTTTAGAAGCACAGGACCAGCTGCTGTCTCAAGCAAATGGTCTTCATTTCCTGGAAAACATGCAGTCAGCAAAAGGATAAGAACCTGGTTAGCCAGCAGCTGAAAGGATGTGAAAATCAGGAGAGACAGTAACATGAGATTTAATGCATGAGAAATAACTAGAAGAAAAAAGAAGAGAACTTACAGAATCACAGAATTATTTAGTTTGGCCATGTCCTTGTCTCACTGTATGGGACAAAGACTCTCTTTGTAGGTAGCTTTAAAAGGGATGAGTTAAGAGCACCAATAAAGAGAAAGAGAATATATACACGTGATGCCTGTGACTTAGATGAAACTTTAAAGGTTTTTTCTCTTTCAATAAACCTATGGGGGATGGCTATTAAATTTTAAAGCTAGTTTTACCAAATCTAGAAGTAGACACTTTCAAAATATAGGGACTCATACAGAGCAAGACAGGATGAACACTTTCCTGTAATTCTGCTCTACACTTACTGACATTTGTTTTTTCTGAGCTACAGAAATGTCTAGGGGAGATCTTTAGCTGTCTCCTTCTTCCACCACCTCCTCCTTGCCTGGCTGCCTGTTCTCAACACTCTTTTAATCTCCTCTCGAACATCAGGTGCTTTGCAAGCTGTCACTGGCCTTATTTCTACCACCTCTTACTCTCTAGAAGTTTGTTCCAGGTTGTGCTAATAAGACTCAACTTTAATAGGCTCTGCACATCCTATCACTCATAAAGGAGACATAATCTCTTCCTTCCTCCACAGGGCAGGAAAAAAAACGTCTAGAGTAGCCATAAAAATGATTTAGGACAAATCAGAATACATAAATAGTGAGCAAATTAAAAAATACATTGAATGTTAACATATTTACAGAGCTCTTAACAATTTAGTTAAGTTAGAATGGTACGTTTCCTTATTCCTATGGTTCTTACATCTGTTCAATACCTGTGAAGGGAAAGTAGTCTGTGCTGTACATCCAGGAGAGACAAAAGTGCTGGAAAATTTCTAAAAATTAATTCTAAGTCCAAATTAGTTTTATTTTTTTTAACTTCTCCAAGGTGTATACATACTCTTTCATAACATACAGGTGGAAATATTACTCCTATTCTGAACTTCCAACAGTCTCCAGTTTCAGTTTTACTGAATTAATTGAGGACTGGCTATGTGTAAATGCATTTGGTTGCTATGTTGGTTGCCAACCTGATTTGTTTGAAGAAATATTTTAAAAAAATGCAAAGAAGAACATGTTCACCATGCCGTTTTGCAAACAATTTTTTCAGCTCAGTTATATTTTTTGTGGATTTCTGGGTTCCTGATCTCACATGGTGACAGGCACAACATAATGTTTTGAATACTATTTAAAGAAGTTATGAAGTACTCTACTTCATTATGTGCAAATTTTTATATTACAGTTAATTTTCTATCGTGTCTGAGTACCTCCTGTCTGCATTACACAGTGCAATACCATTGGCCATGAGCAATCTTTTAGCATCCTATCCCCAAAACAAGTCACATGCATAACCACTAATCTACTCTGAAATAAAATGTTTTTTTCTTATATATATTCTCTTTTATATATAAATGTCTGTGGACATCTGTGCAGATATACATAAATATTGCTCTCTGGATTGTGCAGAGATGAAAACTCCAAATAAATAAATAAACTATGAATTTGAAGGCAACTGTGAAATTAACACTAACCTGCACTTTAAGTTGTAGTAATTTTTTTGTTTTGCCCTTTTTTTTTAGTTGCTGTGGTTTCCATGGCAAAATACTCTACTGAAAACAAAACAATGGCCTGAGCAGCCTTTAACAAAAATCACAGCTCAGCAGTTCGACCGTACCTTGCTCGGAAATGTCTGCTGGGCTCTGTTTGACAGGAGCAAGAGTCTTGGAGAGCTGTAGACAAGGACGGGAGCCCAGAATATCTTGGCTTTGTACTTCTATTGATACAAAATAGGAGCTGACTATACAATGCAGTTCCTTCTGCAATGTAGGCTCTTCTGAGCCTGCAGCGGCAGCTCTGAACCTTTCCAAGGAGGCTTCTTGTGAACAAGTTCTTTGGGAGCAATGTGTGCACGGGCAGAGTGCTTGGCTTGGGGAGGTTGAGGGGTGCTGAGAGAAACCAACTCATCTTTCTTTGATGAAGATCTAATTTATAACAATCTGCTTGAGCTCAGAGGTTCTTGCAAACTTGCACAGTGCAAAGTTGAATAAGGAAGCCAAGCTCACCCTGATTTTAAAAAATTGCTGTTTCTTGGCAGTTGGGAAATTTAGGCATCTTATTTCATTTCTGCATATATATTCCTGGCACGTTTTCTGTCATTCCTGGCTTTTACAAATAACTCATCTTTTACCATTATGCAATACATATATATGTAGAAAAGAGGTAATTTAAATCTAGATGAAGTCAATAATGGCTCTTACAAGCCTCTAACAGGCACAGGTATGCTTTAACTTGCTCAAAACCTTAGGCTTTACAGCAGTAAAATCTTCTTAAAAGCTTCTTATTAGCTTCCTCTACAAATAAATTAATTACATGGACACTCAGATTTGTTTATAACGAGATGTAAAAAGAAGGCACTTTGGTTAAATTGGAGTATATCTTCAGAAAACATTTGGTTCCAGAATAGTTTGGAAAAATGATGAGTTAGTGGCTGCTTAGTATAGAAGACAGTAGAATAATTTTGTTTGAAGAACGTATTTGTTAATGCAGAAATAAATATTGTTCCATAGCTGTAGAAATAAATAAAAAAGTGCAATCTCTTGAAATTACACTACCAACTATGTAGTCTCTCTGTAGCAACAGCAGGGCCATTTCAGGGGCTATTAAGAAGAGACGCTCATGAATCTCCATGATTTATTGTATTTTCCACCACATACAAGCCTTTCCTTTCCTTAAAAAACACGAATTTGTGGCACATAGATGCCAGCTGCAGCTCTGAATGGTGGATTTGGATCTGTAGATATGAAAGCCAGACCAGATAGCCCCAGGCAGCTCCACACCCCAGCCTGGACCTTTCCTTTTCCCCCTCGAGTAGCTCCAGATGCAGTAATCAGTGCTCAGCTTAACTCTTTCAAGGCTCCTAATTCTCCACAGAGTTTGTACCTGAAAGTAAATAGTCCAAATTGCCTTTTTGGAGATTACGAGTCTAGAATTCTGCTTAGTTGGATTTTAGGATTTTAGAAGTCAGAAGCTGACTTTTGAGTGTTGCATTGGATATAATCAAGGTATCGATTATTTGTATCACCACTGGTGTAATTTAGTTGCTGAAAAAAACAGCTGTGTATTTTAAAACTACAATAACATAAAGCCAAAAAGTGAGGCAAGTAGAGTAAAACATAAATGAAAAGTGTAGCTGAGAGGATTCTAAAAAAAATAGCCCAATGGCTCTTCAATATGTGTGTGTGTAGATCGGTGTGTATGTGTGTGTGCATGCACAGAGATGATACCATACCTCACACAGGATTGCCATTGTCTATTCATTCATTAGAGGTAATTATTTTTAATTTTTGTCCCCACTGACCTGTAGGCAGATGGTTAGTATGAATGCCATTTTTATCTGGACACCGGATCTGGCCAGACAGCAATCTGTTGGGTTTGATCACTAAACTGGCAGCTGCATTACAGACCTGCTCTTTTCTCTTATTGTCTCCAGGGGCCGCAGATTGGATGCACTGAATGTGAACTTCTGCAAAACATGGGCCTTTTTGTCATTTTCACTTTGCTTTCTTTTTATGACCATCCGGTAAATATCAACACAGTTAAAAGCTGATTGAATCAAACTGTACCAAAAAAGCAATTTTAGCTACGAATATATTTTTTGTTTATATAAAAAGCAAGAAAGTAAATGAGGCTTTAAAGAACAAATATACATATGCAAGTCAACATGAAAAGGTAATTCAATGGATTCTAATCTGGAATTTAAAAAATCTATGTATAAACACTATTCTCATCTAAAAACAGAGGACAGGGTGTTGTGGGACACATTTCTGAAAAGGGAAAAGGGACCAAAAGTGTTTTATAATTGTATGGTTTGCACATGGGAAACTTGTGTGATCAGTAATACCAAGCACTTCTTTATGACATAGTTGCATGACATACAAAAATAGACAGAGATTTTTGTCCAACCTTGCTCTCAATAAGGCTTGAGAACATGCATGATTTTAAACATATGAGTATTATCCATATTAAAAGACATGGCATACACTCTACTGATTACATTTTTTCTAAGTGTGTGTACATCTGTTTTATCAGAGGATTTTTTGCCTTTTTTGTTATTTCTTGGTTCAGCAAAATAATTTAAAACATGGTGGAGGTTGTGCCTCAGTAAAGACTGAAATGTCTTTAGCTCTTCTCTATTCAGATTAAATAAAAGAAAACTAATTTTTTAAATATGGTGATTGCTATGTTCCATTTAAAACTGTCTGAATAAATTAAATAATTTATATCTTAATGCAAAAGGCACCTATTCATTATAGAGAGCAATTGTCCTCCCTTTTCAAGATACAGGGATGTCAAATCCAGATTTGCTCTACCGAGGCTGTCTGATGCTTATCACAGCACAGGGGTGCATGTAAATACTTCTTGCAACACAAGAAACTTACCATCAGACTTGTTATCATCAGACTGTGCCACAAGCAGGATTCAGAGACAAGGTATCTATAATCATACAGGTTTGGATATATTTAGGCAGGGTTTAACTTTTCTCAAACTGTCATTTACCTTACCTACTTTTAAAACTTATCCCTGTTGCATTCCAGAGTTGCATACATAGTTAGGGAGACACGAATGAAATAAAACCACAGGTAGTTAAATGCCATCAGAAAAAGTAACTTCCTAGAAACAATTTTTTAAAAAATTTCCACACTGGTGAATAGTCCACTGTGAACCCAACAGATTATTCTGGTTCCTCTACTTTGACCTAAGAAAAGACGAGGGAATCTTTTCTTGCTCAACAGACTCCTCATGCATTTTTTCATTTTAATACCATAGATTAAAATGAATATAAAGTGCATAAGGAAAAGCACACAACACAGTCCTTTTTGTGTGTTACAGTCAGATGCGCTTGCACTTAGTGCTCCCCCTGATGTGTTCTTGGTCAGTTGTACAGCAGGATGGGCAGAGAAGATGCCAGATCCAGATCTTTTACTTCCCAGGTAATCACTGAACATCCTAGAGAAAAAAAAATTCTCCCATTAAACATCTGCCTCTGATGGGGATTTAATTTGACATAAGCTGATGAGTAAATACCTAACAAGACAACAGTGAGTACAGGTACTTACCTAGTAAATTTACCAACCTAATTTTGTTCTCCTAGCTCTCTCTAAGTCTACTATTCATGTCATATTTAGAAAACTTCGTTGCCAGAATTACTTCCTTACTGCAAGTAGAAAGAAAGAGATATTTTTAGAAGATGATTTATATCCTTTGACTCTCCACTCTGCAAATTCAATTCTTTCTGGTCCTATTCCATATGAGAGAATTAAAGATTGAGTGGTGAGATTTCACCATCCTCTCTAACAATCCAGTGCAGATTGCTGTGTTGCATTGCAAAAGTGTATGTGAAAAAAGATACACAAAAATAGAAGACAAAATGGAATTTATGACTATAAAAAGCATCAATGATGATTAAACAAGAGAGTATGCTTGACAACAATCCTAATGAAATATTTTTTCCTATGTTGGTAGAAATAAGTCCATGTGAAAGGTTACTCATAGGCCATTTAAGAGAGCATACACTTTTTTTACCCTGGATAACTGAACTAGTGCTGTGCTTTCAAAGATATTTTTTAAGGTCAGAAGTCAGATTTAATAACCTATTTTGAGTGCTGGGAATATCCAAGGTAGACCTGTTACGAGAGAAGTATATTTCACATTTTCAAAGATGGACTTGAGTGGCAGGAGCTCGTGCAGGTGGTCCCAGAGCAGCAGGGCTGGGCTCTCCCAGCCAGGTGAGGGGTGCACACAGGCTTAGAAGAGGATGCAAAGACACTGCCAAACACTTTACACTTACCCATGTGCTGCTTACATGCTTTGGCATTGAGAGCCAGCAATCTTTTCCAATGTTTCAGCAAATCTATCATGCTTGCCAACTTTTAAAATTCAGAAGTGGACTCTGCCTCTCCAGCTGCCATTTTTTAGGCAAAAAGAAATATATATCAGAAGACTCTGATGTCTACCAGGGTCTCTAAAACAAACACAATTTGAGATTTACTGTGCAAGTGCAGATGTAGTGGCTGATGTGTGGACTGCATGTCCAAATGCACCCAGATGTGTCATAGTCCCTGCACATGAGAAAGGATTGCTCTGTGCCTTAGATTACACCCAGCATTCAGAGATATTCCTTACACAGAGACAAAACATGCAAATGTAATAGAGCTGGCAAGAACAGTCAAGGCAGATCACACAGCAGAAGTTTTCTGGGTATTTCTGGAAACAGGAATTTTTCTTTTCTTCTCCTTTTCCAGGGGAGGAAATGGCACGTCTCAAAATAGAAATTTTCTTTGATATAAGATCATAAATTCTTTGACTCTTTTTGACCCCCAGTATATCTAACAGAATGAAATGCACCTAAAGATACAACCCTTGTTTGGAGGTTTTCAGCCTGAGAAGCCCAAGAAGCAATATTTTCACAGCGTTTGAAGTCACTTCAGGCAAGGAGAGAGAAGACAAGATTGTATTCAACCTTAGGTATAGCAGCAATGATTGCTACTCTTGCACTGTACTAATAAGCCTTATTACTTGTCCCAGGGCATTTCATGAGATGCAAAAATATTGGTGGGACCTTTCCTCTAAGCCACATCCCTGCTGGCACTGGGGGGTTGATACCATTTGTACCAAACACCTCAGCAGGCTGACAGGCAGTGACTTCCAGCTGGACACAACTGAGAATTTCCTCTCAACCCCCCTGCCAGGAGCACCCATCATCGCCCCTGCTGGCCCTACAAGCTTTCTCACATCCCCTATTTTATAACAGCTGGTAAAGTTCCACTTGCTGTCACATGAAAGGGAGCAAGCACATAAGAGCAAGGGCAGCAAACTGAAATGGGGGTGGTGATCAGGAAAAAGAGGGGAAAGAAAGAGGAAATTCATTAAATGAAAATCCGGCTGCTGCAAAATCTCTTAGTACATTAACCCAGCATGGGGTCCGAATCTCTGTTGCAAAGCCCTGACTGTGTCCACTGTTGCTTCATTACTATTTTATTGATTTCAGAGGGGAATATAAATCCAGAGCAGTCTGACTGCCTTAGTAAAACACAGGGCTGACAAAGTTAATGTGCTAAAAGAAGGAATATTTTGGAATCAAAACTGAGGCAAAGTGAGTCTATAATATACTGTAGTTTGTTTAAAAGACATCTCCATTTTAAATTATGCTATGTTATCATTTTCACCTTTTCCAAAGAATCTAAAGAACACGGGACAATGTAAAACTTCCTCTAAGCAGAGAAAGCAGCGCCTTGAAGACAAAGTGATTGCACAGTTTTCCAAAAAAAGGGAAAAGTTTTTAGCTCTAAAATCACTTAACACAAGGGGAGTTTATTCTCACTACCAGAATCAAATACCTCTTGAGACCTATCACAGGGGTCTTCCCAGTGATAAGTGTTAAAAATTGATGTTATAATTGGTATTGTTTTATTAACTAATAACTGGACCACTCAGAGGGCTCATTGCCAGTTTTGGAGGATGCAGTTAAAAAGAATGTTTCTGCTGGTTTATTGCCTTTGCACCCCTGGGACTGCTGAGCTCCAACTTCAAACAGAGAGCAGAATTCTTTTGCCACTCACTAAGTAGTGCATCAGCCTTGAATCAGTTAGCTGGATCCTACATATACAAAAAATTTAACACCCAGATTGTTACAAGAAAGCAAAGGAGGTTTGGCATTTTGACACCAAACACTGAGGGTTTTGTGATCATATGTATGAGTATTTCCTCTGGAAAGGAATGCAGAATGAGAGGAGTTCTTGTGGCTACTGAACTGGAGGTAAGTACACTATTTTCCATCAGTTGTTAACCTCTTCACCCTCTGCCTTTGCTCCAGATGTTTCCTTTCCTTCCTCAGACTTCTAAAGTGAAGTAGCAGCATGTGAGAAACTGCAACAGGAGAAACGGGAGGAATCCAATGTAAGAAGAGGTTCGTGCTACTTTGGGGCCAATGCTCACATCTCAGCAAATACAAGCACCTGAAATTTTATGTATTTATTTAGAAATTAAGAACAGGCACACCTGTTTGGTTATGACAGTGCACCTTTCCCATCAGGACTAAAACTGTTGCCATGTAAGGCTTAGCAAAATTCTGTAGCCAGCACAAAGGGAATAAAACAGCCCTAGCAGCACCACATTCTCTCTTCTAACAGGTTTAAAAATGTGTTAAAAAAACCCAAAACAACTTTGGAACTATTCATTTTTCTTAATTGAGGTCCTGGCAGTCATATAAATGCACATCCATTTTTTAACCTGGACAAGATCTTGGTCTCATCTACTTTCTACATTCCACTGTTTAATCACAAAGCTGCATGGAAAAACATTTGGGTTTTTCTGATTTGAATTTCTCATCCTTTATACACCCATGCTCTTACTCCAAGAAACAGAAGTTTCTATTCATATTCCCTGGACTTTTGTTTTCAGATAATTTTGATTTTCAGAACATATAATTTTACCATGTTCCCCCTGATTTGTGTATTTTTAAAATATCTATTTTTTATTACTTTTGGTGAGAAATATTTTTTAGGCTTCTGACAATTACTATTGATTTTTTTAGACTCTCTTGGCTTTGCAGTAATACTTTGAGGACAGAGGAGAGACAGAGAAAGGAGCCACACTTTAGAATTCTTCCCTGAAGGACTCTCTCATTCTCCATCCCCTGTGTAGGAAAATCTACTGAAATCTTGTGAGATTTCTTCCCTACAGCTGTATTTCAATGCAGGTTTGTATTGGTGTGTGTGAAATGATGCCCAAAAACCCCTAAAGTCAGAAGAAAAAAAAAATTAAAAAAATAAAACACCAGACAAACCTTCCAAAACTGACAAGCTGAATTATCCACACCCTGACAACAATTGTGCTTCAACAGATTCTTAATAAAAGTAATGAAAAGAATCTATATAAATTCCTTCTTGAATATTTTAATTTTAAGAACCATTAAAGAAAAAAATGC
The DNA here is from genome assembly GCA_013398615.1 of Brachypodius melanocephalos. Classification (NCBI taxonomy): domain Eukaryota; kingdom Metazoa; phylum Chordata; class Aves; order Passeriformes; family Pycnonotidae; genus Brachypodius; species Brachypodius melanocephalos. The sequence continues at coordinate 11,207,481 of VZSR01003806.1, forward strand.
AGAATATATGCAAAACCCCATAATTTAATTCTAAAAGTCTGTAAAATTAAAGAAGCAAAAATATTAAAATAAATGAAAATTGCATAACAAGCAATAAAATAATTTAGCAAATAGTTTTGTTTCCAAGGAAATCCCACATGAAATTGAAAATACAAATTAGCATAGCTTTGTAACTATTGTTCTGGTCTTAATTAATATATCATGTTATATGACAAAATATAGATGATTTCATTTATTTTAAACAGAAAAATGTGCTTATACTACATTTAATTCAGCTATTCCTGTTATCCATGGATTACCTCCATGTCCACTGCATGTAAAAATACATGTAGTGATGGTACTAAAAACTGTAAAAAGAATGAAAACTTTTCAAAATTTAAAATCTTAAAAAATCTGCAGAAATATATCCTCTGAAAATATCTTCCTAATCTTTCTTTAAATCTTAGTTATCTTCTTATCCTTCTTCTCCCCCTTTCACCCAGGGAAAAGACCCAGGAGTTTTTCAAAGATCACTACAGAAGAGACAGCTCTGCTATTAATGAAATAACTAAGTGGTTTTGAAAATGCCATTCTAAAAATCAGGCAGAAAACCTTAGATTCATTAATATATAAACATGCCTGAGTAAAGAAAAAATCATTGGAAGCCCAAAGGAATTTGGATATTGAATTTTACTGTTAAGAACTCAAACTATCAGACTGGCTAAGTGGAGAAGTGGAAACATGTTTTTAAATTTGTCTTTTTTTCCTAAATATGTATTTCACTTGATTAAACCATACAGAGTGGTGCTCATTAAGTTCTGATCTTTTTCCTATATGTAAAAAATCAGCATTTATTGTTGCTGTGTTTAATGAAACCTTGGTGATACCGCTGGTCAGGGTCAGTAGCGAGGATAAAACTTCTGTTTCCAAAGGCTGTATGTGCCCAACAAGATCTGTTCCCTGGCTAATTACATGAAAAACTGCACACAATGGCGCTCTCCTGTGTAACTCACACAACATTGCAATCCATCATCGTGGACATTGGCTCTGTGTTTGACACTTTCCAGCATGAACTGTGGTATCTGAGACCTAAAAGAAGCAGAGATTGAATGTGGAACTAAAACAAACAAAACGGAGACCCTCCCAATTTTGCGTCAAGCTGTAAGTGCAGAACAGGCTACAATGAAATGCTAAAAAAGCAGTGTAATGAAATATATATGATCCCAAGAAAAAGGATATGCCATATTTTCTTCATAAGTTTTCACCTCTTTTTCTACAGGGAATCATCTGAGCAACTCAAGCCCTAGAGTGAGGTCTAAAAACCACTGGTGTTTAGTGACCATCTGCACCAGTAGTTCCATTATCTGTGGCTGGAGATTGATTTTCCTTTTCCTTGCATGTTCACTTACCCTAATGCCCCAGAGTGTGCAATGGAGCTAACAGCATATAATGCAAAGACAGCTTTTAAGGCATCAGAAACGAAAGCATCAGGAGTATCATTATTTTCTGGCTCTTTTGTAGTAGCTTTTGGTCTAATCCTATTGTAACAGGAATCCACTGAGTGTGGCTGGGCCCCTTCTTTATGAAGCTTAAGTGCAGAGCTCAGAAGAGCTCTGTTTTCCTCAGAGGAAGGTGAAAAATTCTGCTTTATGTGGCTCCTGTATGAAGAGGGTCCAGTTTTATGTGCACCAATTTCATATCAGTTTCATACAGGACCAGTAACACAGAAGGTAACAGAGTACACTCATTCAGATTTGGAGACTGGGAACCAGAAAAATGTTGTCTAAGAGTTCCAGACCCCAACAACTCTTCTTAGTGGTGTGAACAGTACATTCAAAGTTGGGTCAGGTAGTATTGCTAAGTCATTGTCAGTGGTTACTGTAATTACTCTTAGGAAATGTTTCTTTTCTCCCTCAGTGACATACCAAGGGCCCCCACAAATACCAGGGAAAATGAACCCATTAATTGACCATATAGGAGGAGAACTGAAACTGGTGTGGCACACAGACCAGGTTCCAGAAAGGGCTTGGCACGCAGCAGCTGCCATTCTTCCGAGCAGACTGGTCTTAGCAGGACATTTTAGGCCAGATTTTTAAGAATCTGGCCCCCTATTTAGATACCTAAAATGTGATCCAAAGTCTACAAATCTGTCTCTCTGTATCTAGTCAGTTTAACTATTTAGACATTTCCTCTTTTTTTTCATGGCCAGGAAAACCCCACAAAACAAAACCATGTGAAGAGAGGAAAAGTGTGGCCCTTCAAAAGGTTACATGATGTTTCCCTTGGAAGACACATAGGAATGCAAATCTCCTTCCTGTCTGTGCCTAGAAAGTACCTCCTACAAACCTGAGGCTCTCAAATTGCTTCTCAGCCCTTCTGAGACTATAAAGACTCTTGTGTGCCTACAAAGACTGTACATGGAAGAACACACAAGAAAACAAGTATCAATTATTATGCCATTGCTCATACTGTGTATTCAAAGGGCATCATTCATCCATAGTCTCCTGCTTCATGAGAATCACACCTTAAAAATATACATTATTACAAACTCTGTATAGTATATGTATAACAATATTTCCATTTAGTGATGGAAATTACATGTGTTGCTTGAAATACAACAAAAATGTGGCTTTAGTATTGTTCAAAATTTAAGGTATAAATAAGAGTTACAAATATTAATATATTCATAATCAGATTTTCCTCCAGTTTTCTCTTCATAACATGACATAGTGATGCTCTCAGAGAACAGGGAACCTAAGCTTAATTAATTGCCTCACCTCTAAGGTTTAGAACGTGCTTTTTTTGCATTATCTTCTTGCTTTAACCATTGGCACCAAAGGACATTGGTCTGGACCTTAAATTTATATCACCTAACAGAAGTGGAGTACACAACACCCAAAAAGTTAGTGACAACCTGTATTTCTGACCCAGTAATGGCTAAAGCCTCCTAAACCAAGAACAAAGGTCTAAATCAAATCCAGACTGACCAGTACTGCCTTTGCCATCAGTGTATTTTCTCAATGTTCTTACTACATCTTAAAAACAAAAAGGAAGTGCACTTAAATTGAAAAGTTACTTTTTTTTGTTTGATAAAGGGAAAATATTTTGATTTCAGCATATATAAGTTATATGTGGAACTCCACGCCACATGTCAACGTTAGGTACATAACAGGATTTTTAAGAAGTGTAAAGTTCTGAATGGTGACTGGGAACCTCACAGGTGCATCAGACAAGATATGTAACATATATATGTATATGTATATGTATATGTATATATATATGTATATGTATGTATATATGTATATATGGGACATAAAAGAGCAAGCTATTGTTTGCTACTAACTAACAAGAATTGGAAAAAATCTGTCACTTTGGGAGGGTTGTGGCATAATTGACCATTGATTTTCTTGTACCTTTTTCTGAAGCATTGGCCACTGTCAGAGAACAGATGCTGGGCTAAGCTTGATCATTTAGTTTGATCATTATTTTGGCAATAAAATATAGCAAGCAGAGTAAAACAGATTCTTTTTAAAATAGATACTTCTACAGCAAAGAAAAATAGCAGTTACATGATACCTAAGTCAACCAAACAAAATTCCAAATTCCAATTATGAAATTAAATATTTCGATTTTGTTATGAAATTTTTCTGATGGATAAAGGACAGAAATAATTTTTGTTTATTAAGATTATAATTTCTTTCCTGGTTTTGAAATATAAGAAAATCAAATACTAAGTTTCCAAAGGTTTTTTAACCATCTGACTTGGAGCGGATATTTAAAATCAGATCCCCAATGTCCTGCATGAGTGCTTTAAGCACAACCCCAATTTCTTCTGTTAGACCTCTTCTCCTTCTGCAAATATTAGCAAACAATAGTGAAGTATTTGACAAATTTCAGTGATAAAATGTTAAATCTCCCTTTAGTTAAACAATAAAGGATCACTTATTTTTATAAAAATATTTAGTGCCCATTATCTACTAATTATCAAGTTCAATAATTTTAAACAAATTGCAAGTTTCTCCCATTTTTTCCCTTTTCATGTTTGCTGAAATTTGTACCATTCTACAATGCATTTCTTGCAAAAACAAAATATCTCTTAAAAAAACTACTAACAAATTGTATTGTCACACATGCTATATAGATATCATGTGTAGAATTTAAGATATAAAGGAATCTTTTCTTTCTTGTGTTCAGATCCTGATTTCATACACATCAATTTTAAGAATGTGGGAGGCTGTTGAAAGAGAGTAGGTTTAGGTTAGGTATTAGGAGGAAATTCTTTACCACAAGGGTGATGAGACACTGGAACAGGGTTCTCAGAGAAGTTGTGGATGTCTCTCCCCTGGAAGTGTTCAAGCCTGTTCTGGATGGGGTTCTGAGCCACTTGGTATACTGGAAGGTGTCTCTGTCCATAATGTGGAGGTTGGAACAAGATGATCCCTTATGTTCCCTTCCAACCTGGGCCATTCTATATTATCTAGTCAAATAATATTTTCTACTTAATACTGTGAGACCAGTAACTTGTATCTGAATATAGCACAACTTTTGGCAATGTTTATAGCCTTTATTTCATAAGTTCAGGAAATGCAGAATCTACTGAGAGTCTGTTGCAATAGCTAACCACTCTTCTTTCTCATATGGAAAGTATTAACACATGCAGAAGAGCTGAGATAGCCTATTACACTTATCTACTGTCTGCATTTTCAGCACCATAGGCATTGGTGACTAGCAGGTAGGAACTTACCTAACAGAGACCCTCACCCATATACGTGCTTTACAGACATTGATTAGCAAGGGGAAAGTGTCATACATGTTTCACATCAGATCCTTCCAAAAAACAGTAGGGCCTGAGAAACAGAGGATTCTTACCCTAATTACACCAGAAGGATATATCCTTTCTTCATTGAAAAAAAAAAGCGGGGGGGAATGGGGAAACAATTCCCCAGAAGTTACAGCAAGACTGTTAATACAACTGCTTGGCTCTTGTTGTCATTCACACTGAGCAATAAGAAGGAGCACTGAGGACAGCAAGGTTTACTGTATTCGCTCTCAGGACTCTGCCCCTTGCCAGACCGCAGTGAAGTTGCCATAATGTAATGTCAGCTGTGTGGTTGATTTCATACACTGCTGCCCACAGACAACCACATCAAAACAAATATGCATGCTATGGAGAATAGCACTTTGCCCTTTGTGAATTCCACAAATGCTGCTTTGCTGGTTTTGCAACCCTGCAGCTGTGTATTTTTTTTTCAGATTGAGAGGGAAGTGTTCCTGAGCCTCTCATGGCTTCCCCGTACACTTACACCAAACTGCCCAAGAACACCTTGGCTCCATCATCCCCTCAGATCCTGGAGATCCTGCATAACTTGGGAGGCTGTCCCTCATGCCAGCAGATCACAGTGCATAGTGCTCCTGCATTTCACAGCACCCCCATTCTTTGCTGTGAATATCTTTGCTGCACTAGCTATCATTTATAAAGTGGTGTGCTATATGTACATGGACTAAAACTGATCCAGAACAATTTCCTATGTGTCTTACCACTCTGGCCTCTGAAACGGAAGCAAACATGAAATACAGTGGCTGTTGCCCAGGGAAGGATCATTCTGCACTGATGACAAATGTGTGGCAGTAGCCAGGGGAGTTAGGGAATGGGAGGTGCCCAGGCTGGCAAAGCATCCCTCACTACAATTTGGAGAGTAATTACAAATTCAATATAACATATGAATACTAACTAAAATATTAACCACCTAAATATTAACTACCTAAAACAAAGTCCATGAAACAGTGGTTCTCCAAGTACAGAGATCTTCTTAAGGAGAGAGTAAAAATTTGACTGTTATGCAGAATGTCTGTAACCCTAATGAGAAAGGCCCCTTTTTCTTCTGAGACCATGTGTTTCTACATGCTTCTCTGAGGAACACACAGCTGTTTGGCTGTGTTGCCATTTTGCCTGATGAGTATTCAACTGCCTGGCAGAGTTTGTGGGCTGAGGCCAAACTTTGCTGCTCATACTGGTGTTTACTGTATTCTTTCTAAATTCCTTTTATGAACTATTTTATTGTGTATGCAATAATACTCTGCTTTGCTTGAAAGATTCCAGGAACTTTATTTTGCCTCCCCAGCCTTCTAATGTGAGGAATGCTGGTAGTAAAGGTCACATAGCCTTTCCTCTTTAATCTTCAGATGAATAAAATGTAGGAAGAAACAGGAGAGGTAGGGAAACAAGATGACAGAAATGTTGCAAAGGAGAAAAAAAGAAAATTAAACTGAAAATAAAGAAACATGGAAATGAAATAAAAAAGGCAAAAGAAAATATACAACAACAAAGTTTAAATATAGTTGTTTGCCTGTTTAAATTCTAAAATTACTCCACAGCCTCATAATAGGATTAATAGGTTTCAAAGGACTAATAATGACTAGTATGACTGAATGCCTTTAAACTGTCTCTGCTTAGTCAACCTAGGAGGACTTTCTGCTCCCCTGATTGCCATACACACGATCCTTTTCTTTGTGAGCTCTAACCTTTCATAGGTCATTTTCCTTCATGCCTTTCTCTTTGCTTCCCTTCTCTGAACTCTAAGGCTTCTCTTTTGCACCATGCTCTGAAGTCTCTTTCCCTCACTTTCTGCTCCAATTCCCCCTTCTCTCTGCTACAGAGACATAAATGTTCTGCCTGAGCACTTTACGTGGGTACTCCTGAGAACTTCCCTATGGATATGACACTAAACTCCATCACAAAGACTAAATTCTGCTAGTGTCATAACCAAATATTGCAATTTTCTCTACTGTAGCCCAGCTTTACTCACTGAGGTGTTTGCCTTCCATATCATTATTAGTCATTTGCCTTCGGCACAAATTTTAATTAGTTGGATGAAGCAGAGAAGGTCTACTTTTACTCAAACCCTGCTGCCTCACAATCAAATATAAGGTCTCATTAAATTCCTCTTACAACACTGGGTTTGGTAGCTTCCTTATCTCTAGCAACCAGGCATTTCCCACAGTTGGTATTAAGTTCACTTACGACCATTGGTAAGAAATGCTGAAGTCAAATTGCATATTTTACATGTGAAAAATCACATACTGAGCTCAGTTCTCTCTGTACTCTTAATCAAGCTTTGCTGATTGCACAAAAGTCTTCCCTTTTCTGGCATTCATTCATTTTCTGAAAGTCTCAGCAACCATCTAAATCTTTAAAGGACCAACCTGGATGGGTAGGAAAATGACAGGCACATGGGACAACCACTTCTGAACCAGGATTCAAAAGGTCCCTATCCTAACAGGAGAAGAAGCAGATGTACCCCCCATTCACTTCACTGAACTGAGTGTCTGGACCTTTTGGTTTTCCTTTCCCAACTCAGCAAACTTTCAAAACCATTTTGACGGTAGATGTGGCTCTTGCTTTTCCTAATAATAATTCTTCTATTTTGTTGCAATTTGTTTGTTTAACTCTTCATGCTTTTTGCAGTTTATGAACTAATGCACAATTCTCCTTTTGCCGCTCTTAAGATTCCTTAAAAACAAATATATCAGGTTCATTGAGAATCCCCAGGAGCTAGGTAGCAAGTAGATGGTAGGTTCACAATGTGACAATTCACACAGTTCTGCTTAATGTGAAATCAAACTCAGGACACTGGAGTTAACAGTTTACAGGGTCTCAAAACTGAGCTACACAGCTCCTGAGGAATGAGCTGTAACATCCCTACATCCAGCTCAGGAAGCCTGTCAGCCTTAGGTTGTGGAGACCTGGAGCATATGCAAACGAGAAATTATTCTGCCCTGCCTGGTCTTTATATTCTTCCTCCTGGGGTGGGACCTTTGGACCTCAGCCATTACAAACCCATTTATATTCTGAAGCTTTGTTCTATCCTGGATTCCTCTACACATTGGGGATTCTCAATTTTTCTTTCAGCCTCTTCCCAGATACATTGCATTGACCAGCATGTTCAGGGATGTTGGGAAGATTTTGAATTCACTTCCTAGCATTGATTCTGCCTATAAATCTATGTATAGATCTTGAATGGACTTTCTAGGGGTATTTGTTAATAAACAAGTTGTCTCATTGACTAAAATGCCATGAGACTTTCCTTGTAACTTAGTAAACTGGTAAATGTCTGAGCAGTTTGATTGAGATAACAATCTCTGAGAATAATTCTGATGTACATTAGGTATTCTTTACGCTAATTTTCTAATATTAGATGTAAAATACAAATATCACCACCCTTAACTGATGACCTGACAGCATCAGTTTCCTCCATGTGTACTTACTTTTCTTAATGCTGCATTAGAGTAGTACTTTCCCTTCCCTTTTTAAAATAACAGACAAATTTCTGAGCAAACTTAAACTAAAACAATTTCTAAGCTACTTGATAGTTCTAACTACTTGATAGTTCTTTTCCTAACTAAGCAAGTGTCTTGGGTTGCAATGCAATATATAACCAAAAAGTGGACAGCAAGCTAAGCATTTATGCAGGAGCCTTAGCAAAAAATAATAATATTAAAAAAACCCCATATGTTACTTTTAAGGACAGAGGTTTTTCTATGCCTTTCCATACTTAATTTCCACACCAACTACAAATCAAATCTATATAAATGTACAAACATCATTACAAAATCAAGGGGGTTAACACACGCGGAAATTATAAATCCTTCTCTAGAAGCAGTCAAATGACTCAAAGACCACTGATAAAAAGAAGACATTAAAGGCAGCACATCCTTGCCATACACCAACAAGATTTTCCCTGCTGGGTGACCTACCTCAACTAACTGTCAAAAAGAATCCGCCTCAAGAGAATGTTTTGCTTATAGATTTATAAATGTTGACAATAATCCTAAATGGATGCTAGGGGAATTGACAAATTTCAACATTTTTCTTGATGTATGTGTGTCTGGGGGAACTTTGGAGGGCCCAACATTCATTAAAAAGGAGCAAGCTATTGACAGCTGACAGGGAAAGACAGGTAGCATAGCTAGAAAAGTAGAAGCTATTTGTTGACATAAAATTCTGAAGCATAACCTAATAATCTAGTATTTTCTTTGACTGTTGTTTCTAGGCTCACTCAAAGTGTACAGACCATAGAGTCCCGTGTACTTAGTGAAACAATAAATCTGCTTACTCTATAAATGGCTTTATTGTCAAAATTTGAATGCTCAGGAAAATAATGTGAGCCAGATTAAAGCTGGAATTAGTGCTTTAGTAAGGATCTGGGGGGCAGCTGAGGGATGTATTTTTGTTTTTTCTGTGTATGAATACAGGGCGGGTGTTTCCCTTAGAGGTCACAGCACATGTTAAAACAGTATCCTCTGGAAGAAAAGAGTTCTGAGGTTTTCCCTGTCTTCTTATCTTGACAGAAGTGAAAAAAAGGGGAAAAACAATAAATGAGGAAACTCAGATTTATTCTAACTTTATGTTTGATTGTGAGCTAAATTGTTGCTGGGACACTGACAGGGAAACTTGAAAAATTTATCCAGGAGTCTGAAGAAGAGGTTTGATTAATTTTCCTTGATAGTGTATTAATTACAACTAGCTTTTCTACCTAGCAGCCTTCCACTTAAATCTGATTTGATATTAAGTGAACACTAGAAAAATATGGCAACCTGAGATATTTTTATGGATTTCTTTTGAAGTGAAATAAATAAAAATAGTGAAAAATAGAATGGCAGCTACTTTTGTCCTATTGAGAAATAGTATTTTTTTTTTAAATCTTTAGAGATTGATTGCTGGCACTCTATAATCCAGATTACTGTGAGTGTGTTTGCAAGTGTGTGTTTGAAAAGAGTGATATTCTCACACGGTTATTTTGCTAGGATGGAAATGTCAGCACATGACTTGTCTCCTACTTCCTACTGCCAGAGGTCACTTAAAAGCAAATTTTACAGTATTTTATTGAATTCAGTTTTAAACAAAGGTAGCAACAGGTCCTGCAGCACCCCTGGGGGCCATAAGAACACATTTATTTCCTCTCTTCCACATTACCCCTTGTCTCAAGGAAAGTGATTAAATAGCAGTAGAAGCCACAGTAGTAATGTAGACTGTGTCTCATTATAGGAAGCAGCATGGATAGAGACTGATCATACTTCTAATCTTAGAAGGCAAAATAAAAGACAACAATGTAGTTATTTAGAGAGGAAGGAAATTGAGAACAAAAAAAAAATTGTTGATTCTGGCCAACATCATATAGAAAGTCTATGCAAATCTGGGAAATAACTCAGATCTTTGGATCTGTTTTTTGATGCTTTCTCCTTGTGCTGCTCCATTCTTTCTTCTTGTTTTACTCCACCCTACATTGTATTTCTGACAAATATTAATAGAATTTCTGTGTCCACTTCCCTCCACCAGGGTTAATACTCTACTCAGGCTGACCAGAGGTCTTGCAGCTGATATTCAGTGGGACTTTCACAGTAATGTGCAGCAGAAAGAAACTACATACTGTGTTTCTTTTCTTCCTTTTTTTAAATTTTTCCTGAGACTTTCTCCTCTATCACAATAATTTCTGTGATGTTTTCCTGTTTTTATCTGTTAACTATGTGTCAATAACTAAAAACAGTATTTGAGCAAAAGCCCTACCAAATCTTGACCTTTTGTTGGTGAGGCAATAACGAGTTTTTGAATGGAGCCCCAGATGTCTTTTTAGGATGTACTGTAAACTTACATTTAATTTCCTGTCTGCTACCAACCCTAGTCCATCAGTATTGCCCTTGCTTTCACAGACTTCTATATATCATGGAATATTTGTATTTTGGATTGTTTTCCCCAAGAAGCAATAGCTTCCATTTTACAGGCTGACACTCAACATAGTGCAACACAAACTTATAACTTTATATTTTTTTCTGTGTTATTTTTCTGGTTTCAGCAATGAATTTTTCCTTCATCGTGAGTGTACATATGGAGACTCATTGTAAAGAAACGGTCATCATCATTTGAGAGTAAAATCATTCAGGAGTAAAATCATTCAGGAGTAAAATCCCAAATTCCTAGTAGGTGGGTGAAGTGCTTTTCTTCTGTCACCACTGACCCATCCATCCCTGTATCCTGTCGTCAGACATTGAGTTCAGAGGCACCAAGGTACAACCAGGCTCAGCTGCCCATTCAGTTAAATGGAACCTAATGAGTTCTCAAATGGATGGATTTTCATGAAACTCCTGGCCTCAAGAGGAAAATGAAGCTTTTAAGAAAAAAGATATTGGAAAGGTTTTGTGTGTGTGTGTGTGTGTGTGTGTGTGTGTGCATCTGAGAAAAATTTATAATGAGGCTTTATGCTTCACCTATTGTGTTAAGTTGATAAGCTCTCACTGACTGATATATTTTTATTACTGCATCTAACACACTCCATTCAAGAGAACTCTGTCTCTTCTACAAGATGATACCCATCTCACCCTTCAAAATTAGACCTCTGATTTAAGATATTACTTCATTACCTGCAGAGGACAAAAAATATCCTCATTTGAAAACTGGTGAACTACCTGCAGTGTCTGCTGGCCATCACTGACTGTCCCAGGTTTGAGCATTTCCCTTCTCCTGAAGAAGCCTAGCTTAAACCAGGTAAAACAGTGTGAGATGTCTCCCACCAAACTGAGTGTTTGCTCTTCTTAACCAAAACATTTTTTCATTTCACCAAACTCTTTTATCTTTGATGGTATCCTAATTTGCCTCTGATAGCTAACAGTCACTGGGCTACAGCCCCTGAAGCCCAATGTGAACCACTTCCTTGCTCCCACAAAATTAATTTCAGATGTTGTGTAGCTAAATGACATAAGAAATCATCTTCATTATGGGTGTAATTCATTATGAGAGGGCTAACACAAGGATCTCAGTGTCTTTTCAAGGCTCACATGGGCCAATAGGGCAGGACTTCACCTGGAATGAAGAGATGTCTGAATAGCTATACCAGAACCAGGCAGCATCTGTGTATGAAGCTGTGAAACTGCAGCAGGCCCCCAGCCCCATGTATTTTGGATCTTAGAGGAAGCCCTTTGCCTCTGCTTTCACTGCCAGGAAAGTTTGGACACTTAAGCATTGGAATTCCATATTCCAAATTTTAAAAAGATAATCAATGGCAAACCTTTTTTGTAGCTTTTTTTGAGGAGAGAACACGTTACAATCATTTGCAGCTCTATGATCCAGCTTTTAATTCCTATCTCTCATTTCCTACTCATGATATCTTGGCAGCAGTTTCTGCTCCAGCAGGTATTTTTTCCTCCCTCTCCCACTCCTTCTGAAGTCTCTACATGTGCCAGGAAATGAGCAGGCACTGCCTCCCCCATGCCCTGCCCCTGGGGCAAGGCACCCCGGGCCAAGGGTGAGGAATGAACCCCAGGAGATTTCCTGGTGATTACCAAAGGTGAGTGATGGAAACGAGGGAACACCAGAAACGATTGCAGGAAACAGATATCATTATCTTTGCTAGTTTGTCACAACAACAACAGTTACCTGGGGCACAGCAGACATTTTACTTCACATAGCAGCTAATTATCAGAGACCAGCGGTACAAATACTGACAGCAGCTGTAGCCTGTGCAGAGATCAGCCCTGGCTTGTGTTCTTTCCACCCACTATCTCTTCCAGACCTGGTTTGTAATTCAGGTTATATCACTTCAAAGAATTTGACCTTCCTCTCTGTCATCCAGCTGCAACACACCGAAGCAAAGGCAATGGGTTTACATTGAAGTGGAAGAAAAATCAGTTCAGAGATTTGAATGCTCAAAGGAAATAGCTTTTCCTCCTTAGAAGATCATTCCCTATGTACAGCTAAAGATTGCTGCCTGCAAGCACAGATGATCCATTTCTTCTACACACATAAAGGAATGATTTAGATCCTGCACAAGATATGCTTTTTACTTATTCAGCAGAATTATTTTCAGGTGAACATGCTAGGTATCCATTGCTGCTGCAAACTAAAATAGAAGTGTTAATGTCTTGGATTTAACTGATTCAAACACTGCACTAACAAACAAATTCCACATTTCTGGGATTCACATGGTGAACAACTAGCAGGAAAGTTGGAAGCAACACAACCTGCAGAAACAATGGAAGTATCACAAAAACACCTTGTGGGAGAGCAAGGAGGATGAATGCTGTAGAGCATTATCTGTGGCATCTTTAATATAGGATTTTATTTAAATAATTTTTTATTCCATTACTTTTTCTCATTACATAACCCAGCACAAAAATGAGACAACTGCATGAGGCTTTTCCAATATCTGCTGAATTACTGAAATATGCCAATACCCTCCTGAATGCTGTGACAGAAGAGTGAAACTTTCCTCAGTGTGCAACTTCTACATGCAGAAACAGGAATGTTGACGTACATCTAACACAGAGACTCCTGAACAGCTGCCTGTGGGCTGCTGCTGCTCCACATCATCACCTCTGACCTGTAGACACAGGTCCCATACACGGTGTTTCAACTGAATGCTAGAGGTGCACCATCATTTTTGCTGATGACTGGCATTCTTTCAGAATTCTAACAGTTTGGGAATAACAATTTGAGACCTGTCACTGATCAGCTGTGAGCAAGATGCTTCACCTCTGTGTGCCTTTGTTTCCCTTCCAGCACCATCTGCTTTGCCTAATTAAAGCGAAAGCTCTTCTCTGTAAAGACCTTCCCTTCACAGGCATCTGTGAAATGCTTTTCACAGTGCACCTCCGAATTCATTCAGGACACAGAGCTGCCAAGCTAACATTGATTACTGCTATTAACGATCTCTGTTTTAACTTGTCAGCCATGACAGCAGTATTACTAACAGCACAGGAAACTAGAATCTTAAGAAGCAAAAAAAACAACCGAAATTTAACAGGAAAAGGACTCTGTGTTCTGTTTGGGATACTGCCCTTTCAATCAAATATGAAAAGAATCCTTAGATCCAAATGTGTATGCTAAACTATAATGATCTTCTGCAGATTGCTGTGGAGTGTAGCAACCTCTGGGTGTGTAAGATATTTCAAAGCACTTTGCTTCTCAAAGCATCATTTTTCATACAGCCATTTGCATACAGTTTTGCAGCCTTGTTTTTCATGGATTTTTCAAAATGCTAATTTTTGCCTACTCTGCTATAATCTGCTTAGAGTTTGGGTGGGATCTTACATGAGGGATGCAAGGGATGTGCAGAAGAAATCAAAGGCAAAGGCTGTTGCCTAGTTTTAGCTGCAGAAATAAAGCTGTTTTAACGCAACCCTAATTACAGTTTTGTGGTGCTTTGTCGAGCCCTGCTGATAAGTTTCCGTGGTAAACAGCTCTTTATTGTTCTTTCACATTCAGTCACCATGGCAACTAGCATTTTAGGGTTTGATCCTGAGAGATGCCAAGCACCTGCTTCTGTGACAGTATCTATGGGAGAGGAGACATCTTATAAGATCAGTCCTTTCAATGACAACAGATTTACTACAGGAAAAAAATATTGATATGAGGGGGGAAATAAGCTTTTGATGTGCCTTTTTGGGAGGAATTATGAAAAAAAAATCACAGGTAGTGCCTGGCCCCAGTCATACCTTGCAAATACAAACACTGTTGCTCGTGGGTGTAGTGCAATACAAAACAACGTTAAACTCACCTCATTCAAACAAAGCAAAGCAAAAGCAAAGCAAAGCAAAACAAAACACAACAGAACAAAACGGGGAAAAAAAAAAAAAAAGGCCTGATGAGCCTAAGGATCTAACTCCAAAGGAAATGCAGGTCAGAAACAGAGCCTCAGAATGTCACTAACAAAATGTCGGGAAGATGAATTCCCTTTCGTTCATTACCAAATCCTTCACTGCCTTCTTGTTCTAAAAAAAAAAAAAAAAAGATATTGCTTGGGAGGTCAAACTCAGGTGATAAACAGCTGAGCAAATTCTCTCTTTTAGCTTCTGAAAAATCCCTGAGGGACTCTCTTTTGTCTTTTCTGCTTATGCTGACCTCAAGCTGTTGGTCAGAGCCTGGAGGAATCACTCAATTTAGCAAAGAGTAGCGCTTTTTTTTCCCTGTACAGCTCCATTTCCTCTGAATTTATCTTGATGTCTCAGTAGGAAGATAGAAGGTTTGTGTCAGCAGTTAGCAGATAGCTTGAATGTAAGCAGGTGTGAACATACCAATTGCTTCCTTATCTGATGCTGCCTGGACGCGTTGGAGCTGAGCAGGGAATGGTTTTCCTGGTCCCTGAACAGGTCGGAGCTGAGCAGGGAATGCCTTTCCTGCCCTCCGGTCCCTGAACACGCTGGAGCTGGGCAGGGAATGGCTTTCCTGGTCCCAGAACAGGTCGGAGCTGAGCAGGGAATGCCTTTCCTGCCCTCTGGTCCCTGAACACATTGGGGCTGAGCAGGGAATGGCTTTCCTGGTCCCTGAACGTGTTGGAGCTGAGCAGGGAATGGCTTTCCTGCCCTCTGGTCCCTGAATATGTTGGAACTGAGCAGGGAATGCCTTTCCTGCCCTCTGGTCCCTGAACGTGTTGGAACTGAGCAGGGAATGGATTTCCTGGTCCCTGAACAGGTTGGAGCTGAGCGGGGAATGGCTTTCCTGCCCTCTGGTCCCTGGGCCAGCTGCGCTCCCACGTCGTCCCCTTCTTCAGCTGCCGAGCCAGCCCAGGGCTGCTCCTCATCCTCCCGGGCCGGCTCTGCTGCCCTGAGCAGCGCTGAGAGCCAGGGGAAGGCCATCAGCTGGAGGGCAATGCTTCTGTTTTTCCCGCTTCAAAATTTTGGCCAGGGGTTATTCTGTGAAAATGCAGACCCCCATCTGAGGGGCGCGGTCACCCTGGTCTTCATTAGCGCGGCAGGAGCGGGGCAGCCCTTCTTCAGTGACATCTCAAAGGGAGTGAGTCACCTTTAGGTGCTTTGATATATTGTTAAATTCAAAAAGGAGAATGCTAGGTCTATATTTGCAAGTCACCTCAATCATTGGCCCAGCTAATTAGAATGGAGAAGTTGTATTCATGTATGTACAACATTGCAAATTTGGGGATTTTGTTTTCAATTAGCCCTCAGCCAAAAAAAAAAAAAAAAAAAAAAAAAAAAAAAAAAAAAAAGGTTAATAAGATCATGCTGCATACAAGAAGCAGTTTCTTACAAGCATATTTGTTGTTCATCTCTGCAAATATGCACAAGAGAAGAAACCAATTCTTCAAATGACAATTTGGGGAAGCCTTAACTGCAATCTTAGCATCTTGGCATTGCTATTAATGGTAAAGTTATGGTGAGAATCAAGATTTTTATGGCTTAGACTTTAAAAGGCTTTTCTCAGAACAGTAATTATTTTTATTTTAATTTTTTTTCCTTCCTTTCTTGTTTTCAAAGCCCAGGTATAACAACAACGGAAAGGAAAATAAAGATTAAGCAATGGCAGAATTGAAATGAAGCAATATAGGTTACAGACAAATCATGGGACATGGTTTAGTGGTGGACTTGGCAGTGTTAGCTTAACAGTTGGACACGATTTTACAGTTCTTTGCCAACACAAATGATTCTATGATTCCTTCTGATCTGGGTCTACCAGTGATGAATATTAGAAAGTGTGTCACCATTAAAAATGAGTACTTTGAGATAAATAAGTCACACAGTTGCCTACTAGACTACATGGCTGTAGAAGTTGAGGAAGAAAAAATATCTCCAGACTTACAGCTAAGGCACAGATAGGTCCTGGTTCTATGAAGGAAACTATGTCTAAAAAACTAGCAGAGAGTATATTCTGGAATATTTGTTGTCATCCAGGGTTATCATTAAGGGACTGAGTTAAGATTCTTTAATATATATGGGAAGACTCTCTTCATGACCTTTAGATCAGGAAAATTTCACAAGAAATTAGCTGACAAAAAGTCCACTGATCTTTCTTCTGTCACCTACCTCACAAGTAAAGCAATATGTGTCACTATTTAAACAAAATTCATAAAGTGCAGCCCTGAAAGAGATGAAATCCAGTGTTAAAGATGATGATGGAATTAGGTACAGTTTAGGACAGGAAGGACAGGTTGGTAGCAAAAGATGTGCTATTTTACACGTTGCTAACTTGTGGGTCAGCTGCTGATGGTCAAGTTCTTCCCTCTTCATTAAACTTGTTACAGACTGAAATATTATTCATGTCAATTAAATGACTGGAAAAGCTACATATACAATGTACTCACAGCAAAACTGAGCATTGGAGTGGTACTATTAAATACAAAATAAAACAGGACTTAAAATTACTTTTGCCTCATCTTCCAGTAGAGAAATCCTTTTTCATGGAGCAGGATCACCTACATAATTAAGCCTGATGCTGTAATGTATCTCTGCTAGAGAGTGTACCACCACACACATTAATCCTGCTGCAGCACTGTTCTAGGGAAGGATGGGTAGGGATTCATCCATCTACACACAGAACAGTCACCCCAGGGTCTCTCTCTACCAAAGAAGATTGGCCCTTCCATCTTATCCTTAAGCAGACTTCTAAAATAGGTCCAGGAATGCCCAGACTTGCCCTTTTGATTCAAACAGGAGCCTACAATATGCAGAGATTTATGCATCAAATTTAGGACAGACAATTTTTGCCCTGAATATCTAGTCAAGGCTCTTTACAGTTTGGAACTAATTTTTTTCTTGTATTTTGAGCTTGTGCAATATCTAATAGACCTTATTTCTAACCCAGGACTAGTACTTTAGCTCACTTGTGCAAAATAATACTTAAAACTTAATGCTGTTTCTTGCCCAGTAGATTCAGGTGGATTTTGCCTCAGTGCAAAGCTACACTGAGACAATTCATTTAACAGGTATAGTCAGTCAGTATTAACACTTCACAGTCCCTGCTCAAGTCTTTTCCAGCCACAACTGCTCTTGTTTTCTCCCTTCATGAATGTTATTGCTCTGCAATCGTTCTCTGTAGAAGGTTGCAGCAGCAATCTGTAAATTCTTTCCAGGCTATTACTGTGTCCAGGCACAGCCACACCTAAAAGGAGGCTCCAGGATTATACCCAAGGATATAAATAAAAATAGTTGTAATGCAGTGGATATCAGATAATTTAAAGGTATGAAGTCCAAAGGTTCATTGTTGTAAGTGTTGCCCAAGTCCTTCTGTACTTATTTCAGGCTGTGCACTTACACTTTTTTTCACATCCATTTCCCCATGCAGTGAACCGAATTCTTAGACAAGGTAGAATCATCATGTCACCAGTGCATATGTGGGCTTGAGTGTTCACATTTCTTTTGCTTCTGCTTTCTCTCGAAATACATGTTTATGCCAAGCTGTAATTCTGTTCTAAATGTCTGGGGGGTGTGTGGGGAAAGGCCAATTTGCTACTTGGAACAAGTAAATGGCCAATATTTCCACTAACCCAGTAGTTAGCAGAGCTATATTCTGAATCTTTTGCCAACTTTCATGATCAAACTGTAGCAGTAGATTTAGTTCTAAATACCTTGTCTTTACTCTGTGCAAATTAAACACCAGCTGGATGTGTGAGATACTGAGTGACATCCCCCTCCCCAAGAACATGACCCAGCACTTGGAGAGGAAAAGAAAGATAAAAAGGAAAGGAGACAGAGCTGTCCTGCTGTTCTGTAACACGGAGGGAACCTCACACAGCAGGTTGCAATCTGAACTGTCCCATTTCATTATGCCATTGAGGCAGGCTCCTGCAGTGCATTAAGGTTTTAAAATCATTTAGGAAATATGAAGATACATTGTTATGAAATCATTTCATTAACTTCAAAACCAATTTTCTGATGTCTATTTTTTAACATAATAAAGATTGTCTTTCACTGGCGGGGACTGACAAGTGTATATAGACTGAATTTTTGTAATAATACAATTAGTATGGAAATGGAAATGGACTGTAAATAATACTTAGGGTGATCTTTTATTCAGCACATCAAGGAATCACACAAAAGCTTGCTCAGACTGACTTCCATGGATTACTAAAACCACACAAAATTTATCCACAGAGAATTTTTCATGATCAGCCTAAAGTTATATCTAACAAGGATTTATTCATAATATACTCTCAGTTCATCTGGTTAATTTTTGTTGAAATAAAATGAAAACCTTGAAGACACATTTACATATAGAAAAAAAATGGTTATCAAATAAATATTATCTGAGTAGTGTCACGCAACCTCTATTTAGCAGAAGAATGTATATATGTATGGCAAAAGCAGCATGAGTCATATCTGTGTCCGTACAGCACTGCAAAACAACAACAACAAAATTATTCAGAATTCTAGATTCAAAAATCTACCTATGGAAACTTCTCTGTGATCTCAAGAAGTGAAAACAGAAAAGAAAGCTTTTCTTATTTTGCCTTGAAAGTAGTGATTAATTACTTTATATTTATTTTAAAAAATAGTCAAGTAATAGATGACTAATTGAATTTTTTGTAGCATTTATTTGCATTTATGGCAAAAAGTATATGCTGTTGATGCTAATCAGAACATCCTGCAATGCATGCATTTTTCTCAAAGTACATAAGGGAACTTTCTTTTGTTTTTTTTATCTTTGAGCTTTATTTATCTACGGGTGTTTTTTACAAGTTAAAGGCAAATTGAAAATGTCTTTAGGTGTGAAAATCAGTCAGAAACCTCGACATATACTACCTAAATACTGATGAAAAATATAAAAATGTCTTTGGAACTTCATTTGTGTTCTCACCAAGAAGCTGTGAAGAAAAGTTACTGGAAAAGGGAAGCTTTTAAGGAGCTGTGCACTTGCATCCTCTCATCTTTTCAGGATACTGTAGATTATAAAAGACCTGTATTTAGACCACCTTATGACTAGATGTTTTTTGAATTTCAAACAGCTGGAACTTAGTCAACATTTTCCTCTATCAAAAGTGGTTTAGAAGCTGGGCCCCTGTAGGGGAGCCACATGTGTGGTGAATTCCTGTAAATTACACAGTCATTTTTATTCAGGAACAAAGAAACAGACCTTCAAAAACTTAAATAGTAATAAGAAGCTGAGTACATCTTCCCATTCCCTTCTTTCCCTTCTGTGTACACTAGATATTTCCAACACTCAACTGAACTCATTAAGGTTTTCTTTGGACTTTCCCTGACACATCCTTGAGACAATCTATGATAGAACTTTCTGGAAGCTGCATTTTGGAGTAGTTATGGGTGTGACAACACTGAATGAGCACTGCCAACAATATCTTTTCAAGGCCAAAGTCTTCATATTGAGGGTCCATCCTTCAGGGATAGCTAACTGTTTTAACTGGCTTTAACCACTGTCCTGAACTGTTGATCAAAAAATAGTAACAATAATAATAATCTTATTTTTTTTTGTCTTCTTCAAAGGAAAATTTAAGGAAGGAAAAAGAAAAGCAACTGTGTTGAGAAAGGAGGTTGAAAAAGAAAAAGAAATTGAAAGAAACAAAATTAACAATTGCATCAAGAAATTCTAAGGAAACAGACTTTTTAAAGTATTTCGTTTATTATATCCACTGAGCATTTTTTTTAATTAGGGTTTTTTCAGTAATTTGGATTAACTGGGAGTGCTAGTATTGGAGGGAAAATGCAAGAAACAGAATACACATAGGTTTTATTTTATCAGTAATGGCATTCCATCTAGGAACTGCCATTTTCAAACAAATCCAAAAATAAATGAAAACAGTATATTTTACTATACTTTCATGGTTACATCAGTATTGCTATAAAAGTGTCTCACACAGAAGCTGATTTTTGAAGCTGATTCTTTTTCCTCCCGTATAGAATGTGCTTGGTTTAAATAAGTTAATATCACTACAGTTGCATTTGCTTTCTTTTTTGTTTGTTTGAAGTTTTTTGTGGTTTTGTGGGGATTTGTTTCTTTGTTTGTTTTGTGAAGATGAGGGTTAGGAATATGCAGAGAAAAATAAAACCAGAAAAGTAGCTGAAAAGCCCAACACCAACTCAACAAAGATTTACCTGTGAATTGCAGGGCAGGGAATGAGCAGCACTTTCTTTGATGGGATGGTTTTTGCAGTCTGTAAAGTTCATGGATTTAAATACTATGGTTTGGAAACTAACACCCCAAAGAATTTCTTTTGGAGACTAGTGAACTCCTACATAAAAAAAAAAAAAAATCATCCAAGAATTTGTTGATTATTTAGGTAGGAATCATCTACAGTAGAAATTCTTCTCAAGATGTTGATTATGAGAATTTCCTGTCCGAGAAAGGCCTTTTGTCTCCCACTTCTTTTACCTCTGCAGTGGTCTTTGGTCTTTGTTATACCTTAGCTGTTTGCCATGGAATGAATCTTTGATGTTAACTACTGTTGATCTGTCTTCTTTGACCACGAAGGAATTAAAGCAAGGTGAGGTGAATCCAATCCTTTGTGTGATTAAACTGAAGACATTTCCTTTGTCTCCTTTTCCCCTTTCCCCCCCACATTTAGTTGTATTACTGAAAAAAACCCAATTGCTATATTACAATTATTGTCAATTATTGAGGTTCTGTGTTGTACTATCAATGATACATATACTTTGTAATCTTCAGAATAAAAGCTGTTGCTGAAAGATGGAGAGATGTAGTCATGACAGTAGGGAACATTAAAAATAAATAAGTAAAAATAGATATTATGTACAGGAAAAAATATCAAAAATATTTTTGACAAAAAGGAGAAGCAAGGCACTTTCTATGCTTATCTCAGGGGGATTTTAATACTTTTTGATTTGGTGTACATCATACTTCAAGCACAGTCATCATTTCTCATTGAAAACCTCATTGAATCCTGGAGGTCTGTTACCAATCAATAACAAACCAGCTGGCACGATTCCCTGGAGGCAGCCATGGTCACAGCCCTCCTGGCAGCCAGGAGCTGAGGTGGTGAAGGCATTGCTTGTTTCAGCAGCTGAAGAGGCAACAGGGAAGGTTCACAGTGAATTCCAAGTCCCACACTCGGCTGCCGGCTGTAGACGAGAGCACTCTAGAAGGGAGTCAGGCACATGACACTGTAATAGAGTTTTCAGCTTTGTCTGATTGCATTGCCAACATCATACATATTGAAACACTCTGGCAGCTTCCTAGTGCTCACAGTGAGGAACCTGAACCTTTTGACCTCAAACATCTTATTAAAGCCTTTGCCGGACTGTGTCTCTGCAAGGGAAAAACCAAGAAACTACTGGACTTTTCTCCTCTATAATTCATTCAAGTAGGCCCTTGCTGAGTAGAGGACCTTGGCTTTGATGTTAAAGTCTCCTAATTGGAAGGAAGTGAAGTGTTAGCCTGTCAGGCTATTAGTCTCTCATCAAATACTTTGGAAGGTATCAGAACACTGAAGTTCTCACACTAGTGCAAAGAGAGCATGGAGTGGCCTGTTTTTTGTTAAAATGTTTAAACTTTGCATCTGTCTAACAATTTCCCCCCAAATTTAATATAAGTAGAGTTGTTCCTTGATATTTCTTTCCTTTTATCTGTACTTTTTCCTCCCAGAGCCTCCTTCTTTTCATTGCCTACAGCATATCAACTCCTGTTCGTAGGAACATGGGGGATAACTGGTGTAAGCTATAAAGTCTAGGGATTCATATTACACCGCTGATTCAAACCCAGGTATTTTGTGCCTAGTGGGACTTACCTCTTTGTTGTTTGACTGTGAAACACCTACTTCTGTGGTGGTTTTCATCCCAGGAAAGTCACCTCTCAGGATGTCCTTACAAGACGCAAAGCTAAAATCCAAATAGTTCTGAAGGATGGTTTTGTTCTAAAGCCTCAGCACAGGTCCAGGTATTTGCTCAATTTATAGTACTTATTTGCATTCAATCAATTTGATCTTAAAAATATGTTGTTGCTTTCCTAATTTCCTAATTTCCTAATTTTCCTAATTTTCCTAAACTGGTGTTTTTTCTCCATTACAGATTGGGTATCCAAACATGAGGATGGTGTGTTTCTGTTTCAGGCAAAGCAAACTAGGCCAAAACTAGTGTTGAATGGAGTCAAAGTCTTGCAGAGATCTGAGTCTATTCCTTCCAGGACCATGCAAAGTTGAATTCTGTGTGATTTCTATCCTTTTAGTTGAAAATAGCATCCAAAATGTCACAGTGAAGGAAATCTGTGAAAAAATATAAAGTAACTACCTGAAAGGAAATTACTGAATTGCTAATGCACACCCTTTGGAGTTATAAAGATAGTTATTTAGTCACATCTGCTCTATTTCTTAGTTTACAGCATGAGCCTAAAGAAATTTTGTGTATGTGTTTCTGTTCTACAAAGTTTTCCATATTTTGATTCGCTTAGTAGCAGACTTATGCAAACAAATTACCTGTGGCATTTCATGCATATCTTCCATAATGCTAAGTTTCCTTTTGTTTTGCAAGATTATATCCATATGAAAGCAAATCTAATGCATCTGTGCCCTTACTATGCATGTCTTTTTCCTGGCTGAATATGACCCTGTTCTTGTACAATCACAATTGTTTCTTTTTCATGCAAGCGTTTGAATGGTAATCAAGTCTCTCACTTTAGCCCACTCTTAGTCCTGGCAGCACATTCATCTGCTTTTGGATGGGTCAGGAGTTTTGTCTTTTAAAACTTTGTAAACTTTCCTTCCATTGTTTCATTTCAGTGATCTTGTTAACTCCTTCTGTAAGCCATTCCTGTCTCTGAATGTTTGGTCTTTTATCATTAAATATTGTAAAGTTTCACACTTCATAGTTATTTTTTTGACCCTGCTTTTCTTATTTGGAAAAAATTCTTTTATTCTTTGATGGTTTAAGCAGTAAGGCCCAAGCACCTTCTTTCACTTTAGTAAGTTTGGTCACTCTTTATCTATCCAAGCTCCAAAGATATCCATGGCATGTCACCAAATATGTGTGTTTCACAATGAAGGTGATTTACCTGTCTGGGCTCATTACAAAAATCCTCTCAACAATTCTCTTCCACCCAGTTCAGCTGACCAGAGGTCTGGGTGCAAGAGATAATGACTTCATTATTTTTGTCACTTTTTGCATCATCCTGAGTGAGAATTTAGTTGAATTCAGCTTATTGTCATGTGTTTTGTTCTCTCTTGACATTAGATATTGATTTAGTTTGGACTTTTCACAGAATAGGAACACGAAAACCAAACATTGTTTTATTCACATACCTACTTTTTCAGACAGATTTGATTTGTGTTTGGGTAAGCAACAAAGAGCATTTACAAGCCACTGCCTGTGGTATTGCAAAAATGGGAGAACATTTACCAGGTTCCCAGCTGTGCTCAAATACCACTCCTGTCCCTACACAGGCATTACATCTCTCACGTTTGTATCGTTAGCAGATGTCACTACAGTAATGTAGATCATTGTGGAAAATATTCAATTAAACAAAATTTCAGAGTCATCCACAGAGAACTTTACAAACAATCTTTCTCATAAACATTCCTTCCCCTTTCAGGATAATCCTGTCATTACCCATCCCTTTGGCTAATTCCTTCTGCATTTTGTGTGTACCTTATGTACCATCCTCTCCAATTCGGCTCATAAACATCACATTTTTAATACTGAATGCATTAGTGAAGTCCAGACACCTTAAACTTACACATTTCATTTATGTTAAATAGTAGTGTCTTACCAGAAAAACAAAATAGTTCAGAAATGTGGTTACAGAGAATTGACGTGACATTTTATTTTATTTATACTTTTATATCTAATTGTTTTCTCCTTCTTGTAAAATTTATACCTGGGACAAAATCATAGCTGTTGTACTCAATATAAATATGTAATACATTCTCTTAGAAGTGATTGTTAACGACCAGGTAAAGAAATAGATGATATTTTCCTTGCAGTGTCCTGAATTTTCCAATTACTGAATTCCAGATTGGGCTTCTTTCCTTTGATTTTCCCTAACCTGCAACATTGCCAAATAACCACCAAGATTGTGTATATAATTTACAGAAACTGTGGCTTTATAATCCCTGGAATACATAACCCTTAACACAAGCTACTTCATCTGGATATGTGCTGACTTAGAGCAGCTGAGAACCTCTCCCTTGTGTCCAGATTTACTGCCCATCTGGAAGACACTAAGCTAGAGTTTATACAGAACTGGGTCATAACTTAAGCCACATTAAAGAAGAGATCAGAACAGGCATATATAGAATTCCTTTCAAGCTGTATTTGCTATTAAACTGAAAATAGCTCCAATTTCCAAAACAAGCGAAGCCAGCTCTGAGAAGGTTGAACAGGCTGGGAGTTACATCAGCCCTTCATCACCGGCAGCGCGTCCTGGCTGCGAGCAGAAAGCGTGAGTGGACGTGCGTGACTGGCATACCTGTGCTGGCCTGATCCCAACCACCTGGATAAAGATCACATCAGGAGAGCCCGGACTCAGCAGGGATTCAGCACGAGCCCTGCAGCCTGGCTGAGCCCGGCACAGCCGGTGGGATGAATCCAGGGCTGCTGACACAGGATGGATGAGAGCGGCTCCATCGCACCTCTCCCATCTGGCACACAGCAGCCAGCACACAGCCAGCACCGGGCTCCTACAGCTGCCTGTGACACCCACCCAGCGTGTCCTTCCCGGCAGGAAAGAGCTGTGACAAAGCCTCCTACCTTGGCTTCCTCCATGCTCGTTTCTGTGGCACAGTAGTAAACATATAACTTGTCAAATTGCCAAGCCTTTATCCGGGAAAAAAGGGCCACACGGCTTTTGAGAGAAAACTTTACCAGAATGTAATAAGTGGAAAAAAAAAATTGTCTGAAGTTTCCCAGAAATAGCCAGTCTGAGAAGGAAACCCAGCATGGAGCTGGTAAAGGATTAGTTTAGAAATTATGTGAGGCCTTATGTGAGAAATCATGTTCTAATAGCTCCTAGTAGTGTAGAGTTTGACAATTGTAAAACAGGCAATGATGTCAATTCTCACTATAATTTACTATTATTTAAAAAGAAAGCAAGATTTTCAATTGGATTAGCTGCATATTGTATATTAAAAATTTCCATAATTATAATTTTTATTATTTATAACACATTATATATTACTGTCAAAATCTGCCTTTCGTCACTGCTATTTCTGTAGTCATGCTAGTGACATCTGAGTGTAGCATATTGACAATATTTGCTTGAATATTGAGATTTTGATAGTCCATGTAAAACTTTAATCTGCTGATCTGGAAACCTTTGTCCTGAAAGTCACTGGTCCTTTGCTGTATCATTCAAATTACTAAAATTGTCTGATCGAGAAAGTCCTTGATTATTTCTGCTTTTATCCCCTGTCCCTTCCATTTTCCTGCAAATTAAGCATTCTAAAGCATGTTTATGTATTGGCTTCCTATTTACTCTGTTAAATGGAACTCACCACATTAGAGAGAATCAATTTCTCTTGGTCCAGAGTACAGGATTCCCATAAAGCTTCACATCACTCTAGCCATCTACTCGGAGCAGAAAGCTGCTGCTGCGGCAAGCTGTCATTTCCTGCATGCTTTCTTCAAGGAGAACCATGACTGGCTTTCTAAGGAAAAATGTTTTCTTTAGCTAATGAATAAAGCTTGCTCTAGATCTATTGCAACTGTAGTATCTGCTTCTCTGTATTTTGTACCACAGGGGAATTGACCATTTATTCGCTACATCAACAGAAAATGCTTGACCATAGTAATAATTGGAGGGAATACAAAGGAAATTTAAATACTACAGTCTAACAGGTACATTACTTCATTAGAAGGGTAATTTTTCATCTCAGCTTATGCATGTCAGGCAATCTGACTCCTTTCTTAGCATTAAACTGGCAGTGTTTCATATTTAAAAGTGCTATGCAGATATTAACTAATCAATCAGCTTTCTTATGATAATATTTTATCCTGTTCTGTGACATCAGGTTTGCCATATTTTAAACTACTACAAATGCCAATCAGAAGATGTGAAGTGTCCCTTTTGATGCTTAATATCCTTTGTTTTGCTTAAATTATGGCTGAACTGAATGTTCTTGCAGCCATGGTTACATGCCTGTCATCATGTTTTCTGAAACTGTATTTTTGTCTCAAATATAGTGTTGTAACAGCATTTTGTGGCACTGCAAAGAATAAAACAAATGAACCCTGATGCACTTGTATAGTAAGCCATAAGAAAACTATCATTGACAACACATAGAAGAGAACAGAATTGTCTATTTCTTTTGGAAGGAACCTGTAGTGAACATCCAGTCCAAGAGCCTCACCAATTTTGGGCTGATCAAATGTTAAAGCATTTTGTTAATGGCATTGTCCAAATGTCTTTTAAACCCTGACATCCATGGGGTATTGACCACCTCTCTAGGAAGACTGTTCCAATGTTTTATCCCCCTCTAAGTAAAGAAATCCTCCCTAATGTCCAGTGCAAACCTCCCTTGGTATAGCACTGAACCTTTCCCATGTGTCCTTCTCTGGATCCCAAGAAGACCACAGTACCTCCCTCTCCACTTCCCCTCCTCAGGAAGCTTGAGGAGCAATGAGATCCTCCCTCAGCATCCTCATGCCCAGACTAGACAAACCCAGAGCCCTCAGCTGCTCCTCACAGGATTTTCCTTCCAATCCTTTCACCAGAAACTTGCCTTGTGTGATTTTTCTTGGTGCTTTGGAAACAAAGCCCCATTTTAACCTCATATATATAGCTTATCTCTTTAGATAGTGTGAATGAGTATAATGCTACTAGTTTCCATGAAATTATTATGTACCACCACTGAAAATGTTTTCTTGGGATTCCTGTAAAATCAGAGGGAACTCCTGTGTTGGGGACATATTTTAATGATTGTCTCATAAGTGCTGACAGACTAATGATAATCTTTTGTTCGTCTAAGGGATGAGCAAAAGAAAATAGTTTCTTTCTAGTTCAGTTTAGGAAGTGAAATGAGAGCACAATCCAGCTTGACAATTAAAGGCAGTGAGAATGGTGGTCAGTGGCTTTGATTCCAGCATTCCTTCTAAACCTACCAAACCCCACCTATGGGCTATGTGCCAGCAGTAGCACATTACAGTGTTGCTTTTGATCATGCAGGAGGTCCAAATTTGCGTGAGAGTTCTCTCCTAACTACTGTCAATCACTTTTATAATTTTTACTCTTAGCACTGCTAAAAAGTGGAAGAAAGCAGGTAGAGCAGTGAAAGAAAACAAAAAAAATCAATGTTTGATTTTCATTTTGTAGCCTTGTCCCACTGGCTGTTAAAGACATAAAACTACTTGATCTTGTGAATAAATCAGCTTGGCTGCACACCATGCCACATGCTTGAGATTATTTAATCTTGCTTTGGGAATATGTTATAATTGTTAAAATCTTCCTGTATTCTGTTACTAATTTACTTAGTTGTTAATAATACATTATACTTCAGATATTAGGAATGTGTCTAGTTTACAGAAGTTTCTAATAAGCATTGTTTGCTCTGCTGCTCCTTTCAGTGATTATGAGCATGGTATAAAGAGCTATACACAGATCTGTAGTTATGACACACCTTAGGTAGGCAGCAAACTAGAGAAGTACATCTGAGGTTTAGCTGTGGTCCAGGCCCCTAGATGGTTTGAATGGAGATAGCACTGGAACAATTCCATCTCAAATCCATGAAAGAATCTGTCTCCAGGCATGTGGATTGCTGCCAAGACACAATTTCTGTCAGCAAAGTCAACACTTATTGTCCAGTGATCTCAAAAAGAGTGGATTTTTAAAATACTTTTCATAAGTTTTCTCAAAATTACCTCAACAAAGGAATGCTTGATGGCCACTCCAAGAGCTGTTATAAAAGTGTATTTCAAGAATAAGGAAAATTCTTGAGGAAGTGCATGTCTGTGTTTGAAATATTTCCTTATAGAATAATGACATGATGGCATAGCATTCTCCTGTGACAGTATCTATAACATTGCTATAAAATCATCTGAAAATTTAGGAAAACTTAAATGTTGGGGATTTTGTTTAGATTGTTCATTTGTTTCCCATGTGGAATAAGTGTGGTGTCAACACCTGAAGTGCTTGCAGTAGAGTTGATTGGAGTTGTTCCCAGACAGTGTTGAGCTTGGGAAGTCTGGCCAGATTTGGGCTGTCACAGCTGCTTGGTAATTCTCCATCTGCTCCAGGTATGCATGCAATTCAATGAAGCTCAAAAACTATCCTGATTGTCAATGTGTTCTGCTGATGACATACTTTGAGAAGAAAATATTAGAGGTGTTTTCATCTCCTTTCATGTGGTGAAAGAGGAGCTGGTGAGGGAGAGAACTGGCTGAATAGCTTTGTCCAGCCAAAGATGAACAGAGAGTTTTGGCTGGAACTTGTGGAAAAAGTTGGAAAAGTTCTCCTTGGCAGGAGAATCCCAGGAGTCACCCCTCATGGCTGGGGAGGTTCATGGAACAGATCATCTTGGGTGCCATCCTGTGGCATGTACAGGACAACCAGGGAATCAAGCCCAGCCAGCGTGGGTTCAGGAAAGGCAGGTCCTGCTTGACAGATTTGATCCCCCTCTATGACAGTGTGACCTACTGACAGAACGAGGGAAAAGCTGGGAATGTTTTTTGTCTGGGCTTTGAGAGAGCCTTTGACACCATTTCCCACAGCATTACTGTCCTCCCATGGTATGGACAGGTGCATTTTTTGCTGGGTGAAAAACTGACTGGATGACAAGTCTCAAAGAGGGGTCGTGAATGGAGATACATCTTGTTGGTGTCTGGTCAATGATGGGCTTCCCCAGGGCTCATTATTGAGGCCAGTCCTGTTTGATACCTTTACTGATGATCTGGATGAGGGGATTGAGGAAATTCAGTTCACAGATGACATCAATTGACTGGGAGCATTGATCTGCTGGA
>VZSR01003806.1:11237193-11248961 GCA_013398615.1 Brachypodius melanocephalos
AGCTCCCTGAAAGCAGGTTGTAGCCAGGTGGAGATCTGGCTCTTCTTCAAGCAATCAACAACAGAACAAAAGGAAAGAGAAAGTTCAGGTTGGGTATCAGGAAATATTGATCAAAAAGACTGCCAGGTATTGGAACAGGCTGCCCAGGGAAGTAGTAGAGTCACATTCCTGCAGGTATTTAAGAGATGTGTAGATGTGGCACTTGGGGACATGTGGCACATGGTTTAGTGGTGGACTTGGCAGTGCTGGGTAAACAATTGGACTTGACGGTCTTGAAACTCTTTTTCAACCTAAATGATTCTGTGATTCTATGAGAAGTTAAGCTCAAGGACACCCTTTACTTGACAGAAATGCAGTATGGATCCTAGAAAAAAAGACAATGATTGGGCATCAGTACATGGACCTCTATCACTCATCAGATTGGTAAAACCAGAAATAAATGCAATTAAAGTCAGTGGATGTATACTTGTAGGCAATAGATTTCAGAACACAGCCAAGCCTTGACTGCAAATGCACCTTGAGAGACAGGTAAGTGTTTTATTTGATTTTACTAGAATAATTCTCTTGTTTTCTTGTTTTCTTCTCTTTCAAGTATATCCTTGGCATCTGGCTCCAGTTTTGCGATAAGTAATCCACAGTTTTTTTTGTCCCTGGTTTGTGTGTCTCTAACTATGTGACCCCATTTCACTGCATTGAAAGAAATGTAGATCAGTTCATAGGCTATACTAGAACTGGTATTTCTCACCCATAGTTCTCCTGCAATTTAACATATAAATAACCACTCAAGACTGTTTCTCAGGAGGGGGGGTGAGAGGGTGAAGCCATGTGAAGTGCTTACTGCATCTCAGGGAAATACATCTGGTGAGGCTGTAGAGCGCATTAGCTCACCAAGGTGATGAAGTGAAGTTTGAAATGACATTTAAGTGCCGTGAGGGACAGCTGCAAACGAGAGCTACTGACTGTAAGGCTTTTTCTTTCAACATACCGAAAAGCTTTAGTTATTCTTGCTAACCTGCTGCTAGCCTAATGGGACGAGGTTTATAAATATTGCAGGAAAAAATATACAGGTACATGTCCGCTACTTTAACATTTTTCACAGTAGCAATCAGATAAAAATGTGCTTATACCTGGGAGATGGTGTCGGGTTTGCTGATAGAAATAAGTCACATCTCAATGCCAGTGCCTCGACAGACAAAAATTGCAACCTGGATTCTGCTCAGCCTGGAGAATTACTGAACTGTAATAATATGAACAGTCCCATCATCAAAAGGAGCACTCTGACACCTTTCCTCTCTGGCTTGATTTATTTCCTTTTATAAAGAAATTTTAAAATATATTTTACAATATAAGGTAAAAGGAATAAGAATGTTAAGATATGTAACAAAAATAAATATTTTCTTCATATAAAACTATCTGTCCCATTTGCAAGGTGTTTCGAGATAGAGCAAAAAGAATAAAAGCTACACAGTATTCACATACAGTTTTTTCAGGAAAAAAAAATGGCTTCAAACAATTCTGTAGATTTAGCAGAACCAAGGTCTGAGTGTCTTCACTTGATTCATGGTCCCCTAGTGTCCACTGACAAAGAAAAACTGGGTTAATTTTTTCAATCCTTTCTTCATTAGTCTATGGCTCCATGACATCTTAGATTAGGCTAATGAGTGGTCTCATTGGATATCACACAGTTTGCTACATTCTTTGATTTGATGAGGACATATTTTGCATGCATCCCACAGAAATAGTTCTGTCTACAGAAGTGACTGCATCACAAATTCAGTGATTTGAAACTAGAGAAATGCCATGCTGTGCTACACTTTTAAATAATTTACAGTTTAGAACATTTGTTGTTGTTGCAAGGAATAGACCCAAAGACCTTTCTCCTCTTCTGCTGTATATTTTGAACTACAGATTACTTTGCTCAGAACTAGTATGTTATCACTTTTGAACGGTTATTGTATTACTTCTAGAAATTCACATTGAATGATTTTTTTTCTCTGAAATGCATGCCAAAAATCATACCATTTTCACAAGTCAAGGATTTTGTGATGGTTTTATATAAGTAATTGCATATTATCATAATTAGTATAAATGTGTTAGATGTTTTATATAGAACTGAAAATGATCTTCCACAATGCCAGAACTATTTTTAACAAATATTCACTATTTTTTGTGTCTTCCAGTAAAAATTGACTCTTCAACATTACTGGTTATATTTTCGGTTTGCCTAAGCAGAGTAAATGTAAACTTTTAGCACATACCAAAGATACAAACAGTGCACTCACTGACTTCTCCTGGAGGTTTATACTAAAATGAATTTTCAAATAAATTATGAGAAGTTATGAGATTAAAATAAACAGTAGAGACTGATTATATGCAAATCCTCATGTACTGGATATTTATATTTCTCTCCAGAACATAGTAAATTGTCTGAAAATTTCAGAGTGAGAATTATTTTGGAATAGTGTTTCCATGTATGAAACCGAACTTAAAAACAGAGGTGGGATTCCTATAAATCCTTTTTGGACATCTCTGTACATTATGTTATTAATTTCTGAGACTTTGGTGCTTACAAGTCTTTAGCAAGGGCTTTGGTACTTGGTATTCTGTCATTTATTTAACATCCTTTCTCTTAAAAGGGCTGTAAAAATAATTGCTTTGAAGCATCTCAAGTGGAAAGCAAATCTTTGTGCCTGAAAAATAGTAATTTTTGGCACATATCAAGAAAAATATACCTGTAGGGTTGGAAAATGTGCTCATTCTTGTAGATACCTGTATGAGCTGGGCTATTTTATGTTTCTGCAGTGATAATCAGTTGCCACAAGAAAATTTGACACTCATTTTGAAGACAAAAATCTGGAGAAACACATTTGGTTAAACTCTCCCAGACAGTGTCAGAAAGTATTAGATTCAAAGGTAAGAGTGTATCTGTAGAAATGGAAGCAGGTTTTTGCTATGGGAAAACACAGTTTCAGTTCAACAGCAATTTATATCACAGTGCTATGTGCTACTGCTGTTTTCCAGCAGAGTCAAGTGGATAAAAATGCCAGGTGAGTGGAGAAGCAGAAGAGTAAATTGATACAGAGCTTCTAAGAGAAGTATTATGTTTATGACAAGTGTCCAGATAGCTCTGATAATTCACCTAATTTTACACAAAGAAAATCTCAAAGCACAATTTGATGATGCAGGGATCTCAGTTTGCATAGCTGTGAATTTTGGAAGCCATGGTCGAATATCAAGATATGGACAAAGATCTTTAACTATAAATGAATTTGAATATTGTATTAAAATAAAAATAAAGCAGTGGCTGAACAGACACCCAGGAAAGGATTGTGGTATCATGCACACTGGAATGGACCTCCAGAGGGGTCTAAGCACCTGCTCACAGCAGGGGAAGTTATGGGGTCAGACCAGGCTGTGCAGGGCATGGAGCCCTCCAAGGATGGATGGAGCCTGCCCAGCCTCTCTGGGCAGCCTGCTCACTGCTTGGCCATCCTCTAGGGAGTTGTATGAGAAACTGAGAAAGGTGGTTTATTGAACTATTACTGTGTTACTGAGGCAGCAGTCCTCTGTTTCAGGGGTGAACACCAGTCCCACGGGTGTAGAAACAGCCACAGAAGTCCTGGGTTATTTTCAGAACAGAGGCAGTGCAATAGAGCACAATCAGAAACTCATTATTTGGATAGGGGGAAGGAAAAGCATTGCAAAACCATGAATGAAATCAGCTAAATTTAGATAAATTTAAACTGCAAAGGAAGGGTAGTAACCCTTTAAAATTTTCAGGTTTTTTGAGGAAACTACTTGGCCTAATTTCAGGGAGAGAAATCCATTAGAAATCCTCAGAGAAAGGGTGAGCAAAGACAACATTTCAGGAAGATATTTAAACAAGGCTCTATGCCAGTAAATGACTCAGTAAGCCACAGGTTTTGTGTGGGTTTTTTCCCTCTTAAAATGTTAAGTCACAGATAAAGTGCAGAAAGCTGTAGAAGAGACAGGAGGAACTGGAAAATCTCTTCATTACAGCTGACTGAGGATTTTTCTGCAGGAAGATCTTATATTTTTCTGCAAAGCATTGTACTTTAATTTCATCTCAGGAAATCTGAAGCAAAACTTTTTATTTTAAATTATACCATAATGTACTCCTTTTTTTGTGTGTGTGTGTGTGTGTGTGCGTGGCAGAGATCAAGATTTTAATTTCCAAGTTCACCTTTGCTCCCTGCACTTTTAGTGGCTCTCTGTGAGAGCTGTGATGCCTGCCAGAGCCAGACTCTACACCTCTCCTCCATTTACCACCCTGGTCACCCAGGGCGATGATTTGTGCCCACACAAGTCAGGTAAGCAAAAGCACAAAAGATGAAGATACAGGTTTAACCATCTGTGTTATTTAACCACTCTTTGCTGGGTGCAGTAGACCCACTTTAGGCACTCACTGTGTGACAGATGGAGGTTTGTTATGCTCTAAGTCACTCTTCCTCCTCTGCATTGCACCCATGTCTGTCCAAGCAGCCTGTCTCTTCCAGTGTAGCTTTCTTTACAGCTGTGGGCTTTGGTTTGTCATGTTCGTCCTGTGAAGGAGAGATTTTGGTGGAAGATGTTCGAGGTCTGGGGGTACCAAGCAATTGTGAACCCCAACCAGATGGATGAAAGGGTGAACTGGTGACACATTTACCAGCAGACACCACAGATTTCATGACTGTGAAGCCCAAGGTCCTTTGGATGAAGAGTAGAAAACATCAGACTGTATTGTCAGCATGACCTGGAGATCTGCCTGTCCAACCTGCTGAGGGCACTGCTGGAAGTTAATGCACCTGCAGACAGGTGGGAGAGGGATGAGCACATTTTCTGTGAAAGCTTTTAGCACGTGTTGATGTCTCTGGGCTTATTTATGTCTACTGTGCCATTAGTTTGTGTCTTTCAGAGTTCAATGTATGATCAAAAGATCTATCCAAAATGCAGATATTTCACAGGGAAAAACAAGCCCATGTTTTCCATTGCATTGCTCTCCACATGTCAGATTCCTGCAGAATGGTTCTAACACACCACAGCTGACAGTTATCACTGTAAGATAAAATTCTGAGAGCTCTGTTTAATTTGGCCTTGTTAAAAGAAACCAAAATAATGTACAATTTTGTCATCACAGAAATCATCTTTCTTATCCAAATTTTCAGATTTCATGAATTTGGTTAAAAAAACCAAACCACTTTAGTATCTGAATTGTATCTCTTTAAAAGCATAAACATAATTTCTTCATTTGATGCTGAAGATTATATTTGTATTACAGTGTTTAGGGAAAATTGTTGGACTCAACACTTTTAAAACATATAGGTAAGAGAATTTCATGCTGGTAACACATGAGTGTGGAGGGCAGGTAGTCAGTGCAGGACTAACCCTAACAGAGAAAAGCTCAGGTCTCCTAGGAAAAAGGCTGGTCTGAGCTTTCATCTCAGAAATAATTTGGCTTCTGCTGCTCCTTAAATGGTTCTACTTTGCACTGACTTTTACTCAAGCTGCATTACAACAAGCTAATTCTTCCCAAATTCATTTACATAAATCGATCAGGGATAAGAATAAAAATGCAAAAATCTCAAGGATATGAAACAATTTACTTGATATTAATTATTCTTCACAGAGAATATTATTAGCCTGGGAGAGAGGTGATTTTGTTTAATACTTGCAATGATTCAAAAGAAGGAAGACCATGCCAGCAATATCTACACTTGAACTTTCGAAGAGCCGGTTTCAAAAGGCTGGAAACAATTACGAACCAGATCAGGCAGGAGGCAGAATTTAATTAAAAACACAAGAATAATAATCAGAAATTGTTAAAGAACACTTTAGTAAGTATTCAGAAATACACTTTCACATCTGTGAAAGGCCACAGTGGTTGAAATCACAAGCTGATTTTGGAAATGAAAGCAGCTACACATACACATATGCAAAAGTTCTCTCACACATATGTATGTACATATGAGAAAACCAAGTGTGTATTGATCATAAAAAAAGAAGATATTATTAATAACAGTAACAAATATTATTATAATTTTATTATTAATTTATATTAGTATTGTAGAATTTTAGAACTGATAAGAGAGTCAGAGGCAGAAAGAATGTTTGACCATCAAGCATGCAAATTAAGACCTTCTGAAAGTTTGCATATTTATTTTATTTTATATACAATTTCTTTATTGTTGCTGTGCAGTAAGAGTAAAAAGACAGGGAAATGGAAAAGGCAACTATATTTTATTTTTCACACATTTTCCATCTGGAATAAAGTAGCTGATGAGTGTTTAATACAGAATTAGAAGAAAATGAACAGAGATAGATTTTTTTTTAAAAAAGCATAAATACTATGTGAGCAGCTAAAAATCAATCACAATTTTATGTTATATAAACATTTGAAAGTTTAATTTTTACAAGCAAGACTTCTTCTACAATGGATTCCAACAAAGTATTAAATTTGGAACTAGTCAACATTTCAATTAAGAAGTGATTAGTAAAATCAGTAACTTGACATCAAATGAGTGCATGAAAACCTGATTAGTTTAGACATAGGGAGGTATAGCAGTAAATATGTTTTAATGTATCAGATTTGCTCTTACACCATATGATACTTTTGTCAGTGATCTGAAAAACATACAAAATATTTTGCTAGAAAAGACAGCAGATTATTTTCATTAAATATTGGTAGATTCACAGCTTAATGGAAGACATATCACAACATTCCAATTCTTCACACAAAGGGCTGCAAACAGAAAAAATATGTGTCCATCGACCTTGTTTGTTAATTTTTTAAACCTGAGCTCTTACCCCGCTCAAAAGTTCCAAATGTTTTTTGCTTGGGGAAGCAAAAGAAGAAGTAAGCATAAGTGGACAAATTAAAAGCTTTGACAGAGAAGCAACACAGAGCATCCACAAATGTGCATCTCATCTGCTTATCAGGCTCATCATCATCCCAAAACTGCAACAGTTCCAGCGAGCTCATATTTACAGTATGAACCAGTTTAGATCAAGCATTGAGAAACTCTCTATCACAGCTGAAAGGCCTGCATTTAAAAATAGGACATGCTTTAATAATTTTACTTGCAACTGAAATCAAAGCTGCAGCAAATTCTGTGGCAAGTGATCTCATCTCAAAATCAATATTAATGCACAAGACAGCAAGCCACTTTACTATTATATATAGTTCTATATATAATAGGACCAGCCATTACATGTTACATTAATAATCATGATTATGTTATTCTTCTGGTTGATGTAGCTAAAACTCCCAGGCAGGCCTGTGAATGACCCCCTGTACCAAAAGAAAAAAATTATCTCTACTCACTGGTAAGATAAAAATTGGCAGCACATAAGGGATGGTTCTCATTTCTGTACACCTCTGAAAGTAGCAGGAAGGTCATGATCAGTAGAAGTATGTGAGGAATTTATAAAGATCAAAAGACAAACATACCTCTCAAATATTTTTTCAATGTCGCATCTGATTTTAGAATAGATACATGCAGTGTTCTAACCTGGGGTATCAGCAGAGAGAGTTTTTAGCTGGTAATAACTCCCGTGTGCACACACATATTCCTTCTTCAGAAGAAGTACTTTAAAAGGCACTAAAGCAAATCAAGGGCTTTGAGATGTTTTGTGTCAGCTGCATGCCATTTTATCTTGCAACAAGAGACTGGGTGAGCCACTCGAGCTGTTTTTGATCCTTCCAAAATTCTGCTTGTAATGTCTCCAGATAATTTGGTACTAGGAAAATGTCACATCAGACAGGGATACACGGAGCACACACTTTAACAACGTTCTAACCATAGGGAGATTCAATATGCAACTACTTATATGGTCCTAATCACCAGACTATTGAGCAGCTCAGGTATTTAATGCTGCTGATTCCCACAGCCTGCCTATGAGCTCTGTCAGAGCCTTGTGTTATTTGATAAACAAAACACTCCAGGGAATTCTACAAGAAAGCCACAGATACGTTTCAGACACTAACTGCACAAAGATCTCTCTAGAAGAGATAATCTGGGAGCACAGAAAATGAGCTTTAATGAAGTTTGCAACTTTGAGGTAGAAATGCTGTTTTTCTAAGTTCAAATAAGATAACATGCAACAGAGCAAAAAGTAGATATCACATTTCTTAGTTCTGTGTAAATATATCCCAAAAACATTAAAGAATTCTATACATTTAATTAAAACAGTTCCCCAATAGTGTCATTAAATCATGCCTTGCAATTCCAGTTTACCAAATGTCTTCAAGGGAATAGAATCAATAAGCAGAAGGGATTCATCTGTAGCTGTTTACATCTCTCAGGATCCTGCAATTCATTTCGGATCTGGAGCTGGCTCAGAGCCTCCTCACACATCCTCATTACCTGGACAGCAGTGGCTTTCCATGTGTCATCACTCTTCCAGGCTTGGTGGGCACCCAGGAGAGAAAAGAAGGGAATTTCTGGGATGCCTAAGATGGCAAGACAGATATTTTAAAAATTAGTATATCTACTAATTTTTAGTAGATATACTAAACCTAAATTTAAAAATTTAATTAGACTAACTGATTCAGTTTGAGTATAGAAACCTCCCTTTGAATTTCAAATGTGTTACACAAGGGAGTTACCCTTACCTATAGACAACTTAAAAAGTATGGGCTTCCCTTCAAAAATAGTAGTATTTCCTTTTGTCTTTATAGTTTCTTGTTCCTAAGTTATTTTTATTTCATTCACACTCTTTTCCTTTGTACCACATTAAAAGTGTATAGTTTTTCTACACACTGAAACACTGTTGTTAAATATATTATACTGCTTAAATCCACAGAGACTTCTTGGCTTTTGCTGTACAGGCATATGCAAGCTTGCAACACTACAAATAAAAAAAAAAAGAAATTGGAAATAAAAGGGAAAGTTTTTGAAAGTTCTATAATTTATGATTACCTGACTGAATTTTTGGTATCAAACATACCTTCAGAATATTTTACTTGCTAGGAAAGTCATAAAGCAACGCTTCACATTGAGTTTGCTCTTAAAGCTCATTTGCATTTTGCACCACAGGGAGTTACTTGTAAACTTCCGTGCAGCAAGGTGTGAACAGAGTAGTGATAACAAACCATGAATTATACAAAAATGTAATTCAATTCAAGAATCACCCCAAAGCTGAAGTGCTTATATTTGCACAAAAATTCCCTGAGTATAAAAAAAACCTAACACCAAACCAGGCTTTGCAATGCATTGATTTTATCAACACTTTTTAAAACTTAAGGGATGAGTTGAAATAGTTGAAACTAGCCGTGCCTGTGAAGGTGATGAAGAAGGAGGCTATGAGCTACACATGTGCAGTCCAGCTTCACAGTGACAGTGACAGGACACAAAGGAATGGAACAAAGCTGGACAAGGAAAGCTCAAGTTGGACATGAGGAAAATGTTCTTCACTAGAGGGTGGTTGGTCACTGGAACAGGCTTCCCAGAGAAGGAGTCACAGAAGCAAAGTCTGTCAATGTTAAGGAGCATCTAGGTGATTAGTTCAATTTTAAGTATTACTGTGAGGAGCAGGGCATGGGATTTGGTGAACGTTAAAGGATCCTTCTAACTTGATATATTCTATGACTCCACTAAAGACAGATTCATTCTGTATTTGATTCACAGGGTTGGGAGAGGTTTTTTTAAATTCAGTTCAGCAAGCTCCTTCAGTAGACACTGTGACTTTTCTAGTTCATCTAGAAGTTCTATATTTCAGGTTTTCCAACTGTGTTTCCTTAAATTCCAATATTTCTAAAGTGGAAAAAAAGAGAAGTTTTTGTGTTGCAGATCCATCAGAAATAGATGCTTCACATGATGCTGGGTTTTTAGAGATAGTTCTTAGTGCTGATAAATTCATTACTCGCAGTATAATCCTGAAGTCTGTTGTCCAGCTTTAAAAATATATAAACAAAAACCTCTTTTTAACCTCTTCTCTGTGGCCATTAAACTGGTGCCTTAAAAATATTGGAAAATCATGACCGGAAATCTTTCTTTGGAGAAAAACTTTGGCATTGTTCTGCCGTTAAGGGTCAAAAACTACCTCTGACAAACAGATTAACAAGTCTTACCAAAACCTTAGAAGAATGGTTATTTGAAGGATAGATAGTTGTTGGAGAAGATTATTTTGTTACATTAAATACAATTAAGGAAGAGAAAAGGTAATAAAATAATTGATTCAACAAAATGATACTTTAAAATAAATGGCTTTGCTGTCATAGTAAGCAAAAACAAAATTTTAAAAAATAAAAAAGGAAAAAATAACCTTGCGAAGAGGCAAGAAATACCATAACACCAACAAAGAAGGGGAATCTAACATATTTTCTGATATAAATAGCCAATAAAAAACCCCTACGTTTCAAGAATGATTTTTGAGTCTTTAAAAAAATATTTAAGGACAGTTAGTCCTGTGATGTAGGAATTTTCAATAATTTCTATTAGAAACTTGCAGGTAGTATCTGTTGTTACAATAAAATCCAGAATAGCTACCAGCATTTCTTAATCATTAATAAACTTGCACAGGAGAGAGATGATAATATTAAAATCATATGAATGAAATTAAATGAAAGCAGCTCTGTCCAACTGTTTAACATGAATGAAATTGGTGTAAAGTTGTTGTTTGTGGAAGCTGGATTGAGGAGCATTGAACCAGAAGGCCTGAGTATGACATTCTACTCCATCTCAGAACTTTTGATAAACTGATGTTGATTTTTGATTGAAAACATAGAGTTCAAAAATCACTTAGGGATAG
This sequence comes from Brachypodius melanocephalos, assembly GCA_013398615.1. Classification (NCBI taxonomy): domain Eukaryota; kingdom Metazoa; phylum Chordata; class Aves; order Passeriformes; family Pycnonotidae; genus Brachypodius; species Brachypodius melanocephalos. The sequence goes on from VZSR01003806.1 coordinate 11,247,943, forward strand.
ATTATTCAAAAATATTGTATGAAACTGTAGCTTAATTTTTCTCATTTATTTGTTCATATCAATTTCCCTAAGGGGACAAAAAATATTCTTATTGATCTCCTGACTTATTTTGTTCTGCTGGAAAATAGCATTACAAATTTTATGAAGAATAAGTGAGAAGAAATCAGACAAATAGAAATATTTTTGAAAACGCAGAGAACTTAAAAAATATTCCTCCATAAACCGAGTTTTAGCCTATGCATGTGCAAACATTACAAAAGGGTACTAAATGCATGAAATAGGAAGAAAAATTTCATAGACTGGATTAATTTTATACCAGAACACAGACTCACCAGCAATTTGTTGCTGCCAATTTTTTAAAAAGTCTATGAATCAGTCATTTCCCTTCACTTCACAGTCCTGACAACCTCCATCCTGTTCCATTATACTGCAATTTCTTGCTGTAACTGGAATGCAATGCATAAGTGAGAGGAGATGAGCACCCATTATCATATCTTTCTTCAGACTAAGATGAGTTTACTGCAGTTTCAAATAAAATTAACCAGGTAGTAGACTTCATGCATTGCTTGTCATGCCCAGGTTCCTGAAGCTTGAGAAAATCTTAGGAAAGTGGCTCAGAAGAGGTTTCTACTACAAATAAATGGAGGGGGGGAAAAATAGTTGTTAAGTACTATGAACATATGGGCCAATGTGAGGTTTTAAGATCCAGCTGCTCATGACTAAAGTGAGCCAGGTCTGTTACAGGGTAATGTGATTCCAAAGAGCTGCTGCTGAAAGCAAAACATGGTCAGGGCTCACAAGAAACCCCAGCTACAAGGAATCATTGTAATCTAATTACTCACTTTCTGTGTGCTCCCCACATTGTTTCTGCCTGCCGGTAATCAGCGACTTTCAGACAAAAGGCGTTGGTAACTACGTGCAGCAGCCACCCCGTATATTTGTGCTTAGGACTTGGGTCGTGTCCACTGTCACAAAACTGTTCCTGAAGCCTTTGGGCACTGATGGAGTGCAGAAGAAGA
>VZSR01003806.1:11249061-11334962 GCA_013398615.1 Brachypodius melanocephalos
TTCTAGCTGAAATAATAGCAGCTGATTCATCCATCTCTCAGTGTCCCTTGGGCAAACCAAGTTGGCCACTGAACACATTTAAGAAGACTGAAAAAAGAATTAAAACACAGACATTAATAATTAATACAGGCAGCAAGGAAAGATTAACAGTGGGAAATGGAAAACCATTTACTTTTAAATACAGATAAAAGATAATCATTGTGGTGCTAATGAACAGTCTTAGATACATGGAACAGAATCTACCGATTCAATTCGCTTAAGTACTCAAATTACCTTAAGGTGTTTTTGTTATTTTGGTAACAACTTCTAAATTCAGAGTAATGCAAGTCTGAAAGGGCCCTCTTGGATCACAGAAATCCATGCACTGCTACCTGAGTCAGCTATGGTGGTCAGTTCTTTTATGAAGCAGCCAAAGTCCTTTTAAAAACTAATTTTGTTGTTGTTGTTTTGATTTGGGGGAGTTGTCTCTACAACAGCTACTGGATAGCTGTTCCAGAACCTCACTCCTTTGATGCACTAGTGAGGTTTTCAGCATATTTTTTAACAAATTTATATCCATCTGTTCCTCTGCCAACACTGTTAGCTTAAAACCCCTTTTTTATCCTCCTGGTGCTAAATTGACATGTTTATAGAAAAAAAAAACCTAATCTTATGCTTTTTTTTCCAAATCAACTGGAGGACAGTGCTCTAATTTCACACCTTGATTGCCTTCTTTCTGTCTTTTTCCTTTTTAATTTATCTATTTTGCACCTGAGGAACCAGAACTGCACACCATGCTCCAGATATCACTGCCTTCTGCTGCCTGATAAAATTGCATGCTGTGAAATCTTGCTACAGGACTTCAAATTCCATTGGGATCTTTCTGTTATAAAAGGGGATCCCAGTTACTTGGACTTCCCAGCTCACAGCTTTGAATTTTGGTTTCCCTTTCACAATGTCATTTTTCATTCCTAGATGTTTGCTCCTGGCCATCGCCTTTCTCTTGACTCCATAATGAGCATTACAATCAGAGGTGAATATGCTTAATTTTGAGACAGATGGAATTCTTCTTTTTCTACTTACTACATTCAAGTAACCTTTCCTTCTAGGGTGTACAGAGTGGCCCAGCTTCAGCTGGAGGGTGAGCAGAACATTTCTGTCCAGGGAAATGCATAGGCAGCTGGTGGTAGGACTCAGCTAACAAGAACTTCAAACCCACTCAAGTTAAAGAGGACATGGAAGTCAAATGTCCCACTTTTGTGGCAAAGACATTGACATTTAGGCTACTCAACAAAAGGCTGCATCCTGATATTTGTCCAAATGATGACTTCTTCGGAGTGTTTTCAGGTTGAAAATCTTGGGTTCAGAGTTGACTCAGCATAAAACTATGTGGAAATAGGAATGTTGCCAGTTTTAATGTCATTTGTACATGACATAAGTTTTTTTATTTGGGTTTTGATTTTGTTAATAAAATATTCAAAGCAGTTCCTGCCAAGCAATACACTGGCATCAGACCAGGTACACAGTGATGTTTATTTTAATACAGTCATAAATAATAATGGTGAAGAAAGTGGTTTTTGATGTTTCTGTCCACTTACCGTATTTCAGCTCTTTATACTAAGCCATGAATCTTATAGTGTCCATTTATAGGTTATTGACTTAAATGAAAGAACAAAATTTTGTTTCCATGCATAAAAATTCTAATTGCCATATTGCAATAAATGTGATCATGACTGCCATAAGGATCCCTGAATAAAGACCTTTTGCTGCATAGTCTGGGGCATGGCAGCTCGCAATAAATTACATGTGAGTCAGATCCTCATCTGGGGTAAATGGCCAGGGCTCCACTGGCAGAGAGAAGATGACTTGGATCAGCCAAGGATGTGGGGTTTGATGGTTATGTGGTAACAGCAGTGCCTACTTGACATGCGAGAATGAAGTGCCAGATTTGTCCTAAGGAAGTTTATGTATTTCCTTTGTTTTCCACTGCCAAATTCCTTTGACATTCTAATTTGGGTCCCTGAGATAATTTATAACATAAATACTGATGAGGATGAGGGGCTCTGATTCCATTTTAAATGTATAGCTCCTTCTTGGAGATGATTTAATTTCTATAGCAGCAATAATAACATCTCCAATAATGATGCTTTCAGGGAATATAACCCATGATAAACTATCATCAAATGAGGATGGCATTAGATCATCCTTCCAGATTACACAGTGTTCATTTTAGAGTGGAGAAAACTGAGATGTGTGCAAATGAAACTGTATTCTGCAATAGTTGGTATATATAACTATAGCTATGTCTTCAAAAATATACCCAGAGGAAAACCTGTTTTACCAAAATCTAAAGTGTTGTCCTCAGAAATGATCATTAAAATTGCTCAGTTTACCTTACATTTATATTCTATATATTTATCTTTGTAACAAAGTGGTGCTTAGAAGCTTTTGCAGAAAGAAGTTCTCTCATGTAATGCAGATACAAATGCACAAAGTAAGACAAAGTCTCTCATGAAAAGCTTACTGCTTAAATTGCTGGGGATGGTAAAGAGATCTTCGCTATGGAAACAGAGTAGAGGCAGATTAAATGACTTGCTCCGGGTCATTCCTGAATAACTGTTCAATGCCTTAAGCATGGGGCCATTCTTTTGTTCCATTTCGGGTCAGCTATTTGTAAAATGAAGGTGTATATTTCTTCTGCTTTTTCTACTTTTTTTTCTTCTTTGAAGCAATTTACACAAAACCAGAAAAGCAGAATATTTTCAGAAGCACCTGTGTTAAGTGTTCCAAAATTAGTCAGACTTGACTCAATTTGCAAAAAAGTTATTAAAGTGGTTTTCAAGATATTTTCAACCAATATTTCCTATCAGCAAATAGTAATTTCTTTGTCCAGTTGTTGCCCAAATTCAGAGGTAGGTAAATGCTAATTGCTTCAGTTTGCAACAACAACAAAAAATTCTGACTTCCTTGCAGCTGATTTAAAAATGTTTCAACACTTTAAAAGGTTTCAGTATCTGACAGAGGATTAACACCTGTGTCTTTTCAGGGGCTAAAAGTAAAATATCTTTTCATTTTAGTTCTTTGAAATGCTTAGTATGGAGATACTCTCAGAGCATACTAAAATGCAGAGTCTGAAAAAGACCAACCCTTTCATTTCCACTGGGAAAGGAAGTACCAGCTTTTCTCTCCAGCTCCAGTGTTCATCTCAAAACTTTTGGAATCTGTGCATCTTGTCCTTGACCATGGCACTACAGGTAAATGACTCTTCATTGCTTTTAAGGAAGTAACCAAATTCCTCCTGTGAGAAACCTCTGTTTTGGTGCTTTTCTACTCTGCTAATGGGATAATACAGGTTTGAACCCTTCTGTCTAAGGAAGGGATAGAAACTGGGTTTCCTAGGTAGGTGAGAGTGGCCCAGTCTCTAGAATACCATACCGTGTTATAAGGCTAGTGTATTACATTTTGAAAAGAAAAGCACTAATCACCTACATGAAATAGAAACTCATGCTGTATCTTTTGTACTTTCTGGCTCCAAATGGATGGATATCTCTGACCTCACTGCAGAGAGGAAGCCTGTATCCTCAGCTAGTGCTAAATGGCAACTTGAAGATTTGGTGTTCCCTCTTTTTAAATCTCTATCTTTTCAGATTGCAGGTTTTTTAAATGTTTCTTCCTTACAGGGAGATTAATGATGTAAAATGAAGCGTTCTAAATTCCATTTTGGAAGACGAGATGCCTCCGAAAAAGAGCAGTGCAGTCTTTTACTGAATTGCATCAAAAGGGCTGAGTTAAACATTGGTCAGGTTTTGTGAAAAGGGATCTTTGATGGCCAGCTGAGTCATTTTATGCTTTGTTCAAATGAACAAATATTTTCTCTTTCTGCAGCAGGTATAAAGCCTATGAAGTGCTGAGGGAACAGCTTTATAACCAAACTTATATCTGTCTGAAAAACACGTGGGTCCAGTGCAGATGTTCTGGTAGGTTTCCTGTGAGGAAATGGCTGGTCAGCGCTGCTTGTACTTGCTTGCTCTCTCCAGGAATGTGCCAGTGAGGGCACAGCTACACATCATCCCACACTAAAGGATCTCCTGCCAAATTGCAGAGGAGACAGGCAGCCTTTTGTGTTAGTACCCAAAGGCAGGCAAGGCTCTCTCTCACTCACTATGGCAACTGTCACTGCGAGAGTGATGACAGTGGGAACTAAACCGCCACAAGTGAAACGGAATCAGCTCCTCTGGAAGGAGAACAGCATTCCTAGCATACTTCCAGGGCCTCAGGCCAGTGAGGAAAAAGATCATTTATCTCAAGCTTTCTCCCCTTGGCTACAGAACTAGCTGCACTGGTAAGCTAAGTTGCCTCCTTGTCCACACATCATTTTGACAGCCTGATGCTCTCTGCTCTCTCCTCTTCCTCCCACCAACAGTATTAGGAAAGCTCACTCTAGTTTGAAAGAAATTCGTGGGGAAAAAATCAGACCAGACCATCATACCCACAAAATATGAAATAAAATAAAAAATAAAAAGTAGATCTCATGAGAATCCATGCCTGTCTCAGTGAAGAGACCATATGGAAAGGTGAATCCTCACCAGTACTCTCCAAACTAGCCCTTTGAATACCTGAGGAATACTCTCCTCTTTGAATATGATTTTGTTTATTGATTGTGTGGTAGTAATAGAAAGGTTAAACTGAGCTGAAGGTATGTCTTTCATCATCCCTTCTGTTTTTTTCCCCCTCCCTTATTTAAGTCCTGCTCCAAGCTCTAAGGTCCAAGTCACTGAAAACTCTTACATAACAAAAGATGATTTTAAAATTTCATTCAGTGCCTGCTTCTTCTTCAGGTATATACCTAAAGTATACTAAAGGCATTGGCAGTCACTTAAATAAAAAAATCTCTTAAAAATGCACAACTGCTCACAGACAAACCCTGTTGAGGAACAATTTGGTCTGTGAGATTTTCAAAATTGGTTTTACGGCATTGTCCTTGAGTGTCATTTTGACACACAATACCCTGTGCAATGTCCTGAAAATACAAGGACATCTGAAGAACTAGGTTGAAATCCATATGAAAATATCATTGCTGTTGATGCCTTAGGTTTTAACTTCTATATTTTTCAAATCAGTATTGCTCTAGTATATCATTCTGAGATTCCATAGCCCATCAACTACTCTTCTCCCATTTTATTCAGACAAAATAATTTCTCTCCAGGCCTGGAACTCAAGGACACCTTACTGTCTCGGGCCCCAGAAAATGTAAACAACGGTGAATTGGGGGAAAACTTGGAGTAAGTGACTTCATTGTCTGAAGCTGTAATTGGACAATTAACCTCTACTATGCAAACTTACATCTGCCTGAAAAACCCAGTCCATCTTGGGTGTAGCCTCTGTGAGGCTTTTGCACTCTTACACAAGGTGCATCTTTTGAACGCCTTTCAATAAACACCTACTTTTATTCTCTAATTCTGTCCAGCCTGTGTTCTAGGCAGCCTTTCCTGGCATCACTGTCTTCTTGTGAATAGGAACCTACTGTTGGCAAGGCTCAGATCCGACTTGGGTCCCATGGCACGGAGTGAAGGAGAAAACTTTTTTTTCCCCTTCATCTTTAGTTAACATAGAAGAGAAGAGAGGGAAAGAACCAGTGAGAAAGAAACACATCTGATTCATAACCCTCATTCTTTAGAATTAGCACCCAGCAGGTTGGGCTGGAATGATAAGCAGGTAGAAGGGATTATGTGTTTTTTTAAGCCAAGGATATAAATATGAAGACATTTAGGAGAACAGGATGGGCAGCTGAGAGAGACATAACTAAGACAGACTTATAGAACGGGTCTTGGATTTCCAGGGTTACCCGTTCTGATACATACTCTGGGCTTCAAGCAGGACATCAAACAGAGGCCTTGGGAACTATTTTGAGGTTTCTTAACTACATAAATATACTTGACCTCCCCATAGGTTTTGTTGTTTTTATTGTTTTGCATTGTATGGTCTTGTTAGTATTGTTTGGTCTTGTTCTCTTTCTTTTCAGTCTAGTTCTTCTGCTCCAGTGTGCTTCAAGGCAGGGAAGACTCACTTCCTTCCTTGGAAGAGTACTAGGAAAAGGCTTTTATTGCTCTTTTTTATTTCCCACATTGGGGGTGTGGAAGTATCCTTGAGATAGGAATGTAAAAATAAACACGATGCTGGCTGCTGCCAGTGCTATCTAGCAGATAGGTGGCATCTCTTGGTTTTAGTTTTACATAGACAGGAAAATGAAATGGCATCTGGTACACGAAATGCCAGTGATGTGGAAGTTGTTCACTTCATTTCCATGGCTGTATGCCCCTTTTTCTGGGCATGTCTCTCTCAAGCATCACAAATAAAATCTCCTCTTTACATCCCTAGATAGTAGCAGATATATAGGATCCAAGAAATAACCAGAGCAAAGATTAAGTGGAAATCCTGGCTTAAAACTCTTTTTCTTCTCATGCTACCTCATTTTTGGCTTTTCTCTTTCACCCATGGCAATCTTTACCAAACATAATTGTCCTTAATTAATTAACACTATATCAAAACATCTCCTATTACTTAGTGATCTCTCTATCTCTCTCTTTACCTCTGTCTCTTTTTCTTTCCTTAAATTCACCACAATATCAGATAATTGAACATGGAAAGCTGAGGTCCACCAGCTTTTCCCACTGAAATGTTCTCCACTGCATACTCCTTGTGATGCTTGCCAGGGTCGATGTTGAGAACAGGGTGTGAATTATGCTTGGCTGAGAGATAATAGGATATTTAATTAGGTTAGAACGATTCTGGAAATAACCTTGTTTGTGTAGCAAAGAAAGTAAAGCGACACTCAAAAGAGCACAGCTATAAATTACCATATTAGCAATAGCTTTTGAATCACTGGCAATTACCTCTGCATGTTTTCAACCCCTTAATTAGCAAGCTGAAGTTTAAAATTAAATCGTTTTTGCAAAGGTTTCATTTATCTCCAACTTTTGACCTTAATATTTGGGCAGTTGGGCCTTGGAAACTTCCCTTTTAGTTCGAATTGTGATGGCCTTGCAGATGAATAAGTGTATAAGTAAGGTAAACTACCTTATGAATTTGTTATTAATTATTCTGTGGTAAAATATTTCCTATATACTCTTCCTTACAATCAGTGCAGAGAAGTCCATGTCTTGATGGAAGTACCATAAGCCACATCTTATTTCCTGAGAGTAAGACTGCAAGTGGACAGATGATAAAAATAAACCAGCATACTGTAAATCCACACTTGTGGTCCTTCATTAGTTTGTGGATCCAATGCTTTACTGACCTCCCAGGGTTTGAAGTAAAAGATCTTACTTGAGTAAATTTTTTACTTATGAGAATATCTACTGTCTTATCTTGCTGTGTATGAAATAGAGAAAATAAATTCAACCGTGTTTCAGTAAATAACCAGAAATTCTCCGTGTAGATTAAAATCTTGAGTCTGTCTTACCTGAAAGTTATCAGGTTTTTTTAGTGCCATCTTGTCAGAACTGTGGTCATCAGCCCCTTCCCTTCCACCCCAACACACCTAGATCCCCAAATGACATAAGAATGGTTCTTGAGTGAAGCATACTATATAAAAATATTAATGCTTGAATTTGATTTTTCCTATAATACAAAATAGCCTGAATTTAATAATTTTCTTTAACAGAAGTTTAAAGGTTGAAGGAGAAACAGAGAAAAATGTTTACATTTCAGTCAATGGAATTCTTTAGAGAGGATTATCTGACAATACTAGACTTGCAAATAGGGGTTTTAAAGTTATTATTTTAAAATAATAATATTATTATGAATAGATGTTTTTCAACATCTATTATATAACATTTAAAATAATACTAGCTTTGGAAAAGATGGTCTGTAAAATAGTCATGCTGTTGTAATATTTTTGGACTTTTTTCCTGTTCAGGTGAATCTAAAGGAAAAAAAAATCTATATTTAATATGTTTTACTATGCTGCCTACCTTCAATTAGATATAAAATATTTTTCTCTTCTTTGTAATTTCTAGCTGGAAACTCTAGGAATTTTTCAGTTTAGAATTCTTTTTACTTTCAGTTTGAACTCTATACTGGTGCAAAATACAATTTTGTCTACTACTCTCTTCCTAAAAACTTCTGTTTAAATTTCAATATATATGTTTATTTTACACTGAAACAAAAGAGTATCTCTCTGCTCTGGAAGTATCAGCCTTCTCTACAAGAATATCTGCTCCCAAGTTGCTTGACCCTTGTTTCTGAGGGAAGAGTGCACCATGAGCAAGTTCCTTGGCATGAAGCAGCGCTTGAGTGGAGAGACAGTGAAGAAAAAGACCACCTAACTAGAGGCAGCACACAAATTCAAAGAATTATTTAAAAAGACAGAAAGAATTTTTTAATACTGAGAAAGTCTTCTAATCTCGTGGTGGTCTTGATTTTTATCTCATTTACACCAAGGAATGAATTAACTCTAAAATTAATCCATTAATCCAATGCAGTAATGTGGATCCAAATTTGTGCCACAATATTTTAATTACTCTTAATGAGATACAGTAATTAATGAGTTACATTAATTAATTATGATGCTGTTAAGGCAATGGTATAGAAGTAGCAATTCCTTAAGCTTTTTTTGCTGAAGGCAAAAATAGTTTTTCTTGTAGGAGGCAATGGTTATAAATTAGATACATAATGATATAATAATTTTAACATTTAACTGTTAGCATCTTTAGAAAAAAAGGTGATTAATAATTTTCCTCACAGAGTCATACAGCACTCTGTTTGGCTGGGAACTAAAGACAAATGTAACTTTAAATAAACGTATTCAAAAGATCTTTGGGGAAAGTTAGTGGAAAGTTTCCTAATGACATTTCTGATATTTGAACCAGAGCCTAAATGAACTCTAAAGCTTTCCCAGTGTATTATATCTATATCATATCTCGTTTAGATCGCCTCCTCTTGTGCTTTGTAGTGCTGAAGGCGTTTCCATGGTATAACAAGTAGCGACACAATGCTGTTTGTTGCTATTCTGCTTTCATGAATTTGTTAAAAGATGGCAAAGCAAAAGTTACAGGAAACTTGCTTTCACAGGCTCCTTTTGAAGGAGCAAGAAGATTATTAGAAGAAAAAAATGGTCACTTTATTTTTAAATTGACAGTTTCTATTTCATTAATATTTCTCATGAAAAGAATGTTGCACATTTTCATCAAATCTAAGAATAAACTCTGCTGAATCAGTGTAGAATAAAGCAGATCTTTTAATGAAATAAAAGATTTAAAAATAGCCAAAGCAACAACAAAAAACAACCAAGCAAACAAATGAAACCACCATGAAAGCAACTAAATGATCTTTGCCCTAGAAGTGATGGAAATATATTCCTGAAATAAAGTCTGGATGCAGTTTCTTGTTAGAAATTCCACCATTTAAAATGTGAAATTTTTTTCACCTTCTGCTTTGACATCCATAAAACAGGTAAACAATTTGTAAGAAAAAACAATGCAGAAAGTTTCATTAAGACAATACAGAAGAACTTTCACTTGAGTGTGTTCTGCACCTACGGGTCCAGAGAAGACTTGAACCAGCTCCTTTTGTAAGAATTTGCATTTCCAAGGTAGATTCATTACCGGAGAACTTGAAAAGGTTCGTCCAAATCCAGAAGTCCATATTAGAACATTGAGGCTTTTAGAGTCTGCTGGTGAGTTGTAATGAGGCTTCAAAGCATTACTAGGACTCGAATCAGAAATGTGCTCATTTGTGAACTTGGGACAAAGATTGAGAGAAGTATCAAATTCCCTGTTAAAATAATAACAACGATAAAATAGAAAATTCCTTGATAAGATAGTGATGGAGATTCCCTCGAATCCTCCATTGAAATTGTGGTTGAAGATGGAATAATATGGCCACAGTGAGGCAAAAAACTGTGAAATATAGATTTATTGCAAAGGTTGTGACAATTTTGAAGACCTTTGAGGACTTGTGAATGTTTGCATTTGAGCTATATGTGCTGAATTTTGCTTCACTACCTCCAACCAATGTTGTACATACTACCATAAAGGTAAAGCACTTGAAAAACAAATACATTCTTTATTTTCTAAAAATTTTGCATGGAATGATTCCTAGTGCCACTAAAATGGAAAAAATAATGAGATAGATTGAAATGTAATTCCATAAAGATGCCCTTACAGACTGCAGATGGGATATACAAAATTTTAGCAACTATAGACCATTCTATCCTATGTATTTATGGCAGGGTAAGGATGGGATATACCTGAATATGTCTGGATTCATACCTGAATAATGTTGACTCAGCAGATGATATAAGGGGTTGAGCTAAACATAATTTTAGTTTATTTCCTTGCTCTGGTTGCTACTAGCAACAAAAATCTTTACTAAAAGAGTTACTTTTTCCATTTGAAGAGGAAAAATGATTTGGTAAAGATTTATAAAGATAATAGTAAGGCTTAATCTACTCTTTATAGAAGGAATTTCTAATTTATTTGTAGGGCTCAGTAGCATCAACGCAGAAGTAGAGCAAATAATTTTAAAAGAATCTTGCATGGGATCTAAGAAAAACAAAAATGTTTGGAAGTTCTCATAGTTAAAAATAATGGGATACACAAATATACATGATGTTGAGTGAAGGAAAAATTAGAGCATACTATAATATTATCCAAATAAATCAACAAAAAATCAGTAGATTAACAAATGAATTTCAAGATTCAGATACATTCTAGCATGAAAAACATACTAGCTTTGTGTCCTGCTAATACTCTACTAGTTTTTTTTTCAACTAAGGATGGTACAAAGAAAATTATATTTTCTACCTCTGAAGCATCTGATATCTGAAAACATGAAACTACTAAAGTGTTTTTGATAACTTTTTAGTATCATGTTGTTGTAAGGGCCATAATCCAGCATTTCTTGGCTGCTTCCCAGAAAGCTGTGAAATAGCATCAGGAGCTCTTTGGAAGGGAAAGTACACTACAGTCAAATGGTTTAATTGGTAACTGGGTCATCACTTGCTCCAGCACCAGTGACACTGAATAATGCCAACACTGCCTGCCTGAAGTACCTGATTTCCCCAGGAAAAGGTGGCAGCAGGAGCCCTGCAGTTCTGCCAGCCCCATCTTGAGCAAGGCTGGCATGGGGGGAACTGCCTGGAGGGGAAATGTGCTCTTAGACAGGATCACTCCAAATGCCGTGGAGATAGGCTATGGATTCCAGGGTTCTACAGCAACCATCCCAGCTACTCTCCCTGACATCTCAAAACATCTGTTTGGGGATGTAAACAGTTCTGGACTGGAAAAATTTGCTGGGATGAGGAGATTTAGCTGCCTATGATCCTGGCAGGCATGGTATCCCTGGGAGAATCCAGCCACTGCACTTGTCCTGCAGTCATAGTTCTGTGGAGTGAAATATTTGGCATCATAGATGTTAGTGTGACTCTGTAGCAAAGGAAAGCTTTAAAAATGGGAAAATAATCCAAAGCAAACTGACATCTGTTTGGACAGTACTTTACTCTTGCCATAGGGATGTATATTTTTAGGAAGAAAAAAAAATTGTGTGGATTTTTAATCAGAATATTACCAACCATCTCACTCTAAGAGACTACAAGATTCAAACAGTTCTACCAACATGTTACAAAATAGTGTTAATACTATGAGTGACTCTGTTACAGATAGGAAGTGAGAAGTAAACTGAAAAACCTTTCTTGGCTCCAGAAACAAGCTTACTTTTTTTTTTTGATTTTCCTAGCGATAAAATAAAGTTGAACATAATGTTTATCTTAATAGCCATGAAGAAAAGAAAAAAAAAAAAGGAACATATATATACATACAAAATCATAAAAAAACACAACAAAAAAAATTGGAAAAGATAAACAAACAAACAAAAAAACCAAAAACAAAACCAAAAAAACCCCCCGAAAATATCATTAGGCTGAATTTCACCAAGACTTAGAACTTCTGTTTGAGTTCTGGAAATCTCTCATATCCTGCCCTAAGCTCTGTCTCTCTCTGGCAGCATCAGTACCCATTGATGGATGGTTGAAGTTTTGGCTTTCGTATTTTTCAGATTTTGTGCTGCACTGGTACATAACTCTGATCTCCATATAAAGAGTTAGCAAGTTCTCTTCACAGGGTAGGTAGACAAAACAATCTTTTTCCAGCTTGAGAACCAAGGACACCGTTACAGCTTCAAGCCCAAAAAGTATAAACAACAGTGAATTGAGGAGAGCAATCTGGGAGTTTGGGACTTCATAACCTGAAGCCGTAATTGGACAATTGACCCCAATATGGAAATGGACCAAAACTTATAAAAGTGTGAAACCTCATGAGCCATTGTCCATCTTGGGTGTAGCCAAGGCTGGGCTCTTGTACTGCCCAAGGTGTATCCTTTGACGGCCTTTTAATAAATATCTACTTTATTCCTTTATCACTGTCTAGCCTCTGTTCTAGGTAGCCTCTCAAGGCATCAGGTGGTGAGCCAGGTACAGCTGCTATCACCACCCAGCCCAGAAATCTGCTTGCTGGATCAGCCCAGCCTCCTGCAATTTTCATTAATCTTTGGTTGTTTTCCCAAGGCTGATGTAGAACAAGCATCAGTAGGGATGAAATAGTGACTACCATCTAGAACGGGCATAACAAACTCCTGGCCAGTGAGACCCAGGACAATTTTAAACTTTCCAAGCAGAACTGTGACTGCAAATCACAAAGGTCCCAGGGAGAATCTTGGATGTGTTGATGAGAACACAAACACAGTAAATCCACTCAAGGAAAGTGGACTCTGTTAATCGCTTAAATTCACTGCTTGTGTGGCTACTAACTAGTAGATATAAACAGAATAGATGCAAAATAGACTCATTCTGCCTTGACACCAATTTTTCCATTCTTTATTTTCATTTTCCACATACCTTTATTTTCTTTCCTCTTTTACCCATGCCTTCTGACTGGCAAAAAAAGTGATATCAAGCACCGTAAAAAATTCTTATGTATTATTGACTAGCTTTGAAGTCATGTATTTCCTGTACCAAACACAAACTATACTCTGGGAGCTCTGTACTTTTACTCGATTTCGCATTCTAATAATTTGCACAGTATGTGTTATATGCCCAGGCTTAAATTCTCTGGTTACAGACTCATAGAGGCTGATTTGCAATAGTTTTGTGTCTGTGTCAACTCTTCCTGAACTCCACGAGAGAAGAGAGAACCCTGGTGATTACCAGGAAACAGCTGTGCCTGTTTCTGTGTGTCTGTCAGGCACAGTATGTGTTTCATTGATATATTGAAGTGCAAGAGATTTCACCAAAGGTTAAGTAACAAGTTCTCACTCACAAGAGTTCACAAATTGACATAGTGGGTCATAGTAAGAGACCATCATAGTAAGAAGTTTCTCATCTCTGGCGGATGTAAGAAAAGGGGAGCAGAAGGAAGCTCTTTCCCTAGAAGATTTTTATCAGACACTTAGAAGTGTAAAATGGGATTTTTTAAAAAATAACTTGTTCTGTTAATATTGACTTTTTATTATTTTTAAACTTTCACATTCTGTGACATACAATTTAGCCCCAAACACACCTAATGGTGTGAAGAAAGTGAAATTGTAGACACATATATTTTAATTTAACTGTGAATGGGTAATCATGAAAATGTTAGTTCCTATAGTGATTTCTTCCTAATTGAGTTGCAATTCAATATTTTTCAAATTATCTGAAATAAAACATTCTATTCAATTATTGCTGATAATTCAGAAATTGACAATGAAACCCCACTGAATTTCACCCTGTTTAAGGTTCCTTGAGAGGGTGAGTGCAGCTGAGCGTGTTTCCTAACATGGTACAGGCAAGTGGAAGATCCATGTTCAAAGAGCAAGGGAAGGTACCACAACCACAAAATGTGAAATTGTGTCTTTAGGAGCAGAGATTCTCAAAGGGCTTTACAAATCATTTGGAAAACCCAATCTATGTGAACCTCCCATGCAATAATATGGCTGAGAAAGTCACCTTAGTCCTTGTCCTGATAAATTATTCAAGGTTTTGAAAAATGTCTGTGGCACAGGAGATTTAAGCAGTTTAGTATATTTACTTTATAAAATAGTAAGCTAACAAACAAAATTATAATTGCATATAATCACTAATCATGTAATCATAAGGGAAAAAAGGTGCCAAAGACTGTAATCATGCAGAGAAATAAATAAAAAGATTTTTTAAATGGAAATAAACTTTTTACCAGAAGGAGAGCAATTGGAACAAATTCCCCAGTGAATTATCCATCTC
Organism: Brachypodius melanocephalos; assembly: GCA_013398615.1. NCBI lineage: Eukaryota > Metazoa > Chordata > Aves > Passeriformes > Pycnonotidae > Brachypodius > Brachypodius melanocephalos. Next base: position 11,263,292 of record VZSR01003806.1, read on the forward strand.
TTTAAGACTTCCTGCCTAAATCACATCTTCTAGAAAAAGATCAGTCTTTAAAAAAAAAGCTTAAGTCTTCAATTACAAAAGGGTTGGTGTGGTTCTTTATCCTGTATTATGAAAAAATATTGGATTAAGTAATTGAAATAGTTCCTCTAAATTATATAAAAATATTGTTCTCATGTCTCCTAAATTTACACTTCTAACTTTTACTTAACATCAATGATAACATTAATAACTATGACTTCATCTCCACTGCCATCCCCCTTTATGTATGACAATAGTTAAAATTAAAATTCTACATTTCTCACTTCAGGATATTTTTTCTCTCTGAGACAACATTTGGCTAGATTTGGCATTTCAAAATCATTTTACTGAGTTTATTTTTCTTGTTTCCTAATTCTCAATTTCAAAGATCTTCCATCTTGGTCATATTTTCTTCAGAAAAAAAGTATATTTCAATCTGGAGAGCACAGACACCTCATGTTTAAATTAATCCCACAGCTATCCCATCAGCAATCCCTGACAAAAACATTTCTGGCTTTCCACAGTTGTTTCACACCTTGACCATTTTCCCTTTGCCCTCATTCAGATGAATCCAAGGAAGTTCAGGAGAGCATCAAGGATCCATGCACACCAGCACACAGCTTTTCCACTGATCTGCCAGGCCAGCTCCAATATTTGTTAATTGAGACCAGAACAGAATGTGTGAAGCTTCCAGTGGAATTCCTCACTTTGAATTAAAAGCAAAACCACACGAATGAGGTAGTAGAGAAAAATCTAAAAAGCAATCCCAAAATTATATGCATAATAGCCCCAAAAGACACCCAAGAAAGGACTCATTTCCAAGAACTGATGTTTAAATGAAAAGGTTCTCATCAAATTGAACTAGACTTAAACCTCAAGCAATTATATTTAAATATAATGAAAAATAAATACAGCTGAGCTTTTAAGATAACTGGAATAGCTAAAGGTCTGTCAGCACTTCCAGTATAAACCTGGTTTGTTCAGGGGATTATAAGTGCTGTAAAAATATATTCCAGGCTGAAAGTTGGCAGACAAAGATTGTAGTTTTAGAAGCTGAGAATTTTTTTTGTTAATTTTAAATAGATTTAAAAAAAAAAAAAAAAAAAAAAGGATTGACCACTTTTAAGATAGGATTGGTAGAGTTTGGAATTTTCCAACACTATTTCTGACATTGCCATAATTCAAAAAAGGACTAATGTTAAAAATAAGATGATGTAAGCTATTATTAGTCCATGATGTGAACTAACCACATGCTTCTTTTGGGATTTGTAGAGGGGTTTATTTTAAAAAGGCAAGTGGGTTCAAACACAGGTCATTAGACTAATGTAGTTTGTTTGACTCGTAGGTGGGATTTTCCAAGCTCCCTCAGCAGTGGCCTAGCCCAGCTCCCAAGGGCTGAAATCAGCAGTGTCAAAAGCTGAGAACTTAATGCACCCCACCCATCTAATGGAATAGTGACAGTAAACTTAGATACCTGCTTTTTCTTTTATTATTGATCTCCTGTGCCTCCTCTTTATGATGGAATTTTTTCCCCAAAAATTCTCATGATAGTATAGCACAGATTTATTGATATAATTTCTTCCCTGCCACTTTCTCTCACTCATACAAGTGGGAAACCAGCTGAGCACCAAAGGGCCTTTGCTGCCAGCAGTGCCTCCCCAGCTGGTCTCTGCAGGCAGCTCAGGACTGTCTGTGGTGAGCACACACCTGTGGCCTGGAACAAGGAGCTCTGGTCATCCCTTTGCCCTGTGGAAGGACACACCATGGCAGCAACCCCAGACATGATGCAGACCTGAAACTGGGAAAGAGATGAGCTGGGAATGAAATGGACTTGTGGCAGTTCTCTAGGAACATGACTAACCAGAGAAAAATGAAGATATTCTCTGTATATGTGGAAAAGCACCACTGCAAAGGTATCTGTCATATCAAAGAACGTTAAATTCCATCTTTATTTAAGAGAGTGAGATGTCTATGCCCAGAGGGAGTGGGACTCCACCACCATCATCACAAATATGAGCCAGGACCTTCAAAGGGCTGCAGAACTCTGCTCTGATTGAGAAATCCCAAGATCCACAGGGTCCTTCCAGGACTTTCCCAAGCTCAGTTGTAGCAACAGACCTGTTCTGCTTTTGTTGGTGCCAAGAACATGCTGTTTTTTACAAACATGCTTCAGGAAAGATTCTTTGTTCCCAAAAGAACCAGCAAGACAATTGTTTCAGACACAGTGCCTTGGTGAAGGAAATCAGCATTTACATTTGTGTTTAAAAGGAACTGGTCAAGGATTTCACCCACCAGCTTTAGAAGGGTAACCAAACTAGAAAGTTATTGATTATTTCAGAATATAACTTTTTCTCTCATTTTTGGTGTGCTTTTTGGTATGTTGAATGATTTCTCTATCATCTTTCTGAGGAATCACAAGCAATTTTGCTTCTTGATTTTGTGAAAGACAATGCTAAAATATGAAAATGTATTATAAAATAGAATTGAATAATTACTTTCCAACAAACAGTTGGTTAATATTAATGAGAAATCACATCTGTATTTCTCTGTTTATTTACATAATGAAGTACGCTAACAAAAATTACTTGGTTTTTTTGTTTTTCAACTTTTTTCTTTATAAGGAAGTTTTTATTTCACTTAGTGTTAAGGTGTTTTAAAATGCAAGCTTTAAAAAACACTTACAAAGACCATTCATAGCATCTAGAGTGAGAAACCATATTTGTTTATATTTTAGATCACTAATAACAGCTCTAAAATACCAATCTAATCTTTCTGATACTCACAGATTATGTGGGTTTCCAGGATCAAATTTAGCAGGGAGGTTGTCTTCATTAAGGAGAATTAGGAAATGCTGACAGTGGGTCAGTGTGACTGATCTTAGTTCACTACTGCAGTGAAAAGAAAACAGGAGACTGGAAAGAAAAAGAAAGCACAAGTTAAATATATCACAGTAAAGTCTTTTCAGCCAATTGATATTTTAATATTTCTCCATCACTGAAGAATGTATGCTACATATATTAGGATTACTTCTGAAATTTTTATTTGTTGAACTCTGTATAGCGTGATAGACTTTTTCTCTGCTGAGGATGAAGGGAGTCATGGGTCAGATTGATCTGGTATGACCCAGTGCCTGATTGAAAGACCACCACAGATTTTACTTCAGTCTCCTCCTGCACAAGTCTTTAAGGGAGCATAAGTTGAGAGGAGAGAGATTTGCTTTGTCGTGCTGAGTGTCCTTCAAAGGTGAGGATTTACATGTTTTAGCACAACACAAGGGAAAACACTTCTGTATGAGCCTGAGATTCACTTTACCTAGAACTCCCCAAAACCTGCGCTGTTGTCATTCCCATTCTACACCCACCCTTTCTGCCTTCAGTCTGGCCTGGTAGGCTGTGCTCCAAAAGCTTTTCAGACTGATCTGAGTTGTGCACCCGAGTGTTCTAAGGGGTGGTGAAAGGTAAAAATATTTTGTTGTTCATCTAAGCTATCATCATCCCACAAATCCATGCAACCTCAAATGCTATCACTTTGATGGTGTTTATCAGTCATAAACTGTATTCTGTGGACGTCATAAACTGTATTCTGTGTCTTCTGGGGAAGATAATCTCTCAGTGTAGGAGAGATATTATCTAAACCTGAACTCCTATAAGCTGTAAATGATCACAGAATCACAGAACCATTAGGACTGGAAAAGACTCCAAAATCATCAAGTCCAAAGTTTGACCAAATGCTACCAAGCCCACTAAAATGGTATCACAAAGTGCCATGTCCTCTTATTTTGGAAAACATGCAGGAATGGTGATTCCACTGCTTTCCTGGGCAACATCTTCCAGTGCACAACTCTTCTTTCAGTGCGGAAATTTTTCCTAAAATCCAACCTGAACCTCCTCTGACACAACCTGAATCCGTTTCCTCTTGTCCTACTGCTAGTTGCCTTGGACTCAACTGTGCACTCAAAAAGAAGTTCAATTGTGTCCCTCAGCATGAAATCAGGGCTGTTACAAAGAAAAATGTTAAATTATCATGCAGTGGGGTCATCAATCCAGTTGTCAAAAATAATAAAAAATAATTATTTTGACTCCCTTCAATAAGATCTTTAAAATTTTTTTTAATCACATTTTATTAAAAGGTGACAACAGTATTGGAAAAAAAGATTTCATCCACCTCTCTGCCGAACGCTGACGTTGGGGGCAGGAAGAGCTGTGCTTTCCCTCCTGCAGGGTAAGCATCAGTGAACAAACTGCACCATTTTCAATTGCAGGGGATTTAGGGTTTGTGAGGGACCAGGTAACACTGAGAGAGAAGAGCAGGCGGACAGCCTTTCCCTTCCCCACAGTGCAGAGGGTAGGGAAAAGATTTGGTCACAAAATTTCAGGTGTAATCAGAGCAGCTTTGCTCAGAGAACAAAATCTCATCATGTTTGGGCACCCTCACCCTCTGAGAGTACCATAGGATGTATCAAAGTAGTGTGGGAGAATGGCAGAGGAGTGCAACAAGGGGAAGAAAAGTTAAATTAAATGTGTCTGTGTCTTCTTTGTATCAAAATTCTTTCCCTAGGCTAATTCTGGAGAAGGCACATTTAAAGATGTTGAAGGCTCAAGTCAGAGCAGAGCATTGGTCAGTCAGAGAATCAAATATAATTTGAAGTCTTGCTTCACACTTCTATTTCCATTTCAGTAGGTCCTTTTAGCTGAACTCCATAGGCCAGTGATGACCTGGGCTAAGGGAACAAAGCTCAGAGGAAACAGCAGCTCACAATGTCCTTTAAAACTGTGAAAACATAAAAAACATACCCATAACCTCCTCACTCTCAAACCTCCTGCCTTCTCCTGTGACTCCTAACTCCATAATCCACTATCTTTTAAGGAAAATGAAATTAATTCAAGTCCTTCCTCAGTGTAGTTATGAAATAAGAATTTCCTTAAAACACTCACTCAGAGTAGTTCCTTCTAAGGTTTAACTCACGTTGTAGTAAAGAAACCTGAGGAATTTTCAGTATCAGAACCACCCACCCTGGGCTACATCACTTCAAAAACCAAATGTTCAACTCTTTTCAGCTCTATTGTTAGATTGCTTTGTTATGTGATACACTCCCCCACTGCACGCTCTGCGGCACTGGGAGTCATAAAATGTCCATTTTGGAAATGAACTCTGGTATGTACATAACCCACATACCAGGGAGCAGGGCTTGGTGGCACTCACAGCACTGCCTGTGTTATGAGGTGTTAGTGAAAGTTTTGGTCTCTTCAGCCCTTTTTATTGGTTCTGCAGTGGATTCCTTACTTACAGATGTTTTGGAAACCAGCAGTTCCAAGGAAAGTCTACTTATTGCCAAAAGTTTACAGCTGAATTTCTTGGCATTCGCAAGCAATGATTTCATCAGAACACGAAATAAGTCAGGGCTGCTGTTGAGAGACACCATTTTATAATCCAGCATTGTAAATTTAAGACTTTTATTTGCTGCAGAGTTTGGTTTCCATTTGTTCAGCCCTCTGATAGGTGCATTGCTTGGGAACAGATATAGAAGTTTTACAGGGCCTTTGTGCAATTTAAAACCCCTGTATAGAATACCGTAGTGCACTGCCCATTCACATCATTAAAGACTTTTACAAGAGTATCATGTTCACACTTATATGTACTTTACTCTAGCGACCCTCCCCGTGCCATGTTTGAATTATTATAAATGGGGCCATGCAGAAAGCTGCCTCCATAGCTGAGGTAGGGAGGCTTTGTTTAAAATTCAAATAACAGTTAAATGGTGTCTGTTTGTTCCTGATCAACACTCTTCATACAAAAAACTCATTGCACTTTCTTAAAAGGCAGCAAATGTGGACAAATATTAGCTTTTTGAACTAAAGGGGAAGTTATTCATTCACTCAGCAGTGCTTTGCAAACTATCAATCTTCCAGGTATTTCTATTAGCTTTAATCATTGAGGTTGTTTGTTTGGAGCAATTTCTAAGAGAATAAAGGTACCTTTGGCTCTTATCTCCTGTCATCAAAGCATCCATTAGGAAATCCAAGCCCTGTAGGCAAGCTCAAGGGATTACTCAAAGAGGTTTTCTTGAAACAATCAAGAATTCGGTGCCCTCTCTTCAGTGCACAGGAGTTCAGTTGGAAACCATAATCTGAAAGAGAGGTTTATCTGGGGCTTAATACAATTTGAACAGGATTTTGTTCAAGGCAAACCTAGAGATAAAAGCACCTTAAGTATGTTGAAACAAAGATGAGCCTGCATTCCTTGTGGTGCTGTTTCTAAGTCCAATAGTCTGTCAACAAAGTGTGGGGGGGAAAGCCCTAAAAGTCTTACAATTATCACAATAGTCAGTAGATTTTACCACTGAGAAGCTAATTAATAGCTTTTTAATAAAGGAATGCTGATTAAGTGTGAAGCAGACAGAAGTTGGTTCAGTGTTGAGGGTTGGGAGATTTGCTAACAGAAAGCTTGAAGACGGGGAAAATGTAAAGATTTGAAACCTGTTAAGTAGGAAAAAATATCTTAGAGATATGAGATGAGTTTGAACTGAAAAAAAGAAAAAAGAAAAAAAAAAGAAAAAAGAAAAAAAAGAAAAAAAGAAAAAAGAAAAAAAGAAAAAAGAAAAAAAGAAAAAAAATAATCTGGACTTCATATAAACCTGAATTTCCACAGTATTTGGAATGGAACTTCTCCTTTCTTCAGATGCAGGGATTTAATTCCACTCACTGCTAATGGAAAGAGAGATGAAATATTGACAAAATCCTAATGCATCTTTACATTTAGGATCCCTTGGCTTTGGAGACAATCCAGTGTAGTACAGTTAGGATTTGGATGACCTGGATTTAACTTCTGCTTCTTTCCCTCTTTGGGAAAGAAGATTGAGTTCCCCTCTTTGGTTTTCCTTACTTGGGAATGGAAATGATGAATGGTTTGAGATAATTGACAAAAAACATAACATGAAATTTAGATATTGTTGCACTGCTGCTTTCCCAAGAATCTCATCTCTGAGTTGGAGCTTTGGTTCTGTAGGAGCAGAGCACAAGGTCTGTCTCTGCCTTGAGAAGCTTGCTATAATTATTGGGACCAACTTAGCCACAAATGAGCAAATAGGAATTTTTTGAGGAAAAGCATAATATTTCAGCTTCTTAAGATAACAGATACAGTTATGCTTTTCTTTAGGTTGGAAGCTTTTCAGAGCACACAACCAGGGAATGAGGGTGTCCATCTATAAGTGAATGATGTGGATAATATGCATTTGAAATTTCAAAGGGTTTTTTTGTCTGTTAAAAAAACCTTAACAATAATTAGAACACTCATTTGCCATGAGAACAGAATTCTTTTCAGGACTGAAAGTAAATTAAAGAATAAGCATAAGACTTAATGCTTCATTTTCAGGATAGAGAAGAATTGGCAATATTGTACCTCAGAGGCTGGTTCTAGAATCTGTTTTAGTCAACTTCCTCATCAGTGAACTGAAAATGGAAATGAACTGTGACTTCTCCAAGTGTGGAGATTGAATTAAGATTGTTTAGATAGTTGAATATCATGTCAACGACAAGAAACATCAAAAGGATCTCACAATGTCTTTGGCTGGAGCTATAAATAACCATCAAGACATCAGACATCACTGGAAGAAGACCACTCAAATGCCATCATTTTGCATGTATAAGAAACCTTTTGTGCACCTACCTTTTCAGTGCTCTCTGTGGTTTTGTGATCTCAAGGATATGGTGAAATTAGAGAGAGTATAGAGAAGAGTAAGTAGGTGATGGAAGAGCTATTTTACAAGAAAACATTAGAAAGGTTGGAACATTTTTGTTTCAAAAAGAGAAGGCTGGAAGGCATATAATAAAACAAAATCCTGATAACATGTAGAACCATTACCTGGAAGGTATTTCTTTATGCAATAGCTAGTTAAAATTCTGAAACACGTGGCCATGGAAAGTTGTAACAGAGGACAGTTTTAGCAGGCTGAAAGTAGATTAGATAAATTCATGAACACCAGATTCATAAATCAGTAGTGACAGGGTTGAGCAGAGATTTGTCTTCTCTATTCCTCATAAACAAATTTTGATGGGAGATGGACAACAGAGTGTGAGCAGGCTCATGTGCTTTCCCAAAACAGCATTTTATATTGCCACTGTCAGAAGCAGAACACTCAGTTTCTACTAATCTGATCCATAAGGCCATTTCTTAGGGTCTGATAATTTTTCAGTGTTGGAGACTTACACTTGTCAAACTAATAGAGGCTAAATATGGAATATACACAGGATTATCTCTCCAGAAATGGAAACTGAGAATTGTGATGTAAAAATGCTTCATTTCCAAGAGCTGCACACCACTGCATAAATGTAGTACCCATGTACCCAACATGCTGTACCATACCAGGTTAGGAAAAAAGTGATTTTCTCAGGGAAGAAAACAATCATAATATTAACTTTTACATAAGCCTGATAATTCATCAGCCTTTCACAAAAAATCTAGACTCAATAAAAACATTTTGCATCGTTCCAAAATGCTTTCTTCATCCTAACAAATTTACATGTCTGTAGAATATAAAATGTAATTAGCCTTCATTGATACGAAGTCCATCTGTTGTCAGGGATATTTTTGCATGATCCCATAACAGAAGTCTATTATAGGCTATACAGTCCATCTACAGAACTGAATGAGGATGAGCTACAGAGAGAAATTCTTAAATTTTTTTCCAGGCAGATCATGCTGCTCCTGTCTAGGCTTCTTCCCAACTTTCACTCTATTCACAATATCTCTGTCTGACATGAAACTTCAGTCTGCATTGAATTTCTATACGCCAACCAGTCCAAAAGCCTTGCAGAAGGTAATGTAGCCCAAGCCTGGTTGCCATCAGCAAATCTTTTCCGCTTCTTTCAATGCATAATATGCAAAAATGTAAAATGATTCAACAGAAAACTCCCCTTTTAACTTTAACCAGGAAAAGTTCTGATCTTGCAGATATTCACAGTCAGACAGAAAGGTAAGCTCTTAATATGCAGCAGCATGCAATGGTCCTCAGGAAAGGTACCAATTCTGAGATTGACATCAAAGGCAGAGGACTAACAAGGGATTTTGAAAGTATTTCCTGTACTGAGACTAACCTAAATCCTCCTGCCAGGACTGACTCTGTGCAGAGGCAAAACAGGCAGTCATTGAAGGAAGTGGGTTATTGACAGTGACAAAACAGCCACAGCCCCATTTCCAGCTTTTCCTGTGCCAGAAAAGGCAAACTTAGCTGCCACTGTCCCAAAGAGAGAACTCAGAGCAGCATCTCCTGCTGTGAGGGCAGTGGACCCTCCTGGTGGAAACAGTTAAGATCTCTTTATCTCCTTTAGGCACAGTAAGCTCCTTCAGCTCATACATTAATGAAAAATCTTGGTTCTTGTCCTGTGACATCTTAAGTACTCTGAGAACGTAGCCAAGGGCTGAGCCACTCTATTTTTTTCTGCTCTTCTAGTTTATATTTTTTCTCCTTTAAACTGTTTTTCTACTTGTATTTCTATTATTTATTATTTTGGGTTTATTTCACTGTCTCCTGCCCTAGATATTATTAAACTTACTGTATGTATTTTAGATGATAATTTCTTTGCCTTCTTCATAAATCCTTTACATTACAAACCTTTCAAGTCAATGCAGCTGCCATGAAGAAACCTTCTCTAAAACGTTGTAGCTAAAGTCTTGGAAATTAATGTATGATTTTGTTTTTGCTCATTAATTCTATCTCAGTTACTTCAGTTAAAGACATCAAACAACTTGCAGTTGTGCATGGATGTGATTAACCTGAGATGCAAATTGCAAGTAAAACCTGAAGCTTGAAAATAAGCTACAAATCTTCACATAATTTGCCTTTGTTACCAGATATTTGTGACAAAACTCCGCAAGAAAGTGTTTAATGTTATCTCAGACTTATTGAGTAATCAGGAAACTTTGGATTTTGCATCTGGATGACATCTTAACTTTTGACTAAAAATTTGGAAGAAACAGATACAATTTCTCCTGAGGCTGTCCTCTATTCACCTCAAACTCAATTCCTTTGCTTATTTGATGTGGTTTTGCTTTGGTGAGAAGTTTCTTCTAGCCTAGGTATGGAATGATGTCACCTTAACCTTAGACACAGAAAGAATGAAAGAACTTCCAGAATAAGATATCTTCCTGTGCCTATATAAGCTTTGTATAATATATGTTAGAAGCAGCTCTCCCCATTGATTTTAGTGGAAGTGAAAAATGAGTCATATCCTAACTTTGTTTTTCAAAGGGCAGGATTTCCAGATCTTGCCCTTTTAACTTGCTACAGACACTTGAAACGTATAAAACCTAGATAAGGCAATTCAGAACGCCTAAGCTAGCTTTCTCTTCTGAATAAGACTCTGACAATATGAGTCTGGCTTTTAGAGGCACTAATTACTTTACTTAAGTATTTCTAAAGCATTGCTTAATGTAGGAAGTGACTCTCCCTTCTCTGTGTACCCAGCTCAGTCGTGCATACTCAGGAATCTCAGCCTCATTTTAGATGTCCAGTGTGTTTCATCTGTTTTCAAAGTGCTCTCCCAAATATCAGGAGTTTTCACAGGTCTTGTGTGCTACTGGCTGCCTGCCCCATCAGGGCATCTTAAACACTAGAACATCTCAGAGCAGTGTGTACCCACCAATGAAGAAATTAATTGAACTTTTCTTCCCTGGCAGTCAGATTCTCTCAATTGCATTTCAACCAAACATCCTGGCATAAAACTGAAAACCTTTTGCAGCAGAAGACATTTCAGTTGCCAATAACAAGCACATTCTAGTAAAGAAAAATGTGTTTCCATTTTTTCCTTCTTTTAAAATACTTGGCTATTGCTACAGATATAATTTCAAATAACAATTTTAAAAACTTACAATAATGAAAAGGAGTGGTTTTAGTATTTTAAAAAGTCCTAATATTGGGATTACGAGCAATATTATTTTTTTATATTCTCTCAACCAGTTTTCTCATCTATGTGTCTGTTTGACTGAAATTTGCCTTGATCTCTAAGTAAGAAAGAACACTGGGGCCTCCTACAGTTTGCTTTTTGATTGTAGCTGGTGTTCGAGTATCACACAGAAACTACAGCTGTAACAAAGGGACACATCAGCAAAGCTACTTGATTACACACACAAACACAGAATGCTCTCTTTGCAAAGGTAGTACTTGTCTGTCCAAATTTTAATATATACAGTCTTTAATTTCTGCTTGTGACTTCACCAGTGGAAAGAAAAAGGCAGTTTTTGGATGCAGTTTGTCTTAGTCTAACCGAGATATCTAAAATTGTCCAGATGAATGGCATCCAAAATCTCTACATTTTTCCATTCACTATAAAGAAAACCTAGACAGCTTCTTCAAATGTAAATGTCTACACTGCAGATGTCTGAAGTTAAGTGAAAAGAATCCAGGGAGTTCAGTATCCAAAACCAAGAATGTGGATGTCATATTGAGAAGATCTGAACCATGCAGATATTAAAGAACATGTCTAGCGTCAGAGATGACACCTGAGTAGCCATGCCAAGAATGGAATACACACTTCTTGAATTCCAGAATTCTTATATTTAAACTACAGATTATCTTTTCTGTGAAAAACGTAGGAATATAATTTTTTTCACATCTTAAATGCTTGCAGCTAGTACAGAAAGATTTTGGCTAACCTCCCAGCCATACCTTCCATTCCCACCTCCTCACAATATCCTTACACAAGCGTTCAAAGGAATATTCAGTTTTTTACTCATTTAAGGAAACTAGTTAAGCCACAAATAATACATTCTAGACAAGAAAAAACAGCATGGTATAGGGTACAAGAGCTATACTTTATTAGGAAATAGAAATAAATTTTATAGGAGAAAATAAAAGAGTGCAGTGTGAGAGAGAATTGCATCCCTTCTTCTTCACATTTTTGTTAACTGAAGCCATAATCCCAGGAAAAATATCTGAACAGATGTTTTCCCTTGAAAACATTCCAGAAAATGAAAGCACACATGGCATACTGATCTGCTACTTCCTTCAACACATTCTCGTTCAGAGATAACAAATGTACCATGTGATGTTGCCATAGTAGCCTCTTGTATTTCACCACTGAGCGAAGCAGAGGACAAAGTGAATATATCTCCCCATGCTCTGGGCACTGGGCTGGCTGCAGTAGCAGATTGTGCTTCTAGCATTTGATGTCACTTTTATTCTCTGACATTGCTCTGTTTGTTGTGTTTTAGAGCACGTGTGTTAAAGCACAGTGTGCAACAAGCAGATTCACAGATCAGGTATCTCCTATGTCCAGATTCTCTGTTCCATTAACTTTCTACAGCCTCCCTGTCATACTCTATCTGCAGATAGATTATAAACTCCATTTCAATGAGTTTTCAATTAATTTATGCAATGAAGCTGGTCAACATTATGGCTTTTTATAAAAGAATGCCAGAAAGCTGAAAACAAATATAAAATAGAAAAAAACCCCAAACAAACAACACTATTAATGTTGTAAAGGTATTCATCTGAGGCAATAATCGTTGGCAAAAAAAGACCTATCTTATCTACTTGAAAAACTGGAAATAATAGAACTGTTTGTAGAATATAGTGGAGAAATTTGAAATACTGAAGAAAGGACTGACAGCAAATATTATAGGACAAGAAAGACACTGTTAAAAAGGAATCATGACTAAAACAGAGGTATTGAAGGGTATGTGTTTCTCAGGAAAGCTGTAACTAAAGCAAGACTTGGTAGATCAGTGTATTCACATTCTTACATCAACTTTAAAGTAGACTAATGACATATGACTATAACCACACATACTGAGAAGAGAGCAAAGTCTGCCTATGTCAGCATCATTCCAAGAGCTTGCTGTAGCACAAGTTCTGTGCCTCTAAACCTAATGATGAACTTGAATAATGTATAAAGTCATTAAACTCTATTTGGAATTGTAGCCTGAATGACTTCTCTTTGCAAGTATAGCAAGAAAGACAAATGGTGGTAAAAATAAAAGGCCTAAATAATTTCTGAGTAATTTTCTTTTGAAAAAAAACCAATCAAATAAACACAAAGATGATAGTAAGATTATTTTAGCTTTATCCTCTTCTAAGCTCATGGTTTTTGGATATATTCACAGAAAATTATTAGTTATTAGTCAGTCCTGGTCTGATTCACTTAAATTAAATGAAGAGATACTCATGGGTATGGTTATAACTAGAATTCTCAATTTCAAAAGGACAAATTAAGTTATCTACTTAATAAAGGCAGATGCATTGATGAGCATATAGACTTCACTGTAAGATTGAGAATTCTCTCTATTAAAGGTACAAAATCCAATAATTCCCCTGTCTATACACTTGTGTAGAAGACTAACTTTTCCAAATCATAGAAAATACTTAAGAATAAGCAGAGGTTGTACAAGAAATACAAAATCCAAACCAAAATAAAAAAGGACTGCTCTGTAAAGCAAAGAATATTTTAAAGGCAAGTAATGAAAGAGCATAACAACTTTCAGGAAATAAACCCAATTAAAAACTGCATCTGAAAAAGAAGAAAATAAATAAGAGAAGGCATTTAAAAATATTTCTTATGCAGTGAGTATTGGGAGATGCAGTGAGACGTCAAGGTGTGACTGACAAACATAAATGAAGGTTAACACAATTTTTAAAACTCATATTTCTGCTGAATGTGGAATCAGAGGACTAATGGTTTAATGTGAATGGAAGTATAAAAATTGACATGGAAATGGAAATTATAATATTAAAAGCAGAAATCAAGCATCTTAATACATCAATGTGTGAAAATCTTCCAGAATTTTTAGCAAATTCATCTGCTCTCATAGCAAATAGTTTTAATATTTTTTTAAAGTTTTTGAGATTAGTACTGAATAACTGAAGAACAGCAAGTTAGCACTAAATATTTAAATAAAGGAAAGTTGTATATCCAGTTACTAGACCAAACCTGAAGATTGGATAGATTTTCAGCTAAAGATAAGTGGAAAAATCATAGCAGGTGTAACATGGATTTACTAAGGTTTGGTTCTGCCACATTTTTCTGATGGCTTTCTCTGACAAAACTGGGAATTAAAAAATGTCTATTTTTACACCTATAAGCAATTTTAAAAGGGATATTATTGTTCAAAAGAAAGAGATGTCCATGGGTGGTGCCTAAAGAAGAAGTATCAAAGGGTTCAGTGCCCAAGAAATAGGTGAGTTAATGATTAGCATTGGGGAAAGTGAATGGCAGGAGGGGGTCCAGGACCACAGTAATGAATGAAATTCAATAGTCCAGGCTGCAACTTTTCTTAGGGATTTATAAAAAAAGAAAAATCACAGTTATAAACTAGGTATTCATCAACTAGACATGACTGAGGAAAAAGATAGAGATCCATTTATTGACAAAATTAATACATCATCAACAAGCTGTTCCCGAGAAAATGGTAAATGAGATCCCAAATTAAATATGCTAAGATAGGTAAGTACTTGTGTTGCTAAAATGATGCAGAGAATTCTTCCTCACATGGTGATGTTATTTACTGTGTTATTCTGACAAAATGAAGACTGAAAGGCTGCAAGAAAATAACGAAGTTTTCAATTTATATATCAATCAATTCAATATCAAATTGGGAAGAACAATGTGACCTGAGAAAAACTGGATATAAATTATTAAAAATTAATTCACCCAGATATAAGTGAGATTTTTGATCATTTTTTCAATGGCAATAGTAAGAACAAAAACTGTACTAGAACTACAGAATTGGTTTAGGGAAAAAGTTATTCCTAAAATATTTTCATGCCTTCAGAAGCATGAAAATAAGAACAGTGGTCCCAGAAATCCCCTTGCATGTATTATTGTGTCTGACTCCATAATGAACTTTTTTTGTTGTTGTTTTTTTAAATCTTAAAATGCTCACATTTTCTCAGAAATATATCTGTCTCATTGAGAAGATTTTTGGAAGCCAGTGACATCAATGAAAAAGCTATAGGGAGAAAGTCAGACCTGAAGCAAACTCTCATAATTCCAAAGAGAATGTAAAATTTTAGGGAATATGCAATTACAAAAAATTTAAAAACACAATTATAATAATCGTGATTTTGTAACCAGAAATGTGTCTTGGTATTACTGAAATAGAATCTGTATTTATAAATTGTTTTAATGTCTTTATCCAATTGAATTAAACAACTTATTTAAGCACTCGGGGGAAAAAACAAAAAAACATGATTCCATGATTTCCAGAGAAGTGCTTTTCTCTACTCTGATGAAATGAGCTGAACTAAAAATTATATGGGCAAAAACATAATAAAATCACATTTCCATAAAGAAACAAGACTAGGCAAAACAAAGCATATTACACTGAGCCTTCACAGACATAATAGCCAGAAGAGACATGTACTCCTTCTCCCTAGGAAGTGAGTGCTCCACTGGAATGTGTAACATTCACTGAACAGGAGCAAGCTGTGTAAGCTCCATCTACAGCATAGTTGAGGGGAGAAGGTGGAAGGGAGAGAAAATGTCCAGCCTCAGCATAGGTGCAGCTACATCAGTGTTTAACTTGGACCAGGAACATGATTTTGCAGTGCCCTCCTCCTCCTCCCCACTGCTGTGCTTTGGTTTCCATTCCCAGGCAGTCTCAGGGTGTGCAAAATGCCCCTTTGGATGAACCCAAAACAGGTTATGCGCTGCAGGAGAACATGGAATGCCCTTTAGCAGCTGACAAGTACTTAAGCTGCACAGCCAGACTAGAGCTAGCCCAAAGTAAAAGCCCCAAAACACTTTCAGTGCTGGTATAAGGTCCTCAGTTCTATTTGGCTCCACAGACATAAATCTGTTAGGTCATAACACTTGCTCAGTGTGGGCATATTCTGTGCCTCCAGCAAAGATCTTTTTTTTTTTTCTTTTATTCATGGGGAAATGTTATCACTGTATAGCATAAAAATTATGCTCAGAAAGAAACTACAATCCACATGTAAATGTTTTCAAGATGGGGATCACACAAAAAGATGAAAACCTGTGGGCAAGGTTAGAGGGAAAAGATACAAGAAGATGGGAAACAGTTCAGACATCAGGAAATGACTGGGAGAAATTAAAAAAAATAAAGTAGGAGCATTAATTAAACAGGTGGGAAATACAATAGGTAAAAGGATTGCAAGTGGAAATATTAACCATGTATTCTCCTTTGCCTTGTAATTAAAAGGATGAGGAACATGTTGCAACTTGTTCTATTTCTTGTTCTTCCATAAAAAGCACTTCTTTTTCAAATGAGGCAGCTACCAGGAAATCCTAGGCATCCTAATTTTCACTTGCACAAAGTGGGATCTGAAAAGCCTGGACTGAATCTAGTGATAGCTAGTTCTTCTTCCAGTCTCACCACAGGTACACATAGTCTTGCTCCTCTAGAGTAACATTTCCTTGTGTTCCTGTTCGCAGGGCAGGTCTTTGGGGAAAGGTTTTCCAATATGTGAAAGTTCAGTCTGGAGGATCCAAAAATTATCCACCTCCAAGTGACCGGTGCAAGTGACAATTGTGGACAGCATCAAAGAGCCTCAGACATGAAGGAGCAAGATGTTGTACGGCATTACCTTCTAAAATGGTAATTAGACACTTAATAAGAGAAGAATTCAATGAAAGTCAACTGGAAAACAGTGATAGAAATACATAGACCTGTATGCTTTAGGGGATGATGGAAGACAGAAGGAGAGAAAGGCATCAGTTCTTTTTCACATCCTTGACTGTCTGAGAATGCCACAAATAACAGTCCAAATATTTATAATTCCTCCCAGCATGTATTTGAGCAATTATGTATAAGAAGTTACAGCCCCTATCCCTGTTCCACTCCAATGAGAAGGAATAGTGGCTTCAAGTTGTATCTGGTGAGATTACTGGTTCCAATTATAGGCCAATGAGACAACTATGAACAATTACGTTTTTGTATTTCCATTCTCTTTTTGTAATAAATTTAAGGAAATTCTATGACAAAAAGCTGCTAACAGGAAGGTAATGACAGTTGGTAATTACTTGTGATCTTTTAGAACATCTAGCTTAGTAAAACCTCAGTTTCTAAATCCAGGAGACAGATAATTAAGATACTTCATCCTCTTGAAGTGAAATATAGCACAGCCTCAGTACAGCCATAATATATATTCTACTCTGTCTTTGATCTCCTGGGAGATGTGGAGATATATTCAGCTTCCCTCCAGTCAAAAGCTTTGCTTATTTCACAGAAGTTCACTGTGCTCAAGGAGTTAAATAAAGGCCTTTATTAGGTATGCAATGAAGTTCACAAACTAGTCCTTAAACCCATAGGCACAAACATCTCCAATTTAGCTGCTGAGAGCTGCCACAGTGAGAATTCCCCAGCAATCTGCCAGAGAACCTGCACAGCGGCTGAGTGATGTGCCCCAAAGTGTTCAGGTTACTTGTGCCTCTCCTTTTACCATGTGGTCACTCAGATTAAATAAATCACCTCCCTCCACCTTCTCCCCTGCCCTGGCTCATCTCAGCTGGCTCATACCTGAGGCACAGCTCACCTTTCCATGCACAGAAGCCTTGCAGTGAATGCAGCCAGTGCCACTCGATAAGACCCAGCAGCTCTTGACAGCTGAAGGAAGGCAAAGAGTTAACAGAAATATGGATGCTGAGAAGAAAGAGGACTAAAAGCTTTCCAGTAAGTGACATCCAAGCAAGTCTGGCAACAATAAGTTTTTAAAGTTGTTCACATCTCAGTTTGTTGGAAGGATGAGTTTTACTAACAAGTAACTCTGGAAGAACAATTTGTACTATAAATGGTTTTGTCACTGAGTTAGAATAAAGAAAAAAAAATCCATAATTTGCTTTTCAGTTGCTTTAGCTTGCTGAGAATTGCAAACTACAGTACATTTCATAGGGTTTTAAAGTGAAATTAAATACTATATCAAATGACCACATGAAAAGATACCAAGGTATTGGCAGACAAGATAAATAGTTCCTCCTGTCTTTGTCATCTCTTTTATATTTTGTTATTTTCTATTTCTGAGAAATACAGAAATAGAAAATACATCCACTAGATATGACATATTCTAGGTGAAATTAAAAGGGAACCAGCTCAGTGTCAATATTGTTATTCTGTAGAATAACTACATTCACATAAATGTTAAACAATTCAATAATGTGCCAGGTAATGTTTATAAATGTGCACCAAAATAATAATCCAGACGAGAGCTGTTACATTACAAGATGATTATGCTTTTTTTACATACTTTATAATTAAATAGACCATTTTTCTTTCAGTTTAATAGCCAGGAATAGTATCTCATTAGATGTGCTTTCAATTTAACTCTTCTAACTTGGAAAATATTGTCCTATAATTAGCTCAGGGTATTTAAGCCCTCCCAGCAAAACAGTAAATGCATATGGGTATCTAGATGTGAAATTAAATTAAAGTAACACACAATGTGAGCCACTTATTTTACAGGGTTGGAGGTTTTTTTCTGGCTTTTTTTTTCTTTTTTCCCTTAATCAACTAGGATTATTATGAGAGAAATAAATAACTTTTATAACTTCCCTGCCTGTAGCAGCTATTATTTCATACACTCTTTCTTGAGATAGATTATCCAGCTCATTTCCAAGGAGTATTGAGGGCAGTCAATTGAACTTGAGGAGTAAAGATTGTCCTTATTTCCCCATGCAATGCTACTGTGTAACACAGAAAAGTGCTTTTTGAAAATGTGCCGACGGCTGCATTGATGTCATTAATTGGAAGAATAATTTTTCTCTCAATCTGAATCCCTCAACTCTTGTTAAAGTTATTCAGAGGTATAGAATGACAAATGCTCACACATAAAGAATAACAAAAAACGTATCTTATTTCACCTAAGATAATGCTTAAGAGTTACATGCTGCCAATATTAATAACCCATGTGTACCAAACAAGGCTTCAATGAACGAGTGAGGCTAAAGGTTGTGGATAGGACACTCCTGATAAAGAATGAAGCTGTGAGCTTTTAACTCTGCTCAGATCTTGTCCTCTATCTGCAGGCTTGTAGAAGCAGCTCCCACCATGGAGATTTCAGCTCCACAATTCAGAGTGGCTCATATGCAGGAGAAGGGGCAAACACAACCCATAGCCACCACCTGCTGTGTAGGGGAGCAGAAGGTGCAATTCACAATGCTTTAGGCTGAGGAGGGAAATGTTTAAACCAGTAGATTAGTTTGGAAAGAGTAGGATGAACTGATTGTGGGTTTTGAAAGAAAGGGAGCCAGTCATTTCTTTGGAAACATATGAAGCTGTTACCTGGAATCTGGAAATAGCTTTTGGCACTGAATCCCTGTTTAACATAAGTACCTACCACAGAACTGCCCATGGGCAAGGTGGGGAGAGGAGGTGAATAAACAGAACTTTTTCCTCTCAGGCATTTTCTGTTTGCTAGCTGAAACTCTGTGTGCTAGACATGATGAATCCTATTTTTAGGCTTCCAGATCACCCTCTCCAATATCTTGGGAACTTAGATGCTTTATGCAGTAATTTCAACACCACTGGAGAAGAGGTTTCCCAAGTTTTCAGCAACACAGTGCCTCTTGTTAAAATGACAGTCCAAGCCTGACTCATTCATTAGTTATTGCACAGAAAGGTAGAGTTTTGTAAAGGTTGTTGGATACGTATCATCACTCCTTCACTGTGAGTGTAGTCACACTGTAGTCAGCCTCACTCCACATTGCAGTGGCAATGATTTACAAGAACAGTGTGTTGTCTTTTACTGGTGTCCTTCACACCAGTGTGCTAAGCCTGGTTTGGCTCCTGCTGTCACTACTGGCTGATCTGTCCTCTGGGGGACCAAAATGTATTCTACAGCCCGTGGAAGAGACTGTCAAGTGTTATTCTGCCATGAGAAAATCAAGGCAAACAAAAGTGCTTTCTGGATGACTTGGGAGCTCTAATGTTGTCATGCTACAGGAAGGGACACCAGTGTACATGTACACGAATGGAAGTTGGGCTTGTGGGACACAGTGCCTGGTTTAACCACATTGTGGTCAGATCAAGACACTCCTTGGCAAACATTTTGCAACTCCTCATTTACTGATATCTTTGCTCTTCTAAAATCCCCATAGCATGAGAGCAAGAAGTTGTAAAATGAGGCTCTGTTCCATGTAAGCCTGGAACAAACAGCTCTTGCCTAATTTTCAGCAAAATCATGAAGCCCTTACTCAACATTGATTTAGTGAGAAGGAAAGCCAGATAGAGACTTCAGAAGCTGTCCTTAAAGTGAAGTTGTCTGAAATGGGTATTTTTCTAAAGCCATGCTATGTACCTATTACACTTCTTGTTTATTCTACTCCTTTTACTTTCTTTTGGGTACTACAGATGCTTTGTGAAACTTCCAAGTTACAAATTAAATCCATCTGTACAAAACAATAAATAATAATTTTCTAAACCAGCCTTATTTCATATTAACCTTGACACCAAATGCCAGCAGCACCAATTAGCCTTGCAATCCTGTCTACTGTATAAGGCCCAAAGATTTGAACACAGTCTTTCATCTGTTAGCATTCAAGAGACCGATAAAAATTTACTCTGCTTTTAAACAAGCTGTACGTGACTGAAATTCACCTCATAATGGGGCATGCTATAAATAACGTCAGTCTGAAGAGACTGTGAATTTTTCACAGCTTTGTTTCAGAGCTATTCAAAACCATGGTTATCAATGACTGCACCACAAAATTTCTGTCAGCTTAAGATTTCAGTCGCAGCCAGGGACTTTGATGGATGGTTGCCCACTCTTCCCTTGTGAAATATAATTATCAAGGCATAAAAATCACTTAATCGCAATGCTGGAATGTTTAAGCATAACAGTAATTAGTTCTTCTGTAATGCTTTCAATTCACAGATGTAAGTATTTTGCAACAGAGATTACCACTTCCATTTTATATTTGAAGTAAACTGAGGCATAGAAAGAACATGACAGAGTATTATTTACTCTGCGGGTTAGAAAGAAAGTTTTAAAGAAAAAAAACTACTCTTCTCACTGCCAATCCAGAGCTGCCCTTGCTCATGCTAGTTAGAATAAGGTCAGTCAGAAAAACTGTAAGAAAACACATTTTGCCAAACTGCCCTTTCTTCTGGAATAACTGTCACTAAAAGCTCCTCCTCCTCCTCCTCCTCCTCCTTCTACTACTACTACTACTACTGCTACTACTACTACTACTACAAAGCAAACTAACAATGCTGTAGAGTGTATTCATTGAGAAACTTGATACATTTTTCTAAAGAAATTGAAGTGTTCAAAGCTGGCTGGCCCACAGGACACTCCAGCCAGGAATAACAAAACAGGACTCCAGGCCTTTTATGATTGTTTTTTTAGAAGTAGGGCCATAATTAAGAGCAATGGCTGGGGGCATTCACATTGTGCCACTTGAATTTGAATTCTCGGACCAGTGCAAGGTGACCTAAAGCAAAAGCATTTGCCAAAAATGCTTTCATTAGCTGGGAACAAAAGCTGGAGGCTTGTGGCCAGGTCACTATTGGGTGACGTTACTCCCACCAGCCTCCATGCAGCTCACAGGACACCCAGGTCTTTGGGTTCTGGGAGGAAGCTGGTTATAAGGATGCTACTGGGAGTGGAGTCTGAGGTTGTGTTTGAATCAAGACAGGAAAACTTGTCTGTTCAGACATGGGCAAGATTGAAGGAACATCAGCTTTTTCTTGATTTCTTAGCTGATGGAGCAATTAGAGGCTAATTTTCCTGTTGTGTATGATGTGTGTGCTCAGTCCCCAGTAAAGAGCACAAAGCTGGCCACCAGGAGGAAAGGTAGTTTAATAATGTATTTGTGACCAGACACATGGGCTGAAGACCAGCCCTGGTACAGGACAGTTAAACAGTAAAATTTACTCTAAGCTGTTACGAGTTCTTCATTTTGAGTTACTAATAACCACATATCTGAGAGCTGAGAGCTCTGAAATGCAGATTTTCAGCACTTATACTTGTGAAGTTTTACAATGCTTGCACATTCCCCAGAGTTATTTCACCATTGCTTTGTCAAATATGTGATAAAAATTATCTTTCCTACTAAAGTCTTTCCTTTTCCTTGGATAATCGATAAAATACCTCTGCACCTAACTATTAAACAATATTCTGCTCTATTTTTCCCAACTTTATGTTCAAACAATGTACTGACTAACTTCTAATGACTCAGTAGCATTTCACTAGAGTGGTCCTGTCATTCTGGACAGGAAAAGAAATGAGAAGAAATCATGAAAGTGTGAAATGATGTTCTCCCACATAGAACAGTCTGAGAGACATTGCCAAGAGCTTTTGCACATGATAGAAAAAAAGGAAAACCTGTTAATAATTTTCTCTCACTGGTGAGTTCAAAATTCCTTAATCTGCTGTAGCATGAAAGTCTAGCCTAAGAAAAGCATTTTTTTTGTTTCAAAATATCCATGAATAATGCTTTGCCAAGAAGAAAACTAAAAGAGCTTCAGAGTCTTCTGTCACCACAGGATGCGTTAGCATCTTTTGTCCCTTTGGGATCTGAGCCACAATTTCTTTACATTTCAGCCAGGTAAAACTTAAAAAAAAAAAAAAAAAAAAAAAAAAAAAAAAAAAAAAAAAAAAAAAAAAGTTAAAAAGCTGTTTCCAGTAAACAAAGCACAAATTATTGGATAGCCAGACCACTGCTTTCTCTGTCGGAAGTTATAACTGAATTCTCATTTGAAGAATATGATGCTATTGATCTCAGAAGAAAAATGTCCATGTTATTTCCCTCATATCTTGACCCTCACACTCATTCTCCTTCCATAGGTAGAAGTTGGTGGTCACTGAATGAGTGCAGACTACAAGGATGACACTTGGAGAACATCGAAGAAATTTAGGTACGCAGGGTGAGTAAAGAACACTTGAAGAACATTAAAGTTGATGCCCTAAGTTTTAGCTTTTTATATTATTCAGATCCTTTACTACATTAATGTATAACTCTGAACTCCATATAGAGTGTTAGTTAGCTCTCTTCACAGTTTGATCAGACAAAACAATCCTTCCAGGCCTGGGAACCAAGGTCACCATCATAGCCTCAGGCCCTGAAAAGGATAAAAAGTGAATTGGGGACAACAAACTGAGAGAATATGACTTCATTACCTGAAGCTCTAATTGGACAATTAATCTCTGATACGCAAATACACCAAACTTACATCTGTCTGAAAAACTTGTGACCATTGTCCATCTCGGGTGCAGCCCCTGAGAGGCTCCTGCACTGCCCAAGGTATATCTACTAAAGGCCTTTAATAAATACCTTTTATTCTCTAGCTCTGTCTGGCCTCTGTTCTAGGCAGCCATTCCAGGCATCAAAATCTGAAAGAGGCCTTGGTTTCTCAATCAATACAGTGCCATATTTGGTCTCAGAACTATATTAAAATAAAGTCTAGAATGGAGAACTTTTGTTTTCAAACAAACATGCAGAAGCAAAAAAGAACAGAAATTTTGCTAAGCCTAAAATAAAACCAGAGCAACCTGCCCACTGGGGAACACAAACTTGGCCCTTTTTATCTGCTGGTGGTGTAATAAATTCTTCATCTCCAAACACTGTGAACAGTCAAAAGTTCACGTTACATATTGGTTAGTGTGTTTCTTTAGCAAGTGGGCTGCAAACCCGAGATAACAAAAGTACCATGTGTTGCAGCAGATACTACAGTAGGGACTATTCCTACTGAACAGCAGAGAAGATAATCACATACATCTTATGTAAATAAGCAGAACACACATTACAGCTACAGCAAATCTAAGCAGCTTTTAATTTGTTCTTTCCTTCACTGCCTGAATTTTCAAGTCTATTGCTTAAACATGTATTCTTTCCCTCTCCTGCTGGAATACTTCCTGCCTTCTTTGGTTTAACTCTGCAGTTCTCCATAGGAAACTGGTCTTATACAGATTCCATATATATACATATATCTCTTTATGGTATTTAATTTCATTTAGAAAATAGTTCTGTAGTACTGCACAAATTATAATCAAATTAATCAAGTCCTTAAGGGAAGCACAATACGTGCTCATCTAAAAAGTCTTCCTATGGTGTATTTATTTTTATTTGCCACCAGTGGTATATCAGCATGCATATCTCTGTGAGAGAGGAAATGTTTTTATGTGCCTATGCCTGCACATTTGTGTGTGCTAAAATATATAGCTGCATCTCTTTTACATGTACTCATCAGTATCTTGGGATATGCAGAGCTAATCACATATAGAAATGTCATTTACTTAGAATTGCTCATGAATACTAGAAAACACCCTGAAGAATTCGCATGTATGTATCCTAAATCAGTTTGCATTCACTAATGTCAGCCCAAATTACAACAGCTGAAAACTGGCTGATGATTGTAAAAGACAATGTGATTGAGGATGCCAGAAAAGAGACAGGAGGTCTGAGTCTCCTGCTTTGCTCATCTACTGATATCCTTGGGTTATTACCAAATAGCCTCACTGTATCTCCACTTCCATAAAATACCTTCCTTTACAAACTCAGTTTAAATATGTGAATAGTAACATAAAAACAGAATATTTGTTATAATTACCCAGGAGACCAAATATTCCATGTGGACATCCTGGTATTCAGGCTGTATCTGAAAATTAGAGTCATAAAGCAAGAACAGAACAAACTCAATCTCCAGCTAATGATTCGCTTCCTGAAGCATCTATTGAATTCCCATCACACTCTGTGGGAACTGCATGGTACATCTGTATGTTGAGAGTTAGATCCTGATTTTACCCAAGCTTAAAAGGTTAAAAAAACCCAGAAGCTGTTGGTGGAAAGAACAGTCAGAGTTTGGCCATGTTCCTGCTTCAGAGCCCCTGGTCCCAGCTGATTCCAGCTGACCTCGGCACTGCCTCCTGTACAATGCTGACAGAGGCAGTGTTTGTGATGTTGACATTTGCTCCTTTGGGTGCCATCTTTTTCCTTTGGGAGCTAGATAAAGGCAAGTGATTTCCACAGAACAGATCACTGAACAAACATTTCCGGCATTCAAATCTAAAGCTGTAATTTTGATTTGATTTGAGGCAATTATTTACCATAGTTACTGTTACTCTTCAGTGTATTAAGGAGCTGAGAATTAGACCTCTGGGGTCTGTAATCCTATTTATGACAGTGGGCTCATTAAATCAGCAGTAAGGGTGATGTCAAAATCAGCAGATTGGAAGGAAAAAAACCCTCACTATGGCAAATCTGCACAGCTCCAGCAACTTTGAGGCAGATAGACACCTGCTGAGACACTGCGTTGGGAACTTCAGAGGAAGTGTGCTTTACTGGAGCAAGGAAAAAAAGATGTTTTCATCCTGATGCTCACACAGAACGCCTCGTTTTTATTACCCTTCCTCTCATATCTGTCTCAGGCAGGAGAATACTCCTGTGACCTGGGGTGAGGATTTTTCCAGTATATGGAACATTAAACAGAGCCTTTTTAAAAAAGTGAAACTGAAGTAATATGTGAGATGTGAGCAGTAATATCATTGAATGAGACATATTTCAGTGTTGCCTATGAGGCTTAAGTGGACCAATACAACCCTGAGATATTCTTGCTCTTTCTTGCTTTGGTGAAAGCTACATTTCTATTTGTATGTGGAAATAAAATTTGTGTGACTACAGTGAATATACATGATGCATATGATAAAAAAATACAGAATACAGAAAAAAATTTCCATGCCAATAAAGTTTCTATCATAAATCCTAGAAATCAACAGATACACACTAAAGCAGCATAGAAGAGGATATCAACCTAATATGACAAAGAACCTTTTAATATATGATAGCCATTTAAGCATTTGCCCAAGAAATTACTTTTCTCTCCTCACTTGGCTCCCAAGTCTTTTGCAGTCATTTAATGATGGATATCTTGTTTCCCTAGATTTGTGAGGGAGGATGAGTGAAATGAAATGCAGTGTTTCATCACAGAAAGAGAAAAAAAAAAGTATTTAACAACAGAGCTGAGAATGTCACCAAAGATGTGTGCATAGCACCACAAGGTTGGACAACTCTGTGTTGAAATGTAGATGTCAGCAACAGGCAGGTGTATGCATAGGGAAAACATGCATGTGACCATGTAAAAACAGTCCTGGTGTGGGGTTTTGTCACCCAGTGACGCCCACAGGATTTGTCTCTCGGTGTCTGTGCTAAGGCTGGGCTCAGAGTTTGTGCAAAATTACCTATTGCCACAGGGGTAGGGCCACTTGAGGAGACAGTCTTGGTGCTGGCTGCTTCTGCACCTCCTGCTGGGAACAACAAGCCTAGTTTTCTTCCTTTCTTTTTCCATCCTAGAACCATACTCAAGGTTACCCTGACCTGGAAGGGATGGTAATAGTCAGATTTACCTTTACCACTTTTAACTGTTTCTGAGGAGACTGAATTCCACTCTTACTACATTTTTATCTCTTTGAGGCACAAAAGCAAAAATCACTGTCTTTGTGTGGATATTCTTCCAGGCATAGATGTGAGCCAGACCAAGGCTCTGAAGGCTAACTTACCTTTAGTGGGATAACTCTGAAGCTGCAGAATGGAGAAAAGGGGACACAAGTTTCTGCAGGCTCTTTGGGTGATGCACATTTAAGGCTGCCACAGCCTCTTTTTCCAGGGTGCTTAGCATCCAACATCAGGATTTTCTGGCTTTTATCTCAGCCAGCAGAAAAAGGAGCAGTGGAAAGGCTCCTTCTTTCTCTCTCACGCTCTCAGTATGCAGAGGCAACACTGTGTTTAGTGCTGCTTCTCTGCTGTTCCAACACAGAGTTTGAAGTAGAAACAAAAATTTGGGAAGGCCTGTGAGAGGCTAGAGAATTCCCATCCAAATCTTCCTTTTCAGGAAAATTTGTGCTTTTCCATATCAGCACCTACTACAGGAGAACCCAAACTAGCACCTAAGCTTTCACACATTGCCAAAAAACCTAACGGGATGTATGTGCACAAATGTCTCTCCATAACCATTCTTGTGTGATGACACTGAAGAGGGAATCTTTAAAATATTCTCCTTTTAATTCAAGTTGACCTTTAGAACCTGATTATTCCAAATCAATCACAATACCATTTGGCCACACAAGGGGCACCCAAGCAGAGGTGACAAATACTACAAAGAAGATAAAAGATAATTTAACAAGAAGCAAGTTGTAAGGGGTGACAAAGTGTTATTTCCATAATAAGCTTATCTGAGCCTGGGTAAGTTCCTGAACAGGGTGTGGATTTGGCAGTAGCAAAGAAACAGACCACACAAAGAATGTCTGTTGAGCTAATGAATGCCACTGAAGTGGTTGACTCTCATTTCTCTGGTTTGGATCCTTGCCACCTTTACTCTAATGTCAGACTTTGTTTAATTGGCAAATATACCTTCAAAGGATTGCAGAGCCCTCCATGCTGCTCCACAGGCTGTTAATATTTAATTGTGATTTGTTAAAGGCATACTAACAGTTGATAAAATTATGTGTCTGGGTGCTTTATTATAATGCAAACCAGCAGCAGAACTTTCTGTGCTCTTTTTTAGGGGAGAAGGAGAATATTGTCTTAGAGAGGGGAGTGAGAAAAACATAAATTTATTAGAGTTTTCCATTTAAAAAAAAAAGTCTTGGAAAGAATCAAAGGCTTTGTTGCAAATCTATTTTGGAGGTATGAAATTCATGAAGTGATTTTCTTATCTATCTTTGCTTCACTACAAAGGAAAGCAATTAATCTGATGGGAAATTACTGGTATTTAAAACAAGACAACTAGCTTTTGCCTTTTGGACTTTCAAATGTGTTACCAAATTGTGAATTTGGAGGAAAGGTTATTTAAATTGGGCCTTTTTGATGATCACTTTGAGAACACAAAATGAAGAATCTTCTTGGAATTTGTCCATGTGTATTACATTTGACTGAAGTTTTATTTCCATTGAACTTGCAGAAAGCAAGAAATAGGATCTAGGATACAAGTCAAATCACTACATCTCAAGGACTGTGTTACATGAAGGATTTCAAATCACGTGCAAGTGCCTACACAATTTCTAAATATCACTATTTGTGTTAACTAAATGGCAAAAATAAATCTGTGTAATAGTCTTCATTCAAACAACAGTTGCATTCAAGCACACGACAGAAATAACAATTTGAAAATAAAAAGTAGAGAGAATACTTGGTAAAAAATTTTCAGTCTTGGCCCAAGTGCATTTAACAAAAAAATTGCCCATCTGCACCCATTTCTCTGCTATGAAGATCCTTAGTTCTTTTTAATTAAATAAATACTCTTTTACAGTAGCTTTTTATCTTCCTAAGAAATCTGAGTCAGCCAATAAAAAAAAAAAATCAAAGAGGTTACTTAGCACCTGTAAGCAATAATTTACACTGATGCCAACCCTTTGAAAGTGAAGGGGCACATTACGTTCTTGACATATGTGAGTAATTTCCCTTGAGTTCATTTCTGTTATTGCCATGTAGAAAATAAAGTTTATTCTCAGAGAATAAATACACAAAAGTATTTTTTAGAATTTGTTTTAGAATCCATCTGGTCAAAATGTGGGACAACATTCCTTCAGCTACTTTAGCCTGCTCCTTTCCACAACATCTGAAACACTGATAACCTTGGAGATGTTAAAAAATTCCTTTGTGAATAAAGACCAAGCCATGATTTTAAGTTATAACATTGCAGCCTCAGAGAAGTCACATGTTTTGATTAATTGAACTCTTTTTCTTGCATATTTCTAGGGATGAGAGAATCTAATCATCCCATATTGTCTCCAGCTTACCTGATGAATATCCAGTCATTTTTGAAAATTTGACAATTTTTCTCCAACAAAAGGCAAAGAATTTGTCTTCAGAGCCACGTGCAGCTTCTCCAGGAGCCTCACCTGGACAGGCAGAGGTGCTGGGGCTGCCCAGCGTGCACAGCCAGTCAGCAGAGCCAGGAGATACCACTCCTATTTGCAAGGACATAACAAAAACAAGATCCAGAACCTGAGGCAAGGGCAACTGGCATGTCCTAAGGCATAAAAAACAGTTTCGTTCTACGCTACTATTTTTTTTTTTTTACACTAGGTGTAAAATAAGCTATTTATGGGTTTGTCAATAATTTTCATCATGGTGCTTAATGGGGGGAACTTTAAAGCAGAATTGTTATACCAGATCCGAAGCAAAGTTCATCTAAACCAGGGACACATTTGGAAAGCTCTCTATTCACCAGTGGTCTGCTCTTTCTTAAATTCTTAGACTAATAATTTTTTTCCAAATCTTGGCACATTAAATTAAAGTTTTTTCCAAAGCTGCTATCACCATTCGTATTAAGTTTTTTTTCCTTATTACTCATTTGTGAGTCAGATAGCCCACCACAGCCTTGGTCACTGTGAATTATGGCAGCAGGTTCCACAGAATCATCTCACATTCTACAGAAGGCATGTCTTCTGCATCAGATGAACATTTGATACTTCCTCTCACTGAATGCACCTTTCCCTTTGCTCTTGGAGGGAGAATAACACAGGAGTGAGACAACTTTTAGGAGACAGTTAAATCAGTGGTAAGCACAATATATCAGATGAAATATAAACATGTCACCCAATAATGCAAAAATCAAAATCAAATATTCCTAAATATCAAGAAATATTTGTTGTTACATCGTGGTTTTGTTTCTTAGTCTGCTTTCCCTTTAAATACTCACAGCCACACTACTCTGGGCAATTGCAGAAGTTACTCACTCATGATTCTTTGCATCACAGTTTGCTCAAGGCTCTTGCAAAACATGCCAAGGTACCCATCTCCCTTAAGCCCACAAGAACATTTGCAGTACAATGCAGCCCACTGAACTCTGAGAGGAGGAAGAGAAACAGGCAGATGACATGAGAAATGAGGAAAAAAAGCGAAATAAAACGGAGAGCAAATACAAGGTATAAAACACTGTTTTACCTGCTTTCCTTTTGGAAGGGTCTGCTGGATATCCTGAAAGCAGTAACCTCTTCCAGTTGGGTCTGGTAATTTTTTTTGACATGGTGTTGCATGATATTCTCCTCAGCCAAAGAAGGAAATACTATCTTGAACAAATGACTCTATGATATATGCACAAGTGATTGAAAAAAAAAAATACTCAAAGAGAAGTTGTCAACATTTCTCTCACAAATTGGCAACACATTTCTGCAGCACCTTCTTCTGTTCCTAACTTTCATTAAATACATGAATGACAGCACAGACACTCGTGCCATTTGTGAGCCATACAGAGCTTGCAAGCACATTGGAGGCTGTGGTTGCTGCTCGAGCTGATCCTGACAAATTGGAGAAATGATCCAAAAGCAACACGACGAAACGGAAATTAAAAAAAAAAGGCAACAGTTGAGAGAGGAAATTGAACACACAAACAGAAAATCAGGAATAACTAGCTAGGCAGCATGTTAGAAAAAAGAAAAGGTTGAGGCAGGGAGGTTGGAGTGGATCACAAACTAAGTCCAGGTGAAAAATGTGATGCTATTAACAAGCAACAGGCTGTGGAGTAACACAGAGGAGGTACTTATTCTTTATCCTGCACACATAAGGCCTCAGCTGGAGCCCAGTTTTGACTACACTGCAATAAAAACAAGGTACCCAATTGGAGAGAGTCAAAACCAGCTGAAGACAGATAAAAAGATACTTGACTGAAACAGTATTAGGGAAAATATACCAAATATATTCAGCCTAGAAAGGAGAGATCAGGGAAAGATCAACCTTGTTGTACTCTCCTCATCCCAAATCTTGCAGGAATCACTTAACCACAGTTTAATGTTTGCATTCTGTGTCTTAGTAAGAA
This sequence comes from Brachypodius melanocephalos, assembly GCA_013398615.1. Taxonomy (NCBI): domain Eukaryota; kingdom Metazoa; phylum Chordata; class Aves; order Passeriformes; family Pycnonotidae; genus Brachypodius; species Brachypodius melanocephalos. The sequence continues at coordinate 11,294,012 of VZSR01003806.1, forward strand.
TACAAGACCAAGACTGATATGTAAGTCTACGTCCAACTGTTGGTGAAGTTATAAGGAATCTCTGTAAACAGAAGACAGGCAAAGAACTAACTCAATAAGGTGCCACTTGTAGCCTTCATACTTGGGTGATTTAAAGCCCACTATCCAAAACAGATGTGGTTTCCCCTTATGTTTAGGTACAGTTCACAACCATCCCATTTTTGATACTAGAGAGGCACTTCTATCCCCTCCCATTTCAAGAGACTTTTTCTGATTCTTTCACCTATTTCACATGTTTCTCCAGATTTAACAGGATAGCCAACATTTCCCCTCAGAAACTTTACTCAAAGCTGCCTGGATTCACTGGAAACACATCAAAAAGCATTAACACTACAGGGGTTGTTTTCTAAATTTAAAATTCAGTCTGTATTTGGGAGAAACAAAGCACTGCCAAAGGTTTTGCAGGAGTAATAAAAAAGGCATAGCCGTCTCTGGACTGATTGAATGTTGTTTCCAGCTGTCATTACATACTGCTTAAGTTTTAGAAGGACAAGATTATACATTGCATATCTCACTCTGAACTTTGTATAACTAAACACAGGCAGGCAATGTGCAGCCCCAAAATATCCTGCAACCAGTGAGGTAACACTTGCTGAAATTAAGAATGTTCTAACTGCATGTTAAGAGCTTTTTACATCAATTTTGGTGGTGTTTGATTTCTCAGTGTCACTAATGCCATGTCTAGAGAGGATCTCTATTAACTAAACAGAAACCGAGCCCAGTCTGTCTGCTCTGCAAAGGAATGATTCTTTCTAAGCTGGGCTCATCTCCCAGCTCATGTCTTTTATATCACTAATATCCACACTTCTGTTTTGGGTTTGTGTCAAGGTTAACCATCCTGGGCATGATGCTTTCCACAGGGAAAACCCACCTTCACTCCTTTATCCTGCAACCAGGAGACAAAAATGTCTAAGTGCTTCTCAGTCCATAATACCAATTGCAAAAGGTCTCAGCTGTGAAAGCCCAGTGAAGTACAAAAAGGTCATAAGAAGATTTTTAGTGATTTTGTATTCTCATTGCAAAGTGGAGAGCTGCCAACATAAACTGAAGCAGAGTTTGGCTTTTACCCATGCCCATTAGCTATGAAAACAAGTATGAATTCCACAGGGCATGGGGAGATTGCGTGGGAATAACAAGGAAGTTGGGATTAAAACAGGTGTAGGACTGGTATGATGGCATGGTCCTAAAACTGTGCAGTCACTGTCTCAGGGCTGCTGACAGCTTTGACCATCTCTATGTCCAATCCTGGGTTATAATAGATTTTTTTTCCCCCCAGTATTCAGTCTTCTACTTTTTGCTGGAAATAAGAACTCTCCATTCCATTCCTCTCCATGTGGGGATATGTACCCTGCAGTAATTCTTCCTGTCTCCACATGAGATTGGTATTTCTGGCAAACCCTACATGATTCCTATATGTTGCTGTAACTGTCTGCTTTGTACTTTATTCCTGTTTACTTCTTCTCTGCTCCTGTTGGTCTCAGATCTAATTTAAAAGCATTGACCTGAATTAACCCAGTAATTTCTCCAAAATTTGCAAGTGTAGAAGAGATTGCAGCGAATGTGCAATTTAAGACTGACCAGATAATTGTACTTTAAGTAGCAAAAGAAAGATTTGTTTTGAAACACTGCCTTTCTGGTATAAGGTATATGTTTTATCTGAGACAGCATAATACATAAGATGTTTGATTCAGATGAAATAAAAAGAATTTACATTAGAAAAGTTTAAAAAAATCAGCTGAAAGAAAGATGGTGCAAGTCTGTTTCAATCTCATAATTCCTTTCATCATTTATTTCATCAAATCTAGACCATGATCTCTGATAATGGGGCCTATTCACAGCTGATTCACAGAATAACATAATATTCAGATTTCAAGAATGAGGACAGAGCCAAGAGAAATGCATGATAGACCATAGTATGTTTGAAAAGTTAACATTTGTACATGATTCATAGAAATTAGAGGAGAAAATAAGAAAAATTTCCTCGTTCTTTTGACTACTTGACCTTATATTGTTATCTTGCCCTTAAAAAGTTTTTACACAGTTCATTATCCAAGTTTAACATTGTCCTCAGATAAACATGAAAAGCATGCTCACACTGCACAATAAGCATGATTTGACAACAGCTTTTCATTTTCACTTTTTTTTGTTGTTGTTTCTTGCTTATTTTACAATCAGGAAGGATAAGGCCAATCTAACTTTTTTCATTCAAGTACAGTATGTTAAGGGCCTCTGCTTTTCATACAACATAGGAAGTATACGAATGCTCTTTGTGTGATACAGCTATTCCAGATTTCTGTAACTTGAAACCCTGGAGTCTGTTCTCTCAGTGTCTCTGAAAGGAGTTGGTCCACAAAAAAAAAGAAAAAAAAAAAGAAAAAAAAAAAGGCTGCCAGAGTGGTTCTGTCAGCATTAAACATTAGACAATGAGAAATGTCATAGCTCCTTTTGTAAAGAAACCTGCATCTGCCTAGCATTTCAGCAAAAATACACATGGCAAAATTTGAATATGTATTTAGTATGACATAAACATGAAGAAAATCAAAACAAGACCAAAAGCATTCAAAAATATAACATAAATTTATCAAACTAGTTTTTACCGTGAGAATTTAGATGCAGTTTCTTGTTCCTATAGAATCGTTGTATCATTAAGGTTGGAAAAGTACTCTGAGATCATTGTATCCAACCTAACCCCTAAATTCATTAACCTGTATTAACCTAACACTGCCAGCACCACTGAGCAATAGCTCTTGGTGGGAAGGGAAAGATACATTCCCTTACTCACTTTTGAGCTGTCACTACACCTTCCACTGCCTTGGGAGGTGAAGGGAAAAAAGAGGATATAAGCTCCAGAGAAAGAGGAGAAGGCTCAGTGGTGGAGACCAGTATGTCCATGCAAAATGGCAAATGGCTTTTATTACCTGCAGGTCACACAAAGCTGACTGCTACTCAGCTCTGGGGCAGCTGACAAGCCCAGGAACAACAGGTGATTCAGCACAGTGCTTAGGAAAGCAAAAAAAAAATGTCTCAGGGAATTGGTAGGAATAGTGTCCCTGGAAAATTTTTCTATTCCTTGCTACAGAGAGATTGTTGCCCTGTTTCCATTTGTGGTCAGACTGGTGACCCAGTGCTCTGAGCAGTGAGGAAGGGCACAGGAACTGGCTGGCTTAGCTGAGACAGCTGCTGGTCTGCAGCACATTCTGTAGGAGATGTCTTGGTGGAATTGGGCCTCTGGGGTATATCTTCTCAAATGGGAATATCCAGTCTGCTTGGAGACATGCATCAGAGGAAAGACTAAAAGTCATAGAATCATAGAATTATAGAGTCATTTGGGTTGGAAAAGGCCTCTAAATTCATTAAGTCCCACCGTTAACACAGCATTGCCAGGTCCATCACTAAATTACATCCATAAGTGTCACATCTAGAGGTCTTTTAAACACCTCCAGGGATCGTGACTCAACCACATCCTTGGGCAGCATGTTTCAAGGCTTGAAAACCCTTTTTGTGAAGAGATTTTTCCTAATTTCCAACCTAAACCTTTCTGACACAACTGAAGGCTAGCAGAAGATTGCTCATCAGAGTTTCAAGAAGGTGTCAGCCACAGGAAACATCCTCAAGAGATCACTAGTGCTAGACCGAGTGCACAGCTTGGGACTGGGCTCCATGGATTTTACCATGGGCACAGTAAAAGGACAGAATAGATCACAGACTCAGAGCCTCATCTCTGCTGCCACTTCCCATGAGCCTGGGAATGCTTGAGTGCCACTTAGTGTGTGTGAAAAAGGGGAATCCTTCAAATAAGTGAAGTAACAGCATTGTAAAAATCCATACAGCAGCCAAATGACTTTGAGAGTCTCTTACACTGCTTCGGTGAAACTCATTAAGCTTGTGTTTCAATGTAGTGTTTGCTTAACTATAATTATTCTCAGATGCAGACCTTCTTAAACTGTAAGAACACAGGCACTTACTATTTGGGAGGTTATTGAACTAATTCTCCAACAGTCAAAACAAGGAACAACTGTGACTTGGAGTTAAGGGACTCAAAAACCGCTTCTTTCTGCAAAATCAGCAGTCTGTCAGCTGCAAAGAATTACAAGCATTTTCAAGGATTTCAGCAGAAAAGAAAACATTAATAAAACGATTAACAGATTTTTCCCCTGCTCTTAATATGTTTAACACTCAACACCTTTGCTTACCTTTCAGCTTAATGTCACTAGTTCATTTATTTTTATAAAGACTGCTACAGGATATCTTGGTATAAAAATAGTTTACAGGGAGGCCTGTTTGGGAAGATCTCAATACACTGAGTAGCTGATTGATATGGAAGTTAACTACAAGCAAAACATTGTTCTTTACCTGGTGGAGAAGAGGCCAAGCTTTTAGCCCACCACAGGCTGTGCTGGGAGCTCATCAGAAACCTAAGGCTTGTGTTTAATTTTCACCCAGCTGAACAGCTTGCCTCTCTCTTGCAGCAGTGGGGATGGGATGCTCTGTGCTTGGCAGTGCTCCTCCATCATGGTCCAAGGGGCCAGGGCTGCTGCTCAGCCCAGAATTTCATATTCTGGTCAGATGCCCACTGAGATCCAAACAGAGCATCAAACACCTCAGTGGCAAGATTGCCTTCTTCACAATTTCCAACTTGAGGCTGCAGCTTGCTGTAACCAAGCCCTCATTTTGCAGCTGAAGTGAGAGTCTGATCCAGGTAAAGCATTTACAGGTTAAACTACACTCATTCAACAAAATCCTATAAACTGTATATGAAGTTACCAAACAAATGAAACATTTAGATACACTCAGAACTTGTTGGGGCCATCTATGCATTTAAGGATTAGAAAGGACATGGATGACTGGTGAATTTTTTGAGGTTTCTAAGAGCTACATAGTTAAAAAGACCTTTATTTCTTTGGTGACACATTACTCTTCGGTCTCGTCTTTTTTTACATAAAGCACGGGAAAAAAATTAGCTTGTCTTTAATTATATTTTGAACCCTAAGAGATGGAAACAACATTACTATTTAATTAATGCAGTAGTCAAAAATTGAATTATATTTTATTGGATTTTAATGCTATTATGAAACATAGGAAAGAATACAATTCTTAGTAATTTACCAGCATCTGCTCTAAAAATGCCAAAATCTTAAAAATTTAAGAGACCTTTCTGAAAACATTCATTCCACTGTACAGAGAAATCACTGCCCAAAGGTAAAGTGATGTAGAAGAGTTATTGCAAGAAAAACATATGTGGTACATTACTCACACTGGAAAAGCATTAGAATGTACCTTTGCTGTGTGAATAACCCACCGACTTCAATAGAACTACTTATATGGTTAAAATTAGGACACTGTTAAAGTACATTGCTGATTTTGAAGCCAATTTGAAGTTGATTTGAAGGAATCAACTCAGATGTAGGGGCATGACATCATCACTTAAATGTTACATGTTAAAGCTATTCAGAGTAGAATTCACCTCAATAAATGTAAACATTTACACTGTAAGCATTGACATCTCAGCTAATTGTTTAGAGTACCAAAATTACCTATTTCCTCTCCCTTTATCATAAAAGAAGCTTGAGGAGGTTATTAGCTTAGATATAGATATCTCCCACTACAGATAACCAATGTTAGATGAAATTAATGTAATTCTTGTCTCTTTTCTTTGTTATCCTGATTTCTTTATGATCTTATATAAATTAAGCATTTGTCTCTTTTGAGCTAAAAGGACACATTGAAGTGCCTCCCTGTCTGAAGTTAGATCAAAATCTATTCCCAAAAAGCAATAGCCCTAATATTTTGCTAACAAGATTCTACAGAAACTCATGTGTTTGTTTTCTAAATGTTAATGATCTTCAGTTGTCAGGAAGCACCTGATTTCCCACGAGTTGGATGATATAAACTAGTATGGAAAGAACTGCAGAACCAAGACTGCAACATCAAGAGCAGACATTTTTATTGCATCATCTTGGTTTCTGTGGTCTTTATTTGTTACTATGTTCTATACCTTATTTATGTATTCAACTTTTAATTGTAGTGATGGTTTCTAAGTCTAATTTGAAACTTGATTCAGTGCTGTGAACCAGCTTTAATGGAATTGAAAGCAAGCTTTGGCTGTTGAATGTTTCTATAGAGAAAACCAGTGCTTATAATAATGCCTGAAAGAATTTGGAAAATCATGATTTCCTAGCAAAGGGCTCAATCTGCATGATGAAAGCCCTATGATATCTCAGGACCATTTCTTAGTTTCTCTATAAGTAAATCCTACCATTATCTGTCTCCAGGCACTGAAAGAACTATTTAAATCCAGCAGATTTAAACCTATGCATGCCAGAATGCAACATTCTTCAGCAAATACATCCACCATCATCTGTGAAACCAGAGCTATGCATCCAGATGAGCTCACAAAGACAGTCAGTAAAGGATTGTGGAAGAAAACCTCTTCAAAGTAATTATTCTTTCTTCAACCTCTTAAAACATCTGCAAAGATGGCTTTGGCATTAGTTTTTGTGCTGTCTCTGAAAAGCATGAACTGAAAAAGAGATGTTATTTTTCATGGCATATACAAACATTTTTATGTTCCCTGATTACAGTTCTGCAGGAGCTAACTTTCATGTCACCATCTGTAACTCACAGAGCTGACAGCTTTTATCACTTTCCTTCTGCTAATATTCCACTCCTATAATAACTGCCCTTTTCTCTCCAACTGACTAATTGACTATCACAGTCAAACCTAGAATAGAGTTATTATTCTCAGCATGTATTTAACTTGCTTTGACTTGAACACTAAAAAAGGCTTGCTCAACACCCTCATTTTTCCTCTCTCTATCAAGAGTTCAATTTTCTCTGCAAATTTTTTTTTCTCTTACACCCCAATATGGATGTGTACTGGATGTAGATGTAATAACACAAATTTTTCCCTTGATCCATTTATGTACGGGACTGTGTAAGACTGTTTGCCAATCACGAATATTCACAGGAAATTATCTAGAAGTGTACTATATATTTTGAGGCTGAGTAATGATGTTGCAAGTGCCTGACCCCTTTGTTTCTCATCCATATGGACTTGCATGTTCTCTAATTCTTAGTAATAGACATGAATGAACTCAATGTATTCAATGAAAATAAAATTTGGTCGAATTCTTGCCTGACTTTAAGTAAAGAGCTAGAAAAAATATTCCTAAATTTTTCAGAATTTTATACCAATTCAGGGAACAATACTGTGTTGGAGTTAGTTGGAATTAAGGATGATCTACTAAAGAATTATAATGAAAAACTTAATAATGGGACTTGTTTGTTTTTTTTTCATGTCCTGACAGTCCTTCCTGAATACCTGTTTCTGATTCAAATTATGATTATGAAGTTCAAATGTAACTGAAATAACAATATATTTGAATACTGTTAAAATGCAAAATTAGATTTACTTTATTCATGGTCTATAATGTGTCAAATATTTCCAAGACTTCTGATAGCATTGCTGTAATATTGATTCAAATTTAAAATACCCTTATTTGAAGACTTTAGATTCATCATTGAGGATTTTATAATACATTACTCCAGGAGCTCCCACAAAGCTTGGTTCAAAATCTAGATGTAAGTAAAACATAAATTCTCAGGACACAATCTTTCAGATCTAGGTTTTGTTTTCAGAAGATATCTGTCCCTCAGACTTCTATGTTCACTTTTCTTAAATTTAAAATTTCACAGAAGAAAAAAAAGTTTCTCAGAAATACAAAGTGTCAGGAATGGTGGAAGACCAGTTTATTGCAAGAAGACATAAGCTAATGAATTAAGGAAATTTAGAGACATCTTGGACAGAATAATATTTCACTTATGCTATTAGTAATTGGTAATAATGATGACTATTTGATTAATTAGAGTACCTCCCTGTCTTTTTGTGCAACAGGGGAGAGAAAGTTGCTCTTCTGGCTTTCTTGGAGCTGGGAACTTCTTCTCAGCCTCCTGTATTTCTGGTGAATGTCACACCATCAGACTATTTAACACCAGCAGTGTAACTAAGCTTGTAATAATTACAACATTGTTTCAGGAAGAAAAAAAAATGAAAACCCAACATTAACTATGTACCCTTTCATTAAGACATTCACCTGGAATATAACAAATCCGTGTTCACGTTTCATGTCATACATGTTTTACATTGGAAGCCTGTTATCCTGTGCCTCAAGGCAGTGGGACATTGGCCAGACTCTCGGTCTCTGCAGTTTTTGTCTAATTATAACAAATTCTGAAATCTTTTTTTGACATCATGAAGCTTTCCGAAAATAGCTCCTCTGAAACTTTTGATTTTCTATACAAAGTTAGGTTTTGAACATTTAACTTTTCCAATGAAAATCCATGCAGTCAAAAATTCCTGATCAGTTCTGCTGCAGTTAATTTTTTCCCCCTCCTATTCTCATAAAAAAACTCTTCCTGGAGAATTATAAAATATGACTAGCCAGTTTTTAATCTGATCTGGCTTGGCTTTCACTATCTAAATTGTACAAAGTTTGCCATTGTGTGTTTCTGAAAGAATTATGAACTGTGGTTTTTCTTAACTAAGTGAAAGGATGTCTTCCTTAATTTAGATTTCCCTGGCAAGTCCAGCAAACAATGATTCATGAAAACCTTATTTTGAATTCTCCTTTGCAGAAAGGTTTTTTTTTGCTTGCACACAGGGAGAATATTGACCACAAGCTTGTCTCCTGCAAAAGTGGTTTCCTCATCATATCACTCTTGCAGCAGAGGACAATGCCTTTTTCATCCCAGTAAGACGTAGGTTAACCAAAGAGGAAAATGTGTCCAAAACTGATTAAAAATTAAAAAATCATTTTTTTTTTAAAAAAAGCTTTTGTAATGATCAGGAAGCAACCTTGCAAGTTACATATTTAGTAATTTGCTGAGAACAGTTGCAGATTTTGCATATTCTTAATTTGGGCCAGCTTCTTTGCTACCACAAGCTAGGTATCAGGATGGATATCAGAAGAGTTGCTTAACAATCTTAATGCTTGATAATATTGCCCATCTATTCAAAAGTAAACTCTCTTTACAGAAAAAGAAGGAGGGGGGAGAAGAGAAAGTTCTAAATGACAAATAATAAGAAGAATTCATTATAGGTCATGTCAATAACCATAATTACAAAATCTGAGGAAGGTAGACCACACCAACATAGTCATTATTTTAACAGGAGAGAGAAAAAAGAAAACAAATTCAAACAGATGCAAAAATCTATTCAAACAGATATAGTTCACGTGACCCAAAACTAAATATTTCATTTTCTTTTAGTGTTGTTTATTTCAGTTGTTTAATGTAGGTTCTCATTCATGTAGGTACTTTTTTTAAAGAGTAATCCTCAATATTATTTTTTAATCTCTTTTGTTTCCATGATTATTCACTGAATTTTACTCTGATTCTTAAGTAGGTTTGGTACTCCTTAAAGTCAGTTTTGGGGTGAAATTGCTATTTTCTTGAAGCTGAACTGATCCTGTGGGTAGTTTCCCTGAGTAAGTCTAACAGCCTGTTATCTTTCACTAGTGCCAGCTTTCACTAAAGAAACAGCAGGGCCTCTCAATTACATATATAAAGTGTCCAATTTTCTTCTTGTTTACAAGAGCTTTTTATTGAATTTTGCAGAATTCTACATTCCACATGGAAATGTCACGTTGTTTATTGTCACAGGTACTATGCATGCATACTAATTTTCCTACTAATTTTGGTATTGCTGTAGTATAGATTCAGATTTGGTTTAAAAAGCACATTATAATATATTCACTGTTTGCAATTTTTTAAAAATGAACCATAGTGCATTTTCTAAGCAGCTAAAGAAATACTAGTAATCTTTACACCCAATCACCCGTGATCTACAGACAACAACTCTTATCTCTGGAAGAAAAATCTCTTTCTTCTCAAGGATGAGGATAAATCCGCGTCATCTGGTCTAGCTGGAGCCAAAGTTAAGACACACTGAAAAGATTATCAGCCTATAATTAGGGATTTATAATTACCTAATTAAAAGCCAAATCTTCTCTGGCCCAGCCCAAGAATTTCCATTCAAGCGAGGACCAGCTCCGAGTAACGCGCACTAATTGGAGGGTCCAGCTGATGAGGGCTCTAATCTGGAGAGGGGTCTGGTTTCTTCTGGTCTTTCTTAATGGGGTTCTACCCACAGTGAGGCTGCTGTGACCATTGCTTCAGTGCCATGGCAGCTCTAAGAGTGACACAATTCTCCTTGTCTTACCTCACTCCTCTTGGAGTCTCCACCACTTGACACTGTACCTGATAATCTGGAGAGGTTATATTTGAGATGGAGTAGAAGAGAGACCCTCAGATCACCTGAAGTTTGCAGGATGTGAATTCCAGCAGTGTTGAGTGGATTACAGCAATCAAATCTAGATTTAGGACTGTTGAGAAAGCCATCTGTTGTTTGTATTTTGAAACCGAATGCATAAAATACAGGGGGAATCAATAACCTGCCAAAAACATTGACATTCTAGCTAAGAGTGAACAGCTTCCTCAGCAAAAATTGGACTTTTTGTTGGGAGGAAAATCCAGATATTGATTTATGTGGCAAAATGTCAACCAATTAATCCTATCAGAGAACTTTAATTAGATACTTGTTCATTTGCTATCCTTGTCCCTGGACTACTACTGTGTACAGTGTTGGCCAGCATTTGGAGTTGCTGGTGTCAGCACTGCACAGTCAGTTTGCAACATGCAATGTCACCACTTGCAGAAATATTGCAATTGAGCCAAAAAGCCATTTAAGCTGAAATAAATTGATTTCTGCTGAAGTTTAAAATTTAAAAAAAAGAAAAAAATAAGTAATTATAGTTGTACTTTGTGGTCCTTAAAAGTATTTTATTAAACAAAACCACAAGTAAAGGCCAGATGGTGCAACACAGATATTTCAAGGCCTGAATTAGAAAATCCAATCATGGTTCTCAATGGAAGCTCTCTGCATGAAATTTAGATTTGATGGAATGATAGGTAAGGTGCTGAAATTTATCCATACAGTTTGAGACAGAGCTGCAAATTTGTACACCTCCCTCCTTTCAAAATGCAATTGTCTCAGCACCAAAAACCAAATGGTTGTCAAATGATAGATGTCATGTCAGACAGGATCTATATAGAAAAAGATTTTCTTTTAAAAAAGATGTCTTTTGCATCTCTACTCACCAGAACAATTTAACAAATTGCATATAGGAATTTGATTAGATTTTCAAATGTTTCTAAAAGAATTATAATATTGTCATCTAAGTCTGATCACCTCATTGCCTCACTCTGCTTTTAAATGTCCCAACTATTTGTTCTCTTCTTTCACTTTTACAAGTAAATTTAAATAGTGTCTTTCTCGTTCGAACAATGACAAGGAATGAGTTTGCAAATCTCAGAGCTTAAAGGATATTATTTGCTGAAATCCTGATCATAGAAGTATTTCTTTCTACCAGAGTTTTGATCAAGAGGTTAATACCCACATCAGTTGCTATGACGGCTTATATTCTGACAGACTTGTATGAGGATGTCCTAGGTGGACTGAGCAGCAAGCTCAGTGGGTTTGCCCCACTTTGTATCAGAGGTAGGAAAGCAGGTCCTTCTCAATGGATGGCAAGCCTTTTCTGATCCTCTTGAACATGCCAGAAAAAGCAATCCAAAATATTGAATGATCATGTTGTCAATAAAGGGAGAGATGAAGCCTGAAACATAAACATGAATGAGTCACTTCAAAGGAATGGGAAAAATTAGGCTTTGTATTTAAAAGCAAAGAAAATGGACAGCTTTTGCTTTGAAAGGTGAGCACTGAAAATCCAGGGTAATATTTGCTTATTGGAGGTGATGCAAAACTATTTACTGGATAGACAAATAGACTTGCTTCAGACTGACCCATACATGTGTCCATGGTGTTTGAGCATATTCAAACAATGGGACCTGGAAAACACTTCATAGACAAACTGAAAGGGCAGCAGCAGTTTAGTTCATAAAGAAGGCAGATAAATTAGAAGGGGAATAATAAAATTACTTGAAAATGAAGAATTAGAAAACTTTGTTGTTGTTTCAGATCTTTACTCCAAGAAGTGATTTTCTCTTCCTGATTCAGTCATCACAGATGCTGTTCCAGTTCTCTCAATACCCTGACTCCCCCAGTGTCCTCCTTGGTCCCCTGTGCCCATGTATACAGCTTCTTCACATCTTGGCTTTAGGATGCACCTGCATTTATCAAATAGTTCTCTTCCAGATATGGCAACTGCTCTTAGGTCTGGTCTTCAATTTATTTATATTGGATATGTGCCAGGTAATTTCTCCAGTCTTTTGCTGAAATAAGTCAATCAGCTTTTTCCCAGATGAAAGACAGCTACAAATGATAAAACTGTGCATGGCAAAGCATGTTCCAGCCAGATAACATTAATACAAATTATGCCAGGCTTAACATCCTCTGTTTAGCAAAATCCTCCTGGGGAGGTCTTGTTCTCTCAAGTACCTCACAGTGCTTTCTTAGCATAAGCATCACGTACACTCAGAAATGCTGTAGCAGTATAATTCTGGCAAAATCTCACATTATTTCATGCTCTCGCCTGAAATTACTGGGACTTAAGTCACCTGGAATCCAGAGAAAATCCATAGGACCATAGAGTGGTTTGGGTTGGAAAGGACCTTAAAAATCATCTCATTCCAACTTACCTGCCACGGACCAGGTTGCTCAAATTTGGCCCTGTACACTTCCAGGGACAGGCCATCCAGAACTTCTCCAGACAACCAGTTCCAGTGCCTCATCACCCTCACAGCCAAGAATTTCTTTCTTATATCTGATGTAAACCTCTCCTCTTTTGGTTTAAAACCATCAAAAGAGCTAACATGAGACTTCCCATATCAAATGAAGTTTGATTAAATGATAAAGCAAAGCAGAGTCTAAAAGACAATGTCACACAACTTTATCAATTAGAGATACCACTGAAGTCCTGATGTATATTAAAGATGGTTCAAGGAAGTAGGACTAAAAGATATTTTTCTCAGGACATTGTTCTCTCTGAAACAATGAAACCAAATAGAAAGAAGAATGCATTTTGTAAAATTGAGCATAACACTCAAATAAATTGTGGGAATTTTTCAGATGTAGTGTGGTGGGTACACCTTGGTGCTGTCAGATGCCCACCAAGATGCTCCATCACTCCCCTCCACAACGAGACAGGAGGAGAAAATATGATGGAAAAACTCCTGGGTCAAGAGAAGAACAATCAGAAAATTTACCAATTACCATCACAGTCAAATCAGACTCAAATCAGAGAAATTAATTTAATTTATTTTCACTTATAATGGAGTAGGATAGTAAGAAGCAGAAACAAAACTGAAACGACCTTCTTCCCACCCCTCTCTTCTTGGGCTTAATTTCCCCCCTACTCTTCTGTCTCCTCCCGCAGAGCAGCACAGGAGGATGGGGAATGGGAGTTGTGGTCAGTCCATATTGCTCCATCTCTGCTACTCTTCATCCTCACTCTCTTGATGACCTTCTCCATCCAGCATGGGTCCTTTCCACAGGGCGCAGTCCTTCAGGAGCAGACTGCTCCAGTGTGGGTCCCCCACAGGTCCTGGCAGCAAACCTGCTCTGGTGTGAGCTCTGTGGGCTCTGCATTCCTGCTCTGGCACAGACCCCAGAGAGGGTCTGCAGGGGCACAGCCTGCTTCACCATGCAATTCTTCAAGGGGTGAAGGGGAAGGAATCTCTGCTTCAGCATCTGGAGCACCTCCTCCCCTTCCTTCTGCACCTTCTTGGTTCTACTCCTTCTTGGTTCCTGCAGGCCTGTCTCCAGCATGTTTTCCCACTCCTTTCATAACTGCTGTCATGAGTTTCTGTCACTTTCTTAGATATGTTACCACCTGGGGGCTGCCAAAATCTCTGATGGGTGCAGCTTTTGCCAGAGACTGGTCATCTTGGATCTGGCTGGAACTGGCTCTGTATGACATGGGAGAACTTCTGCTCTCTGTGGTCTGGAGCAAACACAGTTACAGCCACCTCCTCACTACCAAAACTTTAGTACATAACCCTAGTGTAAGGAGTATAGGTTGATATGTGTGAAAAGCAAAATTAATCCAGCTGATTAACCAGCATCAGATGTTCACAAAAAGCCTGACAAATTTAAAAGAGTTTTAATATTTTTACAGCTTATTTCAAAATTTCCAGTTTTCAACAGGAAAAAGATTTTGTTGTTGTTGCTGTTTTATAAATGTTTCTAGTATACATAAATTTTTTTTAAGCACACATCATTAGCATATAAATTGAGTAGTCTACAGATGAACTATGAGGATTTTTTGATTCAGAATTTTCTTCTTGGTTCTTAGGAGTGGTTATCAGGTAGCAGAGATTAAAATTCAGTTAAAGATTATTGCTTTTCCCACTAAATTATTATATCGAATTTTATTTAAATTACTCAGTTCTTCTTCATCATTTAAACATTTGACTTTGTTTCTCCATTATGTATTGCTTGTTGCATTTTAGTTCATTTCCTTTTCATTTAATAATAATTAATTTTTTAGTGATTTCTCATTTCTATTTGCCTTTCTGGTTCAGATAATTCTAGTAACTGACAATGGTGAGATGTGTGCAGTATATCAGTACTAAGTAATTCCAAAATCTCTAACTTAGTTGTAGAAATGCACCAAAAAATATTCCATTTTGCAAGCATTCAAGTAGAAAAATAATAGGATAAATCAGTATGAAAATATAGATTTCATTTGAATTTCTGGTTGCTCTTACTGGATTCATAATATTAATAAAAGCATGATGTATCCATAAACAGATCTTTTAAACTATCCTTCTACGAAAACTTTACTTTAAGACATTACATCACAAAAATTCTGACAATGGGGAAAAGGGCAGAACCTTCATGCATAAAAGTATCTGTTGTCATGTTCATAGTAGTGACTGATAATTAAATTGGGTTTGCAACAGATGGGAGGAATGTAAGTCAGCTTGTGGCAGAAGGCAGACACGCTGGCTAATGAGAAATCACAAAATTGTGCTGCAAACAAATGCAAACTGAGGTGGGTAAGGGAGCTGCGTCTGTTACCCAAACTGTATTGCAGTTAAAGCTGTGAATATTTTAACAGCAGAATTAGCAGTACCCTACAGTTAATCAGATAAAATGGTATGTATAACTAATAGGCACCTTTCTAATGTCCTCCAACATATCTCAAGGGGCCTAAAGGAATCTGCACATGAAAAGTGATTAAAAAAATATAAATTTTACTCTGCCCAAGCAGGAACTATCAAAGGAATGTGATAATGGGTCTGTGAGACTTAATTAAAAAATAACTATATCTAAATAAACTTCATAATGTTTTTGCCAGAATGTGAACTGGTGATTGAATTGGTCACTCATATCTGAACTTTAAAAAGTAATGGCTATTCTGTGGAAAGAGTGAGCCTATTCCTTGAAATGATAATTAAACTATATATATTTGAACAACCATAGACAACTCTATAATTCACAAATAACCTCATAATTTAAATAAGAAAGAAGTGTGAATTTATTTCTGTATCTACATAGAGATGATACTGAAGCAATTCAAGAGGATGTCGTCAAGAAAAACTCCTTGACAATGAGATATATTTGATCACTCCCTGGTTGTCTGGCAAGTGCCCTATTTCATTTGTGGAATGGTATAGGGAAGGGGTCTGCTAATGAAAGTTAAAGCACTTGGAAGTCAGAGCCATCTCCAGCTCAAGAAAGGGACACATCAGCCTTCAGCCTGGTTTATTGTAGGGACTAATGCTATATTTGCCTCTTACCACTCCTGCCAGAAGAAATATATTTTCTCAAGAAAAATATCTGATGCACCACACAAAATAATGGCTCTGATCAGACTGTTTGACATTCAGAAATGCCAGGGATGGTCACCAGGCATCTTCTGGTTGTGGTTGCCAGGTTTACTGAAAGCCCAGGATATCACCCTGAGATCACTGCCCACCCTGCTGCATTTCAGTAGTCAGGCTTGGCAGGATCAAATGCACAACAGATGCTGCAAGTGCCCAGCAAAGGGAGCTCCTCACACCTGTGCCAGATGTCCTGTGTACACTCTGTCTTAAGTTCACTTCAGATGAGGTCCCTCATCACCTTACGAGTTTACAGCTCTTTTCACACCCCATTTTTTAATTAGTTTCCTTTGGATTCACACTTCAGCAGTAAAGAAAGAGATTTAGAAGGTCTACTAGATCCATGTCTTTTTAACAGTGTGAAGCACCCTGGGTGATTTTTCTACTATATTGGAAGAGCTGAATAAAAGGAAAATATCTACATAGAGAATAATGGCAGGATCACTCTTAGCTCTGATCTGGAGTCTGGCATGGATTTAATTGGCATTCCTTCATTTTTGCTGTTTTCTATATCTGGTAACAGGGTGCTCATTGAAGTGTCTTATGTGCACTCTTTCGAATTTCTACAATGACACAATTTCCACAATTGTATGGTACTGTATGATTCTAAAATGAAAAAAAGGGTTGGGAAAGTCAGTTTTCCCAAGTGAAAAACAAAGTGATTGTGATAAGTTATATACATTTTAAGTTGGAAAGTTCAAAAGAAAACAAATACCAAGACAGCTGCATTTTGGCATCTACGTTGTTCAAACAGAACAAATGACAGTAGAAAATATTTTGATTCTGCAAGTCTTATTTCTTAAAGAGACTTGCTATTAAAATACTTAAATTTTAGTATTACTCATAGACTAAAAACATACATATTTTAAAGATAACATATTATTCAATTGCTTTATCAGACATATTCATCAACTTTATGCATGAGAAATGTCTTTTTCCATATGAGTTTTTCTCTTGGCAAAGAGTTATCTATGAATTTGCCAATGTAAATTTAACTTCAGGGTTCTAAGAAAATTAGTAATAACTAGGAAAATTCTAAACTATTTAGGTTAACAAAGGTCTCCTATACCTAGATGTAATACAACATGAAGTAACAGTTGACTTTATATTTATGAGACAAACTGTAGACAAAGAGACCATTGCTTACCAGTACCATGAAGAAAAATATAGAAGCATTCAATTATAAACTTCAATGAGATGTTTAAAATATGAGTTGAGTGGAGGCAGAAGCCTACATGAATCATCTGGTGTGGCTGACTTCCCCCACTCCATTATATTTAAGCAGCTTTACTGTGCCTTTGAGATGGGAAAATACCAGGAATGTATATAAATTCCAGACTTAGACTCATGTCTCTCAAAATCTCTGGAACTATTGACTCATTATCCAAGCCATTATCTTTCAGGCTTGTTTTCATAGAGGTTATTTTTAATACATAACTGGTTTAATAATGCAAGATTTAAAGGCGGCATTGTTAAAGCAGCCGACCAAAGTTCTACTGATCAGCTTTACAGCTTTCCACATTGCTGTGGGGCTCTTGTCTGATCTGTGTGGGGAAGGTGGCCAGCAGCACTTGTGATGGCACAGAGACTCCCATCACACTGTGTGAATCCAGGCCTGGGATTGTCTGCCCCTCCCAAAGTGCAAGAGAGTTTATTTTATACAAGGCAATGAAGAATGTCACACAGAGAGTCAGCATCTGAAAATCCTTCATTTACTAATGCCTTATAAATAAAAGCACATAACATTACACTCAGTCCTACTTCAAATGAGTTTAAAACTCTTTTTTTTTCTCAGAGTTGAATTTATCCAATTAGTCTTTTTGAATGTTTTTTTATGTTAGCTTTTAAATCATATAAGAAACACGAGATGTTGCATTTATTAAAATAACAGACTCAGAACAGAACAGCAAAAGATTCCTTTTAATACTTCACCCAAAGAGTATTAATATATACAACATTTTGAATGTTTTATAAAGACCAAATGGTTAGTTTTAAAGAACTTTTTAAAAATAACCAAAGACCTAAGGAATTTGTCTAGACTTTGTCTGGTCCCCATCTCAAGTGTGTGCCTTGGCCTTGCTGAAAGTCAATTGTTCTTCCCTGCCATCCTTGGTTTCTTGGTTTCCATGCAAAGAAAACACAGGTGTGCTGCTCCAGGAAGTGTCATCATGACCCAAGCATTGCATGGATGAACAGGGGACCAGGATGAAGGGGTAAGGATGCAACACAAATTCTGGCTGCAAAGACACATGGCTTGCCTTTCTTGGTAAGGGGGACTTTACTTGGTTGGAAGGTTGATTTTTTTTTTTTTTTTTTTTTTTTTTTTTTTTTTTTTTTTGTGCAAAGACTTGTAGTTATTACATTCCTTCAGAACTGTGTCTCTGTCCTTCTTGTCCTGGGTTGTTTCTCTACATTCTTTAGTTACAACGTTCTTTAGTTACAAGTTTCTTTAGTTGTGGGCTGGTGGAAAGAGGTCATTATAAAGAATTGGGGTTTATGCCTTTATGTAGTAATAGGAATGCAATAAAGCAGATGAGAGCAAGCCCTCTATATCACAGAGCATGTTCTTTGTTGCAGGTAAATAAGCGAAGAAAAGGAGCTACACCAGTTTCTCTGTCTTTCTGGAGATACTCAGGGAAATCAGTTCACAGTATACTCACCAGCTTTGACCCTGCAAGCAGTACAGACAATTGGAGGGTGTCAAAGCCCAGGGAGTGTGTTCCCTGCCAGGTCAGGGAAGTTTTGGGTGAAGCAGGTCAGCATCTAAGTTCCAAATACAATTATAGCCCTCCAGACCCTTGTGTACATTCAATGAATCCAATAGGCATCCATTTGAGATGAAAGCTGTCTATCCCTTGAAGATCAGAACTGGTAACATTCTAGGTCTAGTTATGATTACGAATTTTTTTGCATGCTAGCCCACATTTTTTCCAAGAGATACAAATGAAATATATGCCTTCGTGCTTCCAGGTGGTTCTGTCGGGAAAAGAGTTCTCAGATTTACTCAGGCAAGATAATTTTGACTACTCTGTCAAAAAAAGTGTTTTTTTCAGGTCAGCTGTGTATTTCTTTGTGAAGAATAAAAGGCTTGACAAAAGACATATGAGAAATAAATGGGGACATATCTCTTTTGAAGTACAAAAGCAGTGTGTTTTGAAAGTCATGTTAGAGGCTGTTATTGTGGCTGCTTGTGTATCTCCACAAATGAAGCCAGAAAGCAGAGGAGTCAGCATTAAAAATTGTCTTCAGAGCTCATTGTACTGAAGTGTTCCATCATAGATGAAAATAAAAGGAATCTGGTGTAATTAAAACAACAACATGTAATTTTTTAAATTACAGAATCAGATCAGAAGTTTTTAAAACACTGCAACAATTCAATTCAATTTGATGGCAATGTGTTGCTATAAAAATTGAGCATGTTGACAACTATGCAAATGCTATTTTAAAATTAAGAACCTGGGACCAGTCTTCTGGCAAATAATATTCTGTGTAGCAGGTAATGCTTTAACAGTTTGTTATCTGCCTCCGAGTCTTGACAGCAACACTGTTCAACACCACTTTGAAGTAACAATACATGCAGTGAGCAAAGTCAGCATGTTAACCATTCAGGCATCTTTTTTGTTCAAATTCTGTACCTTGCAATTATATTTTCTTTTTATGAGCTTTTATCACAATTGCTATATTTTTCAAATGTGGAAATTTTCTCTATTTTTAAGTACCTTTTTTTTCAGGTGTGGTTCTTCCATTATGATGAATTTCCACCATATACTTGGTTTTCTGCATCGTTTGCTTTCCTTCTCCCTATTCTCCTGCTGTGAAATATTTTTACTTTTCTCTGCATTTCATTCCTTTGGATGATTTCCTTGCAACAACTGTAAACTCCAAGTGGTGTTTTTTGAGGGTATTCTCCCTTCTGCTGAGGTAGAAACCAGCAGTGTTTTGGGGGGGGCTGCCTTCAGTATGGTGCAGCATTAAAGAAAGACCTTTTTCCTGGAAGGATATAAGTTTACTTTGAAAGTGGGAAGTGAAAAGTTAAACAAGGCCTTTTTTTTTTTTTTTTTTTTTTTTTTTTTTTTTGTGAAGGAGGGAGAAGTAAAGGCAAAGGGTGTCAGTGCATGAGACAGAGTTCCCTCAGTGTTGACCCAAAGTAGGAAATAAATTCCCATGGGAATAAGGAGTTACAACAAATCTCACCACCTCCTGCTGGAGCAGCAATCTGCACATCTCTGACCTTACCTTGAGTAGCATAAGCACATATGTGGTATTCTAGGTATTCCATTGGTTCTTGCATACGATTACTTGCCTGGGAAGGAGAGGAATAAGCAAATATGTAATAGATGTTAGTCATGCCTTGGTGCACCCTGGCCTTAGATGCAGCAATGGTGAGGCTGACTGCTGAATGTACAGCAGAGGAGGGGCTGTGAGTGCTTCACTTTTACAGGCTCAATCACAGTAAATGTTCCCCATACAATAAGAAATGGCTTGGCCAAATTCTTTATTAGCTTGCAGCACTCTGACATGAAGGTAGTTTCTTTGATGTCAGGAGAATTTTTATGATTTTGACCAAAATGAAAATCAGTCTCTGGTTCTTGTAAACACAAAAATAGAATAATGATGCTATTTATTAATTTATTTTTAGTAAATGCCTTTATCCTGAGGGTTAAACTGAATTAATTCCATAAAGAGAGAGCTGCCATAAGGAGTCATTTAATGCCTTTGTGAAACTGGTAGCCAAAAAAGCAGCTGTTGAAATGGCTAGGATATACAGTTTGGGCTTTAACAAATACTGGAATCTAAGTTCTCTTTGTTGTTTGATATATGTGTATGGACATGCCCTCATGAGGGGGAAGAGAGGTAGAAATCTAAGCAGCAAAACCATACAGCAGGACATTGAGAAAATGGAAGATGGAAGTCAAAATTCCAGCCAGGCCTTGCAGCATGACACCCATTAAAAAAAAAAAAAAAAAAAAAAAAGGGCACTTTGAGGAAGCACTAAGGCAGATTTGGAAATGTGAACAAAGAAAACTCCTAACTCCATCCTCCATCTCTCTCTCAAATCCTCCCTGCAATAACACAAATGTTAGCTAATTGCCCTAAACAAAAATCAACTGCAATGGTGTAAATGTGGTCTCTGTGATGGTTACTGCCTTAATCTTATCAAAATCAGACAGGAGAATAAGAATCTGTTTAAAACTGATTGCTGAACACTAGGTTATTCACATTCTTGTTCTGCCTGGAAACATTTGCAAGAGAATATTTCAGACAGGAACAGCCCGATTCTATTAATAAAATTGCTGGCAAGATATGAAAAGCCCAAAGATTACGTGACTGCTCTGGTTAGGTGAGCTAAACAAACACTAGTTTAAGTAATTGCTTTGTATATAGAAAAACTCTCCTGAAAGAACAAGGATTAGCCCATTAAAAATTAAATAAGCTACACCTAAATGAACACTTGTAAAGTCCATAGCATTGCAAATAAAGACACACTATATGGGTCTATAGTTCCTACAGAGATGCATGTTAAATACACGTTACCCTAAAACTCACAGATCATTCAAACACAGTTAAACTCAGGAAATTGAGGCTATAGATTTTAAGTTAATCTTTCGGTGGACATGTCCAATAGGTGCACAGTTCCCCATATGACTGATATTCTTACGAGCTCTCTGCTGGCACTGCTGGTGGTGTCAAAGTTCCTGCATGGTTTCCATTACAGACTCCTTTTCATCCAAGCGCTATTTTCAATTTGACCACCAAAATTCACTCCAGAGCTGCAATCAAACAAGAACTTGTTATTCATTCTTATGTCTGTGTTCTCAAAACCGTCTTTTATTTTTAGAAAGAAATAACTTTCTGAACTGGATGTTTTCCCCAACAATAATAGTGAAATCTACCCTCAAGCTAAAGGTGTGTACCTCAGTCTCACTTTAGCCCCACTTGGAATAAGTTCTACAGACTATTATCCAAGAAAGATTTCCAAATGTAAGTGCTATCAATGAGGTGGATAGGTTTACTGATGCAGAAAACTTTACGTTTTCAGGGTCAGACTATAGGCTCAAGGCGTTTGGATTGTCCAGTCTTTTAATTAAAAAAAAAAAAAAAAGCTATCCTCATTTATCTGAGGACAAAACTTCCTGAAAATCAAACAATAAAAAAATTCCAATTTTATTTGTTTCAAGTTTTTCATTGCCATCTTAAGTACCTGTCACCTTTTGTTTGGTTCATTGGTTTCATTTATTTTAGTTTGGGGAGGGGGTTGGTTGGCTGGTTGGTTGGTTGGTTGGTTTGGAGGGCAGAGGGATTGGGGGAGATTGGTTTGGGGTTTTCATTTGGTTTGGGGGGTTTTATTTTTGGTTTGTTGGTTGGTTTTATTTGTTGTTTTTCCATTCAAGGGAAAAATTTTCTCAGCTACTCTGTCACATGTAGAGGAGAGGACGTATTGGTGGGAGACCAGAAGCCTGAAACAATTTTAGAGGAGCTTTTTACTTGTTTTATTAAGCAAATGTAATTAAACAAAGCCACTGCTCATTCATATCCTGCCTTTGACAGACAAATACATGCAGTCAGTGAATAATCATGTGTTTTCATCATCACACTCGCTCAATGTTCAAGCAGTGTCCAGACCACTGAAAAGCACCAACAGGAGCAAGACAGAACCCTCTGCATTTCAGGGTCATACCTCTTTTCCCTCCTGTCCAATTTAGGAAGGACACAATTCAATTTTGGAAGGAAAATGTTCTTCACGTGTTACGCAAACAAGAATGTATGGATGGTTTGAGTGTTGTCACAGGTTTGTATCAGATTATTTTTTCACGTCTCACCACAATAACTAATATTTCTAATCTCTTTTAATTGGCCACCTTATTTGCCAGCCTGAACAGGGTATGCTGTTGGGTACAGAGGAACTCAGTTATGGCTTTAGGCTCCATATGCTTCCTCTGCAGTCACAAGAGAGCAATAAACACCCCAGCAAGGCAATTCATAGCATCAAAGTTAAAGCAGACTTTTTAGTCAGCAGGGTCTCTCTGTAGACCTACAGCTTCCTGGGATGAGTCTCTGCTGGCTACAGGAAGAGTTTGAACAGTTAGCTCATGTCCAGGCACACAGATATACATCCATAAGCATTAGAGTCCTGGTGAATCTCCTGCTGAATGAGTGAGGTGAAGCAGCATACCTCTCTTAGACCCCCCATACTTGCTGTGTATTAGCTGACATAGGGAAAGATTTTTCTCATCTTAAGAAAAAAGCCAACCCTTACATTTTGTCAATTCTGTAATCTGCTGTTTTTTGTAATCCTTTGTTACATATAGGTTATGGATTTAAGGATCAAAGAAATCTTACAAAGCAAAACAATTAAAAAGTGGGGAAGGATCAGTGCATGAGCTGAGGCAAAGATGCCCTTGCTCATCAATACAGAGTGTAAAGGAGTGAAAAGTTGCATGTGACACATAAAGAAAGAGCTTTTTTCTGGGAGATGAACCTTTCTTCTCCTTTATTTCTCATGTAATACATTACTAGACACTTTCTTCAGAAAGCAACTATTTTTGGTATTACTCAAGATCTGTCTGTTAACATTCCTTAGGCATTAATCCTTCAGCTTTTCTGCTGAAGGCAGTGATGCAACTCATCATCAGATACTTGGTGTTCAAACAACAGGGCTGGGAGCTGGGAGCTGGGATTGGAAGTCCTCAGGGCTTGTGTGAAGATCCATGGGGTGATGATGTGTGCAGATCCTTTTTGCTGTGTATTTAAACATGGATAGCCTCCACCCCAGATGCCGTAGAACCAATACTGGGACAACCTGGGGTTTGAAATACTGAGGCTTGCTGAGAAC
Organism: Brachypodius melanocephalos; assembly: GCA_013398615.1. Classification (NCBI taxonomy): domain Eukaryota; kingdom Metazoa; phylum Chordata; class Aves; order Passeriformes; family Pycnonotidae; genus Brachypodius; species Brachypodius melanocephalos. Next base: position 11,317,731 of record VZSR01003806.1, read on the forward strand.
TACACTATGTTAGAATGAGCACAGCATGGTACAGACATGGCTATATCATTTCTCCAGGGGATATTAACTCAAAGGGAGCATTCCATTAATACAGCTACTTGGCTTCCCAACAGGAGCTTGCCCTCAGATTAATAAATAGATATAATCTGTATGTGTCACTGGTTTCACAGGACAGTCTGTGCAAACTACAAGATAAACTCTGCTGTGGATGAAGAAAATTTAGCAAGTGTTATTAAATGTGCTCAAAAAAATTTTTTTTCTACCTATAATTCCTTGAAATATAAAATTACCGCATGCTTGATGTACAAAGAACATTAAAGAGAATTTTTAATATTCTTCAGGAGCTTTCCAAACTTGCCCACAATCCTTCAGATCTGAGATAAAAGACAGTCTGTACCTGCTGGCTCCACTAATAAATGATCTTCCATGTTGTAAACTCAGACTGTTTTGAGGCATTCTACCTTTACACAGAAAATATTAAACCTCATACTTAATGACATTGGCCTCATTTTCAGTGTCAGATCTTCAGCTAGTATCAGCTAGATTCATTAGTTTCTTTGAATGGCTTAAATTTACACCGGCTGAGGATTTGGCTCCTATTCTTGAAAATCCTAGACAACACAAAAGGACTTTCCTCCCTGCTTCTTATAGGTCTTTCCAGTATTACAGCTACTAATCCCAGATGTAGGTTGTGCTGCTGACAGATGTCCTCAATAATTATATTGTTGGGTCTTCTGCTTACCACGTTTAGCATGACACTGACATATGGCACTGCTGCGACGGTGCCGGGGCACCGAGCCAATGTTGTCATTTCCTATTTACAAAGTAATATGTTTGGGAACCAACACGAATTCAAATAGGAAGGAGCTTTCTGATGAGGACGCCACAGTCAGTGCTGGTTAGTGGGAGGCATAATATGTAAATGGAGAGATTAAGTGCTTTATTTTAATTAATCAATTACTTAATTAAAGGGGCAGGGCTGACAGCTGCATAATCACAGTTGGATCTTTGGAGGTTGAAACATTTTCTTTCTCTTTTCAGGCTTTCAACCTTCATGTCACCTTTCATTTCTTTCACCCTTTTTCCCACCCTAACGTTCTGCTGCTCATTTTTCCACAGAAACAACAAAATCAGTCTCATCTTTACCATCCCTGCTGCCCAGACATATTGCCTGTTTGGCATAATTTCTCTTCTAGACTACATGACCTCCATTCTTCCCTTATTTTCCACATAATTTCATATACAGCTGTAGTTGTTTTCTGCCTGTCTTGCCACTGTTGGGATGGCTTTCCTGCTCTTTCATTTCTCTATTCTGCAGTGCCATGATTTTCCACAGGGATAATTTAGCGGTACCCTTTTCTGTTTGATGCTCAAGGATTTTGTGCCTCTTTTGAATTCCATTCCATAAGGGACTCTCTACAGTTCCTCCTTTGATATTACTGGTTAGAAAACAATTGGGCCTTGAAGCTAGTTTCAGTTTACAGGAGGCGTGAGTGCTCGACTCAGGTGTCTCGCCAATCTCTTTTATTTACAGATTATACAAAGTTCTGTTCAACTGAATCTAGGACAAAGGAAACAAGAGGAGATTTTTTTTCCTGTTAGAAGAGTTTCATGACTTTTTCAACCAGCACTTTATCCCCCAAAAAGTCATGCTTGATAAGCTGTCTTTTATTTGTTTTGAGAACCAAGCTCTCAACAGCTGTTTAGAGAATGATTGGTGTTTCTCTCCTAGATCTTGTTTTTCCCACCTCAGTGTCCTGGTCATAAACACATCTCTCCTAAGCCAGTATTCCCCCAAATTCTTTGTCAGCCTGAACACCACAAGGGCACTGCTTTTGATGCATTTACTTTACAGAAAGTGAGATTTGTCCACCTGTTTGCAAGGTGTTTAACTTCGTATTGTCTAAAAAAATCTTATAGGCTTCTGATTGTGAGGCTCAGCTCAGACCATAGTTCTGAAACAAAATGTCCAAGGGCAAAGAGTCAAGTAAGACAGGTCTTAGAGAAGGACCCCTTGCAATCAGATATTGTTCCCCAGTGCAGCAGGCCTGTGACTCACAACTGCTGACAGCGTGGACACTTTCTGGAACAGAATATTCTTGCCTGGTATCACGTGTAAGGTTTAAATCCGGCTCAGGTTTAAAGACAGACACAACACAGAAGGTTTGCTGGGCCTCGGGTCTTGTCTTGAGAGAACAACACAGAACTTCACATCAGTCCTTTATAAGGATGATGATGCTCAAATGGAGACAAGGGCATGGTTTGAGCCAGAGGTTCTGCAGCCCACAAGCCACTTACAACCTGTGTTTTATATGCAAAGAGACAGATTAATTCAACAACTTTTGACAGAATAAATTAACTATGAAAGCTGTACCAACACAGATCTTTTTCTGTTGTGCTGGTCCCAGCATGAGTAACTGGGCACTCAGGGCCTGACGTTGGCAGCCAATTACAAGATGGAGCAGCCTGTCTTGCTGAGTTATTAACTAAGCTCCCTGGCTTTAGTCCAGAAAATCCTACATACCAGACTCCAGCTGGTTCTCTTGAATCCTGTCTCATTCCAACAGCAAATCTGCTGCAAGAGCACCATACCTAGATCAAAGAGTCTGAGTTTCATCCATTTATTTTTCAGGTCAATCAACCACACCAGTTGAAACTAGACCATTAGAGGTCTGATAGTCCACCCTGGAGGGCACAGGTAGCCTAGACCCTTCACTGACAACCACAGAGCAGGAGACTCTTGCCCTTGTTCTGTCCAGATTTGTGTCCAGACAGATTAGGCAAGGCTAGGTGTATTACTGGGGCTGTGGCTAGTTGGTGTTTTTGTGATTAGCAAGAGAGGGAATATTTAAATCCAGACACAAACTTACAGACCTGAAGATGTGAAAAGAGATGCTTTCTGTCATGTCCACAGAGTCAAAAATGCAATGAGTAAGGACTTGGGACAAGAAAGAGAGATGGAGGGGCAATGAAAAAGACCACAGGGGTTGGGGTGCCACAAGCAGCTGTACCAGACTGAACTGGCAGATCTGAGGGACAAATGTTGCTCACAGAACTGGTGGCATCTAGAGGGCAAACCAAGAGGTATTAATGAAATATGGCTCATTTCAGCAGAGATTCACCACTGTCAGTCTGCTGAATTGCCAGTCCTCGCAAATATTAACAGTTCTCTCCTGGAGTTCATAACACTTGTGAGGAATCATACCCCTGGGCCTCAGAGGCACATACCACATGCCTCTGTGTATGTGTGTTCAGGCTGAGAACACAGCTGGAAAATGGCACCTTGACTCCATTGTTCACAATGAATCAACTTTGGAATCAAAACAGTCTCCACAGCTTGGGAGTGACAGTCAGGTGTATCCTTCCCACTCAAGCATGATTTTAACAGTGATGTGAGATCTTTACCTTATTTGAATTTTTGTACTATGTCAGGTATTTCCAGCTCCCTCTATTGAACACCCAATACTTATTTTGATGTGCAATACCTACATTGCCACAGATACTACTCTTTTACCCCAAAGTTCTTCCAGCCAGTGTCTGTGGATTAGAGGATTTAAGTGACTCAAAAACTATAATTGAATGAAACATTGACATGAAAGCCATAGTCCAAGGCACATTCAATATTAGGCAGAAAATCAAGAATATCTCAATGACTACTTTGATATCGGCTCACTTGTTAAGTTCATGTTTATGGAGAACCCACACAGTACAAATAAGAAATTTTGTTAGCTTGTTATTCATGAAGATGCATTACAAACAGAACTGTGAAGAAATTTTTGGTTTAGGATCTTCTCTTCTCCTGCTTAAGAGAGCAGTATTGGGGAAGAGTTGACTGAGAGGAGACAATTGGTGCTTGGGGATGGGTTTGGCATTGGTCAGTGGATGGTGTCATGCATCACTTGCTTTTCTTGGATTTTAGCTCTCTCTCCATCTCATTTTTTAGTTGGAGTATTAGTGTATTTTAATTTGTATCGGTTATTACACTGTTCTTATCTCAACCCATGAATTTTATCTTTTTTTTCCTGATTCTCCTCTGCATCCCACTGGGGAAGGGGGGGAAGACTGAGTGCCTGCACAGTACTTAGTTGCTGGCTGGTGTTAAACCATGATACCAAATCTTATGATCCTTAGCAAGGTACTTCCACCAGATTAATGGCTCCTTCCAGCTTCTTGAAACATATCTCCAGTGGGACCACATCATCAGGGGAGTCAAAGTAACTATAGCCTTTGAAATTATCAAGTTAACATGAAATGTGCAGAGAAAAATCATGAAAATATGTCATTTTGTCTCTGTAATATGAGAAGGATGGCAAACATTGAGGGGCTTTTCTTCAGCCCTCCCCACACCCTTTATTCTTATGCCCCCTTACTCTGTGGATCTAAAGTTCACAATGTCCTTAAAGTAAAGCTCCTTTTTGACAGAACAGGCATGTGTGAACATTCTGGTGAGACCTGTCCTCTGTGGTCGAGGCAAATTTCCCTCTGCAGGGTGCATGAGGACAAACTGCTTGGGAAGAGCTGAAATACCCTTTGCCAATGATGTAACTCCCTTGACTTCAGTGACAGTAAAGAATTTGGCAGCAGCATCATTTTTTATGATGTAGTGGTTAAAATCCCTGTTATTATCATGTGAAGAAATCAGTTTAAAGCACTCTGTTTCTTTGGCAAAGTCCTGAGCCCTCTGGAGCTGATATTTCTAGGGCTTAGTATGTGGGCTGGTTACCATGCAACTGGAGCTTTTGTTTGTTTTGGAAATACAAGATTTCTTTTTTTCAGGGCACAGATTGGATGAAATTGCCAAGTGCAATAAAGGAAATCTGACACAATAAACAAAAATTATCCCAGCACAGATTTTCCTTTTATGAACCTGAAATTAAGGTATAAAGTGGAAATGTCTGTTGACACTGCTGCCCTAGGATAATCTCCCTACTTTCATGTCCTTTTCAGAAAGCACAAATTAAGAGATTAAATGTGCTATTATTGTAACATCTAAAGGGTTTTTTTCTTTCAAAAACTATAATTTTCAGAAAAATTCTGTTTTTACTGTCTAACAACACATTGACAGTGAACTGTTATTTCTTCCCCTAGTACACAGAGGAAGGCATTAAGACAATCACTGAAATTTTAACAAACCATATGCCTGAAATACATTGGTAGATAACACATCTTGATGCCCCCTGTGCAGAACCCCATTCCAAGAATGTCCTATGATGCAACAGACAGTAATGTACCACCTCAAATCTAGGCAATCTGGAGAAGGGGTGGAAAACACACATGGGAGAGGAGGGTGCTGACAGCAGCTGGCTGATTCTTCCAGATGGAAATAAAAGTGTATCTGAAAAATGTTCATCTCCCTTTGTCTCGGATTTTGCCATCCAGTGTTTTCATCTAGTTGATCTTTGCTCCTCAGTTAAGCCAGAATGTAGACCTTTGCTCTCCTGTTTGTGAGCAGTCACAAAATCAGGTGTTTTGCTACCAAGAACCAGAACAGCAGAAAGCCCTTCTTAGCTTAAGGGAACTAAATTCAGATCTCTACTCTAAGAGGATAAACAGAAGCTTATAGGTACATTCACCGCTCTTCGAGCAGTTCACATGGTAACCACAGTGTGGGACCAAAAATACAGCAAGTGAGAAAAGTTGTAATATCATCTTCTATTCTGCTGCTGAGGATTTTTTCTGCATTTCCATTGAAATAGACAAACACACATAAAATGAAATGATGTACAGAGCAGAACCAGTTCTGTTCTCTTCCAGCAGCACTTAAATCACTGGACTATAAAATTTTGCTTTATCTTGCCTGTTCTTTTTTTGGTCTCTTGACTCTTACATCCTTTTCTGCAGAGTTAGCCATTTTCAACAGCAAAGGAAAATAAAAGGAGAGTTGGAGTTTTAAGAATATTTTAAATTAAATATACAAAACCATTAATTCTCTAGAACCTCTTTTTGTTTTGTTTCACAGTGAAATTCATGGTGACTTTTATTTTATTCTGCACTTGATGCTCTTGGAATATGTTAAATCTGACTTAAGGGGTAGAATATACCCTTTAAAAAAACAGACATAAGAAATCCTATACATTAAGAAACTTCCAGTGTCTAAACAGATTCAGGGGTTTAGATTGATTAGACTCATATCTTGAATTTAAAGGTCTACACTCTGTTTCAGAAACATAAGTGCTATTTTGGGGTTTCCACCATAAACTCATTTTCAAAGTGTGACAGGTATGAAATGTTAGTTCATACATATTATGTATTATTTATGGCCATAAATATGATATCTTGGTTTTGGCGGAGTTGAGGATCTTCTCCTGAGCGTCATTAGAATTTTCTGTCACATCACATATCAGAATTTTTTTTCTTTTCATTTAGTTCTTAAATGAAAATTTAGGACTTTTAATGCTCGCAATACAAAATGGATATTTTGTCCTCAAAACCCCTAGTTCCTAAATTCTCAGGAAGTGTCAATGATGTTTTACACCCACTGACACTCTGACTCCAGACAGCCAGTTCACTGCTTTCAGAGCTTAAAATGACCATTTAGGCATTTAACCTTAGACATACAACTTCAGATCTTAACTGTTCAGTACTCATCTCCATAAGAGAAACACCTCCCTCAGGAAGATTTCACATGTTATCAGGTCTGGTTTTCATTTAATCAACAAGTAGCATAGCAACTGCCTTGTCTCTTATTAGCTGTGAGAGCCTAAGTAGATACTTCAAAGCCCCTCTTGAAATTATAATGAAAAACAATTTCTGTCTGAGAACAGTTGAATCATTTGCTTTATGTTCCCACGGCACCAGAGAAGGCATAAGAGCACAATGAAGCTGAAGAGTAATGTGTTGACAGAGAGAGAGGCTGAAGGCTATAAAGACATGTAAAACAATAAACAGTATATGTCATGCCAACAAAATGTTTCAGAGGGAAAAGCAGTTCAGGAAAACAGTCTGCTTTGCAGGCTTTCAGTTTCCTTCTTTCAGATTCTATTTATTACAGTAAAATATACTGGATGTCCCTTAAGTTTCCATTGTAGGAAATGGCCAGCAATCAAACTATATTGTTACCCAAAAGACTACCAGGAATGGTTATTTAAATATTGAAAAATATTTTTGCAGAAGAGCCTTTATTACTGCCGGGATTTAAGTGCCTTTTTCTTTTTTTTTTTTTTTTTTTTCTTACACATTTTTATTTTGTGCATTCTGCAAGAATTGCTTTGGTTTTGTGCTCAGAATTTTCATATTTTCTTCTCCATAGTCCTGTTTATGTTTATTGTGATACTGCAGAAACCCAGAGGAAAAAGATAGCCTAAAGCCAAGCTAGAGAGTCCATCTCTCTAAAGCTGAGTCTCTTCTGAGAATGCAGGGAGGAGAGGAGAAAAAAGTCCCAAACAAGAAATCCAACACCTTACTTTGCTGCACCAGGTGTGTGGCTGGGCTTTGTGAAGTCACTGCTCACAGGTAAAGCAGGTTCATGCTCCATTCTCTAACCAGGACCCACCAGATACCAAAACACGCCTTTGCAGAAATGACTGCAGCACTGGAGAAGCAAATGCTGTGATAACTTCAGGAGAAGTTGGGGTGACACAAAAGAAGATCTAGAGACACCAGTGCAGTCTGAAAAGGCTGAGGAAACATCATCCAGGAAGCATTTACTGAGTATGTCAATCCTGCACCTTACTGCTGAATGAAACATTGAAGTTGTAGCCATGGCCAATCCACATCCATGAGATGCCACTGCAACACCTCCACTTGCTAAAGAAAATGCTGGTTAGTCCTTTCTGTGCCCACAGAATTGGCATATTTTGCCTTTCCTATATTCCTGCCATATTCAGCCTTTCAGCTATTCATTACCGAGTCGCACTTCACTTTTGTTCCGTATTATTCACTTCTCCAAATAGCTGAGAAACATTCTGCACTATTGTATTTCTCAACATTTCATTTTTCAGTGACTCAGGCAATGGAGGAAAAAAGAGCTTCTATAGATTTTTACACAGCCAAAAAAGATGTACATACTGTGTGGAGAAATAAGCACATCTGTGTCTTTTCTCTCAGTCTTTGAGCACAGTGCACAAACTGATGCTCCACCTTTACCAAATGGCTAATTACTCCTCCCACAATGAACTCATTTACTTACTTATATCGTGAACAGATGTAATTACACAATTGCAGACTGAGGCAACCCCTCTGCATGGGCTGCACATTCCCCAGGTGGATATGCCACTTCATCCAGATTTAGAATGAGATTCTGCATTTCCACAATAAACAGATCTACACAGGCCACCAGTTAATTAGGAAGTATGTTTAATAATTATTAACATTCTTTGTAGTACCCTTGGTAATGTAAGTCTGTAAAGTTTATTCATTTATGTGGGCTTTATTATTTATTTATTTAATGTCTGCTACTTTCTAAATTCTTAAATTTAGCCCTTTCCAAACCCAGACAAAAATTTCTTATTTTTTCCCCTCACAAGCACTACCACATTTGATGTGTTATTTCATTGTTTCTACATTTCACTCACAAAATTCTATATAAAACCTCACTGGCATTTTTCTTTCCTTCTTACATTTCTATTTGACATGCTCAGTTGCTGAAGCATTTGTTTCTGGGCTGATAACTGGTCAAGTTGTTCCCAGGTCTGGAGCCAATCTGTAGGTCAGCCAGCTGGAGCAGTGACAGAAACACTGAACTGTGTTTCATCCTTCAGAGACCAGCCGCTGTCCTCTCAAAATGTGTTAATTCTTTTCTCATGTTCTGCTGGACAGTGGCCCTTGACTTGACATCCACCCCTTCATCTTCTGAGCTGGCAGGGTTTTGGTTTTTTTTTTTGTTCTGCAGTAGCTACATCCGAGTAGCAAAGCCCATAATAGGAATGTTCTATAACAAAATATTATTACAGTGTTTAAACAAATATTCAATGAATCAGCTGCATCACATTTGGTAAAGTTTATGTGTTCAGGACTGCTGAAGTCTGCACATGTATGAAAACTCATAGCTGAAGCCTCTACTCTTTGTACTTGTGCATTGCACCAAAGAGAGCTCCTAAGTTCAAAGAGTTCTGCAAAGCTGAGTGCAATGCAGGCAGTTGGAGGTACATTGGAAAAGCTGTCCTTCTGCAGCTACTCCACCTTTGGCATTTAATGGTTCAAGTTAAAAATTCAGGGTTAATTCTTGCCCCAGGCAAGAAAGACAACAGTACAGCACAGTGCTTTATTGAGCACAGTGTGTCTGCAGTTCCAGGCAATGAAGAAGTGCCTGTACAGAGGTGTTCAGAGGAGGGCAGCCAGCAAAGACACTGGAATATGCTGATATTGTTCACTCCTGTAACCGAATCTGTATGTGAGCTTTGGCCAGAGTAACTCTTTAGAAAGTTACAGCAATATAAGCTTGTGCTTATGGTAAAATATGAGTAATGTTCCAACAGAATTGTTAGAGACTCTGTTTTAGATAACCTCTGAGACAAGAAGCAGAGCAGTTAATCCAATCCACACTTCAGGAACTAAGAAACACATTTGCTGAACACATTCTGAGTCAGCTCAAAGGTTTTCCTTTAAGATCTGTCACCAATGAGCCAATGCACACTCTTTCTTAAAGCAAAGAGTAATTTGGTGTCCACATAAGTAACACAGTGTAACAAGGGTTAACATAAACTATCAGAATGATTCTATCTTCTACATGACTTTAAAAAGACTTCTACATGAAGTATTTTGAATATTCCTCTCCTCTGATGCATGAGGTTCTAGGGTTTGGTTTATTGAGAGTAAAAGTAATATGTGACCTCCTCTAGAGAGACATTTGAAATTCCTCTCTTTTGTCTTTATCAATTTCATCTCATAGACCTATAGACTCGCAGACTCATAGAATCAAAGACTCATAGAATTACAGAATGGTTTGGTCTGGAAAGGACTTTAAAGATCATCCATTTCCAGCCTCCCCATCACAGGCAGGGACAATTTCCACTAAATGAGGTTGACCAGGACCCCATCTAACCTGGCCTTAAACACTTCCAGGGATGTAGTAACACAGATGTCTCCTCCACCTGTGTTTACTAACCTGGGGAAGACAGTCCGGGAAGCCCACAAAGAACTGTTGTGGGAGAGGCTGTTTTGGCTGCTCTCCATCCTCCTGATCAGCAAGTCTTGGAATTTGGAGAGCAAACATACGACCTCCTTGAGCTTTCTCATCAAGCAGTGCCTCCAGCCTGTGACCATGGAGTTGTTATTGAGTGTATTAGTTGGGATTGGCACTGCAAAGTAAACATTATCCCAAAGGAGAATGCTCGTGATGATCCTTAGAGAAAGTGCTAGGAGACACAAACTGCTGTGGTACTGACTTCAGTGCTGGGAGAATCTGACAATGTCATCGGTGTGATCTCAGTTTGAGAAGAGATTTCCATGCTGTGTGTTGACCCTTAAAGCTAATTCCCACCTTGTGTATAAAGAGCTGCTTAATGGAAGGACAACTGACCTGGTGCTCCAGTGGTAATTCCCACACATCTTCCTCTGCTGCATCTGTTGGTTTCTACCAACTTTCACTTTAGACTAGTTTTTAAGATCTTTTATAACTGAGTCAGGTACAATCTTTTCATTGTGTGTGCGCATCACAAACAGCATAAGAGAGTCTGTGAAGCACTGTGATGTCTGCATCACTTGCTTGAGCAGCGTGAGATCAAGCCAGGGCCTGAGCCAACCCTGCTGCACAGATGTATGGCCAGAGTTTCTGTGTAAAACAGGACCCCTGCCTGCAGACCTGCTCCACTTGCCTTGGACAGGAGCTGGTCCATCAGGGACTTGGGGATCCAGGCTGACTTCACAAAAGAGACTTCAGGTCTGGTTTCACAGCTGCCTCAAGCTCACTTACCCTTCTGCTGGCAGGTTAATCCTGCTCTCTCCTCATCCTAATTTCTTCCCAATTAATACAAGTTCTCATACAGGTTCAAGTGCTTTATGATGGAATCTACACTCTTTTTCTCAAAAATTGTCCTCACTTAAAATAAATAAAGAATGTAAAAATTAATTTCAATTTCTTAGTCTTTGTAAACTCAAAACCATAGCTTTCTGTGTTGACTGGTGACAGGATCTGAGGAAATGGCCTGAAGTTGTGTCAGGAGAGGTTTATGTTGGATATTAGGAAGAGGTTCCTCATTCAGAGGGTGGTTGGGCACTGATCAGGCTCCCCAGGGAAGTGATCACAGCACCGGCCTGACAGAGCTCAAGGAGCATTTGGACAACGTTCTCAGGCACATGGTGTGACTTGGGGTGTCCTGAGCAGGGCCAGGCATTGGAGTCAACAATCCTTGCAGGTTCTTTCCAACTCAGCATATTCTGTGATCCTGTAAAATACATTATTCTTGACAGACACCACTGTGATAGTGAGCGGGAGCAGAAGGAGCCTGTAATATTCATAGGATCATAGAACGATCCTGGAAGGGAGGCTGGAAGGGACTTCGAAGATCATTCAGTTCCAGCCCCTTTTTCATGGCCAGACACCTTTCACTAGACCATGTTGCTCAAAGCCCCATCCAAACTGTTCTCAAAACTTCCCAGGATGGGGCATTCACAACTTCTCTGGACAACCTGTTCTAGTGTCACACAGCTTGCACAGGAAAGAAATTTTTCTTAACACCTCACCTAAAGGTGCCCCCTTTCACTTTAAAGCCATTTTCCCCATTGCTCTTGTCAAAAGTCCCTCTCCAGCTCTCTTGCAGCCCATTTGGGCACTGGAAGATGCAATAGAACCTCTCTAGAGCCTTCTCTTCTTCGGGCAAACAGCCCCAGCCCTCTCTGCCTGTCTTCATAGGAGGGGTGCTCCAGCCCTCCCAGAATCTTTGTGGTCTCCTCTGGACTATTTTTAGGTCAAGCCTTGCCTACTAAAATTGATGCAATGCTGTCAGTTCTACATTTCTTTATCTCGTTGTCTAGCATTTGTAAGATATAATTTGAGTAGGTCACATCATTGTCTTACACAAGTAACAGTTCAGATGTTCCCAAAGCAGCTGTATCAGTGCCTTTTTACTTCTTACATTATTTTGTCTAGTAGGAAGGAGGATACCTCTTTCAATATTGTAGTCAATATTTAAATATTTGTATCCAAATCATTAATGGGAGAGCACCTACATCCACAAATAATTCATGATGGAAAATGAACACTGCCAGCAGCATGCTCCCCCAGTCAGCTCATCTTACGGTAACATTTCCTGAATGAATTTGTACTGAAGATGTCCAACTATACACCATCTAAAAAATACTGAATAAACTGTGGTTTTCAAGGTCATTTTTACAAAGAAAATATATCAATATAACTCTCACTGCAAACTACTGTGATTTTCCAAATCAATAATTTTTAATTTAAAGATTCCTAACAATATTTTTGTCAGACAGGAGAAGTGATTCTACAGGAATTGAAGTCCAGAACGGTTCGTTTCAGCAGTGGGCAGAAGCAGAGTTACAAGCAAGTTAGGGTATTGACTACAGAATCTTTTTATAAAATTGAATTTAAAAGAGGGAGCCTTTTCTATGTTGAAAAGTTTGGTCACTTGTAGTTGGTCTCATTGTCCTCACTCTGCTGTTGAAATACATCCTTCCACACTCCCTGGACTTACTCAGAGTCAGGACACTCTTTAATCCTTGACTCAAACTAGTTACAATACACAGATCCATAGCCTGGAGTCTGTGAGAGAACAACACATTAAGGGAATTTTAAGGATTCTTCTGGAAGGGTCCACACATTCACAGGTTGTATGAGAAGCTGCTATTATTTCCCTGCAGTGCCTGGGATAGGGGAGACCTCAGTTGGATTAGAAGTCATTTGTGTTGTTGCAGGAAGGACATTTTTTATACCTGTGAGTTTAACATTACTGGCATTTCGTTTTTCTCTTAATCAGCTTTCAGTGTAGTTGATCTTGACTTAAGATAGGGGATGACCTCTCAAGGTCATACCCTTTCTGTCATCTGAAAAGCATTAAGCATGGGCAATCAAAGACTTTTTTCAATTGGCAGGCCTTTTGCCTAAGAGCAGAGCCTCAGATTTGACATTAGTGCATTATATTATAAACATTCTTTTTCTTTACAGATTCTTCTGTACATATTATGTATTTTGCTTGTGAGATTTCCCCTCCAAAATCAGAGTCAGCGAGCTAATTGTTCTTGTTCAGTAACAAGAAAGTTGTACGGTGCTTTTTTTCACCGAGGTCTTGTGGAAATTGCCACCCCCTTTCACAAAATTACATGTTTCCAAAGGTTTCACTGAAGCTGGACATTCCCCTGATAATTTCTTCCAGTGATGTGTATATAGGAACAATAATACATTTTAACTCAAATGTGCATGTCTTCAGCTTCCAGACATCGGTTCTTGTTGCTTCCTTCCTCTCAGATTGAAGGGTTATTTAATACCCATTACGGTCTCCCTGTGAAAGCAGTGTGATTGTGATCAAGGGCAAAACTACCTCATGCTGGCAGAGGCATCCAAGGCATCTGAGCTGTCCCAGTTTATACAAACCAGCACAAGTGGAAGCGTAGAGAGGTGCAGCACAGACACCCCAGCACTGATTGCACACTGAGGAGTCAGGACACAGAGAACAGCACAGCTGCTCTTGCAGGTATCCTGCAATTACAGATAATTATCAGCACTTTTACCGTGCTGAGACCTCACTTTAGGTCACTCCTTCATTTTGACCCCTAGGTCTTTTTCACAGTCCTGTTTATGAAAAAATTATCTTGCCTCATTGTCTTATCCTTATGTACTATTTTACCAAGTTGCTTTTCTTTTTTCAGTTTTAATTACAAATGTTATCATAAGTGATTTATTATTTACTTTCAAAAATAATCAGTGAAGTCGTTGAATGGTATCAGGTCTACTACTGATCCCCATGAAACTCTGTTATAAGTATGTTCAGCTGTTGATAATTTCCTGGAGACAATCTCTTTCTAAGATCTATCACTTAACCAGTTCTTAATTCATAAAACATTTGCTTTATTAATAGTATATGATGCCAATGTTTAAATCAGAACATGCTGTGCTGCCAAATTCAAATATTTTACAAAAATGAGATTACTCAAACAAGCTTGCAATTTCATCAAAGAATAAAGTGAGATTTCTTTGACATGATCTGCTTTTCATAAAATCATGTTGTCTGGAAATAATTTTATTTCTATCCTTTAATTATTTCTCAGCTGATTCTCTTCCCAGCTTTTCTGCTATATTTTCTGGAACAAATGTCAGACCAATTGACCTACACTGAATTCCAGTCATCTTGTCAGATTTTTTTTAATATTTGCTCACTGTAAACTCAATTTCAGTCTTCTGGAATTTTCCTAGTGTTCCAGAATTTGTTAAAAATAAGGATTAAAGATTAAAGATTTCCTAGAGCAATTTGTGTACAAAACATCTGTTTCCACTGAATTAGAAGTGTTTAATTCTACTTAAAGTTGCTTTATATTTTCCTCAGACCATGACAGGCTGTAAAGAAATTTGTTGTTCTTAGATGGTGGAAGTACAGCATCTGTATTTTATTTCTAGGAATTCAGCTATTTTTATGAATTTTAACTATTCTATGTATATTTAAAAAATTGATGATTTGTTTCCAACATCACGACGCTGATATTTTCCAACATCAGTCTATCTTCAGCTATACTTTTATACCTGCATGCATTACAAACCTACATTTTATCACGCTAACATTTTTCCTCCGTATTTTTAGTTTCTCACATTACTTTTTTCAGTATTTTTTAGCATGCAAGTTACATATTGTATATCATTGTGTTTGTTTGGTTTTTTTTCCCTAACTGCTATCTTACTTCTTAATGTAATCAAGTTTTATTTATAAACAATTGAGAGACCTGGATGTGTATTATTAGAAGTTTCTGGTATGTAGCAAATATGCATCAAAGCAAAATGCATTATCAGCCTAAATTTTCAGTCCAATCCCTCCTCACCATTAAACTGGGTTTGCCTTTATAAATTGAACCCTTCTGAAGACAGTTTGAAGTAAATACTAAATAATATTTGAGATATATATTCTTCAGCTTAAATATTGTAATTGGTGGGTTTTAAGCATGTTTCCATTCCAACAGCATTTTTACATTTATTCATCACTTAACCCATCCTGTTACACCACTATGAAAGCTTGAAAGCATGGAAAGAAGCTTCACTTGTTCCTGAAGCAATTTATCAGCAAAACTGACTTTTATGATTACATCAGTTTCTGTCCTGAAGACTGAAATGAGGTTGTTCCCACTCCAGTGAAGTGTACCTGCTCGTTTCTCTATTTATTGTTCTAAACATGAACTCTCTTTGCAAACATGTTTCCTATGACTGACTATACAGCTAAAAAATCGGAAAATTTGGAGAGCATATAACAACCTCACAGGTAAAGAGCCATTGAAAAGAGTCACAGAAAAAGAACATCAAAAACATCAGCCTGCATGCAAAGGCTCAGGTTTCAGCCAAAGCCAATGAGTAGGGTAATTTGCAAAATGTTACAGTCGTTCATAAGAGATTTAAATGAACTCATCGTTATCTGAGCATGTCATAAGCTTTGCAACACTCCTGCAAGACAGAATTGTTTCCATATATAAGTGTAGTTTTTAACTAACAGGAAACTTCAAGTGAATTGTTCAAAATCAAAAAATGAGCAGAAAAGGAGGGATTTGAGCCCTCTTCTCCAAAAACTTAGGAGACATTAACTCATGAACAGAGCTTCCTTTCTGAAAAAAAACTACAGCTGTTCTTTGGCTGAACAAGGAATGTACTTCCTGTGCAGTCAATTCACCCCCAGCATCTCTCAGATTTACTTTCTTCCAGTCCTGTTATGCAGCTTTTTTGCTCCTAAACCCAAACAGCAGATAGAGAAATGGGCAGGTCTGGAATGAACTTTGTGATGAAATGAAGAATATAAATGCCAGCTAGCTAACTAAACTTTCATCGGTCTACAATGACAATAAGCTCAGAATAATCTATATTCCCATCTTCATCTTTCATTGTTCTAGCTAGGTTGTTTTTTTAAGCCTCTTAACCTAATTATTGAAATCCATTGTTCTCATTAGTGCCATTTGTTGCCAAACAAGAAAAAAAGGGTTTTCTGACAGAGCTGGAATACTCCCAAAGTATGTGGTTGGCTGCAGCACTTCTCTCATTCTCTCAAGCTTAGGCCAGCACAGAACATCTTTGTTTTGCAGTTGTCAAGGCTCTAACCAGTTGTTGGGGTCTTTGCACACTTGTCATCATTTAAGGACAATGTAAAATGTATTGACAGCAACATGGGTATAATTCCCATAAGGGATTACTAAAGGTAATTTTTCAGGAAATGGAAATACTGTGAATTGATGCTAGTGTAAAGATTTACAAGAACACAAACAAAGACTTCACTGTGTCAAATATCATTCTTGTATTGTGATAAACCTAACTAGATGTTGCCAAAGGACTTTGCAAGAATTACAGCTTGCATTCCTGTCCATCTCATTCCAGTTCATTGGCCAGACTCATTTTCCCACAGTACATCTATACTCATGACTGCCTTTTTATACAAAATTAAATTCATCTAAGGAGCTCATCCTCTGCTTAATTGAAAACATGGGAAAAGTGAGGGTCTGTGCAAGCATTTCTTCAGTCCCATCCTCAGGCTATAGTGTTTCACTTTTCAATTTCAAGCCAGCTTTTAATACAGAATGTGGACATGGTCAGATAAAATTTCAGTTGGCAGTGCAATTTTTATCCATATAACAGGTGCACTGGAAATATGTGTTATAAACCCTTGGCAGTGATATTGGAGTGAGTGTCATTTTTTTGCATGTGACACAACTGAAAAAATGTGTACTTGTTCTTGTGTACATTTTGAGAAGTCACTTGTAAAAAGCTCTGATTTTTCAGGATGACATCATAATTTTCTGAACTTGCTGAATTTCAAGAGTCTAGAAAATATTCATTTAGAAATCCACACCATATGTCAAAACCTGTTTCTAAAATACAAAATTGCTATATTCTCTGTGTTTGAACACAGAAATGACCTGGCATCTCTATTTAGCAAGTCTGTGTTCTTTAAGTTATTTTTCTGAAGCTACATTTTGGGCTCTTAGCTTTGCCTCTATATTAATAAACACATTGCATCTTATTATCACAAGCAGAATAAGTGACCAAAAATGGTCTGACACAAAATCGTATTCTCATTGATTCAAAGTTTATTTTAATGAGGTTTAAGGAAACAGTTTAGCTAGGAAGTAATGTTTTAAGTAAAAGCTTTACCT
>VZSR01003806.1:11335062-11360144 GCA_013398615.1 Brachypodius melanocephalos
GCAGGGCATGGGTTTAAGAGTTAGAAAATCAAGTTTAAACTCCTGTCCTGCCAGCTTGCTGTTGTCTGCCCATAGGCAAGTTACTTCAACTTCAAATGTTTCATCCTCTGATATTTGTCCATCTAAATTATGGATACTGCTCTCTCCAGCAGTGTTTGATATAGAAATAGTGCCAAGTCCCACTCAATAGAATCGTGTCATCCAGTGGGCTATATGCACTCTATTTAATGTAAAATTACATCTTGGTCCTGCCTGAAATGCTTGTGCCCGTTATTCCACACTGGTAGAATGCACCTAAAACTCCATTTCTCATGAGATGTCCACATCAAAGCATCTCACAATGTAAATATGGACTAAAACTATACAGTAGGTTACCTTTTTAACCTCTCCTTCTCTTTCTCCCTTCCCTTTGCCTCCTCCTTGAGCTTAGCAGTAGACACAGTCTCTTAATTTCTACCCTTCAAAGCTTCTATTCTTCAGATCACAGGTCATAAACACACATTTCTTTCCTGAATTTTTTTCTTCTGCTGTAGTGAATAACCTTATCAGTTCTAACAGAAACATTCCTTCCTGACACCATGATGAATCACAAATCCTTTAGATACAAAGGAGACTGAGTCAATCTCAGGGAGAGAATCCACAGAATCTAACAGTTCATCTTGTAAACAAGACCAGCCCTTCCAGTGTTTAAACCAAACATATTAGAAAGAAATAAATTAGAAACCAGTTTAAATTTATTATACCGACAGAATGTTCTTTTATTTCCCTTGTAGGTAAAAGACTACACTGAAGCATGTTGCTGAACTATTGTTATTTCAAAGTATTGAAGATGAAAGACATGGAGATAGAATTCTTCAATATGATGAAGTGAAAAAGAAATGAACTTAAATCCTAACTTCAGTGGATCAAGGGAATGACAGCATTTATTTCAATGGCTGAGATTTCACCTTCTGTAGCAAAGTCAGCAATTCTCTTTTCTTGCAAAGTGCTTGGATCAGGCCCCTAGGACATTGCAAAGACCAAAGAATTTTCCTCTTCAGAAGCTTTTCAGAAAGCCCTAGAAATAAAAGCTACCTTTTGATTTGGATGTGTCTGTAGGGTGGATTCCACTGGGGCAGGAAGGTCACCCCTGCTTCCTTCCTGGAGCTCGGGGAAATGGGAAAGAGAGGATCCCCTGAGCACATCCAAGTCTCCTTCAGTAATGAACCACATCCTTGATACTAAGCAAGCATAGTAATTATATTATATCCCTCTTCAGCTTTTTATATTTGAATTGACATTTATTAATATATTATTTGATTAATTTTGCAGTATATATAAAAAAACTCGATTTTTTTTGCTAGATTTCTCAAGTTTCTCTATTTTATGTTGAACAGTTGTTTATTGCAGCATGGAAACAATGTTTGCACCAGTAAATTAAATTTGAACCATATCATTCTCTGCCACTGAGGTCAAAGGACAAAGTGAAACCTGAATTGAGAACATTGCACCCAGCATGAATACCCAAATGGAAGCCATTCACCCAAAGTGCCTTCTGGAATTGGTATGTGCCCTGTGATATCTTCTGAACATTTCTGAGGCATTTGGGATAGGGAGGATGGCTCCAGCTAAAGCTGTGCCAAGGATCATCCTTAGAATTTAACATTTCAGGCGATGAAGTTCCAGTCCCTGCAATGTCTGGTGGAGCTTTTCAATGTACATTAATGTAAGACACAGCTGAACAGCAGCAGGACTCTGAGCACATCTAACAACACCCTCTGCCTCTTTTCTCTGCCTTCACCTGCAGGATTTGAAGGTGCTAGCAAGTGTGGAGGAGGATGATGGCAGAGGAATAAGATGGATGCACCACTGGAGCCAGCCAAATGACCAATTTAAGTGGCTCAGTGATTAACCACGGAGTTGACAGCTGATCTCTAACTGCAGGATGGAATGAGGTGTATTTAGCACCCAGAGCTAATTTCATAGCTGAACCAAGTAGGTGCAAATCCTCTGCAGTTCTCTTCTGAGCTAATCCCCTGACCCTTGATTAATAAGACTTGGTGGAAATTAGACAAGCTTAGAGCATCAACACAAAATGAAAATGCATTCTAGCCTCAAATCAATTCAATCAGCATCTTATCTACATTTCCTGCCTTTTACAAGTGCCAGTATTTAGCTCACCACAGTGACTTCAGAGTGTCAGTATATTTCACAATTCAATTAGTCATTCCCAAGTGAAGTATTGTAATTGATTCTTTTTTGGTCTCCAATGGTGATAAAAGTAATGGATGTTTTCGTCAAGTGAATGGACTTCCTCTAAATATCTGCTTCTCCATGTCACTGCTCTGAAGTAAATGGTGAGGTTTATTTCTATAAATAGACAAGTAGCTGGCAAGAGGGGGGAAAAAAACGAGAAGGGGGAAAAAGAGTAGAGAACCATTCATTTCCTGACATTGCACTTTCAGGACGGTGTAATTACCACAAACGTGCATTCTTGAACAACTCTTATCTTAGGGAGCATTGCAGGAAGCAGAGAATAATTTGAATGCTAACAGATATTGCTTAAAATGCAAAAAAGAAAATTAATCAAATGGGCCTGCACAGTGTCCAAAGTTTCAGTTTGGGGGAACTGATGTTCCCAGAAAAGGCTGAAGTAGCACCTCAGACTAAGAGCTGTGCCTTACAGCAAGAATTTATGTAACATCTTCCAGCAGCTGGTCTGCACTTGAAAAACAGAGCAAGCAAAGCCCGAGAAAAGCAATCAATCAGCTGCGTTTGTCACAGCTCTCTGAAGTCCCCAGTTATGGATACCATTAACTGAACACAGTTTCCCTGCATGCAGTGAGGGGCAGCATGCCAAGAGCAGGGGTAGGATTACCTCCAAAAACACCCTGACTGCCAGGTTTTAGGGCCTTCCTCTTCATAATGCTTCCTTTCACCACACAGAAAATACTTGCAGACCCAAGAAACATCCTGGATCACATTAAAACCCCATCACACAGAAACTCACTGGGAAGAATTTTTTCCTCATGGAAACCAAAACTGCTGATTCCTTGGCTTGGTGCCAGGGCTGCAATGTGACCAAACAGGAACGCCTGGCATCTTGCCAGGAATATGCACATCTGTCACTAGTGGCCATTCCTTTCCTGATATGCACATGAAGATGTTAAAGTAAGAAATTCTGGTGTCCTAAGGTTTCAAAAAATTAAAAGGTTATAGGGCTACTGTGGTCCCATCTTTCCATTTAGCTGATTTTATGAAAGAATATCACGCATCACACATAATGGAATATGCGCCACCGTAGTCACCAAACCTGTCAGATCTAACATAAATCAAGAACTTCTAGAGCTGTACCTAGAGATGAAATATTTCAGAAAATTCTGATGATTTTTTCCCTAAATTCTGTTAAATCTCTCTATGCTGTTGCCCTTGGGTGAGAGGAGAATGTGATGGAGGATTTTGCATATTGCAGTGCCTATTTTGCAAGGCAAAAAAAAAATTAATCTGCAGCCAAATTTGTTTGGGGATAGGCAGTTTTCTGAAATTTCTCAGCTGTCTCAGTAAGTTACAGTTGTTCTCCTCTAGCCTAAAATCTAGAGTGGTACTGTCATGTACTTCCAATATAGTGTAGAATCTTACATTAAAAATGGATAAAGAGATTTTTATAATGGTTAGGAAAGTAATCTGAATCAAAAGGCCTTATATATAAATATAAAATAGGATTTATTGTAATTAGGATTGATTAGATCCCTTATGGGTAAGATATAATTTTGCAAAAGCATTAACAGTTGCTTTTCCTTGTAACGTGTACAAAGACCCTGAGCATTTAGAGGACTTTAACAATCTGGTCGTTAAAGCAGCTCATCTGATTTGAACCTAAGGATTGGGTTAATCTTAAGGGTTTTCCTTCTTCCATAGGTAAAGAACACTACAAATAGAACATAAGGGGCTAGCTAACATCTCTATGAGTCCATTGTCATCACGGGGAATTGTATTTTGTTGTCCATTCCAAAGAGAATGTGGAGCTCCCATCTGGGGTGGAAATAGACTGACTTCACTGGCCTCTTGTCCATCTGAGTTGACACTTTTTCCGTGTCACCATTTCTTCTCTACTGATGGAGATGGGCATAGAGAAAGTACGGATTTGCTTCACTCTTCTCAAGGCCACAGCTGCCTCCCTAGGATTTTCTACCTAGTGAAAATAGAATACTGTTAAGTCCACATCCTTAGCTGCTGTTTTATTGCATGATCTTATTGATTTTGATGGCTGCTGATGCCTGTTTATTTCAAATGAGGATTGGGCTGTCACCAAAATAATCACTTAACTTTCAAACCTCTTTTCTCAATTGGAAATTGTGTTCTGCTTTATGTTATGTATGTGACAGGTTATAGTCCATATATTTTGAGTAATATTTTGTAAGATTTTCAACCACGTTCAAGTTCAGATACCCGATCAAAGCTACTCATCAAGAAACGCCCCTCCTGCACATTAGTAATGTACATAGGCACTGTGAAGGAGTGCCAATAATGTGTCCTAAAAACAGCTGGCCTGAATGTCTGTCTGCAGAGGTGCCTGCCTTTCTCTGTGGATAGCAATCCTTTAAGCAGTCCACACAGGGAAGAAAATCTGCAGTTTATAGAGACAGGAAAAAAACCACTTTATTGATAAAAGGAGGTCATACCAAGCTTGCTCAGACAACTGGATTTAGTTTAGGGATGAAATACATATGCTCCAAAACCAACTCACTGTCTCCATTAGCAAACATTGGGATACTGGAGGTGGTCTTGGAAAAAGAAGACCAATAATGGAGTTGCAGACATTTTTTTCTCCCTGTAAATATAAGAGGACTCTCTGTTAAAGCTCCACTGATGCACAGCTGCCCTGTGACAGCTCAAAGTACTCAGAGATCAGAAAGGGAGCAGATGTGGCACAATCATTCAGCACTGAAGTGGCACAAGCCAGCTTTGCCAAGCAGCAGTCAGGGACCAGATGCATCTGTTCCTCAGAGCTCAGCAGGCCAGCTGTGATGGAGAGAGATTAGCTCAAATGAAATGGAATATGAGAAGTCTGATGAAATTGCCACAAATAAAGGGTGGTTCCTGGAGAGACAAGCAGCTCCATCTGCAACAGATCTAATGAAGCTTGGGTTTTATAATGGATTTGTGCCTTGTGGTTGGATTCTTTGCTGTGAGTACCAATTAAAACTCTTCCTGTGGTTGGGGCAGTCATAATAGTTGTCTTCAGTGTGAATTCTCCAGTGGGTGGAGAGCACGCTGCAACCTCGTGATCAGAGAAGGTCTGGCTTGATTAGACCACTAATGACACCTCTTTTTCCTGCTCAGCCACCTATTCCTACTAAACTGGATATTTAATTCCTGCCAACTTCTGCTATCCTGGGTTGAAACTAGTGAAGTGATTCAGAGTTATTGTAGATGGACAGTACGGCAGACCCATGTGCACAGATTCCTGGATATGCACAAGTGGAGTGTAATCTCACACTGCTTCCTGCAAGGACCATCACATGGGCCTAGGATATCATCTCCTGGGTAATGCTGGCTTGTGATTGAAATAACAAAACCTGAAACACTCCTGTGTCAAGGTGATGACGCCTGCTGAGATGACAGTGAGCACAGATGTGTTCTTGAAGACACAAACTTTTTGGCTTAAGAGTCAAGTTTGTGGGCAGAGCAAAAAGGAAACATGAAACATGAAATCTAGCTTTATGTTTTATTTGGAAAAGCAACTTCAGCTACAGCTCCTGTTTGTAAAAGAAAATAGTAATTCCTTCCATCCACATTGTTATCCTCCTCATTACTTTCACATCACATTTTCATGGTCCCTGTAAGCTGAGGGGTTCTCACCTTATATGATGATGATGGCCATTATGTGATTGCTGGTTATCCCACTTATGTGACCACGGAGCAGATATTTCAGGTGACAGCACTTTCATTTTTGGGAAGCAGAAGTCACCTTTAAGAGAAAGTCCACAGCTCTAATGCAAAGGTCTGCAAAATTAAAATGAATTTTCTTCATGCTCAGTTCTTCTTGGCAATGGGACAAGTGGATCAGTTTTTTGAGCTACTTACTCAGCTCTCATTTTCAGTAATCATTAAAGAGTGACAAGAAAATAGAAAAGATGGTGTTATATTTGGCACTACCCTGACTTAATTTCCTGACTTGGTCACAGCCTTTCTTGTGACTTGAAATCTTGTACCATTTTTTTACTCTGTCTAACAGAGTCCTTGAAAACTGTCACCTTTTCTCTTTTTAGGTGTAATGGTACAAAAGCATAAAAGTCTATATACACTCATGTAAACATCAAGCCAAGGTTAATATTTCCAGAGCTACTTAGTCACTCACAGAGATAGGATAAACAACTGAGTTCAAAAAAAAAGGCTAACTTTTTACAGACTATAGGAAACTATTTGCAGAATTCTTATTTTATCCCATTATTTAAAACCAACTAAAAAAAAACCCCAACAACTTTTTCTTTTTTTTCCCAAATCTTCCCTCAGCTAGAGATGTAAACATTAAACAGAACATTTTTGTCAGGGCAATTATTTCACATTGTATCCAATGATTATGTTAATTATAATGCATTGCTCCAGAACTATGGCTGTGGATTTTGTTATAATAGGACTCTCAGAAAAAGACCATTTCTAAGATCCAGTCAAAGTGGTGATCTGGTTGCTGTCAGAGCTGGAACGTAGACTGAAACCAGCTCTTCTCAGGTGGCAGCAGAGAATTGTCATATATTTGTGGATTGTATTCTTGAGAAATATTATGCCAAGAACACCCCCACTTGGTCAAGGAAAGAAATGGGATCAGAAAAAGATTACTACGTCTGAAATATATTGCACAAAAACTCCTACTATTCTGTGCTTATTTTTTGAAAGCTCCTTTCCATGAATGTCAGCATGACTAAAATTCTACAGGTCATTGAGAGAAAAAATAATGTTATAAATGATAATTTTTAGTGTTTTGGTATTTGTTGAATGTTTCTCACACAAACTACGTATCTCAGACTGCAGTGTAAATACTCAAGCCAACTTGCCTGGCATCAGCACCCAGGCTTCTACAACATCATCCTAAGTACAAACCACTTTCTTTTGTTGCTACCACAGAACACATTTTCTTATATAGTAATCTCAAGTCCACAGGAATTCTTGTGTCTAGAGGAACTATATCCTACTATACACAGCCCAGACATAGTCATTAAAAGAATGCTGTGAATGTTAGCACCTTTTTAAGATTCTATTATCATTTGTTTATTTTAGCAAGAAGTTTTGAGCAGTGTTGAACGGTCACAAAGTGAAGCCACCTACAAACAGCCACACATGAAGCACAACATCAACACACTTTTTCTGCAGCCACTCTCAGCTTTTCCAGAAGAGCAGAAAAAAACTCCAAGAATGCCTATTTTATTTGCTGTAGATAATCAACTTTGAATCACCCCTAATTAGCTTCTTACAAGATGTCTGGTCCCAGCCCAGAAGTTCTTAATTAGTCTCTGTAGCCATTGAGTTCAAGGGGAGTTTTACCTGAGTGAGGATTTTGAATGAGGTCATGAGGTGTGAGTGAGCCCTAAGGAAGAAAACGGAGCCTCACCCTTGTGCAGGTGTGCAAGTGAAATTTCAAGGAGCTTCACCATTCTTTCTAATAATTTTAGTCCCCTAAAAGGGGGAAAGGCTGCAGTTTTAGCACGGCACTAGTGGAATTTAGAGACATCCAGACAGGGTTAAATGTGCCTCAGAAAAGGAAAAGATCCCAAGAAAACTGAGGAAAAAATGTAGGGAAAAGGAATCTACAATAAAGTTCACAAACAGCGAAGGTTTAGGAATATGAAATGAGGGTTTGAACCTGATGTGGTGTTTCTGTGGAAAAAACCAAACAACAAAACAACTTAATAACCATAATAACACTAAAGCAGCTTGTGGAGGGGAGACTAGGAGGAAATTGTGAGCAGGATGTGAAGAACTGAGGCTGGACAGAGAAACAGAGGTGGAGCCAGCTTCCTGGGCCAGCCTTTGGGAGGTCTCTGTCCAAGCTCCCACTTAGGCACAAGAACAGCCTTGGCCTGAGAACATGTGGGTCTGTAAAAGTGCAGACAACGAAATGGGAAAAGGAATGACTTTACAGGAAGAATGTGGTGACGTGCTGCTGTGGGAAGATGAAGACCAAGATGTCGTAAAAAGCACAGTCCTCTCCTCTTCCATATTTAAAGTCTCATGGCATGTGGGTTACTTTATTACTTAAAGTAAATAATCTCTCTGTAACAGCTATAAAAACACATACTTTTCTTAAAACTCATGCAGTAGTTTTCAAAAACAGCTGAAGAATTTTCAATAAAACTTTCTGTGCATGTGCACTGAATTCCATACAACACAGATTCTTGCTTTAAAAAACAATAGCTGAGAAAATAGGAAAACTTATAAGCAACTGAAATTGGTTTATTGTATGCAGAAATTCCTCTAATCTTAATACTTAATAACCTTAACAATATTCTTAACATGGGTCCTCCTCTAAGACTAAAAAATTAATTGAGAGATCTGGCAGACTGTGTGCATGTAAGAGTAGATAGATGATGGAGGTCAGTAAACACAACTGCAGGAATCAATAGGTACGTATTGGCTTTGTAATTATCCTCCTATTAATGCTAAATTAGCTAAGGTATATTTCAGACATCTGTTATAATTTAAAGAATTGCAAATAATTCTTATCTTATTGAAAAATAGATTACTCCTTATTGGAAAAGCCATAAAGCAAACCTGAAAATCTTTATCTATGGAGTTTGTCTCACACTGCATGGTGTCATCAATAAAACATCTCATGGTCCACTCACTGCTGCTGTGCAGACTGGGAACTATAGGAGGTGTTGATAATTTTCTGTCCTGACATACCCTAACACATGTTTTAATGGTGGTATTTCTCTTGCATCCTATCTCACTCCTTTAGGACATGTCAGTTCATCACCCAGCCAACCTATCCAGCATTCCTGGCATACCTTCAGTTGAGTGCCATGAGCTGATATCCATAAAAATCCACTTTAGCTGACAGAAGACGTATCATATCCTGAGTTTAATTGCCTGTTTTTAAAAATCCGCTTTGTAAAATTTTTTTTGCCTGCTCCCTGCTCCTCCCCCCCAGCTCAGGGTTTTTTTACACATCAAGGGGCTGCTTTCTTCTTCCCCTCTAGCCCTTACCAAATAATCTGAGGGAGAAGGCATTGGTTAAATATCTCACAGCCCAAACGTTAACTCTCACAAATCACCTGTGGGGGGAAGAGTCTGCCTTTCCACACTTACATATTCTGTGCATGCCTCAATTTCTCTCCTATGGGGCCCTGTCAGTTTTCTCAGAATTATGTGATTTACATTCTGCACAGGCCTATGTGGATCCATACAGCTCAGCAGGAGTGATTTTTACGGATTTACTGCAGCAGCCACAGACTAGGGTAGGATTCGAAATTTTTTCTTACTTAGATGTGATTCACAGCAAAATCTCAAGGGCAGAACACCTTCCAGCTGCTGCAGGCTTAAACTCCTGGGAAAATCATACCTGCCCAAGGTGGAAGGTCCTTCCCAAGGTACAATGTCTGCCCAAGACTTTTTAAAGGAGCTAAAGAAAACAGAGGGCTCTGACACATGATCAAGTTATTGAATATTAATGAGTTACCTTGCATCAGCTGAACCACAGCAGCTCCTGTGTGCTTAATCGCAGCCCATTGCTGCCACCAAGGATAACACACAAGTATTACCTTTTCCACCCAGGTCTGCTGTGACTCCTTTTACCCACATTTGCTACAAGCTAAATGCACACACAAAAAGTGAGCTACTGACACTCAGCTGACAGGCACTAAGCCATGAAATTCTGGTCACAGGGGATACAGGGAAATCAGGAGTCAGGTTCATCAAAGTTGCTCATGCACTTCTGAAATGCAGTGTCACTTGTCAGTTTCACAGAAAATGCACCAGCAAATATTTCCTGAGTTAAAAAAGACATCCTTCAGCTGTCAAGAGAACAGCCTCAGTAAATGCTGAGCACTACTTTCAGTGGCTCTGTTCTAAGCTCTCCCTCCTCCCAAGGTGCTGGTGTATCACACCAACAGATGTTGTTTCTCACCAGACCATCTTTGTGTTGCCACCATGCTCTTGCCAAGAGAATGAAGAGATTGTTTGCTGACCAGTGCAGCCAGACTAATCTCAGTGAAATGTCTCACTCTGTTCTTCTCCTATTCGATATGTAGCACAATCAAGCATTTAAACAATAGCAAGTTTATGCACACAAAGAAGTCTTGAAAAGTGGCTTTTCTGGGTTTGAGGGATAACTTGTAATGTGGATTTGTTGGGGCTTTTTTTTTTTTTTTTTTGACTACTGCAGAAAATGGCACGTGGAATCTATCCACAAGAAATATTTTGTTTTGATAATACCAGCTAGCTGGGAGCAGAGAGTGGGAATACTGCTAGGTAATTGGCCTTTTTGATGATCTCAGGGGCCATAAGCCACAGAACAGTTTTAAAATCGTATTGCTAAGGAGGAAAACATACTATGCTACAATCACCATCAAAAGTTTATGAACACAAATGCTAGGAGAGAAGTTTCTATGGGCCACTGGGTGTAAGAAATATTGTATCCTTGCTTTCAAAATTCATTCCCTGAAATACATTTCATGGGGGGCACTTAAATGAGACTTGGAGCTGTTCATAATTGTTCTTAATCTGCTATTGTGCAGCTGCAATTCAGCCTCACTGTTCTAAGGGAACTGAGTCTTCTTATGGGCCAAGAGACAAGAACTCCTTTGCCCATTGCTGCAAAATGGCTTGAAGTGAGACAGAACCCCCCTGCTTTGACTGGTGAAGAAATGATAGCAAGAGGCTAGTTAGTGTGAAAAAGACATTTCTTTTATAGCAATTAAATTACAGTTCTGTTACCATACCATACAGGTGATATGCAGGAGTAATATTGATTGAAACCATGACTGTATTTTATCTCCAGAATTCTTAGCCCTCTGGGAAATTTATACTCTTCCATACATGATAGTTCAAATAGGAAGGTATGAATTTTGCAAATAGCCTTCACTTTTTGTACATTGTTGTACCCATGGACCTTTTGCAGCCTTCATGTGAGCTCCTTGGAGACAGGAATCCTGGGAACACGAAAGAGACAAAGTCCTGTCCTTGGGCTCAGAGGTCAACCAGCATGAGGTGACTGTATCCACAGTATTGAGCTCTTACTCCTGGCATCATTGCATAGTTTGGGTTGGAGGGCTCCTTTAAAGCTAATCTGATCCAAGGCCCCAGCAAATGGGCATCTTCTACTAGATCAGGTAGCTCAGAGCCCTGTCCAACAGGACCTTCAATGTTTCGAGGAATGGGGCATCTACAGCCTCTCTGGGCAACTTGTTTTATTGTTTCACCATCCTCATCCTTCCAGCTAGCCTCTTTTAAAGTTTAAAATCATTACCTCTTGTTCTGTTGCTACATTCCCTACTAAAAAGTCTTGTCCCCACCTTTGTTATCAGCCCCCTTTATGTACTGAAAGGGTGTATTAAGGTCTCCCCAAAGCCTTCTCCTCTCCAGACTGAATAATCCAATGTTTTCAGCCTGTTCTCATAGGGGAGGTGTTCCATCTCTCAAATCATCTTGGTGGCCTTCTCTGGAAGTGCTCCAAGGTCCCTGTCCTTCCTGTGCTGGGACCCCAGAGCTGATGCAGCCCTGCAGCTGAGGTCTCACCAGGGCAGAGCAGAGGGGCAGAATCCCCTCCCTCCCCTGCTGCCCACGGAGCTTTGGATGCAGCCCAGGACACGTTTGGCTTTCTGGGCTGCAAGGGCACATGGCTGGGTCATGTCCAGCCTCTCACCCACAGCACCCCCAGGTCCTTCTCGGCAGGGCTGCTCTCAATGAGTTCTCCCAAGTCTCCACCGAGGGTGCCTTTGATCCCAATGTTACCAATGAAGATATTAAACAGCAGTGGTCCCAATATAGACCCTGAGGGACATCACTCATCACCAAAAGTGGGGCCCTTTCATGCTGGGCTGCGGGCAGGTGATGGATGAGCAGGGCCCGGCACGGCTGTCCCAGCACATCCCCAGCACGGCTGGTGACAGTGCTGGGGGTGACAGTGCTGGGGTGTGTGGCACTGCTGGGGAGTGACACTGTTGGGGTTTGTGACACTGCTGGGGTGTGTGACACTGCTGGGGGGTGTGACAGTGCTGGGTGTGACAGTGCTGGGGGGTGACACAGCTAGTGGGTGACAGTGCTGGGGTGTGTGACACTGCTGAGGGGTGTGACAGTGCTGGGGCAAGTGACACTGCTGTTTGGGTTTCACAGTGTTCTGTGTGTCTGCTGAGAGCCTCCAAACCTGTGGACCTTTCATTGATCAGTGTTCCTGGGTGCTGGCTGCCATCATCCCCTCGTACTTTTGGTCCCTGATGTCACTGGATGGCCTTCTCAACCATTATGTACTCTTGTGCTTTGTGGTTGTCATTGCTATCAGATGTGGCTACTGCACAAATGTTATGGACTCTATTCCTCAAGGCTCACACAGGGAGACATTTGGAGAGGAACAAGAGAAAAAGAGGTGGATTCCTCCTGCTCCATCCTTCACTGGACAGTAGAATCCAGTCTTTCATAAGTCCCAGCTCAAGAAGATTTTAGCCTGTGAACATATATGGTTCTTGTCCCAAAAGACAGAAGCTACCTAATCTCCTTGGCAGGTCAAGACTTTCCAGTCTAGCTGCTTCCATATGAGTAAATATCCACACTTCTACAGCAACTTGTTTAGCTCTCCCGTGACAGAAACATTTAACTATGCGATTCAAATCGCCTCCCTCAAAACTGTCTAAGATCACAGAATCACTGAATAGTTAAGGCTGAAAGGGACCATTGGAGCTCATGTCCTCCAACTCCTCTGCTCAAGGAGGCTTCCCTGGAGCACATAATTCAGAGCTGTGCCCAGGTAGCTTTGAATGTCTCCAGTGAGAGAGATCCACAGCCTCTCTGGGCAATCTGTTCCAGTGTGTGGCCACCTGCACAGTAAAGTTCTTTCTCATGTTCAGGTGGAACTTCCTGTGCATCAATTTCTGCCCGTTGGCTCTTGTCCTATTGCCTGGCACCACCAAGGAGAGCCTGGTCCATCCTCCTGACACCCTCTCCTCAGATAATTACAGACATTGATGAGGTCTCCTCTCTGTCTTCTCCAAGCTGAACACACCCAGCTCCCTCAGCTGTTCCTTCTAAGAGAGATGCTCCCCTCCCTGATCATCTTTGTAGCTCTATTGATGCTCTGAAATATCAAAAGTTCTCTTGAATATGTACTTCAAAATCATACTTACTAAGAAAAAAACCCTGAAGCTTTAAAAATTCTGTTAGCACAGGAGTAGCACAGGTGCCACTTAGCACAGGTGCCACTTTTAAGCTAAAAAAGATCTCTGATTAGAAGGCAGGAGCTAACCTGCAGTTTAACCTAGATTTTTTCACTCACTTTCTATTTTATTTCAGATAATGAGACAAGAGGGGTCATGAATGATGAAGTACAAATATTATAAAAGAGATAATGTAATTAATTAGCCTTGGATAAAAGAGTTGAGTTTAATGGAGAGTTATGTGTACAAAACTGAGAATATTTCTAGCTGTTGTCATTAAAACAAGTCTAGAAATACCACCTCTATGGCCTTTTTAATGTACCAGCATAAAGGTGTGCTGTCCCTGCAAACAGAGTTATTGAGCACAGCTAATTTGGCAGGAGGGGGACTGTGCTTTAGGGAGAGGACTAAATGCTCATCTTCACTGTGCACATAGGGTGGAGCAGTTGCACCTGTAGATGGTGAATCAGAGACATGAAAAGAAGCTTGGGGAAGCAACAAGAAATGGTCTGAGCTTGCTTCTGATAGACCTTGTCCAAAGTACCCAGTATTGCCCAAGTAAGGCAATACACACAGACTGATACTTCAGTGAAACACAGCAAAACTGACGGACAGAGAGGCCTCTGAGTCTGCAGTGTGCACAGTTCACAGCTCACAGCATATACATTATCCAGTGAGCAATGAGGAATGAAGGCAGGCTGCTACATGGGCAATAACACTGAGACTGAACAAGAAAGCAGTGGGGAGCAACAGATACATGGACTGAAAAAGCAACGAGATTGAAAGTTGGGGTGAAGTGCTGTGGCTTTCAAAGGTAAAAGGGAAACCTGGTATCAAACTTTTGGCTCCTAAGTCTGGCAATTTCCTAACCTCACAAAACACACAGACCTGCTCTTGCTAATTTCATGAAGCACTTCATGTTGCTGATGGTCATATTTTATTTAGATTTTGTCAGCATATAAACAGGCCATTTAAAAGCATTGCAGTAAAGTCATTTTAGGCAGTGATACTTTATTTTAGATTTTTTAAAAAATTGAATTCAATACAGTATTAGACACTTTCAAAAAGTTCCAGTTCTGATTGGCATTGTATACCAAATGCTACCCTTCTTGTTGAATAAGCCAGCTACAAGCTGTATAGTTTTACATTAAAAAAACACACACCCCCATTCCTTTATTTCTATAACTTGCAACAGATGATTTTAGACTGCTTGTTCTCAAACCATTGCTGGAATTTCTGTGCTGTTCAATGAATTTGTTTGATGCAAACACTCTCCAGTGCTCAGTTTAAACCATGAACTGCTGATACCTATGAATAATTTTCTGTGATACTTTGCAGAAAGTAAGAGTGGTTCTAACTAATTAATAAGTGGTTAAAATAATTTGTATTTTACCGTGATTAGCTAATAGACACAGTTTTAACACCCTGGTGAAGTTCCCTAACTGGTGCTTTACAGGTTCCTCCTGCATCCCCTTTAACCTGCTCATTTTCTGGTGCTGGATTTCTGCATTCCTGAGACCAGTTTTAATGAGGCTGTTGGGGTGCTGGAGCACAACTGTTTGCAAGCACATAAGTTTTGCTCTGAAATCACAGGTGATCTTGACATTTCCAGCAGGCAGAACTTGCACTTGTGTAAAGTTGCTGGATCCAGTCCAAAGAATTTGACTTGGATGAGTGAATACAGCTGAACTGAAACCCTGGGAACACCTCTCTTCATTATGACTCAGAGAAGCACTGCTAGGCAAAGTCAAAATATTAAATTATAATTAAAAAACGCCTCTTGCTTTGTCTTTGATGTGTTCCTCATGGTTTTAATGAAAGTATTCACATTGGGAAATTGTGCAACATTTATCCATTTTTCTGAGGAACAGTATCATATGGTATAACATCATGCTATTAATGTTTGGGTACCTGCACTGATAAAAGTCACAGTGTATATTTTTAATTGCCCTGATAATATGCTCCAATAAATTATAGTACCTGATCCTTCTGTGTACAGCCCCTGTCCATGTGCTAAAACTCCAACTTGTTCCTTACCATTTTTACTGATGAAAAACTTCGTTATATGCTATTTTCTATACATATATATTAGTTTTGGATTACTGAGATTGCCTAATGAGATTATAATCAGCTGTTAAATATTTCTGACAGAAAATATACAGTATGGAATTTGGAAAACATCTGTATCTCATGATGAAACCAACTTCTAGAAGATTTTGTTAGAAATATTCCCAAGGAAGCCTTTATAGTTTGGCAAGAAATTATTCCGAGCAATGTTAATAAAGCACAATTAGCTCGGGTTGTTGCTGACAGCAAAAGGTTCTCCATTATTTCACCCTATCAGGCTTCCACACTTGGAAATTATTACAAGCAAATGCTAGAAACAAGATGAACATGGGAGAAAGTGGAGAGAGAATTTGGGGTTTGGCCCCTTGGGATGATCGTCCTAAACAGGACCCCAGCTCAGTCAGCTGGGTGAAATTGCCTCCAGTGAAGCACACCTCCAGACATGGGCAAAAATTCAGACTGGTTTCCCAGTTTGTTTTACAGAATTCTGTTTTACAGAATGTTGGGACTTTATCACTCAACTCTGCAACAGCAGCATTTTAAAGGAAAGTTAATTTCTATGAAATTAATTTGGAAGCAAGTTGCTGTATAGTAGCATGCTTTACTCACTGACATTCATAGGAAGGAACTGTAGGGAACTGGACTTTGCTAATTTTTGGTATAATTCTCTATTATATCTTCCTGTGATTGCTGGGAGATCAGGGAAGTGGCTGAGCCTTTTACCACCATGTCCAGTTGATTGTGGTAAAAAGCATTGTAATAAGTGTATACTAAAGCTCTTACTAGTGTTAAATAATAATGGATTTGATCCAATTTATTTTTGTGGATGAAAAGGAGTGAATCTGTAGAGTAAAATTCATGGTGCTGACATGATGTCCCCTGTATGCACATTTTGGAGGTTTTACGTAAGGCCAGATCTATTCTGGTGACATGAAATGAATGTTCATTAGAAGCCAGAGCTGTGAACTTTTGGAGCACGTCACTTTTTTTATCAAGGCAAAGTAGTTTTTTTGTGTGCTCCAAGAGAGTTCCACCACATGGGTCAGAGATCTGCTTTAAAAACTCCATTCCCTTGATATAAACTAAAATATTAAAGCAGATACACCCAAATATGTTGCTTAATTTTTTCCATGGGCCTGCTGCATATGGATGTCTGCATATTCTCTGCCATGTTACTCTCCCTCACCTCAGATCCAGTCATGGGCTGCTGCCTATACAAAATAAGCCACAACGGTCCTGCCCCCACCACACACATTTCATTTGATGGAGAAGAGGGGGTAAATGCAACTCACATTTCTTCAACTTGATCTACAGATTGAACATTAAAGAAGTGGGAAATATGTGTCTGATGACCTCAGGCTGTCTGTGCTTGTAAATAAACCATGCCAAAGATCACAGCCTGGCTTGCACCCATATGTGCAAGATCTTTTTCCTCCAAAACCAGGGTCTTCTCAGGTAAAAGTCTTGTTTTCTTATAGTGAAGCTGCACATACCTCTTACCCATCTCCTGATTTTTCTTGTTTAATTTTTTTGAGAGTTAAATAAAAAGTTTCTTCAGAGTCAAATAAATCTCACTCTTCAAACGAGTGGCACTGCAGCTTTCTTTCAAGGGAATGACAAAGCTTTCTGAATTTGTTGTCCACTCCGGTAGAGACTAGTGAAAGAGGATTTCCTGTTTGGGAAGTCAGCATGGTGTACCCATCCCTTATTTTACCATCTCCAAGGAGCAGAATGCAGAGTGCATGAGCATACCTTAAGACTGCAGCACCTATCAGCTCACCTCAGAGACCTATGCATCCAAAATCCTCCATGCTTTGCACAAAACTAGCACAGCTAAAACCCATTCTGGACATTCTGTGTGTGTACCTTTCCTGCCACTGATGAAGGTGCTGCTGATGCCCAGGGGTCCCAGTCATCATCACTTCTAGTGTTAGTAGTTCTGTAAGTGCTGTGGCCTATTAGGTAAAAATTACATTTTATCCTCAGCTCACACTGAAATCTTCCATGTCTTCTATTTTTGCCTTTTTTATATAGTTATATAACTGAAGACCAAAAATAGGAGCCTGCATTTCTACACAGACAACATAGTTCCATGGGGTTCAAGCATAAACTGTCCATATTTTGCCTCAGAATGCAGTGCTTGGTAAGTTCACATCCTGTACTTGCATTAATTAGAGATACTCATTAAATAGAGCTATTCTGATTTGTGCCAAACTGGGAGATGTTTTGATATGAAGAAAAAGTTCCTAAAAATTAGACACAGCATCCTTGAAGACTGATGAAGGAATAGTTGGCAGGGACAGTTTTTTGATTTAACATCTCTGTACATACAAAGCTCCTGTCCAAGGATACTCTAAAAGTGCAAACACTTGTTCTTAGAAATTACCAACTTAGCATGAACATTGTTGCAGACAAATCTGCCTATAAATAATTTTTAAAAACCCAAAAGAAATGAAAAATACATATTAATCCAAAATAATTCACTTAAATAAATCTCTTAAAGGAAAAATAATCAATAATCAGTAGTTACCTGCCAGTAGGAAGATGAGTATCAAAAGATTTGTGGGCATCAATTTCTTCTCTCAAGGAAAAACATCATGGCAAATGGACTAGAGAATACTTCCAATACATTTGTAGGTAACAGCAATGTAGGATGGACTGAGAATACAACAAAAAGGCTCAGGTATGTCTTGCTACTGAAAAATGTTGCCGTTTTCCTCTGCTTTCTTTCAAACACATTCTGAAAGAGTTGGGGAGTTGATGCTGCACATAGTGTATGGGAAAGTGACATGACATCCGGCTCAGAATAGTGTGTCCTTCAGCCACAGACGTTGTAAAGGCTTCTTGCAATTGCACCCCAATAAACACTGAAAACCAGAAACAGAGTTCAAGATCTTCACAAGTGGGAAATTCACTGGAAATAGGATTAAATGGGATAAGAGTAAAGTACTGTACTTAAGAAATACAGATGTGCATTGTAGGTGGCTTACAAAATTGCAATTCCCCCTTTGAAGGTGTTGGTTTGGGTTTTGGGTTTTTTTGGTTTTTTTTGGTTTTGTGTTTTTTTGGTTTCTTTTGTTTTTTGTTTTTTTTTTTTGTTTTTTTTTTTTTTTTTTAATGTCCATAGTGACTTCTGATTGCATCATCTTCATTCTGTGCTTCTGTGCTACCTATGTGGGGTTTGGGCTGTTTTTCCAGTTTGGTTATGATTAAGTAGAAGGGCAAAACAGAGAGAAGGCTGTCCCACACGGCAGCGAGCTGATACCAAACCTGCTGCCAGTGTATACTGCAAATAAAACCTGTAGTAATCCCTGTGTTCTATGTAATTGTTTCACCTACAGCCTCCAGCTTCTGCCTTGTCAAGCAAGGCAGGAGACAAAACAAGCAAAACATCAGCTCTCCCAAGCAAAAATCACCACCATATCTCTCCTGTTGTATATCCAGAATTAAACCCAACACTCATCTCCCCTTCAGTTTCGTGACCTTACTCAGGTGGAAACCTTGTGGAAGGGTTCAGTTCATCAGAGATCTCAGCTGCCTTCTCTAGATGCTATTCTATCTTTATATGAACTTGCTTTCATAGACAGGCACATGTATAATTTCTATACTGCACTGCCCTTGTTACCTTATGAATGAAGCAATATTATGTGTATCTAACAAATGAGATTTCTCTTCTTAGGTTTTCACCAGAGGGACAGTAATTAATTTTCCTAACATTTAGATTAAAAGGAAGGGGTTTTTTTGTTCGTTTGTTTGGGTTTTTTCTTCTTGTTGTTGTTGTTTTATTGTTGTTTGGTTGTTTTGTTGGAGGTTTTTTTTTTGTTTTTTTTTCAGAATTGCCTTCTGGTGGGATTTAAACTAATAGAATTACATAAAAATATTAACAATATGCAAAAGAAGATACTCAGGCTGCTCAGCCACGTTTACACAGGCATCTGAGCAAGGAAACCCTTTTTCTGAGCCACGCACACATCATCCTCCACGGAGTATAGTTTGTAAAAAGTTATATTGTTCCCTCTTCCAACTCACTCAGAGGCATTTTTGTGGGTTTTTTTGCTGCTTTCCTCTCCTCCAGTCCTATACACACCCATTTTTCTCCCTTTATTCTTACTGCTGCTGTGTCCTGCTTCCTTCTTTGGCCTCTTTGCAGGATGTAACAGAGCTTGGATTGCTCCTTTGAGCCTGCAGACCACAGGAACACTCTGCAGGGTCAGCCCTGGCCAGGGACAGCAGCTCCTCTGAGCAGATCCTGAGACCCTCGGCTGCTGGCAGCAAAGTGAGCCACGGGATGGGGAACTCCATGGCTCAGCATTCAGCCACTGTCAGCTGTAACTCAGGTGCCCCTGGTTTTACTCTACAGCCATACTGAGAAAACCAAAAACTAAACCAAAAACCAAGCGAACAAGAAAAAAAAAACCAAATATATCCCAAAACAAAACCAATCAACCAAAAAAAAAAAAAAAAAAAAAAAGAGATAATAAAATAATGTGTAATACTTAAGTCTGCTGCCAAAACAGTGTTCTCAACAGTTTATGCTGAAAAGAGAGGAGTCTTTTCTTTTCATCCCCAGGTAAGATCAAGCACTGATGGATGTGAGATGAAGAATGGTTCACAAAATTTTGTTGTTCTTTGGCATCTATGTTTATTAAATCTGCCATTATAACCATTAGATTTTCATTTCTTCTTGTCTTATCTATTTTTCTTCTTGTCTTATCTATTTTGACTATCTGCTGATAAAGATTATATAGCAGGAATAGGAGAGTGAGAGTAACATTTTACCCATATTCAATTATGCTACACTTCACCTTTCTCAGATTATATTCATTATAATTCATGGCTTTTGCAAACCACTCATAGTTAAAGGGCACTCAAATAAGGAAGAAAAACAAATGTAATCTCTGACTCCAGGGTATTCATGCAAGCCCTGTTAACCCAATGATTAAATGATCCAGGCTTGCATAATTATTCCTGTTCTATGTACCAGTAAATACAGGTAAAATGGTGGCTTTCCTAATGAGAGCCACCACAAGGATATCTTATCCATTAATTTCTACTGAAGTTTTAAAAATATTATTGTTAGAATGTTACTATTTTGCTTTAACGTTCACAAAGTTCAGTCAGGACAAACTCTTACATTTTAATCAATTATGGTGTTCCAGCAGGGTACAACAGACAACATCTAAGTGCTTCACATTTTAGACTGCATTGGAGTGGCTGTATTTCATCAGCTGCATGCATTTTTATATAATACAATTTAATAATTAACCACTTAATTGAACATTTTCCTTAATACAAATGAACAGATCTTGGCATTTGTTTAAAGGAATAATTACACAAAATGTATAATGGAATACAAAACATGTCGTATGAACCACTATTTTTCCCCATCCAACAGCTCTGTCTCCTTGAACCAGTTACATGGATCCTGGATCCAAAGTGTCTACACAAAAAGGCTGCATCACTACTAATAAATTGAACATGTGCAGTCTCTGGCCAGCGGGCTGACTTGCAGGATGTGGCCTTGTTCTGCCTCTGCCTCCAGAACAACCCTGTCCCAATTGAGAGAGCAAAGGCTCAAGCTGTACCTAGACCTTTGTGGGTTCTCGGGGCACAGGGTGGGGCCGCAGCATGGCTGACGAGGCTCTCAGTCCTCACCCTATGCCCTGTACAGCTGGAGTGTCTGCATTCCAGAAAGTGGGTTTATTCACCCTGTGACAGATTGATCTAGACCACATTGCTTTAGCTACTTACAAGTCATCTGTGTGGGGTGGTATCAAAAGCCTCATGGAGGCAAACGAACTTGATATTGCTACTTCTTCTGTGCTGCTTCCTTCTGTTAAGGAAACTATACTGCTTTGACATGGTCTGACACAGTCTGTTATCTATGCAGGCTTATTTTCACACCCCTACCTGATTTCTAAGGAAAGGCACATGACTCACCACCCCTTTGGAAGTAACTATCCTCTGTGCTAACCCAGCTCATCAAATTCTTTACAATGAAGTTCATCAGGCCCAACCTACTCGAAAATATTGTAATTAGCCTAGGCTGGGAAGCACAGAATCAGTATTTAAGGTTATTACTTGAGATCAGCTCAGTTGGTCAGGGCAGGGTGTTAATCATTATTAATGATTAAATTAAATTAACCCACCCAAGATTGTGGGTTTGATCCCCATATGGGCCATTCACTTATGAGTTGGACTTGATGGTCCTTGTGGGGCCCTTTCAACTTCAAATATTCTGTGGTATCTCCTACTTGCTGTGGGATAATAGTGAATAAACACTAGCTAATGGATTGAGCAGCAAGTAACACTACAAAGCTCTTCCATTACCAGGGTACCGTTTTCTCATCTCAGTATTGTGCCACTGGAAGCATAATTCCTTTCCTTTTTCCATCCATTTTAATGCTTCCACAACTTTAATATTTTATGCTGAGAAAGTTTCTCTATAAATAACTTTACTACTATGAATGTAGAAGCAGAGCACCTCTACCGAGTGAATGCTTATAGGAAACAGTCTCCGGTTTTTAAGCATTCCAAAAAGTTGAACTGCTCTGCAATGTCTCAAGATCACTGCCTAATTCTAGAGGCTTTTTGTGGATCTTAAATGTTTCCAGGTCTCCCTGTCCCTGGTTGTTTGTATTCACCTCTCACATTCTGATTTCACTGTTTAAAGGGCAAGGTAAGTTTACTGAATGGAAAGACCTTGGAGTCTACAATATCAAACAGCAGAGTGACCTCAAAGGAAAACATATTTCACTAAAAAGAAAAAAGAGTTTCCTTGCAAATCCAGCTTGTTTCACCCACCCAGATCTGCCTTTTGCTGCCTCTGTGGTGACACATGTTTTATATGAATCTATATTAAGATGAATTTTAACCTACAAATAACTAGATACAGCTATGCAGTAGGAGGGAATTCCTACAAGATGATGTAAAGTTTTTTAAGCAGTAAAATTAAAAATAGCACATAAAACCTGACCAGTAGATTTGGATTTGAACCAAGGCAACACATTTGGGAAACATTATCAAGTTTATCAGGGGTAACATATCACAGAAAATCTGCTTCTGTTTATATGCCATTTATTATTCATTTTTGACATTTCCCTTTTTTTCCTCAACCTTTTTTACCCTTAAGTAAATATATGTTAGACTTAACTGAAATGTGAGATAACGGAACAGTCTCTTAGTTTTCTTTCCCTGTAAGACAAAAGCAGATCTGAGTAGAAGTAAAAAAAAAAAGTTATATGAAATATAAGTACAGGGGAAAAAAATTTTGCCAGAGTAGGACTGGTAATAAGGGAGAACTCTGTCTCACAATGAAACCCCAGAACAAATGAATGCCTAATAAGATTAAACTCAGGGCCAAATTCTGTCCTTTCCTATGCTGTCTTGCATTTTATGACGTATAAATAGCACATGAAAGCCTTTGTTTCATTTAACACACCACATGTGTGATAAAGGCTGTTTTTTATGTCTAGGACACTTATATTAACAGGGTTATGCCAGCAGAGAGCCCTTTGCTCATGGCTAGCAGAATGTTTGCAGTTTATAGTAATCAAGTCTAACTCAGGGAAAAATTCAAACAATAAAAGTAATTTCACTCTTACTAAACAATCCAGTCCCTCAACTTTACTCACAAAAATTCTCACTCATACCATCACAATAAATTTGAGAATGAGCTGTATGTTTAGCTGCACCTGATCTGATCAAAATAAAGGTAATCATTAAAAGTCAGCTTAAGCCTGGTACAAAGTCAGACAAGATTCATGCAGTCTTTCTACTGAATGCAAATTAAAGCTCAAATTTGAATTATTTTGTAATTTTTTTCCATCAGTAGTTTGTACATTTCTTCAGTGGATTCCAATGCAAAATATCAGTATTTTTTTGAAAGCTGTTATTGAACAGTGGCTTGTTCTGATGCTGAGATCTCCAGCTGAGCTGAATATTTACTTTCTTTGTTAGGATGAGGAAAACTTTTGGAGTGGTTTAAGGAGCAAATCTTTCCTCTGTGTGCTCTAGAATCCACATTTAGACTTTGTTCTATCAGCAAACACTCCTTGTATCTCAAAGGCAAACAAACACAGTAACGGGCATAAAATAGGGAATATATTTATTTTAAAATGCAAGCAAACTCCCAGAATATAATAATATAAATAGATATTATTTCTATTTATTGTTTAATTTTAGTAAATGCTGAGGTTTCTAGAATCTATGTGATAAAAAAGCTCTGTGATTTTATGAGTTGTTGCATAGTTGCCAATGTGAATGCTGTGAGTATCTATTGAATAGTTCCATTTGAACAATTATTTGTAATTAGAATTAAAAACTACTTGCAATTACAATTAAGATTCTTGTAATTAAGACATACAATGGGCACAGAATTGCACCCAGACGTTACCAAAGAAATGCTGGGTAACTCCCTACTACTGCAGCAGAGCAAAAAACTCGTGTTTTGGCAAATGTAAGGTAACGTGTCTTAAAACGTGGTATTTAGAGGACATTTATTCTAAGTGGATACAGATGGAAGAGACCAGATAGACTAAGTCAAAGGAGTTCCTAGTAACCCAGTAAGCCTGAACTGCTGAACCCTGTTGAGGAAATTAGCATTGCTGGTGATGCTGTCAGGTAGCTGAGTGCTACTAGACAGAGAAGGTGATTTATAAGCACACATGAAGAAAAAGGTACAATTTGTAAGAGTAAAGAAGTTTTGCTTGGCCTTTTTTAGTTTATTTTCAGCTTGGCAATTTGGAAGCTAATTACTCAAACAGACTTTGAATCAGATCCTCAAAGATAAACTAAATTAGAACGAAAACCATGTCATTTATTTTATAATGCTGCTTGTGTTGCCTCCCTCTTGCTGTTGCAGAAATCCCAGAACATGATAGCAAGAGACACTGCTCAAAGCAAAAACTTTGAGATACTGAGAACACTTAGATGCTTTGCTTCCTCTTCTGAAGATGACTCTAAGAGCTGGCATTTCATCCAAGGTAATAACCCAGGATCTCCACAGGCAACAGTGGAGAGACACAGAACAGGGCCCATTGGAATCTCGTGAGTTTCAACAAGACCAAATGCTGGTGCTGCATTAGGATGGGGCAACCCCTGGTATCACTCTAAACTGGGGGATGAACAGAGCCAGAGCAGCCTGGCTGAGAAGGACCTGGGGGTGCTGTGGGTGAGAGGCTGGACAGGACCCAGCCATGTGCCCTTGCAGCCCAGAAAGCCAAACGTGTCCTGGGCTGCATCCAAAGCTCCGTGGGCAGCAGGGGAGGGAGGGGATTCTGCCTCTCTGCTCTGCTCTGGTGAGACCCCACCTGCAGGGCTGCATCAGCTCTGGGATCCCAGCACAGGAAGGACATGGACCTGTTGGAGTGACTCCAGGAGAGGCCAAAGATGATTTGAGGGATGGAGCACCTCTCTTGTGAGGAAAGGCTGAGTTGGGATTGCTCAGCCTGGAAAAGAGAAGGGATGACCTAAATGTGGCCTTCCAGCACCTGAAGGGAGCCACAAAAATAGATGGAGAAGGACTTTTTACAAGAGGCTGTAGTGACAGGACAGGCAGGAATAGCTTCAAACTGAGAGTAGGTTTAGTTTAGATATCAGGAACAAATTCTTTAATGTGAGGGTGGTTTTACAGGTTGTCCAAAGAAGTTGTGGATGCCCCATCCCTGGAAG
>VZSR01003806.1:11360244-11418088 GCA_013398615.1 Brachypodius melanocephalos
TCCAGTGCAGGGTGGTCAGAACTAGATGACTAGATGACAGGATTTTGATGTTCCTTTCAACTGAAACCATTCTGATTTCTGGTGACAATTTAGTCTACCCTAACACAAAGAACAAGGGTCATTAGAGGTCTTTCTCTCCATACTCTTTGTAGGACTGCACATACGGCATAATTTGCTACCTCATTTAAAAGCATTTAAAACCTATGGCTGTTCCAAGTGCTCTGCCTTGAAATGTCACATGAATAAGTTTTCAACACCAGTCACCTGTATTTTCAAGATGTTTGTGTCAGGCAGGATAAAACATTCTGTGCTTCAAACAGGTTAGTATCTATATAAGCAAAGCTGTGGAAAAATTGATCTGCTTCGAATCGAGGCAAAAATAAATTTTCTAATTTTGAAAATTAAGAAAAATAAATACTGCCATTAAAAAGAAGGCGAGAGGATGACATTTTAGCAACTCTGCTACCAGTATTATGACCATGAATTAGTTTCATTTTGCTCTTGAGATCAGGAAGGCAAATGATCTGATACTGCCAAGTCTAGAACACTATCTTTCACTATTATGCTTTTTGACCCATAAAGTCAATAGACGTTCCAGAATTCTTCCAGCAGAAGTTTCCAATACAACTGTGATACAATTGAATGAAAGCCCCAGGAGAATTAACTTTTCATATACATGTAAAATCCTGGGCTGATTTTAGCAAGGCCAAATCTCTGCTGTTTCTTGGGCCTTTTGTTTCACATGGTAATGGCTCCACTAGTACCTGTCATGAAAATAATCTGAATTCAATTGAAGCCTTTGCCTTTCAAAGCTAAAACCTACAATGTCTGCTTGTTAGACTGGCTA
This sequence comes from Brachypodius melanocephalos, assembly GCA_013398615.1. Taxonomy (NCBI): domain Eukaryota; kingdom Metazoa; phylum Chordata; class Aves; order Passeriformes; family Pycnonotidae; genus Brachypodius; species Brachypodius melanocephalos. The sequence goes on from VZSR01003806.1 coordinate 11,361,092, forward strand.
ATTTTTATTAAGCATGGCATTTCAAATTGAACTTCGGGTCAAAGACAAACGACTTCTTTTCTTTTTTCCTTATAATTTAATCAGTATGAAAGAACTGAGGAATCTCCAGCTTTCCAGCATGAACACTGATCAGTGTCTTGGACTCCTGTGTCAAACTCTAACAAAATTGTTGTCTTTTCTCAGCTGAGTTACACTGCACCTCTTGATTTAAAATACTCACATTCTCAGGCAATATCTGTAACAGTAAACCCTCAGGTTCTATTTAAAAAAACAAAATACAATACAGTTACTTGTTTGAAATTAATCTTGTCTCAGAAGTAATGTTTTTTCAACAAAATAATTTAAAGTAATTTTCACATAGCACACATTTGAGTATTTTTGCTGATTCTATTTAACCTAACCTTGTATTACTTTAAACTCTGGTCAATTATATAGCAAATGACAAGAATAAAAAAAAATGGTCTTATCTGTGTATCTCAAATTAATTACAGATGTACAACATATAATCAGAACAGTGGGTCTCAATGTGAATCTGAAACCACTGAACAAAAGGAATCTTAATCTTCAAATTTAATAAAGCAAATGTCAATCTGACAAGCTGTGTAAAACAAATGTGGCATTCACTCTGTAGTTTCAAAACACAGCTGCAAACACAGCAGCTAAGTCAGTAGTTACAAAAAATCTCTCATTGTATAAGTATCATAGATATTACTGTGAATATATACCTGAATATGGCGAATTCAAAATTAATCTGAACAAATATGTCCATTTCATTTGATACACAACAAAAATCTCGACAAAATCCTTTAATCAGGTTGGCTATTTACCATAAATTTTCTTTCCTCAAACTAAAAATTTCCATAGAGATGTAATACTTGCTTCAGTCTCATATTGATATATTCAGTATCTCAGCAACTAGGACCACATTTACCTGTTCAGTAAGTTCATCTAAGAAACCTAATTCAACTCCCCTGTAAGGCATCTTGTTTGGCAAGGTTTCTATTAAAGAGCCTTTGAGCTCTGATGCTGCATGTTATTTAAGCCTGAGTTTAACAGTGAAAGTGCCTGTAGTTAACCACAACTTTATATGCAATACCAAAAAATTCCCCAAACAAAATCAAAACCAAACAAAAAGAAAACAAAACCAAAACAATCTCCACATTACATGAAATGGATACTCACAGAACAAGAATTATCATGAGCTGTAACAGCACTTTTGATCCAAGTCACACACAAATATTCTAACCTTCAAGTTCTGGGAGCAATTTTAAAATGTCAAGAGGTATGTCAAGTTCTTAATATCCAAGTCTACATATTTAACCGTCAACAGCCAAAATACCCAAGACAAGAGAGTTACATTAATCCCAGCTCAACCCCAAATTAACATGTGTTGGAGAATAATGATGTTTCTTCCTCTTAAACTAGGGAATAGTGCTGTGTTTTAACTATATACTTATTTTCTAGAACACCCACCTCATTGTTCATGTTAGCTTTATTTTCAAAGCAGTCAAGCACAGGAGATCTCTGCAAGATTATCATGTTACGCCATTGATCCTCACAAGACTCAATTCGCTCAGTAATAAGCAACCTAGGTCAAAGGCCACGACTGAGAAAAGACAAAGGGCATTGTTTACACCTGTGTCAATCAAGAACAGCTCTACTGAAGTCCACCGAGTTATATTTGACCAAATCTGTATGAAAAATTTCTGCATTTGCTGAATCTGGATTATGTGGCAGCCAGGAATTTGTATTTATTAGTCTGCAGCAGGAAGCATGACAGACTGCTAAATTAAAATACCAGTTTGCTATACTGGTTTTTTAACCAAAACAGGGTTTTATTCTCTTACTGATAATTCAAATTCACGTCACTGCTTCAGCCTGCTCACTTACATCACATTACCTAGTGTGCTTCACAGCATGAAATGATAGATTCTGTAATTTTAGATAAGAGAATTCATCATTCATTCCTCTGTTACTGAGGAAACAGTAATTAGTGTCCTACATTTTAAAGAAAAAGAACCATAATCTCACATCTTCCAACTATTTGCAACTATAAGCAAACTTTTTGATACGCAAGGTTTTGGATTTCTTTGCTTTTGATGTTCACAGAACTACACTAACAGTGTAGACTTCTAACAGTCCAAAAACATTAAAACCATATTTCTGACTACTCAGCCACAAGATGATTTACAAAAAATATTTAATTTGGGAATTTTAATTTAGCTTGTGCAGGGATCTGACTGGAAGCATTGCACGGAATACAGCCCCAGAGAGATTTGTCCAGGAGAGCTGGCTTACTTTCAAGGACCACCTCCTCCAAGCACAGGAAAGGTTCTTCCTGACAAGCATGAAACCAAGCAAAGATGGCATGGTTGGACTTAGGAAACTCAAGGCCCTTCTGAAGCGAAATTTGGTGAAGGACACAAAGGTCAATAAAAAAGGGATTCCATAGGTATATTAGCAGCAACGGGAAAGCTATAGAAAATGTCTGCCTGCTGCTAAATGGGCTATGGGACTTGTGACAAAGAACACAGAAAAGATAAAGGAATTCAGTGTCCACTTTGCCTCAGGCTTTTAATGGTAGGATTTGCCTTCAGGAATCCCAGGCCTCTGAAACCAGAAAGTCTGGACCAAGAAAGACTTTGGCCAGATCAGGGATCAGGGTGGGAACGCTTAAACAAGCTGAACATACACCATCAGTGGCAGCTGATGGGATGGATGCACCATAAATGTGGAGTGAGCTGACTGGTATCCTGTTTACCTTGACTTTAGCAAGGCTTCTGGCACTGTAACTTCCTCACAGGCAAACTGGTGAGCTCTGGATGAGATAAATAGGCAGTGGGGATACTAGAGAACTGAGCTCAAAGGGGATGTCATCAGCAGCACAAAATGCATCTTGAGGACAGTCACTAGTGGTGTCCTCCTGTGGTTGGTACTGGGATCAATACTATTTAACACCTTCAAAAACGACCCAGAGGGTGGGGCAGAATGCACCCTCAGGAATTCTGCAGCTGATACAAGACTGGGAGGAGCTGCTGATACACCAGATGGCTATGCTGTCATTCAGAGGGACCTTGACACACTGAGAATTGGACATCTGTACTTCTTTGCTTCAGATGTGGCATGAAAAAATGATGTACCATTTCCCAAATGGGAATCTACTGAACTGGCACTGTATTGTCAAAGGAATATATTGATTACACTAAACTGCTCAAGAAATAAATGGGGAAGGGGGAGGACAGATCATTTAATCTGAAGAATTCATGTCCTACATTGTTTAATTCAGAATAAATGTAAAAATGCAAGCAATTTCACACATTTATATCTTATTTCCAGTTCCACAACAGAGAAAGCAAAACAGAGAGGACTTGTTGGTTTTTATATTTCAGTAGACAGGGAAAACATAATTTACCTGAGTGATGTGGTCTACCAGAGACCAGTAAATGCAATCTCAGAAGCTATCTTTCATGACAGCCACTTAGTAGCAGCAGAAAGCTTAGAAGTCATAAATTATGTTTCAAACACATTCTATTGTTCAAAGTGACAAATGTTAGTCTTTCAAATTCATACAACCCTAAAACAGTACTTCTTTCCACCACAAAATTAGCAAAATTTTTAGGGCTATTCTGAATCAAACTCTTCACACTCATTTATAAGCATTCTGAAGTGCTGTCATTATGAGGCCTAAATATTTATCACACCACAAACACGTACTCTTACATAACAATAAGACAAAATAAGAAGCACTGACAAAATGGCGATCAATAACTTTGACCGTTAGTCTATATAGCTCTTCTTCCAAAAGCTATTCATTTGAATTTATCTGACAATTAAATGAATAATCCTCTGGTGACCTTATTGATTATAAACACAACCTGAAATGGCCCCCATAGGTCAGGATGACTAATGTGAAGATTTGAAAGTCAGAGAAAGGATTTGTGCCCTCAGCAGGAGCAACAATTCTCTTGGTCATGATGACAAACAAGTGCTAAGGTATGCAGGAAAAACACAAGCTTTTCTAAGTGATGTGAAGTTATACTGTTGTAGCACACAAGTGAAACAAGTGCTTTTAAAATAAACTGCAAACTGGACACATAAAGGTGAGTCTACCATATGATCCAAAAGTTTAAATGAGGTATTTTTCAACATGTTTATGCTACCACTAAATATAGAGACTCCCAAAGCTTACTGTACCAAATATTTTATTATTTCAAACGAACTTCTGTACAAAAACATCAAAGCACGTGAAGAAATCCCGTGACTTCAGCAAACAGCACATGACAACTCACAGAATGCTTTAAGTTTACATTTTTATTATACAAGTGACAAAGTTTTTCTCTGGGCCACTTAAAGATAATATTTCATTGTTTGACAGAAAATTGCAGGTAAGCATATATTAACTTCAGTTACCAAAGCTCAACAGAATGGCCTGTCATCCACCTAATTTACCTAACAGGAAGTGACTATGAACAAAGCAGGATTTTTCCTAACATACATTTTTAAATGTCCCCAATTTAAAAATGGAGCCTGTAAACAGTGGATTTACTACTGTGAAAAAGTGTGGTCGTTGCTTTCAGAAAAAGAAAAAGATCTAATGTGAGTTCTAACTCTCTGCCCGACAACAACATAGCAACTGGCTGCTGCACCTGCAGAGGTGTGACATGAATGCTGGAGTTGTGGTGCTGTCCAGTATCAGGACATGCATGACATTGGCACCTGTGTATTCTGATCAGGTCTGAGAAACCTCAGAGGGGTAGCTCTGCTCAGAAATAAGCTCTCACATCAATCTCTACTCCAGAGAACTTGTGACACTAGTACTGTTTAAGGACTGAGTTCAATGACACAGTTTGTCACAGCGCAGCTGAGTTCCAGCAGACCAAATGCGTCTTCAAAGTCTTAAGGTAATGTTTTTAGAAGAGAGGTGCATGAAAATTCCAGTGAAAGCACACAAACCCTGATTTATCTATATGGGAATAAGCAAGTACAAATCTGAATCTGTGCACAAGCACTGGAGTTTCCACACATACATGCAAGCAAAGTACACAAAATCAAACACATTTTCAGAACGTGACCTCTGCAAGAATATGTACAGCAATTGCAGACCACCCAGTAGACACACTAAACAGAGCATGAGCACTTTGCTGCTTTTGGCAAAGTATTTCTATTCCATTAACTGGAAAATTTACCAGAAAGTAAGAACAAACAACTCAGCAAGGAAATTAACTTCTTGAAGTATCAATCACATCTCAAAAGCCAGTGAAGAGCAGTCAGCTGACAAATACTTCAGTGTTGACTCTGAATCATCTAATGAATAACACGATCAGGAACTTAATGGAGTACCTATGAACAGATCAGCTCTTATATTTAAACCATCTGATGCGGCCAACTTGACACCAGGGAAGCTTGCTACAGGAGAACGTAGTGGTGGTTTAGATAAGCCAAAAAATTACTTACTGGCTAGAGCTGTCTGGTAGTTAATGTTCACTGTGATATATTTACACTGACAAACTTCTTCCAGTTAAGTCAAGGCATTAGTATTTTCCCTTTCCTTTCTAAATCTAATAAAATTACACAGAGTTTTCAAAATCTATCAATGATCTTTAACCATATTTTCTGTTTATTTATACTGCATCTGAAAAAGGATATTAATTTCCTCAGTTGTTGAAAGGTATGGGTTATACGTAATTAAAAAGGTAAAATTACCTGTTTGAAATACATTTTTGGATGCCAGACAGCACATAATCCTTAAAATTAGGTGATCTCCACTTATGACAGGAAAGACAATGCATTTTATGAGAGTGATGAACATTCAGGTATTCTCCTATTCATACTAGTTTGACAAGATCCTAAAACTGACCAAAAAACTGGGCACATGTTCTTTAAAACATACCAAATGAATTTTGCTTTCTCTTATATTCACTTTCTTCTTTAAAGTTCCTTTTCTGTGGTACCTTTGACATTTCAGTTTGATTTCCATTTTGTCTTCACTACTACTTACTTCTCTGACAGAGAAGGTGTTTAAGGATTAAAATGCACAGGTAAACTGTCATAACTGAAGTATCTAAGTAAAAAAGTATTTTAAAAGTCAAAAGATAAAGGCTAGAATAAAAACTTAGGTTGCACTATATAAAGTCAGTCAGGTTATGAACAGATTCATATATTTTAGCAATGTGAAGAAAATGGTTATGTAAATACACACAAGTATTAACATCAAACTGTATTAAATTATGTAAACATACACATCTTCTGTGATCAATACAAACATCTACTTGTCTCTGGATACTACTGCAGCATAGCTCGAATTTGTTTTGAAGTAGATTCATCATTCAGGTGTTTTGTAGTGAACCTAGAAATTACAAGTTAAAACAATAATTTATAAAACAAAGAGGGATAGGAAAAGTCTGAACATTTGAGCCTGTTTTTGTTGATATCAGCACAGTTCAATTACATAAAGGAGGAATTTACATGTTCCTCTACTGATCACTGGAATTTAACTGGTAAAAATCTGGTGCTCTTTATCTTCTAAATACCCTATGCAATAGATTATTCCCTGTTAGAAGGTGGAGAACTGTGGCTAAATCCTGTTTGGTATCTGTCTATGACACTGTCATCATCTTGGGTCAAAATCTCTCATTTTTTCTAATTAAAAGCCTCAAAAGAAGCAAAATTATAAAAACATGTGAGAAATATGGTAAATACTAAAATCAGTTAGGAATCTAGAGTGAATTTTGGCATAATCTATGACTTTAAGCAGTTTTCTTAAATATTCTGAGAGGACTGAAGGGCTTCAGTGTGTTTTTTCCGTTTAAACCCAAGCATTCTCCACTGTTTATGTTAATAGGGAGACTGATTATAATGTAAGTTTGAAACATTCTTGATACTTGTAGGATTTAAGTCCACATCAACTTTAGTTCAAAAGACATAATAAGCAAATATGGAGGTACAGTTCTCCCTCTATCCAAGCATTCACCAGCTAGAGAACTCAGCTCTGAAACATTTGGTACTGACTCCCTTCTCAGCTTCAGAGAAGTGTCTTCCTTTCCAAGACAGCACCATAAACAGGACTGGGATTTAGGATGCTGTTTTCTTGAAGCCATCCAATTTAGTAAGATTTTAAAAAAATAAATAAATAAAGGTCTTATAAATATGCTAAGGGAGAAGGGAAGTACTTAAGGTTTAAGAAATAGAAATCTAACCCTTTATTTCTAAAGCGTTCTAGATGCTGGATGGATGATTTGCTATATAAAACACACCAAATTTTAGCTAGGATATACTGCTTATAATATTAATAGTTATTGTTTATTCAAGTGAAATGCGATGGGAAGAAATTAATATTTAAAAACCCCAGGTGATGAAGGCAAACCGGAGAGGATAATCTTATTAAATCAATCTTCTAAAGTGACGAATCTTAAATATAAAGAGATTGTGAGAAAAGCAAAGGAATTTTCTAAGGCTGAATCACACATACCTGAGAGCATTCAGAAGTCCTTCCACAGAGTCAGGCGGTTGTTCCTTTAAAACTTTTATGCATCCCTTCATCTGGGAACAGAAGCATGCCACTATTGAACAATAATATATGAATTGCACTAGCTGAAAACAAGGAAAATTTTCACCATATACAGGCAGGTTTATTTTCTTACTGAGTGTTAATGCAGCCTTACATGACACAATAAAAGCATTACAACTTATTAAAAATATCTCGAAGTTAAAAATTTAACTTTGGAGAAAATACCAACTTTAATAAGCATTTGTAGAGAGTAAATTATGTATCAAGTGTCTACATTTTTAACTTGCACACTGTTTCTCCAATTCCAGGCAAAAATGCAAAAAGCAAGACCAGCTGATATAAGCTGGAAGAAAGAGATTTTGGGAGTTCCATGTCATTGCTATTAGCAACTCTAAGAAGGGATGTTTCAACTTTGACTTTTATTTTTATGTTTGCATACAAGCCGGCTGCAGTCGCTGTGGGGAGAATTCGTCACTATTGCACAGTTCCATCTCCTGCTGCCTTTCTTCTACCTCGAGCAGAGCTCTGCTCCTAAGAGCAGCCACTGCACTAGGGCCTTATTAACACCCCACCACACCAAACAAAGGACCCTTTGCCATCTGCTGGGGTGCCTCAGGTGAAATCCGGGGGTCCCGAGCCCGCCTGAAGCTGGGCTGCTGCTGCCCAGCCCTGCCGTTCCTCTTGCACTGCTCCTGTTTTCCTGCTGCATTGTAGCCACGCACCCCCTGCCCATCAGGATGCCCCAGGGTTCCAGCTACAGCTGTGGAGTTTCTGATACAACTCCTGCACCAGCCCAGGATTTTTGCCCATTCCTGCCCTTCCAGCTTGCTACTCTAAAGAGTTGTGCTGGAGCAGCGGGATCAATTGCCCAAGTGTTTGTGAAGCAACTCTCCTCCATCCCTTCCCGTCTGGGCTGAACCGCCATCACCGCGTTCTCCCTGAGCCCGCCCCACAGCGCCCCCTGCAGCCGCGGGGGAATCACCGCACCTGTCCTGCCCACCGGGAGCCACCAGCGCCCCTGCTGGCTGTGACCAGAACTGCACCAAAGGGAAAGTGCTCAAAAACCACAAAAAGACTTCATTGAGTTTTTTTTTTTTTCTTTTTTCATTTTGTTAGTTGTTACTGCCATTGTTGTTGATTGTCTTGTTATACACACACATACTAGTAAAGAACTGTTATTCCTTTTCTCATATCTTTGCCTGAAAGGCCCTTGATTTCAAAGTCATAATAATTCGGAGGGAGCGGGTCATGTCCTCCCTCCATTCCAAGGGAGGTTCCCACTTTCCTTGGCAGACACTTGTTTTTCAAACCAAGAGAGATGTCTAAGCTAGGAGACTGTAAGTAACACCTTGATATACAGCCTTCAGTCTCAAAAGAATAAGGAAAGGGTAACATAATCCGCTGGCCCTGAAATTCTCTTGAAATAGCTTGAATGGCTGAAGTGAACAATTTGCAGAAAATAATTGTTTACCACAGCTAAACAAACTCATCATCTCAAATGTTAGGAGATTTTTTTAAATACAAAAAAATCACTAAACTAATTATGCAAATCAAGATTTGGGACCATGTATTCATTTCTTAAAAGTGAATCATATTGGTCCCGCCTCCCTTTTTAAACCTAGCTAACTTTCCTGTATGATTACAGGGTTTTAGGACAAACATGAGAAACAAAGTACACACAAAGTATATTTGGTCCTGTCACAATTTCATTTGTGTTGCCTCTGTACGCAAGAGAATGAACTAGCAGTCAAGAAATTTGCATTCAAGTCCCAGTCTCCATCTGCTTCATGACCTTGAGAAAATCTATTCACCTCATTGTGACAAATCTTTCCCTCCGTACAGAGTCAAAGAGGAGATATTGCAAAATTCTGGTATCCACAGATCCAAAATGCTAATGAAGATCCAATGTCATGGAGGGCAATAACAATGTCTTTTTCTTTTCTTTTGAAGCGGGCTCTCTTGTAAAGGGAAACACTTGGTGTCTTTTTCATTAATAACAGCTTATTTCTGCTGAAAGAAGTGGTGCATGAGATTTAGGTTTGTAAAAATATGTAGAAAAAACAGGAGTACTCTGTCCATGTGTGTTTGCAATTTCTCAAATGGAAAAATAAAATTGATTTCTCTGTGACTGGCCATGCCAAAGATAAAACTGAGGGATCATTATCAACATTACAACAGTAACATTTCAGTTCTGCTACTTCAGATCTCAGACAAAGCAAAGACAATATTGAATATCTACTTATTTACAAGAGAACTACTGTGAAAAATGAGCATTTCAGCATCAGTAAATTACATGATTTAAAAAAATTATGACCACGGAACATATTCCACGTTAGGTGTAGTACTAAATTATTTTAGCCTAACTATACAATTGTCAAGAAAGCAGAGCTAACAAAGAAAAATTATTATCTGTGCCTGGAAGAAAATAAAAATAAAAAAAAATTAGTCGTTATTTTCAAACAAACTGATGTATTAAAGGGCAAAGGTGAAGACAAATTCTAAATTTTGCCATTCAAAAGTAATTAAAATTATTTACACCAAGCCATAAGCTTGTGCTGAAAAAGAGCTGCAGACTAGTATTCTCAAAGCTACAGAGTATTACAGAAAGGCCTCTCTTACATCAATCTTTGAAGTCTTTGAGAAAGCTCCCACAGGATGAACGTGATCGTACAGAATAATAACTCCCACCATTACTCGCATGCAGAACATAAGGGTCTCTTCACTGGTGAACCTACTCCTGTACTCTCTGGAAAACAGAACAAAAGAAATAAACATTCTAGACCTTTTACTAGACAATTTAAAAAACTAGACTGTGAGTGTGTGAAATCTGAGCCAAAAGTGTATTTTAAGGTTGCAGATGCACATTAGTAAGACTTAAAATATCTGTGAATTTCATAAGCCTGTGTCAATTTAGAAGAATGGTTAAAGAGGAGATAGATGTAAATCTCTTGTCATACCCATGCACAGTTGAGATCCTCAAAAGGTATGTGATGATGGTTTCATAGAAAACTTCATGAAATATGACAGAGACTAATCATACTTCAGTTTTATCTCCGAAACACAGCATGCTGGGACCTCAAAGGAAAGATGCTGTTTTTGCTTAAATTCCTATTTTGCAATAGGAAAGTGGGATCTAAGTTCAGCAGCTGGGAAGTTCAGGGCTTCTCCAAGGTGGATTGTAAGTCATTGTGCTTTCTCTCTCTCTCTGTGTATTGTAATACCTCTCAGCCTTCAATAACTCCAACTTTTATTCTTCCACAGCATCTTAAAATGAACAGATTTAAAGGCTACAGAAATTTTGATGTGAAAAGGCTTGATTATCCCACAATTAGAATTAAATATCAGATAATCTTCTAGATGACTCACAACATTTTTTCTCCACTTTTACAAAAAAAAGAGCTGACTCATAAGGCTACTTCTTGATTACTACTTCTATGATGTCTCAGGATTGTGAGTCCCAGCCCTACAGACACTTCCCCAGAATTTTCATGAACAAACTCAAACCTCAGGAATTCTATTCTTTACATGGCTTCATGAACAAAGGACTAATGTCTGGTTAAACAAGACACAGACACTGAAGCCTGTGAGTGTGTAAGATTATTAAACTCATATTTTAACCTTTTGTTGAAACGTAGACTGGCCATGTAAGCTCTCCCCAACAGAAGTCAAGACTGATTCATGAAAGATATCACAAGGTGCATAGAACAGGAGGTAAGGCTTTCTAATACCAGGTTGTTCTTTGTATACAAAAGGAGAAACAAACTAAGGCAAAGATACAGGAATTCACTTGGAAAAAATGCGTTACCCCAGGTGTCTAATTAAAATAAATTTCTATCATACAAGCCCCCCAAGATTTAAGGTAAAACTTACGGTGTTTCCAACATGACTTTACATACACTGGCCATAGTACTTAGACAGTCCGTTGTATTTTCAATTGGTAATGTTTTGTTCTGGAATGGTAAGAAAAACGCAGTGTTCACCAAAGTATCTTGTAAAACTAAAATCAAGAATGTCTGAGTTAGACCTTTCTCCCCCTTTACGTACTTCTGATACAAAATGCGTTGTTGCGTTACTGAGGGTTTTCAGCATTGGTGTGGCCTCTGCATAGAACAAGGACATCCTATTGGCCATTTCGTTGTTCACTTCATTCTCAATGTCTAGCTGATGAAAACAGGAGAAAAAATAGTCAGTAAAGCTCTTTAAAATCTTGCCAGCAGTAAGAATAAGATGCACTACACATTCATGTCAGCAAGCAGACTGTTGCTCTAATAGTCCTCCCTAATCACTTCATCCAGACTGCTGATTAATTCTTGGTGTGAAGGAGAGAACACGACAGCTAGTGAATCAAAAGCAAAAACTTTACCACAAATGGCATAAATGCATCCTGATAAATAAATACGTCACTGCATGCAGCATATCAGCGTTTATTTACTTACATGCATGTTGTTTATTCTGTTGCGACTTATTGTCCGCCTATAATAACTGAAGTCGTTCTGAATTGCTGGGTTTCTCATCTTCCAGGAAGACAAACAGGAAAGAATCAGTTTTAGTTCAAAATACATGGCAAAAATCAACATGTATTGAAAGACTTTATTAACCTTAAGTTCATCAAAACGAAGAGTAAAATGTAAAATTTCTGCAAACTCTTTTGCTAGAGCCTGTTCCCGTTCCAGGTGCTGAGTTGGAGTGTAGGGAGGGCATGTCAAGGATTCCAGTAAACTCTGCAGGGCTTTCTCTGAATAAAAAACAGAAGCACCAATTGTAGTCAGTCCACACCAAGTTTTAACTACATATCTAAACATACTGCATTTGAAGGGAAGAAACCCTCCAAATATGCCAAGCCCTAACAGAAGTGGTTTTTCTTACTATTCTGAAGTGAGAAGCATTTAATTAAAGACACCTGCCTCTTCAGGCTCTGCCATTTTCTCTCAATTTTGTATCATTGAACTCTTTTCCATTTTTGTCACCCTTTATCTCAGATCCCTATCAAAAACTCTAGAGCAAGCATTTTTCTTGCATTCAGATATTCAACACTTTCATTTTTCTCAATTAGCCATCAGCTCAGTATAGAGATTATTCTGGCATTTCTGCTACTAAAATTGTACTCTTAGGCACTTCTAGTGACAGAGATAGCAATATATATCAGCTTCTGTGCCTGTAATTACTAGCATGACTCAAAAAGTGAAAGACATAGTTAGAGGACATTGTAGAAGAATCCCCTTGCACTGGGAGCCCTCTCACTTCATACATGGATTTCCATTCAAGAGTCCTAATTCAAAGAGTAATTACATCACCTTTTGTGTTTGTTGGGATGACAAAGTCAGTGTACAACACATCCAACTTTGGATTTTCACTCTGTGAGAGAGTTTAATGATACACTTTTCCCATTATCCCTGCTTTTAAAAAGTCTCAAAATATTATTGGCTTACATTCCTTTTAAAACTTCAAAGGATCCAAATTATGAAAAATAAATTGCATTAGTCCAACGTGGATCAGTGAAGTGCAGAAAACACGGCAGGAAACAGAAAAACTTTGTCGTTTTATCATGTTTTTTGCTTGTATGCTATTTAGGTAACACAGACAAACTAACAATCTATGAAATGAAGATTAAAGAGATGCCTTGATAAACGCATTTATTAAAACGTCTGTTAAATGCCTGTTGATACCAAACAGAAATAAAAACTCTAAAACTCTTTAAGTTTGTGGAAAGACAAAACTTCCTCTTTCATTATATATATAAAACCTATTAAACAGATGTGCTAAAACAGGGCTCACCTAATCTGAGTGAAAACTCATAAAAGCGCTTTAGCCTTACAACCAGTGGACAGACTGAATTCCATGCTTTTTCTTGCAGCTGGATATCATTGGGATTTTGTATTGCCTGAAATGAAAATATTACTGTAAAGACCTGTGATAAATGAATAACAAGCAAGCAGTTGTTTGGAATTTTTCTACATTATTTTAAAAAATATTGTAAAAGATAGAAGAATTCAGACAAATTATATTGCATAGGATTCAAAAAAAAACTTTTTCACCTTCCCTCTCCTCCTGTAACTGATTTTAAACTATCCATTACAGTGAACCACTGACATACAGAAATATGTTCTAGCACATTCTTTTGGGAGCAGAACTATTGTAAAAGCATCAGGTAAAACCGTTTGTGTGACTACTGGTTGCAAAAGTAGCCCTTTTTTCAGGTTTTAATGCTTTTGAAATCTTCAGCCTGTTGAGGTTTTTAAGTAAGCAACTGCTGACACTAAAGAGTATCTGCAAATCTGATGCAGGAAAGTTTTGGTCACCTGAAAAAAATTCTAAGTTACAGTTCAAAAGTGTACCTCAGGACCAGTTTCACAGATTAAGATGCCCATAAATGGATGCAAAGTTATAATTTACTGTGGTTCATTATTCCACTTACACAAAAGAAGATCTGTATCATATATTTCTGACACCTGAGTATTACTTCTTCCATGTCCTCAAATTTGACTTCTGCCATGAGATACATGAAATAAAGTATATGAAACGGTGTTTCTTGAAGTGAAAAGTAATATCTAATTATTAACAGAAAACCTGAAAGAAGTTCCAACAGCCATCATTTTATGATTTCAAATTAGAACTTTATACTGAATGTTATGCATAATCTGTTATCTATTTTAGAAATACAATTTTAAGGAGATGTTCACTTGAGTTCATAGAATGTGCTTGGATAGAGAACAGAAGCCAAGGAACACATCAAGTTTTGCCTGATTTTGCTTCCAAAGAACTGTCATTATCAAACATACATCTCTAATTTCTTGCCCAGCTCCTTTGTAAGCCTGAAGGTCTGCAAGCATGCTTTCTGAGTCCTGTAAAACTGCACTGATCTGGTTCCAGACTTCTCTTTCTCCATCCGTGGGCTGTGCATCTAAGAAGAGAAAAGCAAAATGCACAAAGTCAAAAGGAAGCTGCAGTACAAACAGCAAGATTACTCATTTCTACTTAACAATACCACATCCAGCTTGGCTATGTGTAACTCCATTCTGATGTAGTTTTTTTCCAAATATACAATTATACTGCCATTCTGCTAACATCCAAGCTTCTGCTTTTTATAGCAAGGAAGGAAAAACAGTACAGTTTTTGTATGCTCTGGCTCATAATGCCTCTTCTCAAAACGCAGCATTTTAAAGAGCAGCAGTATCATAAAGCAATGTTATTAGAAAATAGGATAATGCATCAGTCCCTCTCTTTCACGAGCTCCATGGCTCAATTACAAAGAATTGCTCACTTTTCTTGCAGCTTGGGGATAAAATCAGGCCTTTCAATGGATGGAGCAGTGGGATATTGTTCCACTTTGACTTTCCTCCAGGCTTCCTTAACTAGGGTAATTTATTTCTCCTTTTGTAGAACAGATACTGTACTTTCAAAAATATTTTTTTCCCATATATGTCAGGGATCATTCCTGCCACTAAAATAAATCCAGCTCTGTCAGTAATAATTTTTCAGGGTGTGAGTGACTTATAGACCTTTATTGTTGAGAGAAATTATATTTAAAAGTAGATCAATTTTCCTATTCAAATCTCCTCCTATGGGATTTACACAGCAGTGTGACACCAGGGAGGGATGCTATCCCCAGACCACTGACACATCAGACAAGGCAGAGATCTTCTGTCTTCTTTTGCTTTAAAACATAAAGATGACAGGCACCGACCAAAGACTGGATGACCTACATATGGGATTGCAGTCTGTACATGAAGGAACAATGGTATGGAACAATCCCAGCAGATTTTTACAGAGACACAACTACTTTTTTCCCCTTAGATTTGTATTAGCTTGTAAAGACAGAATGCTAATTTTTATGAAAGAATAAAATTACCTTGAAGATGAATCTTAGAACTTAAAGACTACTTGTCTGAATTAAAAGCAACGACGTAAGTTCAGTTCAAAAATCATCAATTAGGATAAGCTACTGTATTGATCTCTACATTAATAGACAAGAAATTTTAAAAATACTTTTTCTATTTAGTCACTGTCCTTAAGAAAACTGACAGAATTTTCTACCCATGCATTAGTATGGGATTCATTTACCCAGTCCCCATGAGAAACAAATTAATTGGTTCACACTGGAGTGTATAGAAAACAGGCATTTACTCCATGATGTTTCAGGTTCAGATAATTTGTTTAAATGTTTCAAGACATGTATGGACTTTGCATGAACAGGACACAAATGAATGAGATTTACACATCTGTAGCTTCAAAGCAACTAGTACTTAAAACCCTTCCCATATTCCTATGGCACCATGAGTCCCATGAGATTGGGCATATAATACTGACTGGACTTTCCTTTTATCCTGGAGGTTTTCCTTTCTTTTATTTATAAAGTGAAAATAAACATAAACTGGCCTTACTTAGCTGGGTTTTATAGCCAAAATATTTCACATAACTAAAAAACTCCACTATCATTCAAAAAGTGAGGGAAAGGAGCACTGAAGGGAAAAACTGTCCCCACAGAAAAATTCCATCTGGGACATGGCAATTGAGCTGACCCATTAGTCACATTAAATTTGCAGTGTTCCAGACTGGTTCTTTCCTCAAGCTGCAAGAAGTCTCAGGCACACAACATAAGGGGTTTGCCATCTTGTGATAAAGAAGTAAAACAGAAAACCCTTCTGACTTTAACGGGGAAAGCAGTGATCCTGAGAAACAGTTACATACCATACAACAGAGCAGGGGAAGGTAGGAGTCACGTGAAAATCAGTATTGACATTTTAACAGTTAAGTAAGTTAATGAAAATAACATTTCAGTGAATACTAACAAAAGAGAATAAATAACTTTTTAGTGCAGTTCATGAATGTAAAATCTGCATGTGCAGATCACCTAAAGCATCTTGTTTAATCTAGTTGGTTACAGGGTACTTCTATGTTAATTTTTACGATTTATTTGGTTTAAAAGTACTAGTGCTCAAGGGAGATGCAAATGCAATAGACTGCCCAACACTTTGGGACTTCAAAAAGGCCTTTAGTAACACCCTTTATTGTAAGTCTTTTTTAAAATTTCCCAATTCATCTTTTGGAAGTTAGTGGAAGGAGGAATATTTGAAACTCAATGAGCTTTCTGTAGTATCCCAGCACTTGGGGAAGTAGGAGCAAGAGGTAGGTATGTGTGTGAAAGAGGGAAAGAAAGGGAAGGGAGAAGAAGAGGGCAGCAAAGGCTTCAGAGCAACAGGCTTAGCTTGCATTTGCAGAAGCAGTTTATATCTATGTTGGAAATGTTTAGCTTAAAAAGAAAGGTAGGGAGGATGATTCAGGCTTTTTGTTTTTGAAAACCGTGCATTTATTTATGAAATAGAAGTTCTACAAACAGATGTTCTGGTAAGACCATGGCCATGTTTCAAAAGGGATTTTACAAGAAGATCCTGCCAAAAATGGTCAGCTGAAATAATCATAATGGATCTCTTTGAAAAAAATTTCATCTTACTGATAATAATAATAATAATAATAGCAACAACTAAAAGGAATGGAGACGTCATGACAGACTTTTAAAACTGGCTTGCTATTCCAGTGAAACCAAAGCTTGTTTCTCTGCTCTGAATTAAAAAATGCCAGTCCTGGATCACAGTGTGGAATCACTGGCTGGCCGTGCTCACCTCTTACCCCACACCACCAGAGAATCAGCACGTGCTTCAGGAACCTGAGCCCATTTATAAATGAAACTACTTCCACTGACTAACCCATGATGAATGCAAGCCCTCTCAGTAACAAGTTACCACAATAGCCAGATTCATTGCATTTCAAGGCTGAGTTTTTAGAATATTCATGATTAGCAATCAGAGCATTCTGTCTTTAATAAGACAAAATAGAAAACCCTTTCACATCCCTTTGAACAAATGCTTCCAGTGCGAACCCTAAACCAAACAACTACATAAATTCTGTATGAAATTAATGCAAGAGTCAGATGAGGCTTGAATCTCCCATATACAGATTCTAACAGGAAAATTTGAAAATTTTAGCTCTGGAGAGAAATACACTTCCACTGGCTCCGTCAGAAATAACCAGGACATGGTAATTCATCCATTCCATGAACACATGCTCTCTTTCACATTTACACATGCCGTGTTTTGGATGGAACTTCAGACTTCACAAAGAACAAGGGGAAACCTGGACCCACTACAGTTCATTTGTGGATGCATTAAGTATTCCAGGTGAATAGTGGGGAATGAAAGTGGGGTCATTATTATTTTCTTAGCAAAATATCTGTCATTTACTCCAGACAATCTTCGAACATGCAAGGTATCTACCTCACGCTTCACCAAAAGTGAGTTTAAAAAAACCCATAGAAACTTCTAGGTAGGTAAAACATCAGTACTCAGAGGACAAGACTAAATATAGAAAGGATGTGATGCCTTTACCAATACAAAATGAAGTGTAACAATATCTCTAATTAATTTTAAGGAAAAAAGAACAGTATTAAGAACAGTACTAGAAGAAGCACTTCTAACTCAAACACCCTTTCTGAATCTGAGATGCAGATCAAAAGTTGAGAACTTTATTCCACCCTTAGGTAGTTAAGAAGATTCCCAGCGAAGCTGGTTAGTTCTTCCATTTCAGTAAATGGTAGAATCATATTTGTCATAAAAATACCATGCCCTTCTGGCCTCGACAGCATAGCAAAAGAAAGCGAGTTAAAGAAGAGCTTTCACGGGCTCTGCCTTCAGCTTTTCTTGTCATGCCCACTGCTGAACATGGCAAATAATTCCATCAGCCAGCAAGTTAGAGAGCAGTACACATATTTAACTGCATAATGCTAAAGGCCTATTTCATGACAATGATTTTTTCCATGCCAATCTGGGACAAAATTAAAAGAAAAACTCAGAAATAAGCAAAGGCATAACTACAGTGAGTAGCACTTTAGAAGGTACGGGAACCCACTACACTCCGTACATTAAAGAACCCCCAGTATTGGACAGACACAGTACCCTACCCAGGCTACACGAGATTTTTTAATTTCATTCTTTCTAAACTAAATAGAATAAAGCTCACTAAAATTTAGCTCACTAAATTGTTAATACTGGCTCCAGGCAGGGTGCTGTGCCAGGGAGATCAGTGCCCAGCTTCAGCCCTGCGGTGGGTGGGGGATGGACACACAGCACCACTCTGACGGAGCTGCAGTTTCTGGCTCAGGGCACTCCACAGCTCGGGAATTGAGTGCAAACTCCCGCAGGCTGGACCCAGATTATATACCCAGCCTTGCTGCCTGTGCAACAAGGGTATTAATTAATAGCCTATTATGTGAAAAGTAGGCAGTTGCTCTGCTGCCAGACACGTTCTAATAATAAAACCCTTTCAATCGTACATGAATAACTGAAAATTTCATGAATCTTTCTGAGGATGGGGGGGAATCCTAGAAAATAAGATTCTTGGAGGGATGAGAGGGATTTAACTAGGATCAAGTGAAATCCACCTAGCTAACATTTAAAAAACCAAAAAGAACCTGCTCACATTAAGGTTAGAAACGTCTTATAAAAAGTATTTAAGGAGAGGATGGGACTGTTGGTGTCACTTAAGGACAACTCCGAATAATCTATAAGCTTTAGTCTTTAGATTCAAAATAAATAGTTTCATCAACTTTCCAAGAATTCATGTGGAATTATTTGTTTATTTTGCCTGAAAAAGGCAGCAGTGATTTGAAATAGATTTTCTGCAAAAAAAGGAGCAATTCTAAGACCGTACAGAAAGAGCTCAAGTACCCAGAATTCATTTATCTGCAACTAATTTACATAAGGTCATCATTTAACGTACAAAACAGTTCTTGAACTGACAAAATCCATTTCAAAAGAATTTTTTCTGAAATCCTGAAAGCCACAGATGCTCAAGACTTGCCACTCTCAAGATTTGTCAGGCACTTACTTTTCCTAGCATTATTTTCAACCTGAGTGGTAAGAAGGAATTAAGGTAAAGTATGTGGTATATAATCAAACCCAAGAGCTAGCGGCTTGATTAAAAATACTCCCATCAAGATCCAAGTGTAAAACAGCAATATGGTGCACTTTCTAAGAAGGATGAAATTATTTTTCTTTATTTAAACATTTCAGTAGACCTTAAAAAAGAATAATTTGGCTGAATGTATTGAGTCTGCAATACCCCTCAGAGAAAAGGCCTTTCCACCTGCATGGAGAATGTTATTCTTCACACAGACCCAGAGTAACTGCCCAACTCTAAAATGAGTTAGAGCAAACAGAACTGCTTTTCTTACACAGCATTAACTGAGGAGCAAACTGGGGAGCAAACAGAACAGCTTTTCTTATACAGCATTAACTGAAATTATTGGTGGATTCAAGTTTTTTCAAGTATGACCATGGAGTTACAAAACTTGGTTTCCAGTTTGGATTGAAGAATAATGTTAGGTGTCAAAAAGAATTGCAATTGACAGTGTGGCCACCTGCAGGAAAGGGGAAACGAGATGATGTCAAACTTTTTTTTTTCTTCTTCTTTTGTAGCCAGCTAATCTAAAAGCCCACAGAAACTAAAAAGCAAGATGCTGATGCAAATAATGGATACAGTAAACACATCAGCTCAGCACACTCCTCATCCTCTGAATGGCCAACTCTAGTGACCATGTTCAACCATGAGCTTGAACTGATAGCTCAGGCCACAGAAAGCCACATGTCCCGCAAGCCCACACCAGATTTTGACCCATGTTCACTCACTCAGAGAGTCCTCTTCCACTGTATAATGGCCAATTACAGGAGATCAAAGCACAAAATCACAGCCCTTTTTTTAGGCTCATCCCTTTGAGCCAATTCAGATTTTGTGGCACTAAAAACCTCTAGGACTGTAATTGGTGAGAAAAAGTTTTAAACTCACATACAAGCATGAAAGTCCCTGAAATTTGGAGATGACAGTTTTGTTCCTCTCCAGGTAGGTGTGCCTGACTAGTGTGCCCTAACCACTGGCACCTCCCATGGGAGAGGGTGCTTCATTCAGTTCTTGGCCATGTGCTTTTGGAAATATAAACAACGTTCACTGCCAAGGCAACAAATTCAGTATTTCCCTCTCACCACCACCTCTACCAAAGCTCCTCACTGCCAGAGCACCTGTTTCCTGCCAAGCCTGCAGCCTGGGTCATGAATACTTTCTTGCCAACAAGGACACAATGGGGCTGATTAAACCTGTAAGCTCAGAGCAGCTGAACGCTTTCACAGTAGCTTGGCAAAGCCACAAGAGCACTGCCAAGGCCCTCAAAACTTTGGTAGAAAAAAATTAAGTGGTGGTTTGGATAGAGGTTTGACATCCTGGGATGACACTAAAGTTTTCAAATTATAAAGACAGAGAAGAAGGGATACATGGCTTCTGCTAAACCTAAACTAACCAATTAACGTTTTTTTCATAATTTGAAACTGATTTTTCATAATGAGGTAATTAAGCTCTAGATGAGAAGATTAAGGTATGTGGACAGTTCCAGTCATACATTCTAGCTCTCATCTAAGAAAGCATGTTTGAACAATTTCATCAGATTTAAATATGTATTTAAATGACTTTTTGAAGTAGTGCTTCTGGGTGTATACAGACATACACATTCATAGCATGTCAGTTACTTCTTTCACAAAATAATTCAGGAATAAATGATTAAAGAACAAAACTATTTCAAGATGACAAAGTATGTGTCTAATCACCTGAAATGCTCTTTTAAACCATGCTAGAAAAGGTAAGTATTTTCAAAACACTGGATTTTCTGAAAACTTTTTGATATGCTTATTTTTTTTTTTAGAATAGAGGTATTAAGAGCAAAAATGTCACACGCTGTCAGTGTTTTGAATAAGATGCATTTCACGTATGCAGTGAAGACAGATTAAACTCATATGAAAGGATTTGGTGACAGTGTCTAGAAGTACACGCAGGGAAACTGTAGTCAGCAAAAGTCAAAACAGCTTTGAATTGAATATAGATGTGACAAGACAACTGGAATGAGAAACACTGTTCTGCAACTGATAACCATGCAATTAAGAGAGATGCAATCAAGCACATACACTTTGACCATTTCACTACTTCTTAGAAACTGTAAATCCAGCTAAATCATCACTGAACCAAGCAAAAATAGTTCCATCTCCACTGCTTTTTTTTCCCCCATCTTTCAATTTCCAACATATATTTCCATTCAAGGAAGAATCCTAATTTTTGTTAACCCTGATCTGTTAAAGAAATTTGAGGTTGAGTTCATTCATATTTAAGTTTAACAATGGCTCATAAATGCTTTGAATTTAATTCAAGATGAGGTTTTACTTGCATATCTACCTCTCTGCCCCTTTCTCTGCTCAGAATGAAGTAATTTTGTATGGTTTTATAAATATCAAAAAGCAGTAAACTACTGAAGTGTAATTTCATTTGTTTGCAAATCCCTTTTGAATTGCTTTATGATGCATAAGCACATGCAGTTTATTAGGAAATAATAAGCAAAGAAGGCAAGCCAGGCAAGAAGCTTTGCTCACTTTCAAAGTCAAGGAAAAAATTTGGCCCTTGATCAAGCTCTGTGCAAGTGAGAACTTTTAAAAGATTTCCCATTTGGTTCCTGAAAAATAGAAAAGGAAGAGAAAAGGAGTCCTGAGTGAACAAATGATTTTCGAGACAAGGACCTGGACAGCTTGGTTGTGCTGGAAAATACACACTGTAAGCAATCAGATTTGTAAAGTTTTCCCTCAGTTTGCTGCTAAGTCAGGGAAAAGATTCTCTCATTGTCTTGTAATTGTTTGAACTTACTTTCAAAATCCAGGAAAAAATGTGGATAGTTTTCAATTTCCCTGGTAAGGACCTTAAGAAGATTACCCATCCCAGCAAACCTAGTAAATGCAACAAAATCATAAACAGTTATACATGTAAACTCAGAATACTACAGCTAAGAGCTTGACACAGTCTGCATCATATATTCAAGTTCTGGACAATGAGAAACATTTTGATGACCAATTTTGTGATATATAAGCAGAAAGAGGAAGACCGCAGATAAATACAGAAATAATTGTGTTCAACAAATTGGAATTTAAACATCAGGGTAACATCCCAGTGTATAAACAGACATGTATGAGTTTATTTACTCAGCAAGAGAAATAAACTCAGACCGGTATTTCTATCTGTTAATTCTGTGAATTGCTGGACTCCAGATTACTGAATACCATTTCAAAGTAAAAACTGACATCTTAACATTTGTTTTAGATCTTCAGCAAAATCCATGTCATTTTAAGAAAATAACTCACTATAAGGAAAAAAAACCCTCTATTTGTTTCTAGCTAGTAATATTTTATAATATATTACTATAAAATTCTATCAAAAAGGACAGCTAAAAAGCTTTTTAGCTTTTGAAAGTGTATATATGGACTTTAAAAAAAAAAAAAAAGAGTAAAAAGTGGAGGTTTGAACTCTTATCTTTTTATCTATTATTCCTGTCTTTTATCATCTTGGAATTCTTTGTATTTCAAGTTATGAACAACTCCCAAAAGTAAAAGTGACCAGTTCTCAGAAAAGCAAGTCTCTATGGAAGATAAAAAGGAAAGAGATTTGAAGAAAGGTTTTTTGCTAGTACAGTCTTTAGGAAGATAAGTTATTCTAAAACTGTGTAAAAGTAGAGCTTTCTTGGTCAAACTTAAACTTTTTCTCAGAAGAAAAATTAAACCATGAAAAGCACATATCAGAATAAAGAGATCCACCTGGAGGGATGCAGAAAAATGTAATTTTAGTTTTAAAACACAGATTGAAAACTGATTTTTGCCTCAAAGATAAATATTCTCATTACTCTAAACCACGGCTCTTGGGGCTCACATCTGATGTTCATCTGTGATTCAGTTTAACTCTTTTCCCATTTAAGAAATCAGACCACAAAAAATTATTCTAAGCGTGTACATGGCTGATACTCCACATGAGGAGACAAAGCTTTTTTCAAGTTTTCCCACAAGCATTACAGTAGGAAAAGTATCATCAACTCTCATTTCTATGTGCATATAAAGGATGTATTTCTACATCAGAAAAACCTAGGAATGTAATGTGAGGCTTGGAGATTTCAAAGCAGTCACAGTCATACCATAAAATGATATAAATTTAATCAATAATCTGTTCAGAACATGCAGTTTCATGTAAGCAAAGCTTTTTTTAAATAAATGGCTTTGTTTTGCATTAAAAACTTCAAAATTTTCTCTCCAGAACAAATCCAGTGAGCAGACTGTCAAGCCCTTCGTAATTAGCAACATTTTGCATATACAAAATTGAAACACAAAGAAACATTTTCCATTATTCATAAAGTTACATTCATTACATGCAGGAAAAAAATATTTAAACTTTTACTTTCAGAACAAGATCAGCACTAAGTTAAACTTAGTTTGACTTTCTGATTAGCCTAGAAAGGGGAAAAATATGCAAAGAGAGCAAAATAGATTTTATACAGTTTTAAAACTTATATCTTCAATAATTTAATATTTTCATCACACTGGTATAATACATTTTGTCAGCATCAGCTAGGAGAAACATGATAAAGTACACGGACTTATTCTGCTTTTCATAACCTTGAAGAAAACAACTATATTATGCAATACTATCACAATCAAAATGTCTGACTCATGGATTCTTCACTTCCAACTCTTTTTAAGCCATATCTTACCTCATCGCCTTCAATCTTCAGAGAGTACCCAAGCATTTCTTCTGCTGCCAAAGCTTGCACTGCATCCAGAACTGCTTTAGCTGATAGCATGCTTCGAACAGTGAGGAACTCTTTGTGCCAAAAACCTGAGGATACGCTCCCTCATTTGCATTGAGTAGCTTGAGGTCATGTGCCCAAGCTCTGCCTCTGATCCTTCTTAAACAAGTACAGCACATCTCAGCTTGGGAGATTTCTGAGTACTTTTCTGGAACTTTTGTTACATTTCCTAGCTTGTTTTTCAGTTTATTCCCTCTCCTTCAATCCCTGTGTACAAACTGATCCAGCTATTCAGGTCACAAGTATGGAACAGAAGCCTACCACAAACTTAAACACACACAAGTTCATGCAGGCTGCATTTTCCAGTGATCCAGAAGGCTATGGTTTGACACCATCTATTGTCAAAGCACATCAACCCCAAAAATAGTCATATTCAACACCAACATCCAAAAAATATGGTTCAGGCAGCTGCTAGACATATTTTAATTATTTTTTATATAATTTCTTTATGGTTTCCTAAAAAAACAAAACTAAAAGCAACATCTAGTTCAAGAAACTTTCAAGTGTAACTCATAATTCAACACTAAGTTTTTACTTTCAAATGAAAAGGCCAACCTTCACCTTAAAGGAAGCACTAATAAACGCAAGTCTTTGCCTCAAACTGATTTATTTTATTCTGCATAGCCTGCTGCTTCCCAGTGCATGGCTCTTTCAAACTGTCTTTCCTCCAAAACTCTAATAACATTCCAAACCTCAGGAACTGAAAGTCACCTCCAGGATAATTTTAATGAGATTTCAAAGCAACTAACGGCACACATTCTGAGCGGATCCATATATATATGTGTGTGTGTGTGTATATATATATATATGTATATATGTGTGTATATATATACATACATTGTGGTTGCAAGTGCAAATAACAGCTGATGTACAGAAGCAAATCATAAAGGTTTAAGTAGGTGCATAAAATTCTATTTCATTAAACTGGAAAGCATTTTATTTTACTTACTGTAAAATCAGTTTAAATATTTAACTAAGACTCAATGCATATATAAAAATATTGCTGATGCTGCACCACTAAATGCTAGCAGCTTCTCTTTAGTGTCTAAATCCCTTAAAACTCCAACTTTTAACTATGCTTTAAAAATTATGACATGTTGACAACAATGTTGGCATTTTATTTTTCCCTATTGTTTTCTAAACCATTAAAGCTTACCCTAAATATTACATAAGCATATAAAAAATAGTTTTTAAGCTATTGTTGACATTTTAGAGCTCACTGCCTAATTTTTGATGCTCAACATTTAATTAGTAGTACAGACATAAACCATAACCCAGCAATGAACAGGAAGGTACAGTTAGCATTTTGCATTTTATTTACCAGTATCCAGTAGCATGTTTTAAAACTTGAGCTTTGAACAAAATATCACAGGCTGTTTTTCTAATAAATAACTGTGTTCCTAAAATTTCACTGATTTAATTTCAACATTCTAGAGATATTACTTTGTACGGGAAAATAAATTCCTTCTACCCCACTAAAGCAATCAGTTTATTTTTGAATTGTGAAATATAAAATATTATCTCCCAAAACAAATCAGAATTCCACCCTTCAAATCTGCCACAGATTTTACACACATATACTGAAATATATTTATTACATACTTAAATCCGCTTCAGAAAATTTAGTAAGTGTTCCCAAACTGGGTATTACTAACTGAACACCGAGTATCGTGTTATTCAATGCTTCTTTGAAATCTTGGTTCACACACTGTTTTAAGCAACTACACAATTTTCAAGTATGGAGTTTTGCACCATTTTCATGTAATAGCTACAGTACTATACAAATTGCTAGAGAAGTACTGATTGATTTCTTCTCTTACAGGGCTAATTTAATCAGTACCGATTCAACACCATCAGCAGCACTGCAGAACACTGAAGATGTAACAGAGAGACAAAGCTTTAAAACCTTGTGTTAGTGAAAAAGGACACATTCACCAGCTCAAGCCTTTGCAACTCATCAATGCTCCTTTGCCAGATATTTCCTAAACCTGTCTACTCACATAAACATGGTCTGAAAGGCTTTTGTCAAAATGAGCTGGATCAGCAAATACCTACTGCTTAACTTCATTTAGATCATCCTAATGAAAGCAGGGCTGTGCATGTTTGCATGAGCAGCT
Source organism: Brachypodius melanocephalos (assembly GCA_013398615.1). Classification (NCBI taxonomy): domain Eukaryota; kingdom Metazoa; phylum Chordata; class Aves; order Passeriformes; family Pycnonotidae; genus Brachypodius; species Brachypodius melanocephalos. The sequence continues at coordinate 11,387,424 of VZSR01003806.1, forward strand.
CCACTGGGAGTTTCAGGAGAAACAGAGGCTCCCAAGCTCAGGAGTGGCAATGGATGGTTCAGAATGGTAACTTCTAGTGGCACATCTAAGTGTGTTGAGACATGAGGCATCCAGTCCACAGTCTGATGTACTAAGTACATCAGCACCATTAAAGCACGAGAACCGACCTTACTGCATGAATAATTAATAATGGTTTCAAAAATATACCAGCATCTGAACAAACTCAAGATCTCTCAGATCAAAAGCATGATTTCAATCACTGCGATATTCACTCATACAGTTTGCTGAAGTGCTTGTAAGGAAACAGCAGAAGTGTAAGATGCAAAAAATTATCTGGGCAGATTGGCTGCTCATGGCTTGGACAGGTGCACAGGGTAAAAAACTGTAGTGGTGAATGGACTTAGATCCAAATGTTGGCTGGACACGAGAGGTGTCCCCCAGGGCTCAGTACTGAGGGCAGTTCCAGTTAATATATTTACCAATGATCTAGACAAGGGGATTTGTAGTTGTGAGGCCACACTTCAAGTTCCAAGCCTCTCACTAAAAGAAAGGCATTGAGGTGCTAGAGCATGTCCAGGGAAGAGCAAGGGAGCTGGGGAAGGGTTTGGGGCACAAGTCTGATGAGGAGCAGCTAAAGGAGCTGGGGGTGTTTGGCCTGGAGAAAAGAAGGCTCAGGGGAGGCCTTATCACTCTCTACAACCACCTGGAAGGAGGCTGTAGCCAGGGTTGGTCTCTTCTCCCAGGCAACTGGCAATAGAGAGAGGACATGGCCTTGAGCTGCACCAGTGGAGGCTCAGGCTGGACACCAGGAAGGACTTCTCCATGGGGTAAGAGTGGTTAAACACAGGAACAGACTGCCCAGGGAGGTGGTGGAGTCACCATCCTGGAAGTGTTCAAGAAACAACTGGACATGGTACTTAGTGCCACACTCTAGTTGGCATGATGGTGTTCAATCAAAGGTTGGACTCAATAATCTTGGAGCTCTTTTCCAACCTAAATGATTCTGCGATTGATTGCACTCTCATTCAGTTCACACACAACACCAAGTTGGGCAGGAGTGTTGATCTGCTGGAGGGCAGGAAGGCTCTGCAGAGGGATCTGGACAGGCTGCACTGATGCTGAGGCCAATTGTCTGAGGTTCAACAAGGCCAAGTGCCAGGCCCTGCCCCTGGGTTACAACAACCCCTGCAGTGCTACAGGCTGGGGAAGAGTGGCTGGAAAGTGGCCAAGAGGAAAAGGAGCTGGGGCTGTTGGTCAACAGCAGCTGAACATGAGCCAGAGTGTGCCCAGGTGGTCAAGAAGGCCAATGGCACCTGGCCTGTACAAGCAATAGAGTGGCCAGCAGGACCACATGGAAGTGGTAAGGAGCAATAAGACAAGAGGAAATGGCCTCAAGTTGCACCACAGAGGTTTAGATTGGATATTAGGAAAAATTTCTTCTCTGAGAGGGCTGTCAAGCACTGGCACACGCTGCCTGGGGAAGCAGGTGAGTCACCACCTCTGGAGGTATTAAAAAGACCTGCAGATGTCATGTTTAGGGACATGGTAGATTTGGCAGAATCAGGTCAACAGCTAGACTCAATGAACTTGAAACTTTTTCAATCTACATTAGATTCTATGTTTCTATTACTTCTTCCCATCAATTCAACAGCAGGTTTCTTTTTAATAATCTCTTCAATTTTCTTATAGTTGAGAGTAATTGCATGGATATGGTGTTATTACTATCTTCAGTTGTTTTACTAAGTGTTTAAATCATATAAACTGCAGTTGCATGGATGAAGAAAAATATAACAACTGACATTTAATAGTCTCAGTTGCACAAATCCAGTAAGTTTTCAAAAATTATTTCTCTGTGGAGGTATTATTCCTCTGTGGACTTTATCTTAGAAATAAGTTAAAAAATGTATTGTAATACTAAGGAAAAAGTAAACCCCCAGAGATATTAGATAATAAACTATGTACAGTACTCTACAAAGGCACATGTAAGACAAAAGCATAACCCAATTCTTTTCAGAAAGCAAGCTATATTCATTTTCCAGAAAAACGAAATTATCCCCAATGCTGGCCTCTAAACACTATATTTAAAAGGTTTTCATAATAGAAATAACATACATAAAATGCACCAAGTGGCAACCTATACACAAGCAAAGAAAAATCAGTGCCACATATTCCTTTGGCAGGTGAAGTATAAACAGACCAAAAGGAACCCCAACAAAACTCAAAGCCAGAAAATAACTATAAAGAAGTGAAAAGTGGAATAAGAGAAGTTGCTCAAGGTGAAAATAACTCAAGATAAAAGAATCATTCCCTCTTTGAACAACCATTTTATTAAAATTCCTAGTAAAGGAACACTTCCAGCCAAGAGCTTTTGCTGTTAACTGATATGCAGATTGCAGGACACAATTAAAACTTACCAAAAAAGTGACGCAAGTCAAAGGGAATTAATAAATGGGTTGTAATGACAAATATGTTTTTCAGTAATCATAAAATGTTTAAAGAGCTGGCCAACATTAGTATCTATAGCCCCAGGGATTACAGAGCTTGGCTCGCGGTTTCTTTAAAATTAAAGGGTAAAAACCCAAAAAAATTACCTTAGATGAACCTAAAACTTATCCAGCAGAGGGATTTTTTTCTATACACCAACCCTCACACCTGAATTTACTTTGAACAGAGCTCCTGTATATTTTCAAAGTATATAAGGTCAGAGCAGCCATCATGAAAGAAAGAAAACCACGCAACAAAAATACTTGGATTTTGATATCTCATCATAAGAAAAACTGAAACAAAACACAAACCAGACAAACAAAAAAATATCAAGAAAAATGTAGAATGGAATCCAATTAAGTAATTAGAGTAAAATTATATTTGAATTTAAGAAATAACTGTTGCACTTTGATCCCACTGGAGTCACCTAGCCTGAACATGGTGTTGCCTGAACAGATGCTTTATACAATCCAGAGACACAATTCCTTTGTACACAACAAATGGAGCCTCTATCAGTTTTTGTCAGCAGCTTACTAGCAAAAAGGAGACACCTTTAAAAGATACAGGACAGGCAGGTTTGGCTAGTTTGAATGTTTCTTCAAAATAAAACCACTGTATTTTGTTCCAAGTGGAGTTTGACTTAGTTCCTCCAAAGTCTTGTAAAAGAGCCACACCATCATCTTCCTCTTACAAGTTTTCTTGTTGTCATCATCTCTCACCAAATTCATAGCGAGAAAAGAAACAAGCCATCTTAAAACACACTCAGTTTTGGAAATGTAATTATTTGAACATTTGAGAAAGTATCTGGTTTCAATATTTGTGAGTATAATGAGTGAAAAACTTACAGTAGATAAGGTAAGAATCAGAGTTTTGGGTGAAAAATCAGAAACAGAAAAAAAATGTTCCTGGTCCTTTTCTGCCTGTACATGACTGCTGATCATTAAGTCCTCTGACTATGCCACACAGAGTATTTTTATTACACACAAAGAAAATCCACTGCAAGGGTCTGAAAAACAAGATGAAGACGATCATGTTCTAGTTCTCTGGGCAACCATGGTAAAAAACTTTCCTCAGAGTGATGTTGTTTTCCAGTTATTTCTTGTGTCAGTTGATAACAGCAGTAAGTCTCTGCATGCTAGCTTTCTTCTCTCTCTATTTTACTTCTCATTTTAATACATAAGTGCCAAAACAGCACATCTGATTTCAGTAAGTCAAACATAAATCCTACAGGGACTGGATTTCTTAGTGTGTATTTCCTAGTGATCTGCTCTGAAAGTGTCAGTATGTAGGATCTAATACATTTTGCCATTATGTATTTATGTTTGGAGGGTAATAATCTATAAGATACAGATCAGAAGCAGCCTTTACAAATATGGTTTCCTAGGAAGGGGGAGAGAAGTTCAAGAACATCTTAAAATACTAAATAGACAATTAATTCAATCACAGATACTGACATTAGTGGAATTAAGACAGCTATAGCTGGCAATATTTACCAATAGCTCAAGATTTTAGGATTTAAAGATGAAATGTGGATCTTTCTAGGGATTTGCTGCTTTCAGTTCAAAAATTTGTCATAGTGGTCTTATTTAATATGTCATTACAAAAATAGAACTTGCTCACCTATTACAAGGCTCTTACAAGGATGCTGATGGAAATAGCAAGATTTCCACTAGAAAAAAAAATCAAAACCCAGTGTAAATAAACTGGAGGACAATGTATACTTTTTAAATGTATTTAAAATTTCAGAAGAAGATAAAAGAAAAACTTCTATGTGTGTCTGGGTGAGGAAAAAATAAGAAACAATAGGTAACATCCCAAACCAGCAACTTGAGAGACCATGTAAGCCAGGGAACTGTTTAAGGAGCTTCTGCTGAAGCATGGAGGCATAAGAGTAACAGAATGGGGAAAGAAGCTTCAGGAGGATTAATTAACAATGTATCTTCACAGGTTTCTGGAGTAATAAAGGTCCTTTCTAGAGGCTATTATTGAGTTCTATGGTAGTTAAAGGGAGAATTAACTGAATATAAGGACGGAAAAGGAGAAATTAAAGAGAGAGGAGGTTACTAAACAAGCAGAAAACAGCAAATTAAACTGATTTCATGACAGCAGTTTCAGTTATCTCAGGTACTGGAAGGACAGGTCTCTTGGAAAGTTGATTTAAGGGATAAGGGAAGTGCAGGAAACTTGGCAGAAAACAAAATACACAACGGGTTATTCTGATGGACAAGAGAAACAAAACAGAGGCTCAGAAATCAATACACCTGTATAAGAAATATATAGTAGGAACTTCAACAAAGCACTAGAGATGAGGAGAGAGAAAATGTTATTTACTGCAATAAATTTGCTAGAACACCAGAAATCTGAAAAAGCAGCTGTCAGCAGTTTACTGACAAAAAGAAAAAAAGACTATGGTACTTTTAAACAGTATCTCTTGTATAGATTTAGTTTTGTTCAATACTTTTAATTAGCAACAGGCAGAGAAGAAGAAAATATTCTTTTAAAATATGCACCAAGCTAGAAGGGAATTAAAATATTCTGGAAATTAGGATCATAATTCAAAATACTTTAATAAACTGGAGATACTATCCAGAAGACATTCCATTAATACAAATGTAAATTATTCTACTCAATGATAAAACCAAATCAATCCCACAAATGTAGATAGACTGATAAGCAGAAAGACTGACGAAAAAATATTTAAAAATTATACTGGACTATAAATTAAACATAAGCCAGGTTAGGAAGTTGCTAAACTCTAAAGTTTTTCAATGACTGCTCTCACAGTCAAGGTAAGGGATGAGCAGACTGAATACTGAACAATAAAAGGTGTTCTCCAAAATACAAGTCTAACCTGTAAGCATGCAGGAGTTACTGAAAAGTATAAATATCAATAAAACTCCTTTTTTCTTAATTAATTCTGTGTAATTTTTTAAATATTTCTGATATTCTTTTGTTAGTGCACATACTTTCAAGTTAAAGACTCAATTCATTAAGACATACAGGACAGAATGGGTGTGTGGCATTTTTCTGCAAAAGAGCCTGCTTTGAAAATTGTGTTAATAGACAAGCACATTAGCCTTCTTAATGATGCAAACACAAAGAGATTCTTAATTTTGCATTGTGCCTCATACTTTCAGAAGCACATTCCCTAGTAAATCTATTTTCAAATAATGTGTTTTACTTACACTGATTGGCAAACAAGCCTTGTGCCTCACCATGAGCTGCCAAAATCACTGCAACTTTTTTTGATATATTAACAATTCTGTCATTTGCCTAAAATGACAAACAGGGAAGGACTACTATGGATGGTGCAGAATTAAAACCATCCTTTTAATTAAAAATTAGATTTCTTGTAAGTGTAAATGAAAATTGAAAGCATGTACTGACCCTGGCAGGCTCTGCAGTAATTAATTCCAATCACTCCTGGAAGCCATTCCGAGTATAGTAATGAAATTTGCACAGTAACTTTTTATTAAGACATTAAAATTGATGCATGGTAGACACTTTATACCCTACTCCCACTTCCCTGTACGTACGTATTGCTGACTGACCAGTGCGGATGGCAGCCGGTCCCAGACCCATTTATGCCAGTGGGTTCCCCACCTTGGGAGATGCACAGGCATGCAGAGGCTCATTATCCATTATCGATTATCCATTATCGATTAGCCATTATCCACGGAAAGCGGAGCGTGCGGACGGGATGGCGTGGGAGCGCCCCCTGCTGCCGAACGGCCGCCACCGCACCGCCCCAGGCTTTGGAACAGCTCCAGCGAGGGACAGCAATCCACAGCGCCCCCGGGCGATCCAGAGCCCCTCCGGGCAATCCACAGCCCCTGCGGGCGATCCACAGACCCTCCGGGCAATCCAGAGCGCCCCTGGGCGATCCACAGCCCCCGTGGGCGATCTACAGCCCCCGCGGGCGATCCACAGACCCTCCGGGCGATCCACAGCCCCCGCGGGCCATCCACAGCCCCCCTGGGCGACCCACAGCCCCCTTAGGCGATCCACAGCCTCCTTAGGCGATCCACAGCCTCCTTAGGCGAACCACAGCCCCCTTAGGCGAACCACAGCCCCCGCGGGCGATCCACAGCCCCCTCCGGGCCATCCACAGCCTCCCTGGGCAATTTGCTCGCGCATAGGGAAGCTCTTCTTCACCTTCAGTTGGAATTTCCTTGTGCCCATTGCCTCTTGTCCTACTACAGGGTGCCACGGAGCAGAGCCTGGTCCATCCTCTTGACACCCTCCCTTTCACACACATTTGATGGGCTCTATTCTCACTTTTCTCCCCTCCAGGCTAAACAGCCCCAGCTCCCTCAGCCTTTCCTTACAGATGGTGTGCCATCAGTTCCCTGACCGTCTCCACAGCTCACCTTCCCACCTAAATAGAGGCCACGGAGCCCTCACACCAGCTGAAACCTCCCTCTGCACGATCAGCCAGCATTTCCGCGTGGGCTCCAGCTCCACCGCATGACCTTCTCCTCTACTCTCACAGCTCAAACAAAACCCAAACCAATCCAGACAGTATTATAATAACCACAATTCAGAACTAATACCAGTATTAGAAAACAAACTATATTGCTTTCCCTTTCTTCCTGATGAAATTCAGAATTTAAAAGTAACTGTGACTGCATCTGGAATTATGAGAAGTGTCATTTCCACTCAAAGGTTGAAGAGCACATGGGGACTGCTCAGGGTTGGCACAGAGATCTCGGGGCTGGTGAGGGTTCTCAGCAGGGCATCCCCACCTGGCATCTGCCATGTGCCACAGCAGCTCTGGCACCAGTCCAATCTGTACAGAAACACTGATTTTATTTACACTTATTTTTTAAGAAGTATGGATTAACATTGTTTTGAATTCAAGAAGCAGACTAGAAGTTGAGAATGAAGAAATGGCTTTGTAGTCTGACTAGAAGAGACACAAAGGATGAAACCTCTAATTTTAAAATGCCAATTATCCGCTGCCAAAAATAGAAAGAAGCAGTCACATCCAAGACTTTCTTACTGCTTTTGGTGAATTCCATTTCAAAGACAATTCATGCCTTCTAGAACTAGGAACTACACAAGATACACTACATTCAGGTTTAAAGCAAAATTTAAAATTTTACCTTTGCATAACCTTGTTTCATTGTCACTTGTAACTAACTTGCCGTGACTCTTAGAGGTGACAGAAGTTACATCTAAAATAAATACATTCTTGAAAAGGCATCATCCATTAGTTTCTGAGAAAATTTCAAATTATAAACAACTACTTAAATAGGAAAAGTAAAATATTTCAAAACTTTGTTGAAATTCAGTGAAGTAAAAAAAAAGTTCAAAGAACAGAGTTTACAGACTAAAAAGAAATTGAAAGACCTAAATCAAATCACTTTTAAAAAGTGAAAAAAATCTTTTCCATAAAAAAGCCTTTAAATTGCAAAAAGGATGATATTCTTTTCATATAGACTAGATTTTCTGAAACACTAATATTAGAAAAGATATACTATATATAGATTACAGCATTTATATAGATTTATAAAAATATATCTTATAGATTATAGTATATTATATATATGTATTGGTATCAGTTGAAAGATGGATTTTTTAATACATTTTCTGTCAGACACACCAAATTATTAATACTACCATCCCAACTACTTAGCAAAAAAGAACCTTTATTAAAAATACATATTGAGGAAATTATAACTTTCAATGATGGTGGTAGAACAGACATTTGGTGTCTATCTCACCTTTCTGATCTTCCAAAGGCGAATTACAGAATCACGGAATATTTGGAGTTGGAAGGGACCCATGAGGGTCATCGAGTCCAACTCTGAAGTGAATGGCCCATGTGGGGATCAAACACCCAACTCTGGCATTATCAGCACCCAGCTCTCACCAGTTATTTGAGGTCTGAAAAAGCCCAAATACAGCAGGGCCTATCCCACTCCCATCTGGGATACATCAAACAAAAGGCACTCGCTACTTTCTTTGATTCAGTTCTTGAACTATCAGCTTGTTCCAGGTCAGTGTTTGCCCAGTCACCAACCAAAAGGGCTAAAGCAAAGCATTGTCTAAACCACCAAAATTATCACCTTGCTACCAATTAATATTTCATTAACCTAAAGAATCAGTGCAAAGTGATCAAGACTGTTGTTTAATGTTTCAAATCAAATTAAATATGCAAATAGGATCCTTATTTTCCTCTAACTTCAAAATTCTGTAATAAAGAATTGCTACATTTTAATAAATTTAATCAAAAAACTGAACTAGCTGTAATGAACTTCTTGAAATGCACCTGATAATTAAGTTTCTTGAAAACATGCTATAGTTAACATATTCCAGGCAGGAGGAAAACTCCAATATACAAATAAAGAGCTGTGTGGCACCTGATTTGGCTTTGGAACAGGCTGCAGTTAAGGCAGATATCCACTAAGTGGCATTAGCAACCCAAATACCTAATTTGGACAAAAAAATAATCATAATACAGAACACTTTACCGCCTACAAACAAATCGATAGAAAACATTTCCTTTGAATGATTCATTTTATGAAATTTTGTCATATACTTTGGCATAATTCCAAACAGCATTATCAATTTACTTCTTCGATCAAGACATTTGCAAATATTTAGCAGGATGGTCAGATGAGAAATAAAAACATCATGACATATCTAATAAACAAAGCAACAAAATATATGGGAGCAATGTGAGCTCAAATTAAGACGCATAAAACTACAGCAAGGTATTTTAAAAGTAGTTTAAGTGCTGTAAATCAACAAGCCTGTTGTGAAGTGTAGAAGTATAAAAGCCACACCAAACGTTTACTTTACATAAAACACTTAAATCCAAAAAAGATAATTCTAATAATTTAGATATACTGATGCTACCTCATTCTAGAGAGTATAAAAGATTACGACAACTGGGAAAGTAAGAAAACTACTGCACTTCACTTATTATTGAAGGATTTGTTTTCAAAATATTAATTAAGGGTTAATGACTGTAAATATAGGGTTCTGACAATTGTTTATTGGAAAAATGCCTTTAGGAACAATATAAATACCAGAGAAAAGTATTAGAACAGAACTCTCACTTTAAAATAGTTTTCCCCTGTTCCTATTGTTTGTCCCTAGTCTTTTATCACTGTCAGTTTGTTCATACATAAACAGCTCATGAAAATAAAGCAGGTGGAAAAATAGTATTACTGTATAAAAGGTTACAGAAAAATTAAATGAGTAAGTACTTCTGTCTCTCTGCCTCATCAAAGCATATATTTCGAGCTTGTGAAATATCCAATATATGCACTCAAAATTCTCAGCATATTTCAATGCTACAAGGAGTAAGACATTCCTTTTCTTTTTTTTTTTTTTTTAAGTGATTTTTTTTCTCCTCTCTGGCCACAGAGGAATTGCATTAGGACATAGTCCTTTTTCCCTACATCCGCCTACGACAAACATTTGCTGCAAGCCAGTGACTCCAAAACCAAATTGTTTACAATTAACTCAAAAAGCCATTAAAAAATTGTTTTTTGTTCCAGTTGGAAAGAGAGACAGCCAGATGTGTGGCTTGTTGATCTTGCTCTTTTCTGACCTCTGAGTGTAGGAAGAACTGAAGCTGAGGAAGGAAGTCAGCAAGTTGTGTTAATGAAGGTGAACATTGCAGAAAAAGGGCTTGCAATTTTTTTGTGAAAGAAAAATATATTTGAAAGACTTTTTTATTAAAAAAGAGATCATCCAAGGCCTTATTTTTTCCTGTAGGTGAAAAATTAGAGCCTTTGTTTCAGAAGAAGTCACTGAGTTTGTGTCTTTTGCTACTTTTGAAAAATTATACCCTTAATTTCAAAAACTTCATGAAGTTTCAATAAGTGGTCTGTAAATTAGCAGACATCTCATCATTAACACCTGCTGGAAAACCATCCTTCTTTGAGGATGTAAAACTCAGGAAAAGCCTTTTAATTTTAGGCTCTGAGTCACAGTCTAGCACTACAGACCAAAATCTGGCATAAAGCTGAATTCCAGATTGAGAGTGTGCGCAGTTCTTGGGAAAACACATCTGGCCAACAATACAAGGCAACCCCTACAATCACCACAGTACTTTTCTTCACAGTTCTCCCTGAAACACATTTATGCATTATATCTGTAAAATACCTGGCAATAAATTAACTAGAGGTCTGAGTTAAAAACTTCATTACATGGTACTCCTCATAACTGTACAGAACATGCCCATACAAGATACTCTGTGAGATAAAGACAATGTCAAAAACTGCACAGCAATAGGTGTGAAACGTTATCATCTTGTTTATAAACTTTTAATTTCTAAAAAAATGTCTGAAATGCATTCTGAAATCCTATGACCACAGTGCTCCTCATTTTATCAAGATACCTGAGATGTTAGTAAGACATCACAGCCTAAAGTAAACTAAGGACACATTTGTGTGTGAAGTACAAATTCACTTCAGAGATCTGGCTTTAGATATTAATTTTGGCACTCAACATCAATCCTTAAGCAGTTAGTGAAGCCTACTTCAGACACCCAACTTAATTGTCTGGATTAGGTTAAATGTTTGATCTTGCTCTCCCTGCATTGCTAACTTCATCTTAAAACAGTTCACACTACTTTTGGTGGAAAAATTCTTGTCAAGCAGTTAGTATTTTAAAAACATACCACATGAAGACCTGAATATAATCATCATAGTTCATCTTCCAGCTGTCTATTATGACATTATTTAATTAAGAAAGTTTCCAATGTATTGTTAGAAAACAGGAAGTTGAAAATGAAAACTAGTTTACTCTCTTCCCGCCTCAAATTCTCCTGCTCCCAAGGTCATTTAAAAAACCAACAGTAATAGATCACCATATACATGTATACACAAAACACTTCTGAAAACACTTATACTATTATTTAATCTGATCAGGACATTCAAATTCTGGAGAACTATAGCAACAATTCATATCACACTTTTCAAAAGTTCTAAGGGATACTGGCCATTTTAAAAACAGTCTACAAGATTCAATTTTCCTCTTTGCATGGACAGAAATGAAAACCTTATCATGTAAAGGTCCCAGCACAGCTCAAACAGCTCACACCTAAGAGCACAAAAAATTGCTTCTGCTGCATTAGCATTTAGAATTTATTACTGGCTTATCATTTTTATATTAAGGTGTGATTTTCAGAACCTTTCCTTTTACATACACACAAAAAAATCATCTTCATAGGCTTCTGCAGCTTGTATTTGGTCAGTTTGAAAAAAATCAATCTTTAAAATCAGTAAATTTATATTTAAGTGTTTCATTTTGAAAAAAATAGTCTTAACTATAAAAGGTCTCTAACAGTCAACAGTTAGGACTTCAAAAATACATCAGGTAAAAAAAAAAAACTAACTAACTTTCTTACCCGGTGTAATTCCTACCAGTTTATTTTCTATCACTGAACCTAATAAAAACAGTGAACCATGCCGTAGTTGTATTAAATTTTTATGGAATAAATATTAAATAGTCCATAATTTAAAAAATCTTTATTTCCTTATTTAATTCCCTTTTTTTTCTCCCTATTTCCTGTTACTTCTGTCACGTCAAGAGTATTCATCTCCCCTCCTACCATTTTTCCTTTTCATTCTACTTGTCCTGTCTCTAAGATCTGCCTTCAACTCACCTCAGTCCCAGTCATTGGAGTGGATAAACCCATGCTGAATACCCATTTTTGAGATTCTCTCTCTCTGGCTCAGAAGGATTGTCCTGGGCCATTAATTTTAGTTGAAATGCCATTATAAAATTTAATAGGTATGTCATGTACATAATTCTTATTTCAACTCCCATATGACTGTAACAAAATAAAAGGTTGGAAGATCTTTTAACGGATAAAGTAAAAACTAAAAATAAAATATGGAAATTAGCTTAGCTGGTTGTGTATACAGTCCTTATAAGTTCACACCAGTAGTTTAAAACAGAGAATAATATTCTACCCTGCATAAATTGTCAAAGCTCTGATTGCATCCTTTCATCTAAAGTCTCTCCTCCCATCCACCTCCTCCCCTGGACTTGAGTTTGCTCACTCATCCAATGAAATGAAACAGGAATACTGCTGTCTTTCAGCTATGCTGGTTCCACATCCTTTGTGACCTTAAAGTGACGGATCCCTACAGCTTCCACCTGTGCAGGTGGCCTTATTTCTTTTGAACAAACCTCCTCATGATCAGCAAACATCTTTATTTTGACAAACTGCCCTGACTTCACCTGGGTACTGTGAACTGGCTTTGATAGAAACCCAGTCAGGCTGCTGCCATGTCAGGCTTGTTTTCACCTGAAACAAATAGAAGTTTTTGTGGTCTTCTGCCCAGAGCACCACTTGTTGGATGCCTCTCACAGCAAGCTGAATGAATGACAGCATTCACTGTTACTAAAGCAGGGTTAACTTAAAGAATCCTTTCCATCCTCAAATGGCTTCCATCTCTTTGAGAAACCACAGGATCAAAGCTACCATCTTGCACAGCCTTACTACCCACAATACAGTTGAGATACTATTGCCTTTTAGATTTTAGGTGTTAACTTGCTGCAAGCGCTCCAGGTCAAATGTCCTGTCTGCTTCACACTTCCCAGGAATGCAGGAAGGGCTGGCAAACAGCACTGCTTGGGTCACAACCAGAACTGATGTCTGTGACTCTCAGCCCTGCAGCCTCAGTGCAGTGCTGACCACAACTCGGCTCCATGTGACAGAGATGTCCTTTCTGATCCCTATAATCTTTGTAGAAAACACAAGAAACCAGACTGGCACAACCTCTGGTATTTCACTAAGAAGTAGTTTGTTTTCAGTGACAAATTTTCTTTTAATTACATCTACAGATCAAAACCCTCTAGTTCACCTCTATCACTCTCTGCTTCCCCCTCAGCTATTGAAGTCTGCAGCTGCTCACAACCCCTTTATAGTGCTTCTCATTTATCAAACCTTTTCTCGGAGCAGAGGGAACTAAGAAGTTTGAAGCTAATAAAACCATTTGTTGCTGCATGTACTGGCACTGATTCCCTTGCGCTGATACCAGTACTTGTGCAAATCAGCAGTGAGCTGATGTAGAGGTCTATACTGACAGAAGAGTAATCCTCTAGGAAGCCTTTGCAATCCCACAGATTTTCAGCAGCAAATCCCCTAAACCACCACAGCCTGCTGAGTGAAGGTGTTGATGCAAGAGAAGGGGCAGACAGCACTCACCTACCCCTCTAGATGGTAATGAGCTGAAAGAACAACTATAAACCTGAACACGAAATTAAGTCCTGTACATATGGAGTGGCTGGTGAGGTTTCTCTCAAGGAACACAGACATTTAGGACAAATGAACTATTAGCACTTAAAATCTCAAATAACATTGGACTCATTCAACAAATACATAAACATTGCACAAAGCAAAGTCCAGCATATCACACTCATTAGCTTTCTCACAGTTCACGTATAAAAGGAAGAGGGTACTTAACACAAACACACAGTTATGTCTTACCTAGAAATAAAGTGGTTCCAATTCACATTCAAAAATCCAGAGAGGTGATGCTAAACATTCAACGTCTGTCTGTCATGAAAAACATTCAAGATTACACTTGGGGTTGGCTTTGCTCTTACCTATCTCAATTTTGCAATGAAACTTTCTAGTTTAAAAAATAAATTTCCACGAGAAATGGAAGTTATTCTATTTAAAGTGAAATTTGTAACACGCAAACATTTTTGTAGTAATACTATTAAAAAATGGAGCTGGTTTGAAATGATCAGGTTTTCAAACTAAATTTTATCCTATATAATTCTGCTGCATAAATTCAATTTAAGTTGGATTTCATAATGAGCTGTTGCCAAACTGGTACAGCCAAAGGAAAATAATGTGCACTGGTAATGGCATGCATTATATATATTAAGAATTAAAAGATATAATAATGAAATCATGGAAATGGGAACACATTTCCAAAACATTTAGCAATTTAGTATAAAGGCTATATTTATTTAAAACAATATTTATACTGAAAAAAGTCCAGTTAAAGCAGTTCTAAGTTCAAAAATTAATTTTCCAATCTTTTCAAACTATTGAAATAAAGAATGTAATTTAAATGCCCAATAGTGATCATTTCATTTTCCAAGTGCTGGGGCAGGGGATGCCACTAGAAAAACAAGGGGACCAGGTCCTTCATAAGGTTCTATACAGACTGCTATTTTAATGTTACTTTTTCAACTCTCTAAATAAAATAAGAGAGATGCAAGCTTGCTCCTTTAATGTTACTTTTTCAACTCTCTAAATAAAATAACTTAAGAGAGATGCAAGTTTGCTCCCAGAATAAAGGTGAAGGTAACAAGGAAAATAAAGTCACTACAGAAAGCTTGGAAATGAACTTTGATTTCAACCATAACCTCAATAAAGCTAATATAACTCCATACTTTTCCCAAATACTCAGTTTCGCTATCCTCACAACCTCAGAGGTCAAGCCATCCGGTTCATAAATCATCTTAATAAAGCTTAATTAAGTTTTGGCTTTGAAAAACACACTGTTGTGTTTCTGCAGCTATATTTCTAAATATATGACTAAAAACTGGATTTAATCTAATTATAGACTTTTATCCATTTAACTTCAAAATAGTAACCTTGATTGCTGCCTAAAGAGGAATTATCTCTTGAAACTCCTATGGTACAGCGCAGATTGGGGTTTTTTTCCTAAAAATAAGTTCCTTGCTGCAAATTGTAACAATTCCTCATAAAAGCAGATTAAATTATATCAAAATGTAACACTAATTTCCCAAGTAGAACACCCACACAGGGAACTAATTAGGCATAGCTCCTCTGTGCAAACAAATCTTTGTACCAATTAGTAGCTGGTCAACTCAGGGAACTCCCTTTCTCTAGGGGAAAAACTTTTCTTTTCTTTTAGCACTG
The DNA here is from genome assembly GCA_013398615.1 of Brachypodius melanocephalos. Lineage (NCBI taxonomy): Eukaryota > Metazoa > Chordata > Aves > Passeriformes > Pycnonotidae > Brachypodius > Brachypodius melanocephalos. The sequence continues at coordinate 11,402,779 of VZSR01003806.1, forward strand.
CTTTATTTTGCTGCTGGCTGCAAATTCTCTCCAGTTCTGTAGCAATGCATGGTATTTGCAACTTATATTTCAGCCAGTTTGATGGGAACTCGGTCAAGATTTGGGAGGGGGAAAAATGGCAGTAGAAGACCCATAAAAATCACAGAACCAGGACTTCAAAAGGGATGTGAACAAATCCTCCTCCCTGCCTAAGCCAATTCTGTCCCAAGGGTTTAGACAGACCAGAACAATGACAGTGAAATGACTCAAAACAAACAGTGAAGTAAATGAATAAAGTACATGGGAAGAAGAATTCTCAACTGTTGTTCTATAATAAGAAAAGCAAACAAATAAAAACCTCAAGGCGACAATATTATGCCCATATAGCTTTCCAAAAGCGTCAGTGAGGTACAACAGTACAACTGCATAAAGGATGATATTCAGTGGGGGCTGAGTGTTCATTTATCATTGATGATGTTCAAATCTGCTCCACAGCTGTTCTGCTCAAGTCTGAGAGTACCAGAGTTGACTCTTACCTTGTTGAAGATGATCCAGAGCCTTCCCAATACTTAGACAGAGGCTGCAATCTGTGAATTTTAAAATTTATTTTAGAAGGTTGTTATTAATGAAACAGTTTTAATTAATGAGTAAAAATCAGGAAAGTTAATTTAAATGCCTTCAATAGAGAATAACTTCCCTATTTTCAAAAGCAAAGAGTACTCTGCAAGGTGTCTTCTACTGTGCATTACTCTCAGAGCCAAAGGTCAATTAATCTCATACTAATGCACACCAGGTTAGTGAACGACTGTTGCACCTATTAAGCAGAACCTCCTGTTCAGCTGAATTACAAAATTACAAAAACTTTGCAATTTATACAGAACAGCTATCTCTCAGCACAACTTAAATAGTAACTAGGACTGAATCAGATTTTTAATCAAACACACACAACATTCTGGAAGCTGGCTTTTTTATCTTTTTAAAAAATTATCTCAGATACCTACATTTCGTTCAGTATAAACCAAAACGAAACACAAAATCAAATGGGATGTAAAAACAATGTTGGTGTAATTTGCAGGGTTAATGTGATTAGCAGGTATGAAATGGGCATTAAAAGAAGACTACAAACAGATGCCAGAAAGCATTTATTGTCTGTGAGCATGGAATGGGCTGCAGGGCAAGTTCACTGAGGTATCACATTTGGATTGAGAGAGATGCCATCAAGTGGGAAAGCCAATGCCATGGGCGGGAAGAAGGATAAACAACTCTGAAAACTTTAGAGTTTCCAGTTTGGTATCTTTAAAATATTCCTTTAAAAGTGGAGATAAACATCCCAAGATTGGTATCCGAGTTTTCCATAGGAAAGCTGAGGGAAATGAAGAGGAACAACACTAACTAACTATCAAGATACTTCTTGCAACACTGTGACTTAACCACAGGGTGAAGAAACCTTTTATGAGCAACCGCTCTTGTTCTTGGCAGAATTTGCAAGTCAGAAATAAAGGAAAGTGATCATTTCTTAAACACCAGCCTGATAAAAATGGACTGAAATAAACAAGGCACTCTGGAAACTTTAGTAAAAACTTTAATGCTGCTCTAAGGGAAGGATATTAACAAGGAGGCAAACCATCACATATTAATTCAGAAGAGAAAATTCTCTTTTACTATTTTGGGAAGGTTCAGCATGTCAATCTATCTCTAGTTAAAATGCATTTATACAATGAAACACGGGAGTCAGTTCGGTTCCCTTAGCATAGTAGTCTGGGAGACATGCTGGGAGTAAAGCTTATTATCCACCCAGGGATTTGAGCAGTCGTAGTTCACAACCAATTTGACTTAAGGAAAAACACAGCTGCTATTTTGAAAGTTTCCTGCTGTGTAAGAAATAATTAAGGCTGTACAATCAGTATTCAACAAAGCATAAATAGCAGAAATGCGAAATTAATTCTATTTGGAAATGAGGAGTTAAGTGAAGCTGCATTACAGAATGGACTACATAATGTTCAAAGGCAAAAGAGAGAGATAAATGAGATGAAGTGTGAGTCAGAGGCCAAACTCTCTATCCTAACTATGCAACCACAACATTATTTTATGTTTTAGAAGTCCTTTACTCAAGAAGTAGAAAATACAAGTTCCAAAATGAAGCAATGAATTTTATTCTGGTTTAAAATACAAAAAAGGAGCAGCAGCTGAACACACTTACCAGTATACAAACCGAAAAAGTACAGACTCCTTAAAACCTCTACTACCAAGCTGGTACTATTTAAATCTTATACAGAAAAATGTGAGAGATGTCAATGGCAATACAGGTAATTCAGGGCAGTTCATCCTTGAAGCATCCTGACCTGAGCTTTGATTCTCTCCCCACACAACTCTCAAAGCACAAACTGAACCAGCAATTCCCAGCCCAGGAATGGCACTGTCCGTGTGGGGACTGGGAGCTCAGTTTCTGATCAGTAGACCACTTCCAGGTGGAGGAACACATGCAAGGTTGCCAAGAAGCCTATGCCATCCCAACAGCTATTCCTCATGTCCTGCAATAGCAAGGTGGTGAGACAGATGGCTGTGCTCCACGGACTAGAATCAATCCGTGAGTTGTCTGTTGGACCAGACATTGTTAAGTCATTAGGATGCTAATAGCTTTAACACTGCTTAAAGAAAAAAAAACACCCACACACAAAACTTCACACCCTACAGTTTTTGCTAAATATAAGGTTAGACTTGCACCTCCTAGACAGGAGGCAAACAGAAGAGGGCTGAGACATCTCCTTAAGACAAGGATTCCCCAGGGCAAAGCTAAGGATCATGCCAACTCAGGTTTGCACTAGCACTGCTCCTTTAGCTAACAGAAAGCAAAGCTTAGGTCAGGGATAAATTTTACTGCCAGGATATACATCCTCCAGTTGATGACACTGTACATGCCATCTGCTTAACACTCAGTTTATACATTTTGAATTAATTATTTTTTTTCTTTTTTTCTTTTTTTTTTTTTTTAACAAGTGCTTTCAAAATGGCTGATTATACTTGAGTATTCTTTGAGGCTTGTCTTATTAAAAAACACGAAACTCAATTATTCCATGATTTTAAGTCTCTGGCTCATTTCTCCTGCTTTCCAGACAGCTTCTCACTTCCAGGCTTCAAAGAATTTTTCTTCTACCTTCCTAAGCATACAATGACAATGCTGCTGCTGCCTTCCCAAAGAAGCTGTTGAATCCCAGCTTCCTGGAAAGCAGGATCTGCAGCCACACGTATATCAGAAAATAAAACAGACCAGGGCACACAGCCACTTTCTGGGCTTGGAACCAGCAAACATGTTACAGCTTGTAGCTGGACAACTAAAATCCTATTCCTCCATACAGCCCAGCAAGATCCAAACAGCCTTTTGGAAACAGTCCATCGTCTCTCCTAACCCCAGAACTATGCTTGGGCATTATCTGGGAGAATGTTAGTTGGCATAGAACAAAACTGTGTCATGAGCAAGACTAAAAATGTAACAGTAGAGTCACATACCATACCCACTCCTTATTTAGTTCCTACTATGAACATGCATCAGAAATAACAGTACCCAGTTGCTTCTGGAGAACATAATTTTCAGAAGTTAATTTCATAACCAGCTAAATGTGTTTCAGAATTAACACATCACCCTTGCCTAGGTCGTTGTTGCTTTCAAATCAGGGGAACAGAACCAGATAATCATGTAACATCTGAGTATTCATGTTTCCATGAGTATCATATGCAGCACATGTGAAAATTTGTACTCTCTAGGTTTTGGAGCTCGTTAATATGTTCAGATGGACTGAACATGAGCGCCTGATCTCTTAATTTTGGCAAGTCTGGACTGCTGCCAGTACAACATTAGCCCTGATTGTCAGCTGGTATATATAAAATGGGCATAGCTCTATCAACTGCATTCCAATGCACAGCTGAGATTCTGCTTCTCGAAACTTCACCCACATTGGAGTGATGGGCAAGGAAGAAATTCATCTTACAAGATCAGCATTTTACAAACAAATCTGTGGGGATTTTTCAGTAATTGACAAAGTTATATATGTCTTCACAAATCTCAAATTAATTACATTCAAAGAAATCATGCAAACATGAATTGAAAACATTTACTCTTATTTTGCACAAAAAGGAACACAAGCAAGAAGTTCTATAGACAAGAGAGGTACATAAAACTTTCCAAAGGAAAACAACTACCGTGGTGAAAATATGGATGTAAATATTGTACTTGGCAAGAATTACTGCATGTAAAACTTTGAATAGATGTGATTATGCAGTGTCATAGGGGACTAGGAGATCATCAAGACAATACAAAAGCATAGAACTCTTTCACAACTGCTGACCTACAGATCATCATCTTACCTTGGAGTCTTCTGTGGCAAGATTTTGGTAGTGGGGAGGGCAGTGAAGAGGAACAGGATGGGATGATGCAACCTGGAACTGGGCAAGACCGACCCCATCAGTGATGGTGGCAGCACTCTGGGATAACTGAGTTAAGAATGGGTCAAAAATCTGCTGCAGAAGAGCAGCCAAGGAGAAGGTGAGAACACATGAGCACAATAGCCCTGCACACCCACGGTCAGTGCAGAAGGAGGGGCTGGAGGTGCTCCAGGTGCTGGAGCAGAGATTCCCCTGCAGCCCTGCTGCAGCCCATGTTGAGGCAGCTGTGCCCCTGCAGCCCAGGAAGAACCGTGGGGGAGAAAATATTCACCTGCAACCCATGGAGGACCCCACAGTGGAGCTGGTGGTGCCTGAAGGAGGCTGTGACCCTGTGGGAAGCCCCTGCTGGAACAGGCTCCTGGCAGGACCTGTGGCCTATGGAGAGAGGAACCCACACTGGAGCAGGTTTGTTGGCAGCACTTGTGACCCCATGGGGGACCCATGCTGGAGCAGGCTGTTCCTGTAGGGACTGCATCCCATGGGAGGGATCACATTGGAGCACTTCACGAAAAACTGCAGGCCATGGGAAGAACTCAGATTAGAAAAGTTTATGAAGAACTGTCTCCTGTGGGAGGAACTCCATGCTGGAGAAGAGGAAGAATATAAGGAGGGAGTGACAGAGATGAGCTGAACTGACTGCAACCTCCATTCTCTGTCCCCCTGTGTTGTTTGAGGGAAAGAAGTAGAGAATTTGACAGTGAAGTTGAGCACAGGAAGAAGAGTGAGGTGGGGAGAAGGTGTTTTAAGATTTGGGTTTATTTCTCAGTATCCTACTCTGATATGATTGGTAATAAGATAAACTAATTTCCCCAAGTGGAGTCTGTTTTGCCCATGACAGTCACTGGTGAGGGACCTCTCTCTACCCTTATCTCAACCCACAAGCTTTTCATTGCTTTGTGTTCCCTACTAGCTGAGGAGGACAGTGACAGAGCAGCTTTGGTGGGCACCTGCCATCCAGTCAGGGTCAACCCACCTCAGTATTGACAAAACTGTATTACTCTGTAAAGCCTTGAGCATCCATTTCTAACTGTTGCAATACCAGCTTCCAATCTGGTCCAGTGAGTCCACCTAATAATCTACCTAATAACCATCTGCTCCAACCTAGAAGTCCCAGATGAACTCCCACACTCTGATTTTCCCATGAATACTTTAATTGTAGTGCTTTGAACTACAGGTACAATTTTAGTCTTCCAAAGAGATGAAAAGATGACAAATATATCTCAACAATGACATCAACACTCAACTAAAGACCATCCAATGAACCATTAAACTGTCAGATCTTTCAAGAAAAACAACCAAAAGTCTACAACACAATAAAAACCCACCACATACATGAATTAACAAATTTATTAAATCCCAGTGATGATAACACTGCAGGCATGAGACAGACATCTGTTTTTCACAGATCTTGGCCTACATCCTAGTTCTGATGTTAAAAAAAAGGAGACCAAAAACCAACAGCTAGAGGGGAAAAAGAAGAAAAAAATACTTTAAATTCCTAATTAGTATGGTCGTTTTGCTCTGTTCCCAGGATACCTACAGCAACACTAGAAAAGGGTGATGCTAGGAAATGTAGGAAATGACTGTTCATTACTAAGATCTTAATTTTCTCCAGCTCCCTTTGTACTCCTTGACAAAATGCCTCATTTCATATAAAAGTAAATGTTTGGATCAAAGATCTTAATTTTTCATAGTTGTTAAAGAAAAATGTCTGGTTTGCACAGACACATCCATTTTGCTGTGATTTCTAAAACATCTTGTGTTGGACTGAATAAGAAGAGAGACAGCTGATTTGTATGCCCCCATGTCAAATCACAGCATCAGTAAATAAAGGGAACACGCAAGGCTGACTAAACCCAAGCTGATCAATACTGTGAATCATCAACTCAGAGACACACACATAGGACTTTATCTGGCAGCATGGTTGGAGTTGACCATCCTGGTGCTTTCTGTGACTCTGATGCTGAATCAGGAACCCATCAAACACCATCTAGTAACCCATGCCAGAAACTGGGTGGAACTCATTTAGAGCTGCTAATTGCCTTCTCTCTGCAGAGAAACTGTGACCCTATTCAGTGGGAGGGCTGTGCTTTTTGCCAGAATATGTCAAAGGAAGTCAGGCAACTCTTGCTTTACAGCAAAAGAGAGCCACTCTGAGACTGCAGAGTAAGAGAGCTCAAGGACTTTGTGAAAAGGCACAGAGTTGTCCAGATTTGATCACCGAGCAAATCTTCAGAAAATCACCCAATTAATCTGCTTTCTGTAAAAACTGGAGATGAAGTGTTTTAACAGTGCAAAATTAGGCAATGAATTTAGGCATGCCTACCTACAGTCACTGGCACAAGATGGGAGAATACCACATACAGTCATTCCTTAACAACCAGCAGGAAAGTGTCTGCAGGTTTGGAGGACAGCCTAATCCCTAAGAACTGAAGCTATCTCCTTCCAAACTCATTTATATCCCTTCACTTCAGAATCTCTCATCCATGCAGGAAAAAAAGTTATTGCAAATGTTTGATTGCAATGTCAGTTGAAGGAAATACTACCACATAGTTTGCTGGTAATACCATATTAAACACAGAAAGCAGACTGTTTTGTATCACGCTCAAAAAACAAAGCTACCTGAATAATTTCCCCCCCGCGGCCCCCTCCCTCCGGCCCCAACCTCATCTTGTGATTCTTTCTAAAGCGAGTCATATGGCAGCACTTTTCTCCTTTTATGGGAAAACAAAAAAAAGGAGAAAGGAAGTCAGCAGCCGAGCAGGACTGCAGTGCCACATGAATTAAGGAGCTCAGAGCTGTGCTGTTCCTCTCTCATCCCCACCTCAGCGCATTATGGATAGGTACTCTCAGAGAGGGACACCATGAATCAACTTCCACTTAATGCATACATAATTACATGTCACTGAGTATTTCACGCTGAACTCATCACCATGGCATGTATTAAAAACCAAAGGATAGAAGGCATGTAATATATTTGCATTTGCTTATCTACCATCTCCTTCCTCTGTGCGAATAGCAGGCAAACCTCTTCTTTGGAAAACAGCCGGAGTGATAGTATGACACTGAGCAGCTATTAAAATTATACTACTTTCTGCTGCAAGAATCTCCATGTGTTCCACACTGCCCCTGTGCCTACCACCCACACCCACCTCAATCCTTTTCATCAGCAGTTCTATAAGATGAAATTGGAGAAAGTTATTAATAATCCAGTTTAGCAAATTTGGAGGGTTTTTTTGAAAGAGAACTGTGTAAATTTCACTAGCTCAATGTTATGGAAAGGTAAATGACACACAAAATTCCCTACGTATCAAGAATAAAAGCCTTATTGTTATTTTATCAATAGAAAGAAAGGAATCATTGTTTCTGCCTCAATAACTGATACTAGACAATATGAAGACTCACATCCATAAACAGCTACAGTATTGAGAAATCATAAAGAAATCCACCTCCTCTCCATGCACAGGGGATGGGATCAAGAACTTGTAAGTACTCCCATCTCCCACCCAAGCACAGGTATCAGGATCCATCAGCCAGAGAACCACAGTGTGCACATGGCCAGAACATCTTCTGGGAGTTTGGGAACACAGCTGTCAGTCTTACAGGTACCACCCCTGAGTCACAGGCACCCTGCTTTCCGACAGCTCTTTATGCACGCTCATTGTGAGTTTTATTTGACTACTACAACTTAATTTCACTGCTAGAACTTGACTATTTTGTTTGGAAGTGATGCTGAAAGCAACTGAATTCAATTACATGAACTAGGCTCGCTGGGTCACAGTCCACACTTCAAAGCTAAAATGTAGATAAGCATTTCCAGGGTCAGAGGCCTTGTCCTTAAAACTTTTTTGCTGTTGTTTTTTGAGGTTTTTTTTAGGAAGGAAGCAGTCTCCCTGGTTATCAGATCATTATCAGGTCAGATCAGATGGCCAAAACACCAGAGTTCAGTAAGGAGTTTAAAATAATCCCATCATTTTTTGGAGTCTAGCATTGCTCTTGCACGAAACATGGAATTTGTTAAATACATGTATATAAGTATATTTCTTATTGTTAAAGATTAACTATTTACTCCTTAAAAGCTTTGAAGTGTTACCACAATGCATTTAATTCTCTACTGACAAAAAATACTTCTTTGTAAACATGGACTATTTCTTTAAAAAGTAGTATTTTAAATCCGTAGGTGTCCCTTTGCCTTATGAATAAATTAGAAGACACTGAATAACAGCAACCGCCAAAGTACAAACACTTTATTACAATTGTGGTGACTCAGACTGTCAGGATTTGGCAGCCCACACTGTTCCTCAGCAGCAGAACAAAAGGGGATTTTTTTTGGCAGTTTTACTTTTAGTTCAGTAAAGGACAACATGATACTGTCTGTGCCTTAATGAATCAAAACCTGTAAAACAAAGGCGTAAGTAGTCAGACCTCAATCACTTTTTGCCTCACAGTATAAAACCAGACAAACATATTACCTATACATCTACAACCACTATTATGTGTGCTCTGTCCTTGTCTTTTGGGGAAAAATAAAATAAAATAAAAAAAAGCAGTAAGACTAGCTAGTTATAGAAATGCAAATCAGTTCTACAGGCAACACAGCCCCAATATATTTCAAGATCAGGAAATATTTTGTTTTCTTGCTGAATATAAGAGACATTGATAAAAAAATTCTAAGTGGATTTTTTCACACCTTCACTAACTAAAAACATAAACCCCAAAGACCTAAGTATTGCACTATAATAGCACAATCTCTAATGTATTCTGAGCATAAAACACATTTTGAGAGAGACTTGTTTTCCAGCACCCCCATCATGATCTCATCTGGAATAGCAGAACCATCCCTGCAGTAATTGGTATTACAGAGCCCTGATGCAGCACAGCCTTGTGAGAGTGTGAGGGAAGCGTTCCAGTCAGTTCTACAGGGCTTTTACACTTTAATAATAAAAAAAATAGGGAAAACAGTTACAAAATATCAGAACCCACTTCCTCTCCCACCATCAGTTATTAGGGAGAGGATTACAGACTTATTTCCAGAAGCTTCTAAAGATGCCAACGTCCATCATGAAATCTGTATTTGAAGAAGTCACCAACTGCCTACAGATGATCCTTGAAGCAAAATACTGCAATTACAGAGCAATACAGTACAGGGAGTCAGACTGTGTGTATGTGGGTGGGACAAAGTACAACTGAGACAAAATTAGACTGTTCCTGGAAATAAAACATAACAAATTTAACAATCTAGCCTTCTCAAATCTACACAGATCTCAAGAACTCTGAGAAATGTCATAGAATTTTGCCATTGCTTCCCTCCCCAGATTCCACAGCATTATATATAGCAATCCCATCTGAAAAATAAGGACCAACACTGATCACCCATACCAAACAAATGCTACTGCATGTCCCCCATGGAGGCTATTTAAACACAATTCTGGAATCAATTTACTGGAAACAGAATCATAAGGATCAGTTATCAGATAGAATTTTCCTCCTCCAAAACGAATTCTGCTCTGTAAGTGGCACCATCACTCAGCATTTCAATACCAGCTAAAAACAGTAATGAATTTTTGTCCCACAGCTCCGCACCATTATTAACATGCACAAGAGAAACCAGAAGATGAACTTTCTCCCCTAATCCCAGAAAGCCATTAACTCAAGCTAACCTTCCAGATTTCATCTGGGGCAGCTGCAAAATGAAAATTACAATGATCAAGATAGGTATTAAATACACTCAAAATAAAGAAAATAAAACAGAAAGCAGGTTTGCTTTGAAATTTCTTTGAAAAGCATGAAAACAACCCTTTCCTCCCACTTCTCAGAATAACCAAATACAGCTTAGGCAACAAGTCTTAGGACACTACTGGGCTCAGTTCAGTTGCAGAGGCAAATAATTACTGAGCTGTTTTGAAATATCCCAGTAAGGTGCTCCAGGACACGGCTCTGTGCAGGACATGGGTCTTCTGGCCTCCTTGCACCTGCTAACCAAGTTTGGATGCAACAGTTGTTGCAAAGTATCTCATCCAGGACAAAACATGTACACTGGACAACTGACTCAAACTAGACTCAAACTGTGTCCTAAACCCAAAAGAAAGACTCTTCAGAAGTCCTCAGTCTTGCCAAAATCTGGCCTCATCCCTTCAAAAATCCATGCTCTTCTTAGATTTACAAATGCATGTGTAAGTCTAGAAACCCAAACTGGACTCACAGGAGAATTATGAGCATGGCTGCAAGAAAGTTGGGTGTATAAGGGAAAGTAAGATAACTGGGATAGCAAGCAGGAAGCCACCCAACCTAAAAGGTAAGAAAGTTGTGAAGGCTGTACCTTAAACTGATGTCACCTATTCCTGGAAGCTCAAGTGGTACCTATGTTATTAAAAAGGGTTATAAAACCCTCAGGCCTCTCTAGAAGCAAGATACAAAGTCATTCCTTTCACAAGCTCCTGAGGAAAGGCGTCATGCAATTCTGAAGTTTCGGATGAGAGGGCAGGAGCATGCCCTCAAGCACCACCGAGCTATTTAAAAGCATCAGGAAAGCAACCACAGAGAAAGGAGAAGTGGGTGGTAGGCTCTTTTCAGGTTGAGAGACTGCCTCCCAACCACATCTCTGCACACCAGGGTAGTGCCCTAAACCACAGGCTATTGTCTGTCCTAAGACTATTCGTGCAGAAGTTATGAAATGGAAAAAATATTTACTGGATGAAAGAATGAAACACCTATAGAAACCAGATTTCCCTCACCTGAATGACCTGAATGCCTTAATCACAGAGCAGGAGTCTAGGCTTCTGGCCTAATTATCAGTTTGTTTTGTTTTGTTTTCCCAAAGGATGCAGGTGAAATAAAGGACAGCTTATGACACTCTACTTGTTTCACTCCCTTGGGAAGAGGGTGATGTGAGTCAAGGTACTTAAAGCTAAAAAGGACAGAGAATAAACTGTCGCACTTAATGAATATGGGATGCAACTAATGCACCATAAAACATGAAGAGAAGAGAGATTAACATCATTGCAAATGCTTCTACTCAAGTTTGAGTAAATAGCTTACACTTATTTCTTAGCAAAATAAGCTTTCCTAATCCTGAGGGAACATCCCCATCTCTGGATGCCAAAGGCAGTGAGGCAGGAGAGAAATTCCACTCTCCAGAACAGTCTTGGTGGTAACAGCTATGGATGGATGCAGAATAGAAGCTCTGTGCACCTCATTTTCTTCACAGTAAAAAAATGTAGAAAAGTGTGCTTTCAGACATGGGTTTTAGGACCATCAACCTCAGCTTTGAGGCATCTAATTGTAAAATAGGCCACTCAAATAATTTATGAATTCAGGCAGTAATACAGCAGAAAGAAAAATCCACCCCTCTGCCTGAATCTCATAAATTATATATAAGAAAGCTTCTAACAACTATTTAAATTTTAAGTTAAACCTATGTGTACCAAAGAGATACAGGACAGTAGAGAATTACTTTTATCTGAAATGTCAGTTTAAGTCTACACATTCCCTTAAAAACATCAAACCACACCCACAGTGTTTTCATATTGTGCAAACTTGCTTTCTGTCATCCCGAGCTCATCATAGACAAATGGGATCAAACTCAAGATTTCAGTATGCTCCATGCCACATTCTAGACAGAACAACTCCCATGCTGAATGGATGTTATGGATGCTCTTCACCAGGCCTGAGGAACACATGTTCACAAATCATATTTATTAATGCAAAACTTGAAACAAACCAGACTAGCACTTATGATAGGTGTTGCACACAACATCACAAGCTGCACTGCTGCTGGAACCTTCAAAAATTAACGTTTCACACGTTATGAACATCATAAATTCCTTACACAGATTTACTTGAAGATAAGACTAGCACTTATGCATTAGCTTCACCTTTTCCACTGCTGGTCATCCAAACCATATCGTTAAAATTTGTCAACCTGTCCATGATGAAAAGCACTACAAAAGTACTGTCATGGACAGAAGAAGAAAACAAACAGTAGTATGTACAAAGAAGTCCCTCAGAGCACTGGTTTTCTAGTCTATTGACAAGTTCATAAATTAGACAAGAGTATTTCAGTTGTTAGCATGCCAAAGTAGCCATTCCTGAGTTAAGGTAAGGTTGAATGATGTTTAACTAAATCTCATGGTTGGTATCTTCACGTTGGCATAATTTCTAAACATTTTAAACCCACAATACTAAATAAAAATTTTTCAAGCACTTGTGTGTCAGTGCTGCACTGGATCACACCAGTCCTGAAAGGTTCTTGTCCTATACCAATTACTGTTATCTTTTCTGCAGAATCAACTACTGCTACCAGTTTAAATCAAGAACTTGTATTGAGCAGTATGTAAAGACAGACAATAAGACACATTTTTCATTTTAATAGGAAGCAGGAATTGGAATTTCATCTAAGTAGAAGAATGGTAAATTCCTGGTACTTCATAAAGAAGTATCATTCAGGTTGCTCCCATCATCATTCACACGAGTGCAGAGCAGCTTCTATTACAATTTTAATTTAAACAACAAAATTCAAATTTATGACTGCATTTTTGCAGCTCTCAAACTGTCCCATATATTAAATATTTTAATTCATGCCTCTCAAACTGTTTTCTCTGATTTAGTGTTACTGTTTTGCATTCCTAGATAACACGAGTAGAAAGCACTGCTAAAAGAATGATTGATAATATTGAAATGGATCCACATATATACTGAATTCAGTACACTAAGAGGTTTGGCTGCTTCAAATTAACATATAGTGCTAGCATCCATACATCCCTACCCACTGACATTACAGGTCCCAGTAAAATACCCTGTTTGTCTCCAGGGATTTTAACAGGAGACTTAATGATGTCTGGATCATATACAGGGTTTGGATGCAGAATTTTTCTAGTTTGTATAAATCTGAATGATTAAGTTCATGTACTACTGCATGTAATATACATTTAGTGCTAAAGAATGCCAATAATTCCACAAATGTATTTTACAGTTTCTCCAAAAACTCTATTTAGAACGGCATTTGGAAGTAGATAAAAATATGATAAAGAGGTCTTACTTATAGTCTGTACACTCACAAAGTATTATTTCTATCAAAGGACTGGAATTATTATTCATCTAAATAATATCTAGTATTTAAGCTCGTTTTGTGTATCACATAATGTGGAAATTTGCAACATACTGCACATGTAAATCCTCAATGTCTTTGTAAGGCTGCCATACTGCTGAGGACAAGATATTTCAGCCTGACAAAACAGCGTCAAAAATGATGTCATGAGGACAAGCTAAACACACTAACAATGAATTATCTTCTCAGCACTGTAAAATTCACTAAAAGACTCATTGTCATGGCAAAATGACATCTGACGACAGTAAGTATGCAATCATATCCAAGATGATCGTCATTTTTCTTTCTGATTTAATCAAGGGAGTTTTAGTCTAACAACTGGTATACACTGTCTTTTCAATCATTTGTGGTTTGTTTATTTTCAGTTTTCAATAAAGAGCAGAAGTTCACGGGAGAAAAAAACAAAGCATCGCTGCAAAAGCAGCACAGGATGTGCTGGGTACTGAAAAAGTAGAGCAGAATACAGTAAAATATTGCACGGTCTTTGAGAAACCCTATAAATAACTTAGAAAGCTTTGCTTATACATGCCATAGTTTACATCAAATGAAACTTTAATTCCCAGTGGTTAAACTATACTACAGCAGTTTAAGCTGAAGAATAGAATTCTTAGATTTTATTCTTACTTGCTACTTTATGCTTTTTATAAACTTAAGTCAAACCTCTGATGATGTTCCCATAATCTGTAATTTAGTTTCATTAAAACCTTTTTTTTTTTTTTTTAAGTCTACCATAGGAAATACTAGGACTTTATCATTAGTTTTTCATTTGGGCCTGGTGAGAAGGGGGAAGTGGGGGTATTACAGTAGAGTAGAAAGGAGATTTAAATGCAAGAAATTACAAGGTTTATTTTTTAATTATTTTTAAAAAAAGTACATTGCTGCTGTAACAGTTTTCCTCACATGTTATAGAAACACGAAAGTCACCATAATAGAGAAAAAAGGAAGTATCAGTTCAGTTCTTCCCTGTGTAATTGGAGTTGGAGTATTTTTGTTGAGCTGTGCTGAGCATGTGAAACTCTTTGCCCACAAGGCAACCTCATGTCAGGACAGCATTTCATTCCAAATCTCCCCCCCTAAGAGTTCACTGCCAAAGTAATTTTAATTTTTTTATGGCCTTGCAGATGGTCAAAAGAGAAGAAGCAAAGCAAAGACATCTCTGTCCTCCTTAACCTACCCTTTCCCCAAACACACACCAAGTGACTTTAGAACTGGTAACAAAAACAGAGAGTGTAAAGATGGCCCTGTATGGCAATTAGAGACCAGGAACAGGCTGGAAATCAACTCACATCACCACCCTCGGCAAGTTATTAGCAGCACCACTGAAAGCCTGTGCAGTTAAGAGCCTCGCTGTGTTGCCAGTGAATTACGGAGCATTCGATTTTACGATGGCACAACGTATTACTGAGACCGTAGCAAAACAAACCCCAGATAAAAATAAATAAAACTAAACGGTCTTGGAATCAAATTAGGAGAAAAATAATAATGGGAAGCATAGATGCAAGCGCGCTATCTCTTCGCTGTAACACCTCCCAACATGGACAAGGATTTAAACGAGATAAATGCAGCATTACAGAGCCTGTCCTTCATCTCCTGTCTAGGTACATCCCTCTGGAAACACCACGCTTATGGCACCCCGCACCCAGCAACCACCAGCAGCTGGAATAGAAAGTTTTCGGTATAATCAAAGTTTGAAGCTTAACCTCTCTTTGCCCCCCCACTCCCCCCACCGCACTGAGTGGAGCCAAGCACAGCGACGCGCTGTCTGACCGACACCCCGGGCCAGCG
>VZSR01003806.1:11418188-11429051 GCA_013398615.1 Brachypodius melanocephalos
TTTTTTTTTTTTTTGTATTTCTGGCTTTGCAGAAGGCAGCGCTTCCTTAAGACGTCAAAACCAGATCTGAGCCCATTCACAGCTCGTGAAAATACTTTGTACTTCCTCTTGCAGTGCTGAGGGTTAAATGAGGTTAAAGTTGCAGCACTTGGTTTTCCCCTTCCCCAAAAGCCAGTTTGTGCGTCATTTATAGCGAGAAAGCAAGAAAAGAAAAACAAAACAAAACAAAAAGCCTACAAGTGACCAAATTAGATATACAGTACAGAAATACCTGCTCATTCGTTCAAAGGGCTTTGCTTGCTGAGCTCTTTGAATGTGAGAAGCTGTGATGCTGACCACAAAGCCATCACAGCTCTGTGCCGGCGAACCTGAGAGTTCACAGCTGCGTCCTGCCTCGGGCAAATGTGTTGGGGAGAGCTGTGTGCTCTGAGAGGTGTGATTCTCATGTATAAGGCAAGTTTTGGAGCGCTGCGGAGTGGAGTGGTTTGGTGGAGCTGTGAGCATGCAAACCTCACACGGGCCTGCTGCTGCCTTGACCCTCTGGCCTGTCACTCCCTCCGAGCAAGCACTCCAGAGCAGCATAACTTTCACGACTTAACTTCTTCCCTTTATCCAGGCTGGATCCAGATGTCCTTGAATTGTTCTTTTTTTGGTCTGAAAATTCCAAATTGTCTAGTTAGAAAATAATTCAAGTGACATACTTAGTCTATTAAAAGGCTGTGTGTCTGTTTCTGCAGCACATTTAGTATAGCTACCCTTACAGCACCCAGCTTAGTAGAACACTGAGCTGCTGGCTTGCATTTTTTACCCACAAGTCTCAAAGTACCTTTTAAAAGAAGTAAATAGCATTGCTCCACTTTCAAGTGGGAAGAACAGTCACATGGAAAACTTGAACCAGGAGAAAGAACTGAACCTCAGATTCCCAGCTAGCAACGTAATGTCCCCTTTTAATTATTTTTCTGGGGCATGCATTCTGACTGCTTTATAATGGTCGTGTTTTGAACTGGATGTTTTTACAAAAGAAGAGGCAGCTGTCACCCATCTTTTGGAAATATCCTGACTGTGACTGCATGCTATGTATGGTCTCAAGTTGTCTGCACTGAATGCATCAAGGGCTTAGCCAGAAGAATATTTTTATTCTGCATACTGGTAATATTTAGGAATTAGAAAAATCCAACTTTTAAATCTTGCCAAAATAAAGGGACTGCTAGATATTGATGAAATGAACTGTAGAACATCTACATGTACCATCACATACTACCATGAGACTGAAGTTGATCAGCCTTTAGGGGAAATGGCAGGCGAGTGATAGATTTCAGATTCTCAGCTTTGGATGATGACGTTAGAGACCAGGAAACAATTATTTAGCTGCCTATTGGCATATTAGCCAAGCCATAACTGTCTGTGTGAAACTGTTATCTTAGTGCTTGTGTGAGACAAATTCAGTTCCCAGCACATTGGGTAGGGATCAGCTTCCTCAGTAAAGTAATTTCTTATCACTTAGGCTCTCTGAGTGATCTCACATATCACTCATTTTTTTCTTTGAAGAGATGCAGGATACCCATAAATTTCTGTCTCATCTCTACTAGCCTCATCCCAATACCTCAAGCACCCTAAACTTTCTCAGGTGAAAGGATGTGCTTGCATTTACAGAGGTGAATTGTGCCTCTAGATTTGGATATACCGACACCTTCATTTCTTAGACATTATTTAGGTGTCTAATCTCCCATTACAGGCAGTACTAAAGTGCAGGTCTGGTGCTTTCATGAAGTTGTTTCACATATCACAAGAAGCAGGTGGGCACCTAAAATCAGTTCTCTGGTGAGAAATGCTATGGGCCAGCCAGTAGCAGTCTGGTTATCACAGCTTAAAGCTACCCCGGTCCTGATCCATGGGTGGGATGAGCACAAATGTCCAGAGATTTTTAAGTTAACCTTGGCTATCTTGCCTTATTTTCTACTGGTCTTCCAGAAGCACCTCTAGGTCCTGTGACCTGTAGATGTAGGTCAGAATGCCCATTGCTACCCAAGTGAATCTGTCACCACTGCAGTGGAAATTTAAGTCACGTAGCTAAAGACACCTACTGACAGACATCTAAAACTTAGGAGTCTGAATCTCACACTGAATCCCATCCAAATCGATTTGCAGTCTGAAATCTGAGGGGATTTTAACACATTTTATTTCATGGTTATGACAATGTATACACAACCAGTTGCCGTGGCTAAACTGGGACATAGCAGCACAGCAGCAATCTCTGGATTTTTTTAGGTGCTGGCCTTATATATCTGCTGAAATTTGAATGGTGACATAGATTCTTTTTTTAAACAGGAATGATTCATAAAGTCATCTGCAATACTGGCAAATACTTGTATTTTTATCTACCTGGAACAGCATTGTTTAGTCTTTTGTAGAGTATGGTGTCTTGCAAGTCTTGAAACTCATGGTTTTATGCATAATTGCATTCAAAATCACCTGGATACAACCAGCACTCTCAGAACAGATGGGCACATGAGTTTTCAGCTTTTGATGTTTAACTTGCTAAGCAGAACTAATGTATTTATCTAGCACTTTTCTCCAATATTACATGTGGGATTTTATTTGTAAAATAAAAGGAAATCTTCCTTAATGCTCATTTTAGCTCTGTGCAGACTGAAAGGAAACAGGTTAGTACAAAGAGCATTTTCAGGAAAAGAAAGGTTTAGAGCTCTGTTCAGAAATTGCCAAATTCAAAGGAGAGGGTCTTTAATTTCAGTGCCCATTCCATCAGCCCCTTAATCATTTCCTCAGTCTGGAAGCCCTTTTTTTTCTTGTGGTTAACACAGAAAAAAAGGATAATTATATATGCTATGAAGTAAATTATATAAATATTCAGTAAGATCCTGTCATCACTTGTATAATTCACAGTACCACTGATATTGTTTGTAATGGCAACTTGCAAAGAACCTCAGTGCTATTTTATGATTTAGGAACATAATCTTTTTCAGTTATGTGACTGAAAATTAGGAGTGAAGCCAGTAGCTTTCAAGACACAACAAATCAGAAGAGGAGAGGAGGGAGTTAATCTATAATTTTACAACTCTGAATTGTGTCTGGAATTGTTTCCTATGAAAGAACAGTGCTGCTGTGGCTTTGTCAGTATTTTTGTCTCCTATCAAAGAACCAACTATTAGTAAGGGGGTAGAGGAAACTTCCTCATCTCAATTGTCTCAGGTATCTTCAGCATAAAAAGTTTATTTCTCAGAGCACACTGAGCCTGGACTGTAGAAACCCCCAGCTTCTCTCTTGTATCAGCTGGCACATGCAGAGGCATGGGCAGCCAGCCCTTTGCTGACCAGGGACCAGGCATGGCAGATTGGAGCAGCTACACCCCTCACCAAAACCACTGGAGTCTCTACTGAATACAGCTGGAAATCTGATCCCTGTTTATCTACCTGTTTGGAAGTCAATACATAGGATATATGATCCCCTTTTAAAGACGTGTACAACTTAAATGGCTAACAATAAAAATGTAATTATTTTATGCATGAATTGTCTTCGTCAGGCCTTCAATGCAAATTAAACAAATTTACTCAAAAAAGTGATATAGTTTAACTTCTGGTACAGACTTTTAAAAATATTGATATGCATGTGTACAGCTTAAAAATTGAGATCTATAAAATATAATGCTTAAAATGAAAACAAATTACATTTTTGCCATTTTTAGCAAGTCAGAATAGTATACATTAAATAGGAATTCTGTCTGTGTCATTGTATAGAAATGTGGTTATATCCTAGGACTTTTTTTTAGATATGGTTGTCAACTATAACTACTTTACCCACATATTATGCATGGACAGAGCATAATAATAGTGTTTCTATACACTGATAGATGCTTGTTGTTAAGGCTGTAGCACTGAAAATCATAAAAACAATTAACAAGAAACTTACCATTTACATTCAAAAGTTTATACAGAAGCAAACATGTAATATTCACTCTGAATGCTGCTTCTACAGTAGAACCTCAGGGTATTTTAGTAGAATTACATTGTACAACCATTAGTTCAGATTTGCTTGTAGTAACATTCCTTTTGCCAAATAAATATTAATAATTTCAATAGCTCACTGTATATGTCATGTTTCATTTATCACTATTAATGTTAGTAAGAAAATGTCTAAGTTCCAAACTACTTTAGGCTGGTCGGCACAAACCCATTTTCATTTGCATTGAGCAAGATGTATCCTGGCAACCGTATATTTTTGGATTCGTAACAATTTATTCTATTCATTTTATGCAAATGAGGTAACCAATACTGCAGGAATCACATGAATACAAGATGGATAACTTCCATCGTTCTGAGCTATAGATAGATGATTAGAAATTTATGCGAGTTAGATTTTTTTAAATAATCTGTTAGACATTTTCTTCAGTGTATTTATCCAGCTTAAATGTGTATCTGGCATGATTCACATACTTTTTAACTCAAACATGGAAAGCAAGCAGCAATCCAACCTGTGTCCCATGAAGTCATGATCATCCCAAACCACAGCGCTGCTTCTTCTCCGTTGTTTTCTGTGTTGAAAATCCTGTTTTTTGCACCAAACTCACATAGAATTTATGGAGAGAAGCAGAGGAGCAAAGGCTCCCAACATTCCCACACATAGGAATGCTGACTTGAAAGCTTGAGAAGCTCACACAGCATCTACAGCAACACAAAGTTGAAGTGCTATATATATGTATGTTATCATGTTATGTGGGAATGGCATTGAAAGGACATTTTTCAGAGAGCTGTCTTCTGGTTTTGGTGGTTATGTGTCAGCTATTTTTTTACATTTGCTATAGAAGACAGTTTACAGAAACCTGTGTATATTCGATATATTCTAGCATTACAAAACTTTTTTTTTTTTTTTCATTTTTGGTAAGATCTATGGAATTCATCAGGGACAAAGCTTGGTTATAGAAATGTACCATGTATAATACCCTATAAATGCAGAACATTTATAAAAGTTGATTATTCTTTCCTTTTTTAAAATTTGTGTTCCTCAAGAGCTCTCAGCCTGGATCAAAATCACAGAGTCTGAATACTCTGAACAGCCAGGCCTATGTAGTTCCTTTCAAAGCAGCAGCAATAAATGAAGCTTTTTCTAGCAGCATGGCTGGTAAGCCGAACCACAACCCTACAGCTACTCCTCAGTGAACATAGTGGCTATTGTTGTTCTACTCCTAAAATTATTTTCCTCTGCTGACCAGTAAGACTCAATTACAACCAGAATAAATTCAAATTAAAGAACTGAAATGGTCCTTAGTCACTTTTCCTGTGCTCGTGTTAAATATACATATAGCAAAAAAACTGTTTCTGAAGCAACTTCTGTCTGAGCCACTGAACTTTTCAGGTGGCCTAGGACTCTTCTTTCAATTTACATTCATAGAGTTTCTGACCAATGCAATATTCAGAATATGCTTCAGGAAATAAGCAGTAGAGCTTTCCTTGAGTGCAGCAGACTCTTTCAAAGGAGAGTAGGACAGAGCTGATGGAAATGGAAATTTCAGCCATCTAATTTTGCTCCATTGTTACATGGCAGTCACCAAACTTCAATTGAGCTGAAATCTTTGTAGGTAATTTAAAAGGCCAGGACTACAATTTGAAGGTGTATGAAATGATGAGCAGTTGTTATAGGAAATTACACAAGTGTTTTGATGTAACAGTTGAGTTGCTAAATTAGATTCCTGTCTTTTGTAACAGCAAAAGCCAGGCTTTGAATTTCCCATATTATATCAGTGTGGATCCAACTTTTGCAAAATCCATATACATGAATGCCCATTGTTTATAAACCAATTCCCCAGGCCTCTGCTTTTCAGCCAGAAAGAAGGGTAGGAGTCCAACTAGACTATGGGGAATGTACATGAAAATCTTGATTCTGACATTTCCTAATTCCTAAAATCTTAACTTTGCAGCTTTAAATACTGTTTTTAGCAAATGCTTTATGTATGCAGCACCACTACTTAAAGAATACATCGAACCAAATATGATCTAATATCCTGTCTTGCATAAACTACTTGGAAAGGATTTGCAGGATCCAGGCCCTCCTTTGCAGGAGCATTAAGGTGTGAATAGATGTCATCTTTTCAGGTCCATTGTATTGGTACCACCCCATCACCTCTCACAGCTTGCCTCTGTTTATTGTCCCCAAAGGCTTTTGTAGTCTATTGTAGTCAAAATCAGACTGGTTAGATTAAACAGTTTAAGTAGTAGTTCTCTTCTGGGTCATCTCATTTTGACTGTACCATATTAAGATGTGCTCAACCTGTCAGCTCTAGAAGAAGATATGAGTAGATGTGACAGCCTCCAGCACAGTGTGGAGAGAGATGGGCTGATTGTGCCTGGAGTGGGCATCTGCCGAGTGCCCAGCAAACTCAAGGAATTTAAACAAATGAGTTGTCCTACAATTATTTGGCTCTTCTGCTATAGCAAATAACTTAAAGAGCATGCTATAGCTTTTATTAAAGTCGCTTGGATTTGTCTGTTCTTTGATATATCAGGATATATAAAAATCACTTGATGTAAACCTAGTGAGTTTTTTCTGCAGGGCCCTTTTTTCTCTTTATCCATGTTTCACAAAATGTGGAACATCTATATTACATGCAAGCCAGTAGGAGACTGGCCTCTCTTTTAAAAATATTTTATTTTATTTTATTTTATTTTATTTTATTTATTTGAGATCAAGGAAGATAAGTTTAGAACTGTCTTATATATAATTTGATAAAAAAATCCTCAAAGTCCTATAATTATTTTTTGCACCTTAGATCTGAAAAACCAAGAATGCTATCTCTTTAAAAAGGAATGCAAAAATTAAAAGAAAATATAAGTGTATTAGTACTGTTAGATTCCATTTGAGGTGGTGCCAACATGAAAACAATTTAAGCCCTACACAATTTAGACATTCCAAGCCTAGACTATCATTTGTCTAGCATGTAATACAAACAGCACAGCAACAGAAGTGTTAGGAACATTGAGATAATGCTTTCCTCACTTCCCAAAAGTGCATTATTGTTTTTTTTCTGTCTTATTAGAATTTAAAAAATTATAGCTCATATATTATCCTTTGGCTAGATGATGTTAAAACTACTTTTAAAAAAGTAAATATCCTTATTCTTAGTAAACTATTTCAGCCTTTTCTGGCATCTGAACTAGAAAAGCTGAACATGTTTTTCTGAGTTCTCTAAATAACCTTACATCTCTTCTTACAAGCATTGAGTTTATATCTAAATGAAATAAAATATCACTAAACTGAAAGATAAATACAGCAGTAATTATGGAAAGGCAATAGCAGAAAACAAATAACAGATAAAAATAGTTAATTCTGAGTCAATTATAAGAATAAATGGAAGGTTCATTTATATGTGTGGAAAAAGACCTGTGTCCACAAAAAGTTGAAAAATCACAGGGTCACGGGATCATGAAATAATTCCTGTCGGAAAGGACCTCAGGGAGTTTCTAATCCAACATCCTGTTCCAAGTAGGGTCAACTTTGAGATCAGACCATGTTGCTTTGGTGTTTATCCAGTTGGATCTTGAAAACCCTCAAGAAAGTAAACTGCACAACTTCTGTGTGAAAGTTGTTCTGCTCGTGACTGTCCTCATGTTGAGGGCACTGCCTTACAACCAGTCTGAACGTCTCTTTCCAGCATACATGCCTTGGTGGAACCCCTCCACCTGCTATGCACCTCTTGGGAGAGCCTGTCCCTCTCTTAGAATCACAGAGTGGTTTGAGTTGGAAAGGATCTTAAAAAGTCATCTCATTCTACAAAGCCATGTTGCTCAGGGCTCCATACAACCCAGCCCTGAAAACTTTCAGGGATGCAGAAGGGATGGGTCTTCTTGATAACCTTCTCAAGGACCTTAGAAAGCTGCTATTAGTTCCCACCTAGTAGAGATAAGCAACAGATAGTAAATCTTTACCTCATTTTTCCCATCAAATGCTATGATTAAGAAATAAATATCTTATTCCATCTCACTTTCTTCTGTTTCCCAATAACATCACCTTTCCTAATCTCATCCCCCTCCCTGTTTTATCTTTTGAGATCCATTCATCCCAAAGCCCACAAAGCTATATTCCATCATGATGTTGCCTTGAGCTTTCCTTCTAGGGAGAGGAGCTTCTCACCACTGGTGACAAGAACTCAGAGAGTGTTGTTGCACTGACATTGCTTCTTGCAATGCTCCTAGTTAGGTATCCTGCAGTTCTGCCTTGTAGAGTGATTTCAATTTGTCACTGTATTGCAAAACAAAGTATTTTTCAGACAGCAGGTTATGAAAACAGTCTTTCGTACCTCATTAATAGGTGACGATAAAAAACTGTTTTTCCTGTGACAAAAATTCTGTTCATTCAGTCGTTAGAGGAGAAACTCTATTATATTTATAGAACAATTAATTTTGCATAAAACAAATGAAACGTAACAATGGAATGAAGCATATCCTCTTGGTCTTTCAGTATATTTTCTGCATGTCTTTGCTTAAAATCAGTGGTTACTGCTGCTGGTATCACCTTTAGAAGAAGCCATTAGAACCAAGACCTCTGTCTCAGTGCAGCCTTAACAAGAAAATGCTTAACTGCACCACAGCTTCCATCAGGATAGAGAAAAGAAAACCACAGATGAAGACTGAAAAAGGATTAAAAATTTTCCTAGGGAAGATAGCCTCTATGTCTCAAGGATGGCACAGAAGTCAACTAAAATAGCTTTTCTTATCATCATTACTAGATCAAATCACAAGCAGATGTATCTGCATCACAGAATTCAAAATACAGTTAAAATCTGGGGAAAAAAAGTGATTTAGTTGCATGCTAGTCTTCCTAGTAATACATGCAGAGCAGAAAAGAGCCCTGCCTTTTTCTGAGGTGCAAGATGAGGGAATGAATTTCCTTTCTGTGTGTTTTATTTGTGCAGCCAATGATTACAGATGGTATTTTCTTTATCCTGAAAGCTCAGCAATAATAGAAAAAGGCATGCAGTTGACAACACTTAATGTGCCACTAGAGTTTTTCCTTCCCAAGCATTAATTTGTATCACATTTTGTGCTGAACTGTACTGACTCCTTCCCACCAGCTAAAGCGCAGCATAAAGAGAAGGCTTAATGCAAAAGAGTTAGTGAGGTAATTAGTATTTTATTCAAACAAGTATTTTATTAAAGCAGGTTCAATTCATGCAGTATCAAATAAGCATTTCCAGCTCTGCTTCCCTGACAATCTTCACTATTAATTGAGCACATCTAGCTTGCAGTTTGCTAAATAGCACAAAAATGACGCCATGGGCCATGCTGCTGCACATGGCTTGCAGTCCATTGATCACCCTACAGCAAACAGAGGGGGAAAAAAAGGAGAAGGTTAAGAGTTGTATTTTAAGCTCTTAATGGCTATGAAACCTACAGATCTTAGGGTCTGTTTCAGGGTTTCAGTGTCTGGCATAGCAGCTTTCAGATCTCTAAAGGGTTCCTCTCCCTTGGAGAGAAAACGCCCTGTGAAGCTCGGCAGAGAATCACAGATATGCACATTCAGTCCTGGGCACAATAGCTCCATTCTCACTGTCAGGTCAGCAGTCAAGTTCAGTGTAACTCCTCCTTCTGTTTCTGAATCAGGACTTCATGGAAATGCTGAGGATTTTTAATAAAGCAACTCTGCTGTGAAACAAATCTGCCCTTCGTGACAGCTCTTTGCTAAGCAGCCCCACTGCAAAGCTTATTAAGTCAAAATTTTAAAGTTCAAAGGCAGCATCAGGTTTCAGTAGGCGTCTCTCCTCATCTGCTCTTCACAGCAATATAATTTGCTACCACCCATATTTTTATTACACAAGTAATGTCTACAAGCTCTTGCTGTTGTAACACTCGATCTATTTTAGTAACTAGTGAACCATTCACACATTTTTTTTCTCAGAAGCTAGAACTTCAGATCTTTATACTGATTCCCAGCCGTTTTTTTCCCTAAATTCAGGCGCACTCCATGGTTTCTAATCAGTGGCAAGATCTTCCATAACTCTGGTAATGGTAATTTTCAGTGATCCGTATCACTGTGCAAAATTAAATTCATGCATCACAGAGCAGAGAATATTATTCCATGATTCTAAATTCAGTCATTCATATGAGCTGACTTATGGTCAAATCTTGCTTCACAGAATATAATTTATCATGTGGGTAAATGACATCCTTTTAAATTTTAGTGTTACAGCCTTTGCAAAAGAATGGTTGAAGGTTATTCTGGGATGAAATCAGCATCCAAAACTTTCATTTTTTAAACAAAGATGCAAAGCTTGCCATTTTTTGCAGCACTCAAATAATAGTTAGTGTCTTATATTTTTTTTGAAACCCTAAAAAGTTTGCACCAATTCATGGGGATTTCTCCTGGTTTTGTATCAATTTCAGTGCTTTGAGTTGCAATCACATAGAGCCCAGTTTTTAAGTTCAGAGGACTTGTAGGAGAGTTAAGTGCACAGAAAATGATTTCCCTTAAATTTCCAGTTCTTGTGGTGCCCATATGTAGGCAGAATAACCGTGAGCCCTGCAGCTCCGCCACTGTTGTGAATCCAGCCACTGGCTTGAATGTGGTGTCTCCAACACAGAGATGGGGTCTCTGGGCCCATTTTATGATGATTTATGAATGCAAGCTTACTGCTGTCCTTCTTTACCCCACAGTAATCCTGTAGATAGCTGCTGAGGATCATCGTCCAATCCCACTGGATGTTATTCCTCTGTCCAGGAATCCTTCCTCAGCCACTGCCAGAAAAATTTAGCATCTGTAATAACTAAAAGGTTTTGGAAAAAGTATCTTGAAGACAGCCAGTCCTTCACTGAGTAGAATGCAGTGGGTTAACAAAAAAAAAAAAAAAAAAAAAAG
>VZSR01003806.1:11429335-11458150 GCA_013398615.1 Brachypodius melanocephalos
TGTTGTTGTTTTTGTTTTTTTGTTTTTTTGTCAAAGTTTCCATTTTCTGTGCAGGAAGTTTTCACTAAAAGACCTTTGGTGTCTGAAATGGTATGTGGCATATCATGGGAGGTGACAGTAGAGTAAATAGGATGCCTGCTAACGAAAGTGAGTTTCCTTCTACACAGTCATTACTTTTGTCCTGCTAACTTTCCATATCCTGTAAATATGAATCTCACCTCGAGCAGGAAACACATGTGCACACGTTCTTGTCATTGAAAAAAATGATAGAAGGCAAAGTTAGCTGGCACTGAACTTTTAGTCTGCAGTATTTAGAAAAGCCCCAAATATACCAAGAGGGGATTTTATGTAGAAAACATGAAGCAGGAAGTTTTAAAATAAGAGCTAAAAATGAGCAGCAATATTAATTAAATTTTCTTAAATAAACCCAAGCATTCTGATTCTCTTTCCTTCTGGTTGTAAGCATTTTTTGTGCATATAATAGAACCCCAAAACCCCTCTAATAGTGAGAATTCATCTTTGAAGTGTTAAAATGTTTTGATACTGTATCTACATAGTCCCATACTTGTCAAGGGCTTGTTTATGTTAGCGTAGGCTGATAAAACCCAAACTGCAATCAAAGTACATGCATGTGTACAGTGACGTGTATTCCTGTATATACAGAAATATTAGAACTACTTTAAAGCACAGCAAAAGCCCATCACTTCACAAACAATTGTTCTCAAGGGGAGTTTATACCTTGCACAGAAAAACATTGCACAGATTGTATTTTAATAAAGTTTGGGAATGGAACTTCAGGGAGCCATGGGAGAATCCAGTGAAGTAAATCTCTCGTAGCTTTAATTACTACCTGCATGCAGTAAAGAAAAATGTGGTTCCATCTCTGATTTCCCATTCACAGCTGGAGCATTAGTACTGTGCTGTGCTATGTGCATCTCAGCAAGTCATAATGGCTGTTGTGGCCTGGATGTGTTGCTAGGAACAGCAATAAAGGGCTGGGATAATTGACATAGCTATAGCAGTGTTATGTGCTATGAAGGAAAGAAAAAAAAAAGAAATTTCACAATGTATTCACAAAATTGTGTTGTGATTATAGGAATATTTTTTTTCTGTACCAGCTGTCAACATAGGTGATGCTGGTAGTGATGAGTGCAAGTTGTGATATTTGTGGCTGAGGCTGAAATTAGACATCTTAATCTGGAAAGCAGTTCTCCAATTCCCCACTTTATTTCACAGATACCTCAGTATTTCTTCAGTTGTGCTTCCTACAGCCCTGGTTTAAGCCTTTCCTTAAAATTACTATAATTTTAGAGCAAACATCTACACCCTCTTTTCACAAATCAAGCCCATTCTAGGAATCAGAAATAGGCCCTCTGCTTCAGCCTGTGATGAGCACAATCTGTCAGCACCTTCCTGGTGCCTGCTGAGGTGGGAGCAGAGCTCTGCCTGCCAGCCCAGCCTCTCCATGCCATCAAAGCTGTCCTTGGAGGTCCCGTGCAATGGACATGGCATATTGAGCTTCTTCCTGAAGGGTGGCTGTAGACAGCTGGGGGTTGGTCTCTTTCTCCAGGCAGCAACTGGGAGAATGAGAGGACACAGTCTCAAGCTGCATCAAGGGAAATATAGGTTGGATATTAGGAAGAAGTTTTTCACTGAGAGAGTGATTAAATACTGGAATAGTCTGCCTGGGGAGGTGGTGGAGTCACCGTCCCTGGATGTGTTTAAAAAGAGACTGGATGTGGCACTCGGTGCCATGATCTAGTTGAAGTGTTAGGGCTGGGTTGGACCCGATGATCTTGAAGGTCTCTTCCAACCTACATATTCTGTGATTCTGTGATTCCGTTCATTTTCTGCAGAGGGCACCTTGGGAAGGGCTGGGGTTTCTGTGTTTGAAATTAAGAGTTCAAACGAGCACTGGGGTGTGGGGCAGGGGCTGGTTTGGGGAGCACCGAGGGTGCTCCTGCTCTGCCAGCACAGCTCCCCAGTGCCAGAGCCCAGGATGGGGGAACGGGGTCGGTCATGGCCCCTGCCATGGTGCCACCTGGCCCAGACCAGCAAAATGCAGTCCTGTTGTAATTATTTAGCAGTCTATTTCTGTAAGAAAATTGAATTTTAATGGAATTTAGTGTATCTTAGGCTCAAGCAAAAAGTTTTCTGAGAAAAGCAAAGGTCCAAACTTTTGTCTTCCCACTGGTTATATCAGAAAGTAGTAATTGTTTTTCTTAAGAGTTACTTAAAAATCCAGTGGCTCTTTTTTGTACATATTTGTTCTGAATCTTCATTGGAGGCCAGTATTTCTGTCAGACCTGCAAATGCCTGCAGGAGCATTTCATTACTTTATGCCTCAGAGCTCCATATGTGGCACTACAGATATTTGAATGTAATGTGACATCTGTCACAAGTCAAATGTTTGTAGGCAGTTGTAAAGGTACAGGTTGGTTCTTGATCAAACCTTGTATGGCTTTTCTTCTTTACAGGTACACACTTGCAGTTACTCCTGTTTATAAGCATGCTAAAAGAAAAGGAACAAAGTGTAGGGCTGGTGGCCCAACTGTGACCAGAGAGGTCACTTGAGAGAAGGATTAGCTGTTCAAAGAACTGGCAAATATGGGTCTTGGCAGCTTCTGTGCAACCAGTTCTAAAAAGCCCTTACAAAAGGTCTAGTGAAATAGAATCTCCTTAAAAAAAAAAAAAAAATTAGTGCACATACTAAAGTGCTGATTGTAGAATGTGACACTAGGAACATTAGATGTTTGTGTCACAGTCAATGAGCACAGCCCTTAAGAGTCATTGCACGTCCTTAAAATGATGCGATTTTTTTTTTTCCTTCCTGTTGGGATGCCTTGTAACAGTCAGACCAGTTATGGTAGCAGGCTTAGGCTGCAGGAGGTATTCATTCCAACTGCTACAATATTTGTAATAGAACATTCCTGGGAGGTCTACTGGCTTATTTCAAGATGATTTTTTTAATACATACTATCTTTCATTGGTGTACATATTTAAAGCCTTTTTCCCCTTTGTTCCCTTGTATTTTTTGGTGTTTGTTTTTTTTTTTTTTGTGAAAAAGCTAGGATGCAAAATCCAAGACAGTTAAAGAACTTCAATATTCGTAACTTTCCCAGAGACACAATAGTTACAGATAATATAGAATGCATGGAGGTGCAACAAAAAATGCCATGTTACAATAAAAGTAGAGCCATAAAGAATTCCTAAGGCACACAATATCCCTTTTAATAAAGACACCTCCTTGGCTATTGCAAACCACAGGTCATTTTTGCTATCTCTTTTTCATGTCTATGAAACCTTTTGTCTTGGCTCTCTCAGTTTTCCATTCATGTGAAATAGCAAGGTGTTAAACACAACTTAACTTTAATCCATTACTGTGGTGTCCAACTCTTGCAAGTTCCAGGCTTTGGGGATGTGGAAC
Organism: Brachypodius melanocephalos; assembly: GCA_013398615.1. Taxonomy (NCBI): domain Eukaryota; kingdom Metazoa; phylum Chordata; class Aves; order Passeriformes; family Pycnonotidae; genus Brachypodius; species Brachypodius melanocephalos. The sequence goes on from VZSR01003806.1 coordinate 11,432,763, forward strand.
CAGGTCACCCAACTGGGAGTTGCTAACATGAGCAGTCTTCTTATTAAGAAGGCATATGAGCAAAGGTAAACAATACTGCCATAAAGGCTTAAAAACCACAGTTTTCATGTAAAGACTATTAACATTTATGTAACATTTACGTAATATTTAGATTTTAAAGGTTTCTCTCATTCATCATTTGACAAACTTTATAGGTGCTTCACAGTCCTCTGGCCAAGGTTTATGTGTGTACCTCCTTCAGTATTGAATCTCCAGGCTGCACAAGAACTGGCACAAGCCTGAACTCATGCTGTTCTTCAGAACTGCCTTTGAAGGACATTCAGGTTTAGTCTTCCATGTTTTTTCCTTCTTTAAGGATTTATTGGCCCTCAATTCCTTCAGGAAGGTATTTTCAACTTCCCTGTTGTTTCATGGTTGTTCAGCCCCTTGAGCTTTAGCAACTTGCATATGCATATGTCATGGCCATATGCAGTAATTTATTGCCTAGCAGTAAACATTTGGCATTTTCTTGACACCAAAGCCAGTTTGACAGAGAAGCTCTCTCATCCTCTTCATCCCTGCTTTCTACTCTTCTGCTCCTGTTTGCTGAACTTTTAGATGCTGTCAGTTATTTCTAACTTCCATAATTTCACTGATCTGTGTACAATCCAGTTTCACTAGGAATTGTATTTGCATAAAGGAAGATATGATGAATTGGATCAAAAGTGAAGAGGATTTTTCTATGCTGAACAAAGCATTTGCTGAAATATTCATCCCAGCAAGGCCTCATTCAACTCTCAGTCTTTGTTTAGAGGGCAGAGTAAATTTAGGTCTAGGACTCTGAGCACCAGAACAAAATAATCACATGATAATAATAATTATTCTGGTATAAACCAGCTGTGTAAATTCAAGTCTCTTTTAGTGATTAATTTATGTGAGGCATGGACCTTGCACTGCTAGGTTTTATGCATATTAAGTCGTTGTCTATCTGGTCCCCCTTGTGCTGCATAAAATGCTTGCTGTTCTCCTATGTTCAGAATGGCAGAAAGACATAAAGCCAACAAATTTTGTGCCATATGTTTGAGACTAATGTTGTGAAAGTGTAATTATCTGCTTCTTTTTAAACCAAATAATTTTAAAATGCTCAGCTGAATATTGGTGATGATATACCTCTTTTCCCACGGTGAAACTTTTCATTTGTTGAGACTTACAAACAATAACATGCAAAATTATGATCATACTTCATACAAGTATGCAAGTAGAATTAATCTTTCTGACTTCTGACAACACTGTGGTAACAAGTCACTTTGGAAGGAATGCAGCTCCTCCCTCCAAATCTGTCCTTAAGGCATACCACATTGCATGATTCATCTGACCTGACTTTAGATGCATACACCTGAGTTAGCCATACTGTATAAACAATCAGGAGAAATGGGCATGTGATTCATCTGACCTATTTTAACCAGGTACTTTAGGACGTGTTTAATTGCAGTCTAAAAATGTGTCATAGCCTCCTTGACTAGAAAATTATTCTGAGATCAGATCTTATAAAAATGTGTAAAATAGGACAGATGAATGCCATTTAAACTATCTGAAAGCAGAGGCCAGACTATGTGAGACATTCCACAAAAGAAAGGGGGGGAAAAAGGGTACTAAAGCTACTTGGTGCCAGGAAAATTATAGATGTTGGGTGCTTGCTGAGCCATTTTTGTGCTGTAAAGGGATACTGAAACTCAAAATATCCTCTATTCACTTGCTCACACATAAATATCCACTGCTTTTTGGGATGTCTTGCATATTTGGAAGCCTTGAGGAAATGTGTCAAATACAAAGGTGATCAAGGCTGTTCTACAGTGGCAGATAGGGATCAAGTCAACACTAACATGTATCTAACAATCTTAGAAGTCAAGGTGTGGACAATCATATCAGCTCTCTAATGGTCTTCTAGAAACACATCTAGGGTGGAATTTAGCTCGAGATGGAGGCACCTCTGCTTATATTTCTATCTGTAGGAGTCTGAAGGCGTGCTTGGCATTTATTTTTATTCGACAAGACTATCCAGTCCAGAGGATGTTATCAGTGAAAGAGACTTGATCAAGGGAGGTACAGCCACTGAACCCTCTCCAGGTTCCTGTCAAACAGAGATAATTTGTATTGTTCTACATAGAGTTATACAGCAAATTGTATTGATTACACATTGACCTCCAATGTTCGCAGTCAGAATGCTGTTGCTATACACCTACCTTGGCATATTTAATGAATAAATAAAACTCCCATCTCTTCAATAGCACCAACTTTATCATGATGGCCAAATTCACACCTTTTAATACCTCATTTGAGCTGTTACTATATTCTCTTTATTCTGTGCTATAGAATGCTGTTTCTGTGTTATAACATTCAATCAATTATAGTAGACTTATTCAGACCCATTGAAATGTTACCAGTTGCCTTAATGCAGATATAAAAAAGAAAAGAAAGTCCAACTTTCAAGTCCCATAAATGGTTTATTCCTAATCTTCAAAACATTGGTTTTCCATTTTAAAATATTTTTTTAATTTTTTTGTACAGTTTTTAATGAATGTTGTGAATTACCAGAAAGATTTAAATCTACTTTGTGACATTTTTTATTAAAAAATAAATATTATTATGTAAATAGATGAGTATACATGGAATAGAGGTAACTTTTGCATGTGGCAGTTTAGAAGTGTACTTCTAATGGAACTATTAATTTTTTTTTCATAATTTAACTCAGTTTATTTCTAGCTTTAGAGTATGCATTTATTACTATTTATGTAAATGTTTCATGTCATTTAAATCACAAGCACTGAAAAAAAAGTGTATTTTACATAAAGGTATAACACAAATGAATATTCCATAATCCAGAGATTTCTACATTCTGTCAGCACTACCCTTTGAAAATATCAAGAGGTGAATTTTTCAAGTAAAGGGCACTGTCCACAATTTTGAGCATTACTCAGAACTCTGAATATAAATAATTTCTAGATATTGTATGAATATTGAAAAATAATAAGCTTTATGAAGCTCTTAAAGCCATGACAATATTTATTCCCCTCCTTACTGTGACAAGAAAGCAATCACTAAATAAAGATTCAGATCTGGCTTAAAATTTATGCACATTTGAGGCAATTTACTTTCTGTTACTGCAAGTGCATTTTATAGATCTTGTTGCTTAGAGACATGACAAGGCTGGACTATCTGCAGAATGGGAACACTCTACAAACACATATTTCAGGGTCCTGAGCCAATCTTCCAAACACTGTGTGTCTGTTTTTTCCCCCTCCTGTCTCTCCTCCTTTCCAGGCAAACACATAAAGATCTGAGCTGAGCAACCCTTTGCCAAGATTCACAATTATTCTTTTCCTCTCTTGAATAGATTAAAGTATCCCAAATCCCTAATGCTACTCTCCTCTTTCTTTTTCCACTTTCCTTCTCCATGAAGGCTGCTAAAATAATGCCTGAAAATCTTTTTCCCAATAGTAGAGGTGAATGGACCTTTGATCAATGACGTCATATCTTTTCAAGACAGACTATGCCAATGCACTTCACCATGGTGGGCAGTGGTGTGGGTGTTCATCTCTTTTCCCAAGTAATAAGCAGCAGGATGACAGGAAATGGCCTCAGGTTGCACCAGGGTAGGTTTAGATTAGATATTAGGAAAAACCTATTCACCAGAAGAGTTGTCAAATGTTGGGACTGGGGGCAGTGAGTCACCGTCCCTGTAGGCGTGTAGATGTGGTGCTTAGGGACATGGTTTAGAGCTGGACTTGGCAGTTCTGGATTGATGGTTGAACTCAATCCTAAAGTCTTTTCCAAACTAAATAATTCTACTATTGGGAATATTGGGCTGGGAAATATTTCAGAATAGCAAATTAATAGTTTTTAGAAAGGCTTCTAGCAATGCTTATCAAATGTGATGTTTCATACTTGAGGTAATATTGTTGTTCATAGATATGCACATTTCGTAGCTAAACATTTTATTTTCCTCCATGTTCCAAATACAGAGGTAGAAAAAATATGGGTAATATTTAAATAATCCAAAAAGGAAAGAATTTCAGACATCCATTTAAATTCAGCATAGATTTTCCCTTTATCTTTGGCTTTATTTGAAGACATAGCTCTACTTGAGATGAGTTGCAGCTCAAAACTCAGTTAAATGTCCCAGGTGTTCTAAGACATGTCTGAAAAATATTGTAAATTGACATTTTCCCACTAGAGAGAAAGTTGCCCTCCCCTGTATTGACATAAAGACAGGCTGTACATTAATTGGGTGACATGATCCCCAGCAGGACTTGTACATTTAAGACTGCTAACCAGGCAAAGATTTAATGGCCTACATTTTCCCAGTGAAGTCAGTGGGAATGAATGCCTTCTTCCATAGGCCTTTGGGAACACAATGTTCCCTGAGAAATGAAAAGAAGGTCTAGGACAGGACCTTCCAGGTAAAATTGATCTTGACATTCATGAAGGAATGCAGGTAATAAAGCTACCTGAACTTTATGGAGCAACCCACTAATAGAAGAGACACAACTTTTTAGGTCTGAATAAGCATCAGCTGTCTGAAGTTTCAACCAACAACACCAAACTGAATGTATTGGGTGTGCCCAAGAAGTTCTTTTGATCCACCTTTCTCCCAGCTTGAAACACATTCCTGTTCCCCGGGATCGAACCGCGGCGCTTTGCGTCACGCTGCCGTTGTGGGAAGCTGGGGTGCAATTCTCCTTAGGCCTGTCAATAACGTTAATAAACACACTGCACAAATGGGTAAGTGCCCATACTGCAGAACTCCTTTCTTCTGCAAAGTACTTCTTCTGACCAGAGGAACCAGTGTGGATGAATTTTATCTTTCAAAGGAAAGGAAAAGGTTGAAGAATGCTGTGGGGACAGATATTTCCTGAATCTTAAGTCTTACAACGAAAGCTTTAATACTAGACAATCTTAATGAGTTCTTTACTTCCAGGCCCTCTCCACCTCTGGATAAAATTGAGGCAAATATGTCATTGCTGAATGAGTTCTACCCTATTCCTGTGGAATTTGCTATCTATCAAACTTTTAAATTTTTAAAAAATTTATTATTAGTTTTGTATTTATAAGCTTATACATGAATCTTTTACTGGTTTTATTTTATCATCTCTGTTAATAAATTTGTATTGTCAGAATTGAGCTGATGGCATGAAGCAGTGCCACCTTGTGGCGCACATCACTTGTATGGTTATTTCCTGATTTTTCTGTTCTGTTACTTTATAAAGTTGATATTTTCAAGAGTGTTAATTTTTGTTGTGATACAATAAACACCCCTAATTTTAAGGTCTTTAAGATTGTTCTTGAAATGTTATCTAAGAAAACAATAAAAGAAAATCTCCCTATTCACTCAGGAACATTTTTGAGATCTTCTTTTTCACTTTAAATTTTTTTTCATAGCATTAAATAGAAAGAATAAATCCTTGCGTCTTCTAAAAGACATTTCAGGATTTGAAGGTAAGAAAACTGTCTTATCATGCTGTGAAGATACGTTGTCGAGAAGGGAGCTTGACAGGTTACCCTGATATAGATGTTGTTCATGGGATATAATTTATTTACAATGTGTGATGAGTATTCTGGATACCAATGTATTGTACAGAAACACTAAATATCTGAATTAAAAAATGGTTTAAAAAAAACCTTTATAGTATTACATCCACCTACTATCTAGTTGACTATTTTTACTCCCCAGAACTGTGGAACTAACCAATTTTCTGCTTTTTTTTACTCTGTTGCTCCAAATGGGATGAATGATGGAATGTTAGAACCTGGGTAGGAGGAATCTGATTCACTGTTTATGAGATGCATAAATAAATTACAGTATTAGGAGGGGAGCCTTCTTTTGACTTCTGTTCTCTGCTCGACCTTGAGTTTGAAAAGGTAGCTTGGGATTTTCAAAAGCATTTAGCCTTGACCCAGTTCTCCTCTAATTAAATCATTCCTAAACTCCCACTCAGTAAGAGGTCATTTAGGCCATAACTGCGGACTTAAAAATTAGTTCAGTTGCTTATTTATGCTTCAGTTCCTCCCCTCTGCATAATGTAATAATTATCTGCTCTGTAGGAGTTCTACAAAGCTTCATTAGTGTTGGATAAAACTGGACAGCAGCAGTGCAAAGGAGTGTGTGCTTCTACTGCCGTTGCATTTGCTGTGTCTTGCCACGTGGTATTTTGTTGTATAGCTCGTGGGAGGGATTCTCCAGCTTACAGAACTTCATTAAGATATTATCTTTAAAATAGATAACATGGCTTACATTATATGTTTATTAATTAAATAACAGCTGCAGTTAATGATATATTTTCTCTGGAAATTCAGTTACAGTCCCATGCAACAACATTACAATTATATTAGAGCAGCACAATACCCAGCACTATTTGGTTTATATGCAACTGGTTTGTATGTATTGCAGTGAAGCCTAAGAACATCAAGGACTGTACTGGTGAGATGACAGGCACAGGAAGAGGGATGTGATTCTGCTGTCTATTCAGTGTAGCAGTCCTAAGACCACCTTGAATGTGCTATGTCAAATTTTGTGCTTCTCAGCACAAATAAGACACTGATTAATTGAGCTGAATATGGCAGAGGGCCATTAAGATGATTGGGGTACTGGCACATGTGACATGGAGACAGTTGTAGAGAGATGGGTTTGTCCAGCCCATAGAAGAGCAAACAAACTGCTTTTTCTCCAAAAGTTTAGTGAGTATTTACAGTGGCAATGAAGCCAGATTCCTCTTAGAGGAATGCCTCCAGTGCTGGGAGAAATGGGCACAAGCTGCAGACAGTTAAAATCCCAATTAAGAAAACAAAGCCAATTACTATAATCAGGGTGATAAATCACTAGAATGGGTTGCCCAGAGAGACTGTGGGATTTTGATCCTTAGATACAACGTTTGGCTTGACAAAGCCCTGACCACCTTATGGTTTTAAAGGTGGATTTAGCTTTGCAACCAGCTCTGCCTTGAGTGGGGAATTGGATACATGACTTCCAAAGATCCATTTCAACCTATATTTTGGCACAACTCCCTGATTTTACCTCAGTAAATGTGTTTGAATGTTATCAGACATTGCAAGAACATTCTTATGCAATAAGAACATCAGCTTCCTCCATCTTTTCATAAATCTTAAATATTTTTGTTTCTACTTCAATTGGATCACAGTGGCAATAGTGCTGTGCTTTCTGGAGTAAATGATTAACAACAGTGCTGTTGAATTAATCTTTAGATGATGGCGTAAAATGATTTCTCACTTTTTATTTTGTCCCCCAAAAATTTGGTTTTTTCTTTGCTTATAAACCCCCGAATATTATCTTTTGGAATGCTAGAGCAGTCACACTGGGACTAAGGAAGGAAAAAAAAGGCAACATTTTCATAATCTTTTTCATTTCAGAAATGGAAGTCTCTAAGGAAATCATGAGGGTGTTTTAACATTCACAATGATGGTTCTTGATCTACCCTTTGCAGACACATACTGTTTTCTAGACTCCCATATTCTTCATATAGTCACAATAAAAACCAAAGTAGAAGGAATTTATTTATTGTAAACACTGTAGATGGTATATTCAATTTGGCCTATATATCCTGTGCTACCAAAGGAAAAATATTGAGTGGAAATTGTCCAGAAGTGGTTTCTGTTTGACACATGTTCTTTGTAGAGAAAATGGCTTGCATTTTAGGGCACATGGATAGAATCCCTCTCAAATGTGATTCTGGATGTTCTATTTTGCTCCTCCTCTATGCACTAGTTAGTTTTGCCTTTGCCCTTAGCAACATCTCCATTTTGCCTCAGTTTTCAGGAAGAAATCAGGGGGTTTGTGGCAAAAAAGAAAAAGACAATTCTGGAAGAGAGGGTTCTTTCTTCATCTCATGCCCTCTTCGAGGTATATCTCAGTCAAGGATACTTTTCTGCTCAAAAGTGTTTGGTACAGTTCTCTTCATAACTGTATCAGATCTGCTTAATTGTCTGTTAGTGACTCAGCACATATAACAATTTATAATATTGCTATTTTTTCCCCAAGATTTTCATGAATACCTGCCAAAATCTCCTAGCATTTGCAGAATTAATGTAAAAATATTAAGCAACAGGTAATAAAGACCAATGTGGTCACTTTAAGGTCACAGCTTACATGCACACAGTTTGAAAGGCTCCTAAAGTGGTTGTCTTGAGGATTACAAAATGAGATGAGATTGTGTTTTCCTTATACAAGTCTAATAGGCTCTAATGGGGAGGTACTAGAGTCAGTGAAACCAGACATTTTGGAGAAATTCAGGGGATTTTCTAAGCAGCAAACACATCAGATTGTGGTCACAAGGCAGGATAGTAAGCCTAAAACAAAAGCAGAAGGTTAAACTGCTCTTTTTACACCTTCTAACACCGAGTAAACATGAGTCTGATAATTAGGATTACAGCTTGTCTTTCTCCAGGCACACTCTGTGCCTGTCTGGAGGTAAGAGCAGATTAGTGCCTGATAGGAGCACTCAGCTCTACCACTGACCACTGATTTATCTCAGCACTTCCAACACTGATGCAATCCATGACCTACTGAGCACCTCTCGTGTGTTTAAAAATAAATGACAAAACATATGTCAGCTGGTTGTGTTTTATGAGGATTGGCAGGATATTCACACAAAAGGTGGTGTCTTTGTACGTGGGAGCAGGATCTGCCTCACTCAGCTTGTGTGTGTGAATAACCTGTTCCCACTCCAGGGAGGAATATTAGTGCAAGCTGGCAACATCCAGCAGATGGTGCTCAGAACAAACAAAATGAAATATATTAAGAAGAGAGAAAAAAAAAAAAAAAAAAAAAAAAAAAAAAAAAAAAAAAAAAAAAAAAAAGGCAGCAGAAGCAGGGAAAGGTTGTTGTTGTTTATATTTCCCTGTGACTAATGGCTACTTTGGTGTGTTTTATGGGGGTTTTTTGGTGTGTTTGGTTGTGTTTTTTTCTTTGGTTTTTTTTTGTTTTTTTTTTTTTTTGTTGTTGTTTTGTTTTGTTTTCTTTTGTTTTAAATTTTGGGGTTTTGGAGCCTTTTTTTGTTTTGGATTTTGTTGGGTTTTTTTGTTTGTTTGTTTTGTGATTTATCATCCTGCAGAAAATATTATAATTTCACTCATGTTTGTTCATAATTAGTTTTAAGTGATGGATGGGTGAGAGGGAGCATTGACCAATTGTTGACAATCTTCTGCAAGCTCCTTAAAGGCATCCTCTGAGGTCCAGACTGCTTTGAAATTCCTAAGAAATTTCTATAGGCTTCATCATAACATGAGTGGAAAGGATTGTTAACTGCTGTGGAAAAGCACCAGATTTTTAAGGAGAATTTCTGCACATGCTTTAGCGATTTAGTCCTAGTACAGATTGTTCACTATACTATCTTAATTAACATTTGGAAGAAGAATCACATCTGTTAACTGCTTAAAGTCAGTATTAACAAAAATATGCCTTGAGATATTGATTAAAATAAAAATCAAGTCAAATATTGTCCATATTTACAAGTGACATGTTTCCAGTCAGAGATTATAAAGTAAAATCAGGGATATATCAGATATTTATTTTGTTTTCATACAAGAAGAGCCTTGAGGTCTGTTGTCAATGAGATCCAACAATGGCTTGGAAATTGCCTAGCAGATTTTCAAGGAGGAGCTGTGACATCTCCATGCCTCAGGGACATTGCAGAGGCACTGGCAGCTGGGCAGAGTAGTGGGGTCCATGTAGAGGACAGAGACTGCCTTTTCACTGTCCCTGATGCCACTGTGGAGGGAGCTGTGTCCTTGCTGGGAAACACAGTGAAAACTCCTGGCTGTTGTCCTGGTACAGAACTGCCAGGACACTTCCTCAGGGAGGGTCATTCCCTTTTTAGTGCACTGCTGTCCTGTCCCATGGCAGATCTGACTTCATGTTTAATTCTAGCCTTTTAAACACATCACTGTGTTGACATTTGTTCCTCTTTTTCTTTTCCTCCTCCATCAGTGAAGAAAATAACTATTATAATCCCAGTCCCAGGGAAAGATCAGGGGCAAATGTCCAAAGTTACTGATAATAAAACTACAGCTCCTGAACCCTCTCCCTTCAGTGGGAGATCAGATCTCACTACATTTTAAATGCAAGAAATCTTTATTTTGTTCTGTATCCTAACTATGTAAATAGCAGAAGCAGAAAAAAAAAGTGTGGAGTAAAAAAATGTGATTTCTTCTGCTAAAATCTTTGAAAGCATGAAGCAGCTGTATCCTCCTCTTGAACTATTCTGGGGCAAAAAGTGAGTGCAGAATCTTCATGACAGCTCCTTGCTTTAAATAATGTTGCTAGTGGCTGGGACCCAAGCACTGGATGCAGTAGATATATTGCTGTGTTCCAAAGCAATCATAAAATGTCATAAGGTAATTTAACCTGTGTAGACCCCCAGAATCTGTTTACTCTCAGCAAGTGCACTGGTGACATAAAAAAGCTGCTAGAAAAATGTACCGTTGTAAGAGCCTGTAGAAAATTGGGATTTTGACAAATTTTCCATTGACAATATGCTTTTATTTGCTAAAAAGTAGCTTTTCCCTGTTGCCATATATGTATACAAGCATGCATGTACTTTTCAAACAAAAAGAAATGTTAAGATTTCGAGGACTGGCATCAACAATTTATATAATTGCACTGAGGTAATTATCTGTCTCTTTAAGCCAATTCTAAGACGCGTTTCACTGGTAGAAGTTGATAATCATAAAATTTTTCTTTGTTCTAGGGGCGTGATGGCAAAGGAGTAAGAATAATGAGTAACTTAAACTCATTATTTGAAATAATCCCAGTCCTGACCGAGCTCCCTCTGTGACAGACTGCATGTGACCATATAGCACAGCACTAACATGTCCATATTTGATGACTTTATGGCCCAGAAACAACATTTTTGTAGTTTTCCTGCAGGTATGGTGCAACCTGCCTGCTGCCTCAGCATGACAGAGAGTTAGGGATGCCTGCATTTGAGAAATAGGTAGATTTAATGATAATGCCTCCTAGCAGGTAGACTGCCCCCCAAGATTACCCCAGGATTTGTCTTGGAGACATGTTGTTGGAGATTTCCAGAAAGAGGCAGGGAACATAACAGTGCTGAGTGCCCCTCCTGGGACATTTCTTGTTCTGCAGTGCAGACATATAAAGACATCATGGAGGAGGAGGAGGAAGAGAAGGACAAGAATGAAGAGGAGGCAGTTGTGGATTCAATATCCAAATAATGGGGTCAATCCACCAGAGCTGAGAAGATGTCCAGATGAGTCAGCCTGCACGATAAAAAAGTCAGAAATTGAGAGACAAAATTTCCTTATTCAAACCCTCCAGATTCCATCCATAGCCAATGGAATGATGTGGGGAGCCCCATGTTCGTGGCTCAAAGTGATGAGAGGTACAACAAATAGATGAAACAAAATCAGTTAAACAGACCATATTAATCAAATTAAAAGCATTCATTAGAAGATCTTTGGACCCTTCTGTATTGCAATGGTCATGCAGAAAGTAGGAAGTCTATCAGATGAGAAGTCTTCTATTCCCAGAATCATTCATAGCTTCCAGGAACTATATCAAATATGATAAAAACAGAAATTTAAAAGACTGCTATGGTAGATCTATGTTACAATTACAAATTACATTATATTATATTATTTGTTTAATTATATTTTCAACATCAATTATAGTCTCACTTCAGTAGGGAGAGTCTCAGTAGCAATAGACTTTATTTTAAGACCAGAAATAAAATGTTATTTTGGATCGAGGTTGAATGACTGCAACCTGCAGTATTTTTTCCTGAATACCAATGTATTTAAAAATCTTCACTAGGGTATTTTATCACCTATTTAGATTACTTCAGAAATTAAATCAACCTGAAAGTAAGATTTAAAAACAGGAATATTCAAAAGGAGTTGCTAAATTAATTTCATGTGCAGACAAGCTCCCAAGAAGCCAGTAAAAAGCTGAAGAGTATAAAAGAGTGTGCTGAAATGAGGGGAAGAAAATATTAAATAGAAATGCAAATGGAATCTGACAGGAGGTTGAGTGTGAGTATTTATAGGTGACGGGGTGTTAATGTATTATGCAAAAGGAAATACAAAGCTGATTTCTTTTTCCAGACATTACACAAAAAAGTGGTTTAGTAGAAGCATTTCTATCAACAATGCCATGTTCCTTCTACAGCTAAAATAGAGCAGTCTGAAGAAACAAAGTTTAAATTATCTTTATTATTCTGCATAATTCCTCAGGTGATTGGGGAAAGGCTGGTGAGTGTATTTCCAGAGAAGATGCCTGAAACAGCATGACAATTACAATGCTTTGTGCCATTCTAGTGTTGACTTTTGCTAGTTCATCTACAAAAATCGGCGGACCTATTTACTAACAAAGGTGAGTCTTTCAGATAGTCTTGAGGGGTTAATGCTTTATGGCACACAACTGCAGGTTTCACTTTGGAGCTGCTTGGTGGAAGAGAAGCAGATGTTAATGTCTGAAATTGGGTGGCCAGTTACTAATGAAACAAATAAGGCATCTCGAAAGCAAATCTTCTTCTTCAACATAAAATTAGGGTTCACATGTTGTGATAAACCACTCAAAAATTAAAAAGTGTGAGTCTACCTGGTTTATCATGTTCTTTGTGTCATATGAAAGATGCTATAGTCTCATGCTCAGCTGTTGCTGTGGTTCCCACTATGGTTTTGGGTGTGGCACAGAAAGTCATCCCATCCTTTCTTCAGTGCTCTCTCTCCTTGGTGGCAATTTATGGCAACCACTACATCAATACTGTATGAGACTTGCTCAAGAAAGGATTACCACAGCTTTTGATGTGGATTCACATTCCAAGTAATCTGAAATCAATTTGACCCAGAAGTATCCTTTGGAAAAACTATCACATTTGCCCTGGTAATAACATGCAACTATTTTTTTCAAGTTATTCTGTAGAACTCTTCACTTTCTTTAACTCTAAGGTGAGCATCCTTTTAATGGAAAATATGGATGCTACAGCTTTTTAACGTATTTTCACCCCATTTGATTAGCTATGTGAAAGCATACTGCATTTCTACATGAAAACTCTCATTTATACAGAAACAGTTTATCCAACTTGTAGATCAGACACTGGTGATTGTTCTGCTTGAACTTCAATACGAGTCCAAGCACAGTATCCAGTAAATGCATTTATTTTGCTTGCAAGGCAAACAGCAAAGCCTAAGACAGCTGTCTGTCAGTAACAGGCCTTTTAGCATAGCAGTAAGCTGTGTTCCTGGAAGCTGGAGTTCTGAAGGTTACAGGGAAAAGACAAATAGCTCTATTCCATCTCAGCTGCTATCCAGAAAGATTTCTTAATTTTGCTTGAACACAAGCTCTGCAGGAGATGTGCTAACTCCTGCAGATCCTCTTGTGGGTGTTACTGCTAGGAAAAAAATACAGAAAATTCATTCTACAATGCCATAGCACACTTGGAGTTAGAAGCACAGAAGGAAAGAAAAACAGCTTGTATTTTTCAGACTGAACAAAATCATATTTTCTTATAAAGTACTTAGCCTTACGCCCCAAATCCTTTCAATGAACAACATTTCATGTCTCATACAGTCACTTTTTTTTTTTATGCTCTAGTCTAGTTTGGTATCATCATTCTCAGAAACACCTAATTTTCCAGAAGGGAACATTATTACCATCTTCTCCCCGTATCTCTAATTAAATTGTACATTTGTTAGTTTAAGCATCAATGTGTATGTAAATTGCAGTTTACTAAAAACACCATGGTATGACAGTTTCTCAGAATCGTACCATAACTAAAATATGCTGACCAATTTATAAAACAAAAATATATCTGCTTGCTTCCAAGCACTGCAGCTTTGAGAAATCATGTGATTACAGGAAATATCTGGCTTTTATAAAAGATGTAAGGTCTGAGCTCTCTTGATATTGGAGAAAAGGTCTAAAAATATGTTGAGGTGCAACTAAAGGGTGCAATAACTAGACTAAATAAAATGAGGAATACTGACATTGCATTGTAGGAGCACTGCTACCACATACAAAGTATCATATTAAGCTGCTCATTTATGTTGGGGTTGTTAGGTTTGTACTTAAGGCTGAATGTCTGAGAATATGCCCTACACACGTACAATTCTAGGTCCAAGATAGAAAGACTTAGGTCTTTAAAATCTTGATTGTGACAAGAAGCTTTCAGCCAGCCTCACTTGTCAGAGTGTGAAGCCTGGAGCTGTAGAAAGTTAACAGCCTCTATGCTCTTTGAGTCTTTGATGTTTATTAAATAGAGTGAGTTTCAAAGAATTAGTCCTCTAAATTGCTGTCTCCTTTAGCTGGTCTCTTTCTCCAGCTTAGTCTTCTGTTCCTGTGCTTTGATAATTCTGCTCACAGAACAGCCTCATGAAGCATGCAAGAAGTGTGCATATAATAAAGCTATCTTGAGCAGTTGCTTGGTAACTATGTGTTAAAATGCTTCTAATATTCACGAGATACATGGATTACAATAATAAAAATACAGGAATACAGCAGGGAATCACTAACAGCTGTTTGGGATTTAACACCCACATCCAGATGCTTGAAAAAAACATGATGTACTAATAAGCAATGGATTATTAGCTGTTTGAGTAATTGCTTTGGATTCAGCATAATGATGAATTTTCAAAAATCTTTCACCTTTTTTCATACTACCTAAAAGAATAATTATAGGATTTACCGTCAGTCACTGCACTGGATCCTTGCCTGACTCTGGAGCTTCTGTGGAAGCAGTCAGTCTGCAATAGGGCATCTGACAACTCTGCAGGGTGGGGGTTAGGACAGGCCCCTGAGAAGTCAAATACCTGTTTTCAATCCATGCTCCAAAGACTCTAAAGGTATGTTTATACAAACCTGAACAGATCAGTGAGGAAAGATTAGAAGCCTATTGTATACTAGTGGCCAAGATATTATTGCAAATTAAAAAAAGAAAAAGGCCTAAACTGGAGGAAGTTTAACTGGAAGTTAAAACTCTGTCTAACTTTCTAACTTTTGAACTATTTATTTGCTGGGACTTCATGCCAGCTTCAGTTTTTCATGGAGGATACCATTTTGTGTGGTTTATTAACGTATTTGCAAAAATATCCAGTAGAGGTTTCTTCCCCGAAAGTTCATTATCTTCTGTGTTGGCATATCTGACCACAGAAATAGCAACATGAAAAGTATTCCAGTCCTCTTTTTAAAGACTTTCCCATAGGTCATTGCTCCTAATTAATTTCCAGTGTCTTTTTTCTAGAAGGTGATTAAGTTTCACAATGGGAGGATAACCTTAACATCTACTGACGCTTTTGGGGAGACTGGGTGATGGTGGTGCTTCTAATTTGGGTTCAGTTTTTAACATTGATATAATGATATGTTAGTTTGAATAAATTTTTCCATTTTTTCAGTTATGATGAACACATATTTAGTGGCAAGCATAGCCACAAAAGTCAACTGAATGAAATCCCCGAACTCTCTGCTAAATGCAGGAAAAGGGTAGGAACCTCCTCCTAATGCACTGAAAATATGCATATGTGTGGTCTCAATTCAGACCCCTAAACATGTGGTTTGGGATGTCCCACTCTCCAAACACCTGCATGGTGTTGACAAATGCAACACGTCTTGGCAAGCCTCACACCATTCTGTAGCAGCAGCTGGAGGCATCTCTAGGCTAACTCAAATAGACAGGAATGCTTATGTTCAGACAACTGAATTGTCTGCTGTCTCTCTCTTTTGGATAGAGAGCAAATGTTTTGGACTTGCGTGGCAGTGTTCTCATAGCAGAGGGTCCAATAGGGAGGGCTTCTCTGAGAAGCTGCCAGAAGCTTCTCCTGACATCCAGCACAGCCAAGGTCAGCTGGCTCCAAGACAGACCCACTGCTGGCAACGGCCAGGCCAGTCAGTAGTGGTGGTAACAGTTCTGTGATAACATATTTAAGAAGGAAAAATAAAGTTATTGGGCAGAAGTAATGTGAACAGAGAAGAGTAGAGTGGGGTGAGAACACATGAGAGCAACAGCCCTGCTGATTCCAGGGCCAGTGCAGAAGGAGGGGCAGGAGGTGCTCCAGGTGCTGGAGCAGAGATTCCCCTGCAGCCCTGGTGCAGCCCATGGTGAGGCAGCTGTGCCCCTGCAGCCCAGGAAGAACCGTGGGGGAGAAAATATTCACCTGCAGCCCATGGAGGACCCCACAGTGGAGCTGGTGGTGCCTGAAGGAGGCTGTGACCCTGTGGGAAGCCCCTGCTGGAACAGGCTCCTGGCAGGACCTGTGGCCTATGGAGAGAGGAGCCCACACTGGAGCAGGTTTGCTGGCAGCACTTGTGACCCCATGGGGGACCCATGCTGGAGCAGGCTGTTCCTGAGGGACTGCATCCCATGGGAGGGATCCACTCTAGGAACCCACTCACAAGGAACTGCAGCCCATGGGAAGGTCTCACGTTGAAGAAGTTCTTGGAAGCCTGTCTCCTGTGGGAGGAACCCTGTGCTGGAGCAGAGGAAGGACTCCTCTCCCTGAGGGGGAAGCAACAGGAGAAACAACACGTGATGAACTGACAGTAACCCCCCTTCCACATCTCCCTGAGTTGCTGGGAGTGGAGGAATAAAGAACTGTGAATAAAGTTAAGCCAGAGAGGGAGGGAGGGATAAGGGAAAGAAAAGTGTTTTAAGTTTTTGGTTTTGTTCTTGTTTGGTGGTTGTTTTTTGTTTGTTTGTTTGTTTGGGGTTTTGTTTTTTGTTTTTGTTTTGGTTTTTTGGGGTTCTTTTTGTTGTTGTTGTTTTGGGGGTTTTTTGTTTTGGTTTAGTTTTGTTTTTTGTGGGGTTTTTTGTTTTTTGTTTTTTTTTTTTTTTTTTTTTTTTTTTTTTTTACTTATTATCCTGCTCTGCTTTTGATTGGCAGTAAGTTAAACTAATTCCCTGAGTCTGTTCTGCCCATGACAGTCACTGGGGAGTGATCTCCCCCTGCCCTTATCTCAACCATGAGCCTTTTGTTATACTTTCTCTCCCCTGCCCAGGTGAGGAGGGTGGTGATAGAATGGCTTTGATGGCATCCAAACCACCACAGCGAGAGACAGAAGCCAGGAAAAATAAATCCAATTAAATGAACAGAGAATCAAGTGAAATTAGTGTGATGGATGGCAATGTTGTGTAGATGTGATAAAAGTTTTGTACCACAGACAAAAAACTCTCCCTTCTATTCCATGTACTTTTCCCAGAATTAATTATCTGATTACTTTAAGGTGCTTACTTGTCATTTATTACAAAAGAAATTGTGATTGCACTGGAACTGAATATTGTGAAGAAAAATAATTTTATTTTCCTTCATTTTTTCACAGAAATGTAATGTTGGTAATATCAAAACTATATAATGCTTTCACCCATTCCCTTGTCTGACATTTAATATTTATCCTTTGCCATTCCACTATAATTCTCTGTTGATACAGTACAATAGCAATACCATCAGCATTAGCCCTTCCATAATGCTGAATAGGGTGTAACACAGTAGACAACAAGAAACAGAGGCCAAGATGATGTGGCTAAAGGGTAAAGGAGACAGAAATATAAGCAATACTTATCTGTCACATGCAGTCACTCTTTCAGAGGAGAGGACCTGCCACATGTAGTCACTCTTTTAGAGGAGAGGTTCTATGCAAATACAGAATACTACAGCAAAAAGAAGTCATCTCAGTTGACTGAACTCTTGTAACAATTAAAATCTATTTACTCAAGCAAATAAGAAAATCAAGATTTAATGAGCATTTACAGAGGCACAAAAATCTAACCTTTTATAATATTCTTCTGCATGTTATCTGTTAAAATATTCTACTGCTCCATTTTAATGTCTCTTGTAATGGAGCCCAGTAATGTTATGTTAACTAGAAGTTATGGACCAGATGATGAGACTGCACAGAAAAAAAACTCAACTCTGTTCTAAGACTACTGAATTTTTATCTGGAGATTAAAAAAAAGCTATTTAATGAAAGTGTTTTCCTTTTATGGACCAATTGATGAGAAATGCATTCTTGCACAACTCATTTTATGAAAGAGATTGCTTACATTATAATATATAGACTTGAATGTGACAGATATAGCTTTTATTTGCTGGGCAAAGCTAATTCCCATATAATTATCATTAGATCAATCATAATATAGTAACAATAATTAGCTATTTTTTAGTTTTAAAGTTATTTTCAAATAAAAAAACCTACCTTTGGTAACTTTATCAGTCAGATAGAATCAAGGAATTCATATTATTATAGCAACTAACATAGGTGGTTTTACTTTAATAAAATATTTTGAATGTAGAATCATAAAACTGTAGAATAAATTTGCTTTAAAGGGACAGAAAAGACCATCTAGTTCCATCCCCTGCTGTGGACAGGGACACCTTTCACTAGACCAGGTTACTCAAAGCCCCATCCACCTGGCCTTCAGCACTGCCAGGGATGTGGAATTCACACAGTACCAATGTCTGATCAACTCCATAATGAAGAATTTCTTCCTTATATCTGATGGAAATCTGCCCTCTTTCAGTTCAAAGCTATTTCCCCTTATCTGATCGCTACATGTCCTTTCGAAAAGTCCCTCTCCTGCTCTTTAGAAGCCCCTTTAGGTACTGAAAGGTGCCATAAGGGCTTCCAGAAGCCTTTTTCTCTCCAGTCTGAACCACCCCAACTCAGCCTGTCTTCATAGGAGAGGTGCTCAAGCCTCCTGAGCATCTTTGTGACCTCATCTGGACTTGCTCCAACAGATCCATGTCCCTGTTATGCTGAGAACTCCAGAGCAGGACACAGTACTCTAGGTGAGGGCTCCTGAGAGCTTTGACCCACTGCTCACAGTGCTCATCACAGACTCATCAAGGCTGGAAGACAATGCAGTCCCTCTGTCAACCCAGCACCAACACACTTACCCCTAAACCATACCCCCAAATGTCACATCCAGAGATAGTGACTCCACCATCTCCCTGGGCAGCTTATTCCACTGTCTAACCTCTCTCTTAGTGATTTTTTTTCCCCATTATCTAATCTGAACCATATAATCTTTTGATACAGCCCAGGAAGTGGTTGGCTTTTCTAGGATGTGAGTGCACATGTCCAGGTTTTCATCCACGAACAATCCCAAGTCCTTTTTCCCAAGACTGCTCTCAATCCATTCTCCACCCAGGCTATACTTGTGGTTGGGATTGCCCCGAGCTGGGGGCAGGACCTTGCATTTGGCCTTCTTGATTCAACTTCATGAGGTCTGCACAGGTGGTCAATCACACAGCCTGGTGTCAGTGTCATTGGCAAAGTGGCTGAGGTAGCTCAATATTTTTATAAAAGTACTTTCATTATATGTTTGCAGAAAATGCAAGGACTATTTATTGATTCTATGTTCAATTTTATTTGTGAATAACTGACAAGTATTCTGCTTGTGGTTGTCTTTTATTGTCATATTTGCCAAGTTTTGAGTTGAGTCTAGTTTTTCATTAGTATGCCAGGTACAGTCATCAGATAATTATGGCTTGGTTGTCTGGATAAAGATATTTATAATGACACAGAAAAGTGATATTTAATTAACAGTCCATAAATCATATCATTTTGCCAATCTGATATAGTTACACTGGAAGTCTTTGAACTAATGTTAATTTCTATGCACATGAAGTCAAGTTTCCTTCTCTTACCCCAATCACCAATTGTTTTGGTACTAGGACAGATAATAATAAATTGTGTACTTACAGTAAAAGGTTCTGCACAATTTCATCGCTGTTTTCACAATTTGACACCCTGAAATTCAACTCAAATTGTTAAGAAATTTAACAGAAAGGCTTCTTTACAAGTCTTTAGTTGAATGACTCCTGCCTGCAACAAATCTGCAATATGCATACATAGCAACATAGGAAACTCTCCTGGTTTGTGCATGTTTGTTTCTTTGGTACACTTTGGATGGCTGTGGATAGAGAAGGAAAAAACCCAGAAAATATAATCCCAAAAAATGGAAAATTCAGTATTATCTTTAAAAGTCATGCAGGATGTTATTTTTACTTCTGCAGTAGAAGCCAAAGATTTCATTTGGCATTAACTGATTATTTCTAATCACCTTCTCTCTTTTACTAAAAGGCTGTGTTCATATTTTCTCCAATACTCAGCCTGGCTGGGGTTTAACTAAGCTTAGGAAGTCCTGAACATTGTTTTAAACAGAGCAGAGAATTCTGAAGCCAACCTGCAGTATTAACTTTGGTCTTTCTAGTCCTGATTATGTGCATTAATCATAACATTATCACTATTCTTATCGGCACTTTCTCAGAATTAGCTCTGTCTGAAAGGTGTCAAAACTGTTAATTAAAACCAGAGATAATCATAACAATCTGGGATCTTTGACACAACTGCTACCCACTTCCATCACAACCCTTTTCAGAGGGAACTGCTGGGTAATGTACTATACTTCTGCAAGAAACATTTCATCTACAGAGGAAAGAGAAATCATAAATCTTTCTTCATATATGTCAAGGAGCATAATTGCTTTTTTCTTTTTATTTCTTCTACTATAATCTGTATATCTATGATATCTGACATTGAAGCTATAAGTAATTTATCAAAGACAGAAAGAAATTATAGGAAAGGAAATAGGACAACATTCTAGCTTTAGAGTGCTAATGGATGGATGCTTTCTGTAGTTTGTGTCAAATTTACTGGATAAAAAGGGAAATAATTCATGTTTCCTTGGTTACAAATTTCTCTCCTTAAGGCATTAGAATTTGAAGGTCAAGTGCAGACTAAAAGAATACAGGTTAATATAGTCCAGACTGAATTTCTGGATTTCCTTCTAGAACAGAACACATATATTTATGTGTTGAATCCCAGTCACATTCTTCATAAATTAGAGGTCTAATATTTGAGATTGAAAATATGATCATCCCCCGTCTCAGGCAGCAGGGTAGTTTTGCTGTGACTGACCATGGAAGTAGCTGAATTGGCAAAACAACTTGTAGGTCTTCGAAAAGTCCCATTCATAGTGTCCAGAACAAGCAGATCAAGAGCACCAGCAGTAGTGAAGCAAATCAGAAACCAACAGCAAATCTAAATTGAGCGACCTGTGCATCAGCAAGGTTTTCTTTAGCCAGTACTAAAGATACACTCAAGTGTGTTGGGGTATTGGGATAACCAAAAGTGTCTGAAAAACAGCTCTAGGGAGGAAAGGCCCCAGCCATGCTCCAGGATTGGGAATCATCTCTCCATCTGGGGAACTCATGGAGCAGGGAGGAGCCCATGAAAGCCTCAAACCGGCAGGAACTTCTGCTCACTGCCAGGCTCCCAGCAGGACCATGCCATCTCTCACATGGAACAAAGAGGTTGTGCACCCATGTTAAGCTAACTGGCTTCTCTTCCCCACTGCACCATCTCCACCACAGCCCAGGGAAGTCATCTCATTAACAAAACTGAAAATATCTGTCATTTAAGTGCTATAGTATCCAAATAAATTTACTCTCCACACAGTTATTTGTGTTGATGTTTGACATATGCAGGGTCTCATTACTTTGTAAAAGGGGAGTCAGTGGAAGCAAATCTAATGCAACTGCAAGCTCTGGGAGCTTAGAGACAGGAAATGGATAGTTATTCACCACTTTGATCCTTTTTGGAGATGAATACTATTGAAAAACACTGAGATCTGAGTGAGGAATCTGCAAGTGAAATGTGCTGACACTGTGACTGCTTGCACTTTGAGAGAAAGAAAAGACAACTTAGAGACATCTTTTCATGTGGCTGCTTGCATTAGCATGATCTATTCAATACAAACTCAAAATTTTCTTCTCTTTTGCATAAAAATGATTTTAATTATTTTTATTTAAATGCAAAAATCTTAATGAAAAAGTTTCTTAGATTCTACTTGATCTAGATAAAGTCTATAATTAAGCAGGGACAAAATGCCAAATGAAATAGAAATTTTTAGTGTGATGGAAAGCAATCTGCCTTTTACTTATCTAGCTGACCCTTACGTGTTGGCTGAGCACTATCTCTGAGCCTCCAGTATCTTATTGGCATTTGTAACCTTGCACAGAGAGCAGTAATTTGCAGTAAATCTCCTCACACAGGGTTATATTCAAAGTGAATTCTTATCTGAATGGTGCAGTGAATACTCATGATAAAATACCAAGCTTTCATGCTTGCCAATAAGAAAATAACAATTTCACAACTTCCCTCCAAAAGATAAAGGCAAAATCAACAGGTAGGAGGAAAAAAAAGAAAAAAAAGAAAAAAAAGAAGTAGAGCTGAAAGATTAGTACCTAGGAAGAACTAATAAAAACCAACCAACAAAGCAAAACAAAACACAAGAGATAAATAGATAATTACTTAAAACACAACAATGTCCTTTTGTTCTTGATTCCTCTTTTTTCTTACCTATTTGACATGACAAATTAATCCTCTAGCAGCACACATACCCATACTACCATTCTTTTTTGTCTTCACACACAAACAGAAGACCAAGTGTCTTTTTCTGATCCCACTAGCTCAAATATTCCTCATTTCTTTCAAGCTGCAGTGAAGGAACATGGCATGAAAGCAGAAGCTGATCTAGTGATATTCAGTTTAATCTTAGACAAAACCTGATTGCTGTTAATGAAATATTTGCAAGTCTTCTCACAGAAGTATAATTTTCACCTAATGAATATTATGCTTCTACAAAAACATTTCCAGAAGTTGGTTTTCCTTCTCTTCTCATTTGCAACACCTGTGCAAATGAAATAGACTGGGCACATTTGTATCATGATACAGTCTGTGTCCTTACAGCTGGTCTTCCTTATTTCCAGAAAACAGGGAGTTCAACCCGAAACTCTCTGTTGCTCATTGTCCTCGCAGGGGCTGACCTTGCAGCACATCCAGGCATTGCCTGAGGAAGCATTAGTGAGCTGGAGTGAGACCCATGCCATGGATTCTACTGGAATAAGAGCTGGAATGATCACACGACAGTGACAGAGCTCATTCCCTGCTCAGTTTACCAGTGCAGAGGCAACAAGGCCAACTGTGGTTTCTGTCAGAAAAAGTTCTAGAATTATCTATATTTCCCATTCTCCGTAGAAAAAATAGAAACAGAAACACTTATGCAAAACTCCCTGGTTTTCATTAGAAAAATATTTGATAAATTTTTATTAACCCTTTTAAGACCTCTGCTAAAGTGTTTCCTCCATGGTTCCACTGCATCTGCTCCAGAGGGAAGGACGAGTCATCCAGCAAATGGGAGTGACATTTAAACTCTTCAACACTTCTAACTGAAAGTGTCATTACTGTTCATTTCATATTACTTCTGGTTTGGGGAGAAGGAATGACCATTCTAGGGTATTACAGCATACAAATCCTATTTGTGTATGTGTAGGTAGGATATGCATCAAATTTCCAATTCATTCAAAATTGCTGACACCAACTTGTGTAATATGTTGACCTAGTTCTGGATCCATTTTACAGACTGTGAAGTCTGGTACTAATGATTCCTTCAATAACACGACTTTACCAGTGTAAGCTGTGACTTCTCTTCAAGGTATGACATGTTTTTAAAAGAAGTCTGGTGTAAGCGAAATCACTTCCTGCACATGAATATTCCTGATGTCTTTGTTCTGAAAACATCTAAAAATGTAGTGTGTAATCTTGGCTTCTCCATAAAAAACAAGCATTTTATCCTTCAGCTTCATACAGCCAAAAAAATCCACCTGTTATATTGTAAGTGTTGAAGTGAGCTGCTACCATGCAGTGGACATGTTTTGTAGTAGACAAAACTCTGATTAGCCATGATATAATTGTAAACAAATTTAATGGACCTATTTAGGATTGCAGAGTTTATCTATTCCCCTCCACTCATGGTAAGGCAAAACTCAGGTGATCTGAGTTGCAAATATTTCTTAACTCTCTCTCTATTTAACTTGAAAATAAATAATCTGAAATTTCAAAAGTAATTCTATTTATTGGAGCAGAGACAAGAAAGAATCTTTATTCAGTGTACTAAATCCACTAATACTTTCACCCTGTCAAAATGACTGAACTGAATTTACTAAGAAACACAAGACAAAGACAAGCTCTACAAGCAAATTTGTTTAAAATATAACTTTGTGTGATAGACAGATACTTCGCAGTTATGTTAAAGAAATAAGATAATTATTCTGTAGTTTAAATTAATCGTTTTCCCCACCTACTCTAGTGGTTCTGCAATGTTATAATTCTAAGATTTTATAGATAATTTAAATTTCCACATTTGAAGGACTGACTTCTGTCCATGGACAGAGAGTGACAAATGAGAGGTAGGTTTGTGTCATAAGTGGATTGCACACTGAAAAGCCCTAGGCAGAAATGTCATTTGCATTCACTGCTATACTGGGGAAATGATGAAGAAAAATACAACTGGAAACTCTTTCTAATTCAAGGCAGAAGCTTCTGATGCTATATACTGTAACAGCAAGGGATTTCCAGAATTATGCACTCTTGACAGGAAAATGCTCTAAAGTTGCCTGTCTTAAAAATAAGTATGCAATAAAAGCACACAGTAACAACTGGCGATGCTGTATTGTGCTTATATTATATTCAGGAAAGTTTTGCATTAAAGGACATATTAGAAATTCCAGTGGCTCCTGTAAATAATGGAATGAATTTATGAAACTCTTCTGTAAGAAAGAACCTAATTGAATTGGAAATGCTTGGAAATTTAGGTGTTAACTTTGAGGGTTTTGGTATTTATAGCTGCTAGTATTCTGAAACATAGCATCTCCTCCTCCACATTATCACAACCATTATGACTGAAGTGCACTTGCAAAACCATTTAGAAATAATACTATAGGAAAATCACTGACTCTAGAGAATGTTGCTGACAGTAAGTGGCCTTTCCTTATCATCTGTGATTTCCATAAGTACTTTTTTAAACACTCATTCTGCTTGAAAAGATCCTTAAGAATTGGTATTGGACAATTGTGTATAATTTTGTAGAGTTTACAATTAAGGGGTCACACACAGAATCGCACACAGAATCACAGGGTTGGAAGAGACATTCAAGACCATTGAGTCCAACCCATGCCTTAACACCTCAACTAAACCATGGCACTGAGTGCTGCATCCAATCTCTTTTCAAACACATCCAGGGACGGTGACTCCACCACCTCTCTGAGCAGACATTCCAGTATTTGATCACCCTTTATGTAAAATCTTTTTCCTAATATCCAACTTATATTTCCCTTGATGCAGCTTGAGACTGTGTCCTCTCATTCTGTCAGTTGCTGCCTGGAGAAAGAGACCAACTCCCAGCTGTCACTTTCTACCTGCGCACTGCCCAGCCATTCAGTCCCCAGCCTATATTATTGCAGGGGGTTATTGTGGCCAAAATGCAGGACTTGGCATTTGAACTTATTAAACTTCATCCTATTGGACTCTGCCCATCCATCCA
>VZSR01003806.1:11458250-11491380 GCA_013398615.1 Brachypodius melanocephalos
GCTGGCTGGGTCTGATACCCTGGCCATCCTGTAAGTGCTGTGGGATGGCACTCAATATAAACTGCTCCATTACCTTACTGGGTACTGAGGTCAGGCTGACTGGCCTATAATTACCAGGATCCTCCTTCCCACCCTTTTTGTGAATGGGTGTCACATTGGCCAGCTTCCAGTCATCTGGAACCTCACCAGTGAGCCAGGACTGTTGGCAAATGATGGAGAACAGCTTCTCAAGCTCATCTGCCAGCTCCCTCATCACCCTGGGATGGATCCCATCTGGTCGTTTAGGTTTGAATAACCTTCAGCATCCATTCTGTCCCATCACTTTTTTTTGTTCTCCAACCCACATCACGAATATTTCTGTCACTGAGATGTTGTAGGATAAAGTTGAAAGATATTTAAATTATATCTCTCTTTGTTGCACATAGGAGGATACTCAAATTGACATCTGGCAGAGAGAATTACTTGGAAAAATACCATATGCCTTAAACACAAACTGAGAAGATGAAGATGGAGATGGAGAATATTTTGAGGAACTTGAATAAAAGAATGCCCATCTCTCACTCAAGAGATATTTTTCAACAAGAATGCCCACTGTAAATCTAGGCAAAGGAGAAGAGAAGCGAATTCCCTCACCTTTTACTTGCCAGAAGAGTCTAGATACCTTTTCCCCCACAGATACAAATTTTCCTGTGGTTAGTTTTGCCTATGCTATTCTAAATTTTAAAAAGTAAAAATTTTTACTAAGCCAAACAATTAATGCTGCCATTTCATTCCAGCAAGTTTAGGATTCAGTTATTGTTTTTGAAATGGGAAAACATGGTGAAAGCATACTGAAAATCTTATTCTGTGCCCTAAAATAACTGCACCTTCATTTCCAGATGAAATCCAAACTGCAGACTATTAAAAATATATTGCAAACCTTACATTATTATTGGGCAGAAATGCTTTGGCTATTTCTTCCATACAGAGAAAAAACACCTGGGAATCAGAGCAAGGAAGTCTCAGCAGAAGCCTCATATACAGATACAGCTGCACTGAGCATATTATAACTGAGTGGCAATAAGCATCTAAACAAAGATGTTTCATTCCTTATAAGCTCCTGGATGCTGTGCAGGGCTAGGCACACCTACAAATTTAATGTGTTTCTTCTTTTCATAAAAGAATTGTCCTTTATAAATATAAATAAAATGTAGTGAATACACTCCTAATTTCAGGACTAGATTGACCCTTGATTTAATTGATTTATCCACGTTAAAATTGTTTGTTTTTCCATAATAATATGCATCACATACTTATAATGCCTTGTACTTCAGAAAAAAAAAAGAATATCAGAAAAGTTTAGAAACTAAACACCTCCAAGGTAATGTGCTGGTAAATCTCAGAATAGCAAAATATTTAGTTATTGACAGCAATTCTTGTCCTTGAAATGTCAGTATTTTTAGGCTTATTCACTGTAGGAGCCAGAAGAAATTGGCAAGTAGTTATTGTTCTTTGTTCAGTTTCCATAGCAGCAACAGTAATAAGTTGGGGTGGTTTTATTATTTTTTTATTTAATCTTTACAAAACTCCTTTTTCCCTTCACAATACTGGAAGTTTCTGGAAATTATAATGTTTCTGGAAATTATATCCCCAAAACATACAATTGCTCTGCTTCTGTCTAGGAGGAGCTGTGTTACAGCAAATAATGTTTTAGTATTTATAGATATAGAGAGTTTGTCACTGTCTTGTAATGATTTTATGTAGTGACATGGTAAAGTTTGCTTCTTATGAATCTACCACAATACAAACATACTTCCAGGCACTAATTAATGTTCCAGTTTCCTTTTTCCCCTGTGGCAAGGAACGAGCATTGTTGTCCCATGTTGTATCACAGGAAGAAGTTTAACGAGATTGTGCAGCTTTACAGCCATCTCCAAAATGCTATCTGACAAAACCCAAAATGTGACAGCAGTGCTCTCAGCCTGGTGGCTCCTGCACAGCACGGCTAGTGCTGCTCAGCAGTGATCCTATTCCACATGGAGGTCCAAGGTGAGCCACATCCTATGCCCAGACTTTTATGGAAAAGAATTCAGGGCACAATGTTGTGTATGGCAGTCAGATCCATTGGCACAGGGTGGAGTACAACAGAGGATTAGGATTTGCAACAGCTACTGATTAGAGACCCACTCAGGGATAACCTGTAAGTTAATATGTAAACAAATTAATCAAAGCTGAAAAGGAAATAGGATGGGCCTCTGGATATAAATATTCTCTCATTTCCAAGTAAAACAAGAGATTGTGTACTCATCTCCAAAACCAGCAGACTCAAATCTATGAATTTTGCTTATACTGACTAGCACCTAATTATGTTAAAGAAATAAGAAAAAAATTATGTTTAGACCAAAGGCAAGAACATCACTTCATAGTTGTGGGAGCACAGTCTGTCATTAGGAAAAAAAAAAAAAAAGATTTTGTATGATTTCATATCTCTGGTGTCACCCTGATTTTTTAGCCTTCTGAGTGTTTTGCATTTTTGCAGTGGAGTTCTCACGAACCTTCATGTAAACAATGTATATTTTTGGAGCTAGTCTCTTCTGTTTACATAGTTCTCCTCTAAGGAGGGGACAATTGACAGACTGTTGAATGAGCCAGTCTGGCTGGAGAGGTGACAACCTCATCCTCCAATCGATGGCCACCAACTGAAAATTATATAAGTGGAGTCAGAAAAATAAATTTCCTTCCTTTGCCTCAGAACTCCATCCCGAGTGCATCTAGTTCTTTTGTGTTCTATAGTGATACTCTGGTATATATTTCAAAACTTAAACCACATTATTAACTGTAGTATAACTTATTGATCCTCAGCATGTGCTTTCTTCAAAGTAGCCCAGCACCTTTGAAATGCTTCAAAACATAAGCTTAATACGAGCAGCTTAGGGAGTGGTATCAGGGGGTTTGTTTCATTGAAAAACCAGCAGCTCATACCTTCCCTTCCTCTGTGGAATCCAAAACACATCCTGCTTCAGCAATTAATTTCCCTAAAGCGAATGACCTTACTGACAGCTGCAACTCTGTCAATTCTTCTGGTTTATTGAAATGGCTCATATAAGCCAAATGTATTATATACATTTACATTGAAAATGTCCTAGTTGTATTTGTGTAATAGCTTATGCAAATGCTCATGTACTCCGTAGACATGGTTTAAAAGGGGAACAGGAAAAGGCATTTGGCATCACTGCTTCCAAAGGATGATGCTCTGAATGAAATCTGGGTAAGAGCTGATTGCTTGTAAAAAGGAGGAGAAACAAAGCTCGGGTCGAATCTCAAGCACTATTACTGAATACTGGTAACAGGTAACTTCAGATGTGTCCTGTTCATCTGGATGGGAACTCTCATACGAGTAAATCATCAGTGTGAGCACGACTTCAACACACTGTTCTCTAATTTCACATCACTGTTGCAGCTGTGCACTGTGGAAAACAACCAATGCTCCCCCATTCTTTTGGAAGTCAGACCTATGCAACACATTTAACTCAGAGGTCTTCTTAACTTGATATTATTTCTTTAATTTTTTTGTTGCTGTTGTGACATCTTTTTCTATCTGTTACAACTAACGTTATTATCATGGGTTGTAATGACAACACACAAAAAAAACCCCCCTCTAAAATAAAAAAAAAAAATCTTTGACAGAGTTCAGTCCACATGGAAGTAATTGAATACAGACAATGACTGGTCAGATTTCCCCAGCTACCTCCTGCCTCGTGTAATCATCAATCTAAAGAGAAAATCCTGCTTTAGAAGTTCTGACATTCCAGCTCAGGGATGGGAATTGAGAATTCATCTGCAATTCCTGATTGTGAAGCCAAGCCTTTGCAGAGTGCTGCAGATTTGGAAGAAATATGGCTGGGTTAAATGCTTTTGTGAATATCTTGCAGGTAAAAAGGAGAAAAGCCATGTGTAAGCTATTCAATGAACAGTTCTGTTTTCAAGGCAAGAGCTGTATATAATTAAAAAATAAATAGCCAGTGCCCAGTCAGCTGTTCTTAGATCAAATTCTAATCTATAAAAACAGGAAAAAAGCACAAGTTGGCATAGAAACCAAACCATTCCAAAATTTCCTGACAAACTGTATTTCCTCATGTCTACAGTTTTGGATTTGCATCTTTTTTCCTCTTTCATTAGCTCACAGAAGTATTTAATCTAGTTATATTTCATAAACATTTAGGAAAAAAATTGTGGAGAAGTGGAATTATTTCCCTGTACAAATTAATGATAATTTCAAAAATGATAACAAAATGCAGCTCCCCAAAATTCAAGATCACATAATTCTGCAGATATTTTTGAATAAAAATAAAAATGAACTCATCACATGCAGTCAATAGAAAGGCAAGAACAAAGAAATTATGTGCCTTGCAGGTAAGACAAAGTACATGGGAAGAGAGTTCATCCCTCTGGCAACTCAACCCTGTCTCCACTTAAATGTGCTTCTTGCTTTGTACTTATATGCATGGTTGTACATGTACTTAAGTTTTGCTGCTGTGCCCACTTTGGCCCGTGGCAAAAGAACAGCCCACATGTTGTCTTCCTGTGCTAAACCAGCCTTCCAGGGCTGTGCCTGAACATCTGTGGTCTTGCTGCTCTGCTCCATCTTATTTCATGCTCAGATCTGGACAAAGTGACAGAAAAGGTCATTTCCTTGTTATAACGGGGCCCTACTCCCATTCGTATTTGCCAGAAATACCACCAGAGAAGATAAGATTAAATGTTCCCATTTCTTTCAGCACTTTCATCACAAATTAAAACCTTTCTAATGCAGCAAGACAAAGAAATAAACCCCAAAACCCTTCACATGACAGGTGCTCTGGAGGTCAGACCTCTGGCCAACACATTTCTGTGGCCTCATTTAGTCTTTAGCAATGAATTTCACTACCAACCATTACTAAAATGCTGCCCTTACACAAATCAACAAGAAGTAGTGGCTAGAGGTTCTAGAGAAGAAAGTGCTGGAGTGAGACAGGACTAACAGAAGCTGTGAAACAGAAAATGTAAAAGGAAGAAGGGGAAAAGAAACCAATCCCACACCACAAAAGAAAATAAAACATAAGGCAATATTCCTTATCATAAATCTAACTGTAGATATATGGTCCCTCTTCCTAGGAACCCCTCTGATAAGAAATGTAAAGACATTTAATAATATTAATCTGAATATAACAAAACAACTTGTCTAACAGCACTGTCAATTACACAAGCTCAGGGACTGCCCATCACAACCTTTCCTGAACCCCCTGTTGGCATCCTCTGGCTTTAGCAGAGTTTTAACTTTGTATGTTTGTGCTCCTCAGTCCATAGCCCACCCTGACGTGCTCCAGATTTCTGCATTTATTTCACACCCATGCACAGTCACCCAAAGTAACCAAGAATGCAAAATTTTCTGCCAGATCTGGTGACTGGGATCCACTTTGGCAATTCTCACACATTCAAATGGACACATTAAAAGCAGCAATTGAGCCACTCACATAAAAGATTACACATGATTTCAGGAGATGCAGCCAAAAATCCTCTGAGAGACTGCTAGCATGTCACTGTTTCTTTCTAACTTCTACTTTTCAAATGAAAAGAACACAATCATAAAGCCAAGTGGGAAAATTAAGGTATTAGGAATGCTGTGAGACAGTGAAAGATAGAAGAATATTGCCTTAATATCTCTAAATTAATGTTGTTTTCCCTTCTGATTACATCCTAAATTCTCTTTTAATCCTATTGGAAATGATCCAGTCCACTTATTACCTCAGGCAAATCTTCTCATTGCTCTTTCTCTATTTTTTTAGGGATTATTCCCTAAATATATAACTGACATTATTAATGTTTAGCTTTTTCCCCTCAGGAGTGAAAGATTTACATTAGAGAAACAAATAAAGAAAAAAAAAAGGTCTAACAACCATGAAGCCATTGCTAAGAACAGACCTACATTATTATCTAATATGCAGCTCTTGTGTAAACGCGTGATTTATTTTGAAAAAAGTACTTTTTCAAATTTGAAGTTTCTTCTGAAATTTATTATTTGTATCATCCATTTCAAACCATAGGCAC
Organism: Brachypodius melanocephalos; assembly: GCA_013398615.1. NCBI lineage: Eukaryota > Metazoa > Chordata > Aves > Passeriformes > Pycnonotidae > Brachypodius > Brachypodius melanocephalos. The sequence goes on from VZSR01003806.1 coordinate 11,464,317, forward strand.
CAGAAATCTTAAAGCTGTGTTTATGCAGCTTTGCTGGGGAGACAAATTGGTATGTTTATGTAGATTTGTATTTTTGAAAACATAACTGGTATCACAATATTTGGGAAGTTTTCATCAAAATCAATAAAAGGTTTTCAAATTTCTCAAAAGTTTTAGAAGGAAAGAGAAAGAATTAGTTTGTGACAGGTTAAGCCACACCATAGACTGAGTCAGAGAGAGGATCAGAACTCAGAAATCTTGACTGTATTTCCCCATTTTTTCCATTGCTCTATCAAATGTTGCCTACAGGACTCCATAATACTAGCAGGGGTTTTTTGGCTAAACAGTAAATGAGTTCTTGGTCACCTGTACTCAAGGAGGACCTTTGTCTTTAACTAGATCACAAAGAAGAGGGACTGTTTCCTACAAACCACATAAGGTTCTATGGGAATCACCTTTTCCTCAGGCAAAATTCCTTTTCGGTATATTGAATGGGTGAAATGGGATGACAAGCTCATCTAGTCTTCAGTATGTAGCCTCATGCTAGAGCAATGTGAGGCAAAAGCTGAGGGCTTACCGACAGCAGCATAATCTACCTAATACTGAGATTGATCTAGTCTGGAGAGAAAGAGGTGGCTGTGGTGCATACAAATGAGGAAGAAATGCATTTGGAAAGGTTGCAGGGAGTCTGATCTCTCTGTCAGCAAAGCAGTGAGGCTGTTCACTAAATATCACAGCCTGCAGCTTAAGAAACCAAGTACAGGAGGCAGAAAGAAGATATAAGTAAAGATGAGTGAAGAGAAGGAGCAGCTATGTTCTCTGTGATTGCCGTGATTAAAACACAATAGAGGAAACCATTCAAAGGCCAAAACTGTGACAGAAACTGGGTGCAAATTAAGCAATATGGACAATTGTGTTTGTATTCAAGTGTGCCCTTGCTCCACGTAGTGTGGCTCTAGACTTGAATCCAATTTACTGCCATACGATTAAAACGTCACAAAGAGCTGCTTTGCCTGAAGTTCCCCCAGTATAGTTCCATTTCTTACAGAACAAGAACTGGAGAGATGGAGCAATATATTCAGTTCTGCCAAACTGTCACCATTTTTTGGCTATCACATTTCAAAACATAAAACTTACTTGTTTTTCAAAAGACATAACTCATAGATATTTCTCTAGCAGAGCAATTTCAACCCATGTGGGCAAATAACTTCCTTAGTTTCGCATGATTTATGTATAAAAGTTCACAGGGAGTTGATTTGTGGAAATAATTTTGTGTCAATGATGTTTATAATCTCATTCCATGTATCAGGAGTAGTGTCTTCAACAAGACCAGAGCTGACCAGTGATTGCCAGTGCCCCTGTACTTGGCAATGGTGAGGCTGCACCTTGAATCTTGTGTTGTCTTCACTTTTGGGCCTCTCATGACAAGAAATATATAGAGGGGATGGAACATGTCCAGAGAAGGGCAATGGAGACTTGAAGGGCCTGGAGCACAAGTGTAAAAAGAACAGCTGTGGGAGCTGGGGGTGTTTAGTCCAGGGAGTGCCTCACCACTCTCTACAGTTCCCTGAAAGGAGGCTGTAGTGAGGTGGGAGTCAGCCTCATGACAAGATGAAAGCAAACGGCCTCCAGTTCTGCCAGCATGAGCTAGACTGGATATTAGGGAAAAAAAAATCCTCCATGGAAAGGGTCATCAAGCACTGGAACTGGCTGCCCAGGGAAATAATACATTCAGCATCTCTGGAGGTATTTAAAAGGTGTGTAGATGTGGCACTTAGTGACATGGTGTAGTGGAGGACTTGGCCCTGCTGGGGTAACACTTGGACTTGATGACCTTGAAGGTCTTTTCCAACTTAAAATTATTTTATGATTCTATGCACTTCAATGCAGCTGTACTTTGAAGTACCTAATTTTGTCCAGATCATGTTCAGGTAATGCAGGTATGGAATCCTCAACCTGTGGTCTTCTCTCCATGCGACCAATTGAGGGGAGTAGAATGATGCCCACTCTAATTTTTTTTTTTTTTTTGGACCTCACAAATTTACAAGATTTTACACAAATCTCCAGTGACAGATGACACAGTCTAGCCTTTGGCACATAAATGTTTTATTCTCTTTCAATGAAAGATCATATAGTGTAGGAGAATGGATTACAGATGCCTCTCCCCTGATAAGTCACAGCTACATCCAGTAAGGATGACTGTGTTAAAAGAGTGGGTTAAAGAGTCTGGGAGAGGCTGGACCAAAAGAGAGAGAATTGCTGCTGTGAGGGGTCTGCTGTGAGTTCAGTGTGAGTCTGCAGTAAGAGCCTGCTGTTGGAGCCTGCAGTCAGAGGCTGCAAGGGAAGCCTACAGTGCTGTAGGCAGAGTCTGTGAGGAGTTGGGAGTCAGGATGGCCGAGCTGTGAGCAAGAATAAACCAGGACCTTTTCATGTTGATGAACAAGAGTGTGCGTCTCATCTCATTTCTATCTCTAACACGAGGTCTGCTGCCACAATATGGTCTATTATTCCTAAAAGGAGTTTTTTCAAATAGAAAATGACACTTGCTTTTACAGTAGTGTGAAGGACAGCTGGAAGCAAATTGGAAGTTTCCCAGCCACGAAAAGCTGTATCTAAAAAAATGAACATCACATCACCCCATCACAAAAATGCCTCATTACCTGAATTTCCCAAGTGCAAACAAAATAATAATAAAAGCTCCCTGTCTGGCGAACTGGGATGTGCTGCATGCTTTTTTCTGATATCAGAACTACAGCAATTATTTATTACAACTGTAATGTCTACATTATCCCTTTATAAGAGAGCTCGTAGGATCAGGGGTGAGCTACAAACACTTGTTTCACTGAGCTATCAGTAGCCCTTGGAAGATCTCCCTGACTTTTAGAAGACCTCTTTGACTCTTAGAAGACATTAAGAAAATTCTTATGCATGGTCACTATTAATGAAGGTAAACAATGTTGTTGTAAATATTTGAAATGATAGAATTTTTAACACAGTTTAAATGTTTGGGGTTTTTATTTAAACTGCAGAAATCAAAAGAACTGATACTAAGAAAGTGGTAAAATTTTGGTTGTCATAGCAACTGAGCTCAGTGAGTAGAGAAGCCAGAAAAAGCTAATTATCTTTTTTTCCTCAATGTGCAAAACCTTTAGGGTAATTTTGTTCAGCAGTCAAATAACAGTGCATCCAAACCTAAAAAAAGAGGAAAGTAATATAATACAGGAAAGAAACATAAAGCTTAAACTCTAACTCAGACAAAACTCCTTTTGATTTGCGATCTCACAGAATCATGGTTAAGATTTTACAGATTTTATTCTGAAAGCCTGTACAAACTTATTTTGAAACCAAAGAACAGAAAAGCCTGATACTGTTGTCCTGTTTCATTAAAGAATCAGGAGCTGCCTCCACTGAAATAATTTATTACTTTATCCAGACAAAGGGTCTTGAATTTAGTGTTGACAGGAAGTCTTGTCCTTAGACCAGGTAAATTAGCTTGACTATAATGTCAGAATTCAAATTTACCCTCAAAGAAGTTGAGGCAACACCTACACATCTACTTAATCTTCTAAAAAATCTTTGCTCAGAGGAAAGTAATAAAAACATTTTAATTCAGCAGGAATCATTGACTTCCTGGGATAAAAAGCTGCAGGTATGCCCACAGTTTTCATATAGCTTGATTTCCTCTGTGCTTTTGTTCCCACTGAAAATTAGTCCAAATTCAGCCACTGGCCTTCATCTCAGCTAACCTATAAAATACATATAATAAACAAAAAAAGTGCTTGATTTTTTTCAGTAGACAATGTAGGAGTGCATTAAACTGGTTTACAACACATACCATAACTTGTCCTGGTGCTGTATTTTGTTCACTCACTATTACAAATGACCATTGCTGCTGCTTGTGGCTCTGCTGTGCTGTGTGTGGAGAGGAGGGAATTTCCAGGAGGGCAGCTTTCCCTGCCCCAGCCAGCCCACACTTCAGGCTGTGTAACACAGAGCAGCTGAGCCCCTACAGTGGTGCTATGCCCAACAGGGGAGCCCTGAGGCACCCCAAATATTGCATACATGCCAAGGCTGCCAGTCACTCTAGACTCTTCCAAACAGTGAGCACACAACCTGAATTTACTCTGTCTCAGGCAGAATTCTAATGGGGATTTAGTTAATTTTCTTATGTAATCTACTTCTGCTCAGTAAGTCTTTCTGTGATTGCAGTGCACCTAACAATACACTCAACACGGTACCACACAGATGACTCAACAGATCTGCTAAGGCAGATCATCATCAAAGTAATGCTCGTCATCCCTTTCATCATCCCCTCTACATAAATATAAATTACTCACTTCCTTATTTTTCCATCCCTATATCTGTTTCTGTAAGTCCCTCACTCACGACAATACAGGATAAAGTAAATATTTTTTAATTCTGCATTATTTTTGTTGCCAAATGCATACTTGCTACTTCACATCTCAGTATCTCCCTCTGTGTGATCACTCATGTATCCTCTCCCCTCACTTCATACAGGGGAAATAATTTTTTTAGAAAATAAATGTCAACAATTATCTTCAGGAAATATCCCATTAAGGAACAGGCATGTTGTATATACCCACAGGAACTGCAGATGCATTTATAGTATAAATACTCCTCACTAGCTTACCATGAATGAAAAATGAGTAACATATTCTTTGATGTTTCCTGATGTTTCAATCAAACTTTGAAACAGTCATTTATGACCAGGGCTCAGGAATTATCGTGGATGATAGTTTTTATTTTCAGATGATGTTGTAGGACAGCACACACTTTGAGGTTTTATCACCTTCTGGGCAACTGTCTGAGGTAGATGGATTTTCAGACTTTTAAGATTTGTGAAAGAAAAATACATTTACAAGATAAAATTAAACTTTTAAACATAAGACTTAAGAAAAAAAAAGAAGGTTAATTTTGTAGCTACCAAAAATATGCTAGCAGAGGAAAGGAAAAGTAGTCATATTTAATTTTCAGAACTTCAAAGGATATCAGTAGATACTGTATTGAATGCAGACCAAGAAATCCAAGCAAACCCCCAGTTATTCCTGTTTCTTCCTAAGACATTTCAAGCTGATCCAACATGGAGAAAAACCAGTTTGGAGAGAAGGAGATGTAGTTGTCTTACTCTGTTGTTTAGTGTGGTGTTGCAAGCCCTGGGACTGCCTGTCACTGCCAAATTTCCAGCAGGTTATCCACGGCAAATGCCTTCTCTGCACATCGGGCTGGGCTGAGTGCAGCTGCAGAGCCTGACCAGCGGTTCACCATATCCCCTCAGGCACCTAAAACTCTGGTAGGTATGGCAAGATCAAAACCCAAGAAAGTGATGAGAAGTTCAGACTGTATATTAGACATGGTTGAAAGATCCTCTCTCATCAGTAGAAATAACTCCCGCTGCTGAGTAAATGAAGCAGCCATCTCAAAGTCAGGTATTTAATTTGTTAGATTCTTCTAAGTCAACACAGGGAGAGCAGTTTCCCTTCCCTCCTATTAAGGTAGGTGCTTGTTCTTTGTAAATGGCAATTTCCATACACTGATTAGAGAGAAATAGTAAATGAATAAGTCAAATCTTAAATTTGTAGTTGGCTAAATTTCAATGCAATAATTCTTGATCAAAACTTATTGAAAAAATTGCATCTTATTCCTTTATTTTTCTGTTCTTTGATGATTGATTTGAATTCTAACTTTTAGTTCATTTGCTGACACATATTTGATAATAAGTTTTTCCTTTTAGGATATGACAGGTTTACCTTTCAGTGAGGACAGGATTTTATGGATATTTTGGCCTCACCTTCTCTAAGGGAAATAACACTTTTGAGGTACCAAGGTTAACCTTTTCCTTCATCATCTAAACAGTGAATGCCTTCAATCATAGCAGTATTTTCCATTCACAAAGCATTTTAGTTATTTTCTAAATTAACATTTGCAGTGTTCCACCTGTTATTCTGTTCATGCATAATCGAGGATACTAATAGGTGAATTGGCATTATAAAGTGCCTGTCAATGGGGACTTTAGATGACAATTAGTTTCTATTTAGTGGTATAAAAAGTTTGGAGGACAACTTCCACAAATGCACATTTGTATATGGAGCTGCTAGTACAATAATGAAGGACTCCATTAATTATTTTTCAATCTACCTAGAGAACTCAAATATTTATTTCATCAGCAAAACTGCAGGATAACTCAAAGCAATACAGGTAGATTGAAAACACTGTAGATTAATTATTTTGGCTTTAGAAGGGCATCTGGCTCAATATGCTACCAGCAAACCAAGAATCCACCATGAATCTGATGCTTTATTATTGGTCATCATTGTTGAACTTACTGTAAAATAGGCTCAGTGCTGTATCACCACTCTAGTTCATAAAGTATGCTAGTAAAAATCTAAAGTTGTTTACATAAGCAAACACTGATCTCTGTCAGAGGATTTGCTGTTGGGTCTGAGAGGGCAGGTGAGGACTGTTGGTGCTACAGTCCTGGCTCTGCCACCAATCACTCTCGTTCCTCTGTGGAAGGAACAGCTCCATTGCAAACACTCACGTACATAAGCATTTGCATGAATTAGAATTTATTCACATAAACATATGTTGGAGGACTGGGTTGTGATCTGCCAAATATTTCTTATGAATGGCTTGTTAAGAAAGATGATAAACTTCTGGAATTTCATGTATCAGTTTTGCAATTTAAAAGCTGAAAGTTCAATTTAGGCTTATCACTGATGTTTTTTTGCATCACTGATGCAGTCAATAAGGGAGAAGCTCTTCTAGAAGCTATATATTTGCCATCCTGAGCTCTAGACCTCGACAGGACAAATCAATCACTGAAGACATTTACAACTTACCACTGCCTGCTGAGGATGCATGACTTCCTTGGACTAGACTGAGAGAGCATGATGGGTAAGACCAATCCCTCTCAAAGTGAGCGAACATGGTAGGCTAAAATATACAGTCTTTTTTCAGTATTAATTAAGACAAATTAATGTTAAATAGCAAAACATTGCAGCTAAGTTTGTCTAAAGATTGATCAAGATTTTCCTCTGTAAAAAAAAATTTTCACCTTAATAAGCTGAAATTTCCCATGAATATTTTTGAACTTTCAACCAAGAAAAAATTGATATGCCTAAAATTGAATTTACAAAGTTATATTCCATTCTTTATATATATATATATATATATACACATATATATATAGTCAGTCAAGATGTTTTTAATAAATCCATATTGCCTTCTTTAGGAAAAGCTATATAATATTGCACTGTGTTGGTTACCCTCAAGGATATCACTGACTACTGACACAAAAATATAGTTGGATTTGCTCAGTTTATGGTTTGCCAAATCTATGTTGGCAAACTGGGTTTTGACAATTTGTAACTTTGAGCATTCCAACTTGCAACAATGCTTCTTCATTAATGGAATTTTTAAATCCCCATCAGTCAAAACATCAATGACAGCTTTAATTACTTAAATTGTAAAACACTGTAAGAACTAGTGGTTGTTTCTTAGATTTCTCTGGATAGAAGAACTGGTGAATATCTATCTCAGGCACATAATTGCAATATTCTATCTACATTGTAGACTTCTGAAAGATGTTCAGTTTTGATTTAAAAGTACAACAAATGGTTTAGGACTAGTTTGTGCAATTAATTTTCTTTGATTAAACTTTTATGTCTCTATATTAATCTGAATCCCTGCAGCTTCATTTTTCAAACATTAGATTACATTATGGCTTTTTCCATTGGAGTATTAACCATTATTATAAATCTCCCTTTCTTGAGATACTATGTCACCCAGGTCATTCCACAGCATTAATTTTCAATTCCATATATAAAGGTCCCCTTCATGTTTGCAAACTATAGAACTCGAAAATGCAATGCAGCAAAACCTGCTTGTTTTTTGCTAGGAGGCTGAAAATCCTTAATTACTCAATTATATCGTATTTGCAAAAATATCTCATAAATCATAAATGATTCTTGATAAAAATATAAAAAAGTAGCAAAATAGCAAGACTACTTGCCAAGGCATCAGTGCAGATCACCCACTAAACACAGAAGAAGAGTTCAATTACAAATCAGAAAATGTCTAGAAAAAAGTTAAAGGAGTCGGTGATTCTTTATTCTGATGTGAGGGTCAGACCAGGAACAAATCCCAACAGGGGATGGAATGGCTGTCCAGTTATCAGGGGTTCAAGTCATCTGCCTTTATATTTAACTCATCTTGTGTATTTTATTATGATATATATTTGCTTAAGAGGGTATTTTCACTTGTTTTGTCTATAATTTTTAAAATGTTTTGTATCTTTCAGTTTCAGAGAAAAATAAAGTGACAAAAAACCTGGATTTTACTGTTCCTGATCCCTTGACATACAGATGATATAAACCATTTTGCAAGTTTACCCTGGATCAGTTACTGAGCCTAGGGAATAAGATCTCTAAATATAATATTATACAGAGATGTTTCATGAATCACAATATTTATTTCATTCTGAAGCAATGGGAAGTCTTAACAGTACAACTGAATTTACTGATGTAAGTCAAGTTGAATTACAGATAAAAAAAGAACTATTCCTGTTCTATTGTCAGCAGTGATCCTCCCCACAGTGGCCAACTCTGACCTGACGGTTTCCTTTCGTATGTGAATTTATTGACAGCTGTAAATGCTGACCCTTGCAGCAGGGAGGTCTCCTCTTTAATTGGATGGGGGTTTATTGTCAGCAAAACTTACAACAGTAGGCTTTGCCATTTCTTTTATTTACTTTTGGATTTTAAAAAAAACCCAACTGTATCATTACTAGCATGTCACTTGCTGAGGAAGAAAAAATTGGTATTTTTGCTTCAGCTTCAAAACCAGCAGACACAGCTCTTTTAAGGGCACCTTCCAGTCCTTTCCAACTTTGAGGCACATATAACTTCACAGCCAGATGCAAGGAAAGCAGAAAGAAGCAAATGGCTAAAAGCCCAGAAAGTCAGAAAAAAACCCCACAAATTGTCATTGCCTGTCTATTTTATAAATATCCTTTGGGCAGTTGATACATTTTCCAGACATGAAATTATCTTCTATTTGGTTTTATATTTATCTCTAAATGAGACAAATCTGTTAGGATTATGGCATTACCAAAAGGAACCTGTGTCAGAGTGCCATCTCTTTTGATGAAAAAGTTACTATTTTTTTTTACCTGTTTTCCTTGAGTGAAAAAAACCTGATTGATTAGTTATAATTGCTGGAGATCAAAGCAGAACTCTCAAACAAAGCAGAATAGTAGGAGGGCTGTGAAAGTGTGTAACACTAGAGAAGCTAAAAATATCAACTTTTTCACTGTGTTCTTGTAATTTCCTCTAATTTAAGGTAAAAAATGGTCATAATGCTGTTTTAGAATGAAATATGTCTGCAGTGCACAGCGTTGCTCTGACAAGATCAAACCAACCACACTCTCATATCCACATGGTGTCGAGGTGCTGGGAATAGGTTTTGCAAATTTTCCTTGGATGTACCACCATGCTATTACAAGTCTTTGTTTCCTTTGCCCAGAACTAGCTGTCCTGTAACTCTCCTGAAGTATCTGGACTGCACATATTTCCCTCATGTCTGCAGCTGAGACTCCACAAGCAGAGACTGCTGAAGTTTGAAGATAACAGTAAAAGCCTGACACGCAGGTTTTAGATTGGTTGGTTCATTCCCCCTTTAAAAATGGGAATGTCTAAAATATTACATGTAAGTGTTTTCCAAGATATTTCCAGGTAAATGCAAAAGCTGATTTACATTTGAAGCAAAAGTCCAAGGCAAATTTCATCAGCTCCAGGGAAGTGGTCATGGCATTGTGTCCATGTAACTTGTAGCAATGGTAGGTTTGAAATTCTGCAAAGATGCCAGCAGTATGGACTTTCATCTAAAGTTAGCTTTGAATTTTATTTAAAAGCTGCTTTTCTATGTGCTTTATCCTAAAGAAAGCCTCATATTCTCATAACTCATATATATTTAAAGCAGACATGATCTTAATTTTTGGTTCTCATTGTTCAAAAGTGCAATGAGAAATAGCAATATGAGATTAGACAGAGAATGAACAAGAATGTGGAAAAATGGTATGAACTGAAGGATGGTGAACAGTGCATCATTTTGTTGTCTAGGAATTGTCTACCAATAACATTTATTCTCTGAATTCCAGTAAGAGGGTAGTGACACAGATGTTGGTCAGTATAGGTGGCCCAGAAATACTCTACTGTGCTCCTGTATATCAAATGAATTAACAGAGAAACAAATTCCTCATGTTATACAGGAGGATAAACAAGAGTGAAGTGACTAAGTCAGGGCCAGGATATGTAAGTCAGGATTATTACCTAAGTTTTCAACTACAAGAATTGCACAGATGGCAGGGGAATTGTCCTCTTTTACAAAAAATAATGGTGCAATACTAAAGAGCACTTTTGCCTCTGTCATTTGAGCATTTAATATTGAAAATTTAGTAATAGTAAAACCAGTTGATTAGTAAAAATAATGGAATATTTTCTGAAAAAAAATCATAAAAAGTAACTCCACACTACATCTATATGGATGCAGCCTCACCTCAAGCCCTGTGTGCAGTGTTGGGCACCACAGTATCACAAAAATATTAGAAAGCATCCAAAGGAGGGCAAGGTGGATGGGGAAGAGTCTGGAGAGGAAGTCGTGTGAGGCTGTTCAGCCTGGAGGAAATGGAGGGGAGAGCTCATTGCAGCTATAACTTTCTCAGGAGAAGAACAGGAGGGGCAGGGACTGATCTCTGCTCTGTGGTGACCACAGAATCACAGGGTTGGAAGAGACCTTCAAGACCGTGAAGTCCAACCCATGCTGTAACACCTCAACTAAACCATGGCATCAAGTGCTGCATCCAGTCTTTTTTAAACACATCCAGGGATGGTGACTCCACCACCTCTCCAGGCCTACCATTCAAGTACTTGATCACCTTTTCTGTAAAAAACTTTTTTCCTAATACCCAGTCTATATTTCCCTTGGCGCAGCTTGAGACAGTGTCTTCTTGTTCTGTCAGTTGCTGCCAGGAGAAAGAGATCAACCCCCAGCTGGCTACAACCACCCTTCAGGAAGTTGTATAGAGTGATAAGGTCACCTCTGAGTTTCCTTTTCTCCAGGCTAAACAACCCCAGCTCCCTCAGTCATTCCAGGGTTTGTGCTCCGAGCCCCTCACCAGCCTCGTTGCCTCCTCTGGATGTGCTCAAGCATCTCAATGTCCATCCTAAACTGAGGGGCCAGAACTGGACATTCAAGGTGTGGCCTCCCCAGTGCTGAGTACTGTATTATAGCCAGGGACAGGACCAAAAGAAACAGCATGAATCAAGACAGGGGATGTTTAGGCTGGGTATCAGGAAGAAGTTTTTTTACCCAGAGGATGATTTGGCACTGGAACAAACTCCTCAGGGAAGTGATCACAGCAGCAAGACAGACAGAGCTCAAGAAGTGTTTGGACAATGCTCTCAGACACATGGTGTGACTCTTGGGGTGTCTTGTGGTCCTGTGCAGGGCCAGGAGGTGAACTTCAATGATCTTTCTGTGTCTTTTCCAACTCAGGATATTTATGACCCTATGTAGTTTAATTGGAATGTCTCAATATTTTCCAGAGTTGGTATAAATCTGTTGAAAGGAAAGGCAAACAAATCTTCAGGTGCACAAGAATAAAAAGTTCCTTTCCTCAACAGGAATATGAGAATCCTTCCAGTACTGATGATTCTGCACAAAATTCAGGTGGTGAGTGTTAGGATTAAAGTCAGAGTGAGCAGAGGAGATGGCAGTGGGCTGGCATGACAAGAAGTCCAACAAACACACAGGCGTATTGAAAGAAAACGCCAAGGAGTGCACTAAGAGCAGTTCTGCAGCCTCACTAGCATTTAGAAGATATGGAAAAGTCCTTCATTCATCAGGATCAAAGCACACCTATGCTAGTCATCTGTACAGGGCCCTCTATATTTTGATGATTTCAATGACCTAAATTGTGCCGCACTGAATTATATTTCATTCACTTGATCATTCGATCCATTTTTTCGAATACTGTCCTGGCTTATATGATAGACTTTCTTTTTAACAGGGAATGGCATTGGGGTTATGTTGTTCTGCAAAATAATGGTAATAAAAATAGACCATTTATGTCCTTTCCTTGTGAAATCTATTTTTTTATGTAGAGCACAGTGCTGAAAGACGAAACAGGATGTAAAGGTATGGAAAATATGTGAGGTCTGTTTCTATCTCTGCCACGGTGTTTTTGCACCATGTGGGGAGGTTACATATTATAACTCTAAACATATCATGTAATTTATGGTCTTTGCTGTTTGCAGAACTGGAACAGGACATCACAAGATCTGAAGCCGAGTTTTGTGCTTTCCGGACACTCAGGGATTCAGTTCTGCATGTCTCATCTGCCTTATTTGAAAATGGAAAATGTTACTTTTCCAAAGACAGTAAGAGATTAAATGCTTCAGCACTAAGGAGCAGAAAGAGAAACAACTTTTTTTTTTTCTAATATAAGTGCTTCTATCAAATTAGCAGCTCTAGTGCTTTGTATACTGTTGCAGACTGTTAAATTTCTTCCATGAACCGATTATGAATTATTATTATCTGAAAAAAGGGCATTGATGTAAAGGTAATTCAAAGATCCCCGTTGTGAAAAAGCCTAGTACCTGGCTTGTTAACCTTCTCCAGAATTAACATCTCTAAAGTGTATTAATATATGAGGTAGTAAAGACAGTCCAAATTGTCCTGTTTAGGATCAGAATCTTGCATGAAAAATGTGAGGTAGAAATTTCTGAGTTTGATTCAACGACTACTCTGTTTCAGAGTCTATTTTGACCTTTTTTTCTAGAAAAGGAATTTAAATAGGAACACTTGTTAAAGAATACAGAAAATTTTAGACAGCTGTAGTTAATGCAAATATACCAGTTTGTACTTTGAAATTAAATACCTGAAACTTAAAATGGAAATTCACATTTAAATACTCTAAATATAATAATTATGCCTTCAGCAGTATCTCCACCGCTAACAATTCTGTCAGGATGGTCCAGATTTGCTAATCTTTTTACCTTTAGGTTGTGAGTTTGTCAGAAATAATATTTAGCTAACAACTTGAAAGACTGCGAACAACTTCTGTTACGGCTTGCACTTGATTTCTCAAGGGTGTTATGACCTTGGAGACTTGTAACTCAGAATAAGAATAGAGGAAGTCTAGAAAGTAAATCTGGCATCAATACCAGTTACAGGATTTTATGTACAGTAGTAACCAAAGTACTGGCCAGTTTTGCATGGATTTTTCAAAGGGCAAAGTAGTCACGAACTCAAAGTAACAACAACAACCCCATCCCAGTCTGATAATTTAACCTGAAATCAATACTTGTTTTTTTGATTTCCACAGCATTTTTGATTCTGTATTCTGCTTCATATGAATTTTTCAAGTGAATGTACTTCTCTTTGCTACCATTTGTGCTAGTCACGCAATTAGCAAAAACTCTTTCACATGCAGTTTTTGTCAGTGCCAGTACATGTTTTCAACTCCAATTTTGTGTTTGACAGTTTTTCAAAGTGTTGCCAGAGCTCTCTATAAAATATTTAATCACTGAGAGTATCAAAATAAAATTGATTCTCTGTTGGGCTGTTATTAGCATTAATGCTCCTGAGCTAAAAGGAGATGCTATGGGACATATTTTCACAGTGAGCTAGATGGTATTTTAATCTTGCAGTCACACTGAGTATAATTGGAGACAGGTGGCTAAAGCTCCACATTCTACTCCAAAAACATTATGTTCTCTCCATTCAGATATGCCTAACAAAGCCCTAAATTCATCCTGTTATATTTTGCCAGCTGAACTTTACAAAATACAATATGACATAGGCTGTAAAGCCAGTGCATTAATTTAGCCAAGCCCACGTGGATTTCAGGTAGTTTAAAATCACACAATGCATGGTTACAGTATTATGTAGCATAGATTTTACACCAGGAAACACCACAACGGCCATCTATTCTGACCTGTCTGTTTCCTGAACATAGCATTTCAGACATATTTGCAGTGGAGGGGTGATTCCTTCATCTTGCAGAAGAAAGCTGATTCTGGAGAAGATGGTATTTTGCTCAGAAACTAGATTTATTTTTACAAAATGGATAATTAAAAAAACCCCACATATAAGATGATACATAAGAGGAATATGATATTAGACAGATTAACAGATAGCCAAAATATTTATGATTGCGCTGGTAATGATTATACATTGATTTTTCAGATGCAACGCTATGACATTATGCCTCTAACACATTATGCCTCTAACACATGCTTTCCCTGGCAGAAAGCATGGAATACCGAGCTGTTCCAAGAAGGTGATTCTTATGATCTTAACATTAAAATATGGCTTAAAATAAGACATCTGGATGAAGAATGCTTCCTATCCTGTGAAACAGCATCTAGAAACTGTTGACGCACTAGAAAATGCTGGTGCAACGTTTGCCAATCTTTGAATTCTGCAACTGAAATTTTTGAAATTACTTAACAAGGGAGACCATGTCTTGTACATTATTGTTAGACTTATGCCATCTGTTTCTCATAAAAGCCATCTGAGAGGTATAAAGCCAAACTGAAATAATTTAAATCTCAAACATGTGAAAAATTACTTGCATTTTAAAATCTAACATATTTGTTTTCAAAATCCTGCTTTCAATAACCCAGCTTCATGGACTAGACATGTCTAGTAACTAGGCATATGTGCTGAGACCTCTTCTACCTGTCCTAGAAAACTTACTTTTGATTTAGTTGGCTGAAAAACTCACTGCAGGGATCTACCTGTGAAACAACATAAATATTCTGTTCCCAACTTTTATATCATAAACTATGATTTAAAGCACTTATCCTGAAGAAAAGTGACCAGTTGAATTCCCTCTTCAGCCTTGAAGGGATTCAAACCCAGAATACTTCCATGGCTGTAACAATCCTAACTAAAACTCTATTGTTTGGGTCAAGTGAGGAGAACCATTTTGACAATTATAGCCCAAATCTTATAAGCAAGGTCTGCAAAAAGGTACAAGGTGTGCTTGGAGCTTCCCGTTCTGGCTCTCAACGTGAGTGGGTGGTGAGGCTGCATTCCAGAACAGTTGGTTACTTCACAGCTGTCCTATTGCAATCTTATGTCCCACTGTGCAGTAACACAATGTTTTCTCCTCTGTCACATGTAAGTAAATCTTTTTGCTGTACAACTGACCATTTTTAGTGAGAGCAAGGCAAGATAATCCTCTCTGTTTCTTTCCATTCCAGAATGACCTAAGGGAAGCATAGTCTTTAACAGACAGAGTTAGGGGGCCTTTGAGTTTTTTCAGGGCTAACAAAGGTATTAAACTCTCCAGTATTCTTTTCAAGCAAATGATCTTCAAAATAACTAGTATATCTTCAAACATGATAGCCAGCTCTTAAAAAAATCCAAAGACTCTCTTATCCTTATGCCTTATTACTACATGATAGAAGACAACAGATTCCAGTTTCTCCCCAGTTCCCATTTTTTTGAATGGCTGGAGTATCTTGGACAGTATTTGTCAGGCACCTTGGTCTTTGTGAAGAGGGGTCACATATGTAATAGAACACAAAACACTGCTGAACTGCTGGCAGAATCCATGGCAAAGCTATGGCCAGTCTAAACTCAGGTGCCTTCCAAACACTTTTTGGTCACTGCTCGAGGGTGAGGAGGGACTGAGGGTAGTCCAAAAGAAAGCAGACTGGATGCAATTATCCTCCTTTGGTAAGGAGGGAGTAAGCGTAGCTGCCTGAACACGAGCCACTCGGTGCTACCTGCCTTGTTTTCCTGTTAAGAAAATGCAGGTGGGCACCTACACTGGACAAGAGATTTCTTGCAACGTGGCCAAGATTCATAATTCCAGGCATGTGATGTTTCTTAGTCTGTGGCCTTTGGTACATCTAGCACAAATTCAGCACAGTGACAGCCCTGTTCTACAAGTGAGGGTGAGCTTGCAAGGTGACTGAAGAGCCTTGTGCCTTCACGTATCATTCAACTTTGCTGTTGACAAAAAAATCCTTGCTTGAGTCCTTTTATGTTGAGCAATGATGATTAGCACCAATTATCTGAAATTGGTGGATTTATGTACTGATTAAAGCTCTGTTCAGTATATCTCTAATGAAAGCCTTCTTCAGCAAATTGACTAAAGCAATGTTTTCAAGCTTCCTAAGGATATACAATGAAAAATCAACCAAACAAAAGTAAATTAGTTTTAACCCTCACTGGAAATTCTTTTATCTAAAAACTTGCTTCCTGTCAGCAAGTAATCTATGCAGTAATAAACAGAGAGTTCCTTACTAAATTTATTTCAAAGTTGTTTGTGGATACTCAATTTATCAGTTCCATAATGACAAAATGCTTTCATAAAATATACACAGAAATGCATTCTAAGAAATACATATGATTTTTGGCTTCACAGAGGTCAAAACTGTGACTAACTAGCTGATAATGGTTTATTTTTAATGAAAAATATGCAATACACAAATATGTATCTATATATGTACTTAGTTTGGAAATGAAAGGGAACAAATAAGACTTGCTTTGATGTGAAAAACACCACATGCATTTTATCTCCTAGACAAGCTACATGTGATCTTGACAGTCTTTGAAGCTCTATAATAGAGCACAATTTGTAGCTATTCTGCCAGCCATCAAGTACTCTCACACAGAGATGCTGGGAGGCCTGGCTACATATCCCTGTGCTACATATGGAGTGGGCAAAGGTGTCCTGCACTTGGCAAACCCAGCAGATGAGGTGGGTCACACACTAAAGGAAGACTAAGATTTGCTTTAGAAAAGGAATTCTGTTCCTGTTTATTTGAAATGTTTAATTTGGATTATGTATTTTGACTTTATATTTTTGAATAAATATATATATATAAAAACTTTATATAAAATATATTTTATATGAAAATAATATATAATGATTCATCTAGCCCCCCTCCCCCCAAGTGCTAAACAAGACATAGAAATTTTTTGCTTTTCTTGTCAAATTTTGAAATTAACATATTCCATTGAAACACATTCCCATTTGAAATCTGGCAGGACTCTACTTTGATTAAAGAAATGGTGAATCAAATCATTTAGATCCCAGCATCTAGCTCATTTAAATGCTCAGATCTAGTCAAAAATGTAGTGGTATAAACTGTCCATCTTCCTTCAATCATAAAATACAATTAATTCACTATGTCATTAAGAATTGAAATTTCATAGAAAAGAGGATTTTTCTAAATATTTTCTATTTTATACCTCTTAAAGATCAGGAAGGATGTATTATTTAATTTTGTAAAAATAAAATAACAGCAGAGTTGCCAGCTCAAAACTTATGTTGAACAGGAACACTTCTTTCACAGTGCAGAAGCACAGCAGCAAATATAGTGACAACATTCTCCTCTCTCTGAACTTTATTGAACTATATTTCAAAATTCTGATAAACAGGGATTGTCTTCATTCTAACCTTTCATTTGAGAATATAAAACAAAAAAAAAATTGTGAACCTGGGTCCTAACTTGCTATTCTCCTCTAAGAATGTATGTAAGTTCCTACTCATAAAACAAAAATAATCTTGACCACTCTCCCTTTAGTGACCTTCATTTCTTCCACTAAAGTTCTTAAGAAATTCAATTAACAGTAATCTACATATTCTGATTTTCTAGTGCTATAGGTTGCACAGGATACAAATATTAATAAAATTATGTATGG
Organism: Brachypodius melanocephalos; assembly: GCA_013398615.1. Classification (NCBI taxonomy): domain Eukaryota; kingdom Metazoa; phylum Chordata; class Aves; order Passeriformes; family Pycnonotidae; genus Brachypodius; species Brachypodius melanocephalos. The sequence continues at coordinate 11,482,041 of VZSR01003806.1, forward strand.
AGGACTTATCAGACTGGTTAACAGAATTCAGAGTTTGTGATTTCCAGGTTTAAATCACACGACTTCTCATTTAATAAGCTTAAGTTCCTATTCAGTTTTGATAAATGTACCATTACCTACCCTAACTATATTTTGGGATCCTAACTGAGTTTTTAACAGGCTATGTGAACAATCTTATTTGCAAAAATGTGCCTTAAATCCATGCTATTCACATGAGACAGTTGCTAACACTATCAGAAATGACACTATCTAAAGAAATTTTATTATGTTTATACTTATTAGAAATTTACAGCCAGTGATGCTATCTTAAGAGGTTTAATTATGTTTACATTCATTAAAGTTCTGCAGAGCTAGCCCTTCTCCAATTACTAGCAATTTACAACTTTTATTATTATTTTTCATCTAGAGGTCTGTCTCATCAAGGTCATAGTCATCGCAGAGTCATACTGTTCAGCCAGCTCCCCAGAGGTGTCTCTAGATGAACATTTGGGTAAGTTCTGTAGCTCAGAAGTAACCAGGGCCAATTTTGAACCCCTGAGATTTTCTGAGTGCAAACAATGTTTTAATGCTGCTTAGATGTGTATAGTTTCTACAGAAAATATTTTCATCTTTAATGTTGCTATACAACAAATAAACAGAACATGATACTGCACACAGTGTTGCTACATATCCCTTCAAATTTCCTTCATGATTGCCAATTATTTTTATAGTGTTACATAACTATTTCAGGACATAACTAGCATTACAAGTCTAGAACCCTATGATCCTGTAACAGCTTCAGTGTGTGCCATCTCTCCAGTAATCTCCTTCTCCCTCCCACTTGTGATGTGAGAACACCTGGACCAGGCAGAGAAATTGTTCAGAGGAACACCAGTATCAGAGTTATGCAATCCAGTAACAACCCTCAGGACACCCATGATTATTATGTCCTCATTTTAGGGACTGCTGTGCTGACTAAAACAGTAACAGTAATAATAATTACCCACGTACTTTAATTTGCAGTAGACGAGAAAGAAACGTAGAAAGAAGAAAGATTAAAAGAAGAAAGTTTTAAAAATTTGTCAGAATGTTGATTTTCTACGTTCTGAGTATGTTTGGCCAGAACTAGCATTGTCTCAGTTTAACATTAGGAGGGAACTCCAAAATCACATATTTCTGTTAGGAGGAGGTGCTAGAAAAAGTAGTTGTCATAGCCAAAACCCTAGGGGTTCAGAATAAAGATTATGGGGTTTTTTTCAGTTCTTTGATTTATACTAAAGCATCTTTCTTTTTCAAGTACCCAAATCCTTGGTATCAGAGTCCTCATCTAATGGGTATTAGTAACATTTTACACAATATTACTAAAAAATATTACATCTGAGGCCGTTCAGGGGAAGAAATGCCTCAATTGTTCCCTATGGAACTGGAGTTTCTTTACAAATATCTATGCAATTCTGGAGTAAAAGTAAGAAAAATTGAGTTTAATACCAAATTAAGAGCTGAGGGACTGAGAACAGTTAGCTGTGATTCCTGGAGGAGGTATTTTAAGCTTAACGTGCAATAAAAGACAACACTTATTATCACTGTCTTTTTCTATTTCAGAGTTTCTAAGGAAGTGTTTCTGCCCCATGTCTTATTTTGATACAGAATACATGTACTGACAAAGATAAAGCCCTCAGTGAGTGTAATCAAATTATCCAGAAAAAGATGCAGTTGCAGCTGATCCTTCAGTCATGACACACATTGGAACTTCTGGCAATCTTCTGTCGTGGAAGAAACATCCCTGCCCCTAGTCTGGCCAAAGAATTGAATGAAAATTAAGAGTCAAAGCTCTAGACTAATTATTAAATTATCCAGTAGAATTATTTGAGGTATATCTATTGCAATAAAATGTCAAAACTCACACAGAGTACTACTTATGGTGAATTATTCAACAGATTTTACACAAGTGCACAGTCAGAAGGTCAGCTCATGTCAAAAGGTTCACAGACTGTTTAGGCTGAGTTCTCAAAACCTGGGATATTGACACAAAACTCGGGAAAATATATAGCTTGTGTATTTAGTTTAGAAGCTATAAATTTAATGTCACATATAAGCAATTAGGATATGAGCAATTGCCTTCAAGATGTAACACATGCAGAAACTGTTACTAAAAAGAGAAATGTATTTTAAACACCAGAGAAAGTTAGAGATGTAATCAAGAAAAAATAGAGAAAGAAAATTAATCAGAAGTAGTTCTACAGTCAGCGAACAAAGTACAATTTACCCTAAATTACCCCAAAAGAATTTCATAATGGTGAGAAGCAATTCTGTTGTGACTTCGATACAATCTGCACTCCCTGAGCATTAAGTTCTGCTTGTCTCTAATTAAAGCTATGCATTTTCTTAACTATATTTCAGATAGCTACTTTTAAAAGTGTAGCTCTTGCATAGTGATTCAGATTATGTATTTGGTGCAAATGTACATAACCTGTGCTAACAAAAGGTTCAAGTGTTAAAATCCCCAAGATTTAATTAGTAAAATATAAACTGAGTAAAAAAAAAAAAAGATATTGCCTCATTACTGAAAAACGTTAAAAATATACATCCGATATTATAATTTACTTCCAAAAAACATAATTCAGCAGATGCAGAGCTATCTAAAGCAGTGAAGCAAGAGACCAACAACTCAGTCATTGCCTGGATTTACAGGCAGTTGCAGGGACCACATGACAGGGAAAACCTATCCCAAACTAAATGATCAGAAGTTTAAACTCAAAAGTGGAAAAATACCAGCTTATGCAGGAATTGTCACCGAAATAGTAATTTCTTGAATCAGCTGCCCTGGACCCCCACCCCGGCCCGGCTCCCATGTCCTCCCCGCCCCGGTGATTCTGCAGCAGGGCTGGTTCCCCGGGCCCTGCAGCCCAGCCCTGCCCGGCCACGGGTCCATCTCAGGGACGCGGGTGCCTGGGCCCGGGGCTGCCACCAGCATTGCTCTGCTGCTGGGCTGGGCCCTGGCTCCCACACCCAGGCTGCACCGATGGCCCTGCATTTCAGTGTGATCCCTTGTAGCATGGCGGCGGGATTGTAAAACGCTGATACCTTCTCAAAGCGCCTCCTTCAGAAGCCGGTCAGAGCAGGAACAGCCATCTCAAGTCCGTGCACACACACGTGCCTCAGCAGAGGGAAGACAGGAAGGGTCTCCTGTATGATATATTCCAGCAAGGTTTATTTCAGCTCGCCAAAACGACCAGGCACAGAAGACCCAGACCAGGTGGTGCTCAGGTGTTAAGCAAGGGGTCAGCGGCCAATGATCTGAGGGCACAGGGGTGGTACAAGGTGCAGCAACCTATAGAGGGGATGAACAACTGGGGAGGACAGGGTTACGTGACCAATGAGGGAAGCAATCTAAGGCGGATTGGCAGTAGTTTTGCAAGGCACCGTGAAGGAACTACTCTCTTTCAGCTTAGGCAGGGAAGACTCTATGGTAAATCTTTCCAGGACAAAGCCTGGAAGTTTCCCTGAGGGGATTTTTAGGGTTCCCACAATCCCTACCCCACACAGCGTGGCCACAGGGATGTGGTGGCTTCACCGAAGTGTTGCAGTAGCAAACAAACACTTTGCCATCCCTCTGTTTTTGCGGCTATCAGCCTCTGAAGGGTTGCTGAGGCCCGTGTGGCACCGGTGCTGCCTTGTTGGCGTGTGTTTAGTCTGCTGTTGGCCTGCTGCTCTGTTTTTAACACCAGCTGAGCTCCTGAGGGTGAGCAATCACCCCGGCCCAGCCGGGCCCGCACATGGAAGCGGGAACAGCCTGTTCCAAAGGGTGAGAAACACTGAAATCCCGAGTCACCTGCAGTGGTGAGCTCCTGCGAAGAGCTGTGAATAGCCCTGGGCTTACAAGAGTCAGAGGTTGGTGTAAAATGTGGAGAAAGTAGCTGAAAGACAATCCCTTCTAAAAATAAGATACAGTTTTAGAAAACACTTCTGAACAAACTGTGGTGTCATCCTGCAGGTCGTGTTGCTTCTTCATGAACCTATACCCAGTTTTAAGATAAAATAGACCTCTTCAGACATTTTCCAAGTGTAAAACAGAAAGATCTGAACAGAACAGTAGATTAAAAGTTTTACAAATATCATGAACCATTAGAAAACAAAGATTAGGAAAATTTGAATCTGCCAATAGAGAGAAATGAAGCCTGACTAAACCCAGAAATAATAAGTAAGATTTTCAATTTTTGTTAATAAGCCAGATCAAACAAACTCTTTGTGTTTATTTGTGAAAAGAAAATTGTTTCCACAGAGCCATCTGATACCAAGAGAAATAAGTGAGTAAAAACCCTCGTGGCAGTTTTCTTCTCTCATTTGAGCAGAACACAGCAGCTGTGTTATCAAATTTATCATCTGCTAACCTATAATACATTCAGATTTCTGATTAAGCATGCACCTCTGCATTAAATTAAATTAAATGTTTGCTTGATCATAAATTCATGGAGATAGCAATTAGAGGTCAGTGGGTGAAATAAAGGTATTTTTAGTTGCCACATTTAGTTTCGAGGGAAGAAAGTGGTTTATACATCTAGCAGCAGAGGACATAATTTTGGGCTTTAATTTAATGAGAAGAGAAACTAGCTTTACACATCTCTTGAGTAGAAAATAGACAGTAACTGATTAATTCACACTGCTTTAGTCAGCTGCAGGAAACTGCACAGTGCAAGGCTACTGATGATAGCTGTAGTTACACAGGGAGTGGGGGTTTAGAGGTGACTATTCCTCTAACGTGAAAACTCCTCAGGTTGCAAATATGTCACCGTCAGAGGCTGCAGCCTGCAGCCTTCCTTTGCTGATTGCAGTTGCCCTCTCCTCATCCTCTGTGCCCTCTGAGCCCTCTGGTGCCACCTCTGCTGACCTGAGCAAGCGCTGCCATTTGAAGAGGCTGGAAAAACACACAGGTCTTTGCTAGCTCAGCTTATTTTGACTGCAGGAGTGGAGGACCCATTCATAGGTGTGGGTGAAGGCAGTAACTTGTCAAGCTGCAGGGACTAATTGGGGTCTTCCCCTAGCAGTCAATCACTTCGGCTCACTCCTCAAAGGTTGAAGTCTCTTGTCTGAAGCAAGGTTCACACATGCAAGCACAGCACAGCTTTTATTTCCTTTGGTCCATTTTTTCATTTTTTTTTTTTTAAACAGGTATAAGAAATTGTAAAAAAGATAGCTTGCTATTTTCCAAGAAATTTCAGAAAAAAAATTTGTTCATTACAAATTAGTTGTGTGAAAACATTCAACATCAAGAAGCTCTGCTTTTGCAAATCAGGATCATTTTCTGTTGATAATGTGAATGTTTCCATAACCAAATCCTGGAAAATACTGTAAACTTGACACTAAACATGGTCTCAGAGATCTCTTGCATGAGATTTTCTGTTAAAAAATATGCTACCTAAGATTTTATTTTTTTTTCTACATCATTATAATAGATGAGACTGAATTACCAGGAAGGAATAAGTACAACAAAATCCAGTTGCTTGTTTACTGAAAACTAGTAACTTGAATGATGTGACTCTTCAGGGGTTCACAGAACTGCAAGAGAAAAAATTGCACTTATGGAAGTGCATTTTTTATTTCTTCCACATAAATAAAGTAGGACTCAATCCCTACCACTTTGTAACTTCTCTGGCTTGGGGGAAACTACAAGTGATAAAAACATAGGAAAAAGAGGAGAAACATAAATCAGATTAACAGAGTTCATGTACAGTGGGCAAAGGGAGAAGCATGAAAAACAGAATAAATGTTATTCATTTTATTTTTAGGTTAGTGTTAGAAGATACAGGGGTGACAAGAAAAATATAGAAGAAAGCAGTGGGGAGAGTAGGATTCCTTACATGGTTGATTGATGGAGGTGTCTCTCAGTGTAATACTCTCACTCTGATCATGCTGGAGAACAGAGGTATCTTAAATGCATTTTGTTGTGTAAATGATTTCCTGATCCATACCACTTCCATATTTTCCATAAAGAACATTTAATCTAGGAAAAAAAAATCAATCTGAAACATGCTAGCCTTAATTTGATGAACTTCAGTATGTAATCAGGCCTCTGACTCAAATCGCAACCTCCAATATTTTCTTGACTGGGAATATTACCTGAATGAGTCCTGGTGCGCATTTTTCTTTCTCAATCAAGCATTCATGGCAGTTGTATGCAGCCTTTTTTCCCCAAATTCCTACCCCCTTTCCCCACCCCATTTCCCCCCCTTTTTCCCATTAGTACATTCCTTTGGGTGTTCAGCTGTTGGAAATCTCTTATGTCTGCCTGAGGACCCTCTGCATTAATGAGGGATGGAAGGGAAGCACACAGGCACTCACTGGGACATTTATGCAAGAGGATGTCCAGGCAGTCATAGAGGAGGGCAAATATCTAATGAAGGGCCTTAGTGTGGATATCTCCAGCCAGGTGAGAGAGGAAAGATGATTATCTCAGGGTAGGATCCACCTTTTATAGATAACTTTCTCTGTGCAGTCATCAATACTGTGGTGTCTGAATTACTCCAGGAGTGTGTTTTTTCTCATTTGGGATATCTGTTAGACTAGATCAATCAACAACAGAAATTCTGTTTGTCTCTGCTAAATTTAAAGGTAAATCTGTTTGGACATCAATATTCAACAGCAGATTTTTTTGTTGTTGTTAATAAGACCTTGATTGATTTATGAGTTCGCTGGTGATTTGAAGAATGAAAAGTGTAACTAAAACTGAGTTAAACATGGCAATCAGTTCTAAAATATTGTGAAGTCAAGTCTGCTTTTCCCATGACAGCCACTGCTGAGTGACCTGCCCTTATCTCCATCCATGAGCCTTTGGTTATATTTTCTCTCCCCTGCCCAGCTAAGGAGGGCAGTGACAGAGCAGCCTTGGTGGGGAGCTGCTGTCCAACCAGGGTCAGTCCAACATACACTAAAAAGTAACCCAGCAATGCTGGACCTCTTATCTGAGCAATTTATCAATCATGATTCTCTCCTTTACTCTTTGTTCTGAAATATGTACAGGCACTTTACCTTAGAAATAAAATGGGGTCCTTTTCATGTATATGTCCTGGCAGGGGGCTTGGGGAGGGAGAAGAAGAGAGAGATGGATATTTTATGCTGTTTCATTTTCTTCCGTATTTACAGCACCCTCAGTTGCAAAGATTAATCTTGAAATTGTCAAAGTTTTTGTTTTTCCAAAGGCAAAATGGACCATTAAAATGCACATTTAGAATAAATGAACCAAGTTGCCTGCAGACCTACTGTGGACTTTAAAAATGATTAGTTTTGCTGGTGTTCTAAGCACTGACTTTTAGTTTATTGAAATGCTAATGAAACTTTGATTATAATATAAAATATAATTTTTTCCTCTATAACATTATTAATGCCATTCCAGAGACTAATGTTGCAACCAGAATGCCTCATTTTGCATTAATCCTCCAGTTCAGTGCTGAATTTACTTATAAATCTCCCTCTTTATCTAGTTTATGTCTCGCAGCTCCACTGAGTTTAAATTGTATCTAAAATTTTATGACAGAAGAAGTATATTACTGCAATTAAAATACCAATGAAGTAACCTATAGCACCATTTCCACTATTGTTTGTACCACGCTGCAAGACACAGGACTGAAGTGAGCATAGGCCCTTCTATGATTTAACTGTGCACAGGGAGAATCTACCCACAGTGTTTGAAGAGAAAGATTTGGTAGCATTAATCAACACAAATAGAGCAAAAGCAGAATGGATACTGAATCCCATTAATCATGGAATTAATTTTCACAGTACCCTTTTTCCCCTTTCCTGTCATGGTTAGGCCATGTAATGAGGATTAGTTTTGTTACCATGTCTGTATTGCCTCTAGTTCTGCTCTTACTATCAGCATCTAAGTTCCTGCCAGTCGTTTGTTTAAGAAGCCTAACTACTATTTGCCATCTATTTTTCTCTCTGACTAGAACAAGGAAATGTGGATGAAAGTGTGCTTTATTCTAGAAAATTGAACTTTTCTTCAGAGGAGGATGGCATTCTTCCCTGTGCTGGGTGCTTAATTTGGATGCACATTGTGACTTTCAGAATTATTCCCTGTTATAAATCCTACTGTGGAGTTGGCAATGTCAATGCAGGTTGATAAAAGTTTTAGCTGTCTTCCATATCCTCAGAGTAAGCTTCAGGGAAAAATGCTGCATTTTTCTTGATCTGTTTCAGTGTTTGCTTCTCACTAGAGAGATCTGACTTATCTCCTGACTTTTTTTACTTTTTCTCTCACTGTCTCTTATTGTAGTGAAAATTGCTTGAAAACCCAAATCTGTGTGGGAGATGAGAAGGACTGTGGGAGTCATGATTTGGTTACCAAGACTCTTGCATATCAACACAGTGATGATTCACCAAACTCCTTGACTTCTTGTTCTGTGGGTGGGGACTTTTACCAGTTACTGATGCTTGATTGTTCCCCACTCCACCTGTTTGATCAAAAACTAACTTGGGATGCACATGCACTCACCTAAATATCCTGATGAGTTCAATCTGATCTAGATTTAGTGAAGCTCACTATCATGTCAGTAAAACTTGGGTAATGAAATACAAAGAATATTTTTACAAGAACAAGATGTAGTTTTTCAACATCCAGTGTATCCACAATGTATCTCAGATTCTGATTTTTTTCTGCATTTTTTTGGCCGCCTATGAAGGAGTTCAAGCCGCCTCAGAAGTGATTGGCACTGAAACGCAGCTGCTTTTGGCACCCCGACTACAGGGGCTGGGGTGGATGTTCAAGGGAAAGGTTCCTTCCACTCATCACGCCACTGACACCACATGGAGCAAATGGATTGCCGTCATTACACAGCGTGCCCGTATTGGAAACCCGAATCGCCCTGGGATTCTGGAAGTTATAACAAACTGGCCTGAAGGTGAAACTTTTGGGTTATCCTCTGAAGAAGAACAGGAGCAAGTGACACGTGCTGAGGAAGCCCCACCATATAACGAGCTACCAGAGACTGAAAGACGATATGCTCTCTTTACTGATGGTTCCTGTCGAATTGTAGGTGCTAACCGGAAATGGAAAGCTGCAGTATGGAGCCCCACACGACGAGTTGCACAAGCTATCGAGGGACAAGATGGATCGAGTCAGATGGCAGAGCTTAAAGCCATCCAGTTTGCTTTGGATATTGCTGAACAAGAGAAGTGGCCGAGGCTCTATCTCTACACTGACTCATGGATGGTAGCTAATGCCCTGTGGGGATGGTTGAATCGCTGGAAAAAGGCAAACTGGCAGCGCAGAGGGAAACCCATCTGGGCCGCTGACATTTGGCAAGATATCACCGCCCGAGTAGAGAGACTGACGGTGAAGGTTCAACACGTGGATGCGCATGTA
>VZSR01003806.1:11491480-11526999 GCA_013398615.1 Brachypodius melanocephalos
AGCCTCTCACTTGGTTTGCTTTCAAACCACAACGCAACTGTAGGATATAATTTACATTGCTGTTATCTGAGAGAAGGAGCATATTTCCAAGATTAAATGCTAAGGCATGGAGTTACTGCAAAGAGTATTACTAACTTTATTTTTAAATGTAAATCTTTCATTCTGTCCATGGTGAATTACTGTGCAGTTTTAATCTTAATTTATTTCAAACTGTCTCAAGTATAAGTGAGCATTCTTTGGTATTTTTCCTTTCTATTCCTCATTCTTCTGTTCTGATGCTGTGCTGTATTCTCAGTACTGACTTGTGTCTTGCTTACAGAAGCTTTTGTTCAGCAACTGCATTTCGTAGCACTTCATGGGTATCTGCAACTGGGCTAGCAGATGTTTGTGTTGGTGACCTAAATAGTCAATGGATGCATAGGAATGAAAGAAAAATCCTGTCTTGGTTCTTAGTGTCGTGATGGACCTGCTTTATACTTCCAGCCCAGCCTTGCAGCTGCTTTATGCTCCATGAACAGCGTTTAGGATTCTGAAGGACCTATGCCTCTACTTATGCCTTTAGGCTTTCATGGCCTCTCTATTCTGTGACTGTATTCAGAAAACAAACCTAGCACTGCTATTTCCTGCACAGGAACAAAATGCCTGGTTATCCATAACACACATACGATTTTCCTCCCGTCTTGCTCAGTCCTGTCCAAAAGCATTATCCAAAGGACCACATGAACTACTGAAGTTTTTCCAATGCTAACATGATCCTAGAGAATATATAACTGTGTCCTTAGAATTAGCCTCCATAATTTTGCTACAGTAATAGCTGTGCGAGTATTGAAACAAGAGAAGAAACCTGCAAATAAAAAAATAAGAAAGAAAGCAGAAAAAAAGGACAAATCAGGGTGGGCTGTTAGAGGCTTGATAACATAATTTTGAATGGTCTCAAAATCATGGTTTCATTAAGTGGGAAACAGAGGTGAAAGAATCTGATGGAGTGATAAAGGCTGAGGAAAAAACCCCAAACTGCTAGATATTTAATAGCCCACCCTAAAATCTACTAACTCAGAATGATCAACAGTTTATTTCCAGGTTTGCCGGAGTTATATTAAAAGCCAGGTAGAGAAGATGAATTCTTAGGAGGGAAAATAAATAACATGTGGTCTTTACTTTTAAGGGATGAAGTAGTAGAAATTCACACTAAACTCAGCAACTTTCCCAGACGACAGAAAGCACATGAGTAGATAGATAGATCAAGGGAATAGGATTGCCTTCCATGGCTCCTTCTAACATGCTAAGTATGTACACTACAGTTTTATGGAGTTCTTCTCTCAATTAAAGCTCAAATAGTAGACTATCAGCACCACATCATTTTATGACATATTGCTGTTACTGTTTTTAATTGATAGATTTCTGTCAATAAGTTAATTCCAAGAGCACTTTCTGCTATGCCACCAGCAAGAGTGTCAGTGTTCTGTCAATAGTGTAACTGCAGGAATGACACACATTTGTTAATTCTGGCAGCACTGCACGTGCTGGGAATATCTCGCTTGTCTGCCTTGGGGAGATGCTGGAGTCAACATCCCTGGATGTGTTTAAAAAAAGACTGGATGCGGCACTCGTTGCCATGGTTTAGTTGAGGTGTTAGGGCTGGGTTGGACTTGATGATCTTGAAGGTCTCTTCCAACCCGGTGATTCTGTGATTCTGTGATCTGAAACGTACATCATCCTGTCTGGTCCCCCCAGTTATGCAAGGATGGTATAAGACAGTGCTTTAATGACAGACTTTTTATAAAGAATTTAGAGCCTTCACCACAGTGGTGTGAGCTGCTTAGATATTATTTTTTTGGAGGCAGTAACAGATGTGCAATGAAATAGCAGGGTTCATTTTGTCTGGTCAATCTGTGTACAAATCATCCCTCTGCAATCTTGTTTCAGAGATGCAATGATAGAAACACCCTCATCATTTTAATCCCCAACCTCTTTGTAGCATGAAAAAGGACAATGATTTAAAAAATAAAATGGAAAGCCATCACAAGAAATATCTGTAGGGGAACACATACTCTTACACAAGCTGCCTCTCAGGTCCTCTGCTGTGCAACAGATTGTGCTACTCATCTGAGTAACCAACCCACAATAGCACCCTGGGTGATTATGAGACCCAGATAACAAACTTCTCATTGCTTCAATGCCTGTTCATTGCCAACACTTTTGGCAATGAAATCTACTGATTCACCAAGTTTTTTTATCATACTCTTCTCAGAAATGGAAAGGAGTAATACCTTCAGTTTGAGGCAAACTGGCTTTCAGTTAATGCTTTCATTTCCTTACTAGGAGGATTTAAATGTTGTACTTAAGAATGAGCTTGTGGAGCTGTATCTGCACAGCATCTTGTGGAAGCAGACTAGCAATATATGGTATTTAGTAATACTTTGTAATTATAGGGTTATATGAATTATTCCAGGGTCCCTCTCATCCCAGTGAGAGAGAAAGGAAGCTGCTGTAAGTCCATGTTCTCTCTGCCACAGTGGGGCTGAGCATGCATTCCCAGCTGGTGCATTTGCACACACTCACATGAATGTATGGCCAAGCACACAGAGCAGCACAGAGAGAGGTTTCAGCAATGACACAAACACTCACAGCACTCACACTGACATGAAGGTCAGAGATGGCCTCACCTTCTTCTTCCAGGACAGCTGGGATTGGAGTCAGGGTGTATACACACCCTCACTCTGGATTCACAAACACACGTCTTGAATCCTAACACACACTGGCTTTCTTGAATCCTAACACACGTTTTAAATTGATCCAATATTCCTGGTCCATTCCCACATACAGACTGTGGCCCTATGTATTTCCCTATATGGATCTCTTCCTACCAAACACTGGTCTAATCTGAAGTTCAAGAGCAATTTTCACCCAGAGGTTCAGAGATTTACTCAAACAGAAAATAATTAGAATGTGTTTAACATGAAGTTACAACAGGCTGGGATAATCAATCATCTGATTTACCAGGCTTATGCCTAGTTTTCCTTTTTATTCCACCTTTTTCTTTCTGGCCCAACTTGATCCCTCTTTTCCCCTACTTTTGTTCCTCTAAATGTTTCACGTGTTCTTACAGTCCCCTTGTAGACAACCCATAGTTTTATACCATCTTCAAATTCTCTCTGTTCTCCCTCAAAACCCTCTTCTGCCTGCATCTCAAAGTAAGTACTGTACCCCTTTGGAAAATCATCCCCCTTGGTTTGTATGGTATTCCAGGAGCACAACTCCAATCTTTCCTTGAGTTGTCTTGCAGGTCTGACAAGGGATAATGTTGTTGTTTGTTTTTTTGTTTGTTTGTTTGTTTGGGGTATTTTGACAGTCGAGATATCTGCTTTGGTGTGCTCCATATTCACTTACCAGGTTACTTGCTGGGTGCCTTGGCCTTCTATCATTCCTCGAATGCTTGCTGAGTCTTTTTTTTCACTGTGTTTAGCTTTTTAAACATAACCTAATAAGAGCAGGTGGTCTCATCTGTCATCCCACAAATACATTAAAATATAAAATATATAAGTTTTATTAGAGGGAACAAAAACAAGCTGTTATTCTCGTGAGGAACATTTTTTTACCACTTTTCATGCGCGGTTTTCCAAGAACCCTATGTCTTAAAATATTGAAGACATTTTGAAAATCTTGTCCATATGAAAGTGTCTGTCAGTGTAGAAAGGTATTCTGATAATCACTTTCATTCATGGTCTCTTCCAAATCTTCAGATATTGTAAAACTCATGCATTCTCAATTTTGAGTTTAAAATTCATGTTACTTTTATTTAACAATACCATCTCCTATATGAATAACTTCTTTTATAATTAAAATGAAAATTAAATGCAGCTATGTCTGTAAAATACTTATATCTCCTTTGTATCATGGAAGATAGCATGAAAGAATAAAAATTGCTTCAAAGTGTTAAAAATTAAAATTGTTCATGCCCCTTCTAAAATTTTTCATACGTCTGATGAAACACAATAAAAATGCAAAACTGTGACTGCATAATTTCAACATGAAAGAGTGGAATAATGTATGAATTTAGACAGCCAAGCAGAAGATAGCAGCACAAATGACTGTCATATATCAAAACAGTCTTCTCATGACTGCTGTACATACTCTTGAAGCTCTCTTTTCCTTACACACTAATTATGCAATAACAGCAAACTTTGGTACGATGGAAAAGCAGACTTATTTTATCTTGCAAGCCTGACAAATCAATCAACTTGTTTTTAAGAGTCTTAATTCAAAAATCCTTCAGCACTTTTTTTAATTTATGCAGTGCTTCAGGATTCAGAGACAGAAAAAAAGACTGCAGTGCAATCCCCAGTGAATAACTGATATGCTCACATGCATTTAGGTCAATGAATGCTTTTTAGAATTTATGCTGTGGTAAAACATGTTGTCTAAATTTAGCTGAATCATCACTTCATTCGCTATTCCTTTTTATTCTTACATCAGACATAAATGAACATAGGCATTTTAAATGTGATTTTCTTCTTTTATAGACATATCTTTTGAATTTTGTGCTTAATATTGTTGTCTGATACACCTGTTGTAGGTTCCACTGGATAAGTACAGTCTTCAGAGACCTAGGGGGAAAAATCCCCAAAGGGTTATAGCAACATTGTTGTTAAAAAAGAAAATATATCATCTGCAAAGTGATATATGAATACTGCCCTTTACACTTAAGTCCAGTGTCACACTTTAATGGCAGAATTCAGTTCAAAATTAAAATGTCTAAATTTACTTCAATGCAGTTAGTTGTTCTGACAAGACATAATTGAAAGTTTTCTGCTCAGACTTGCATTTATTTGTTCTTGGTATCTCGAACTGCATAAAAAGAATGGAATTCAAAATATTTGGGGCTCATCATCAAATTAGTGTTTGGGAAACTAGATTCACATTATCTTGAATTTTTCAGCTGTCATTTTATACCCTCGTATCCATAATTTAGATTCACAAAATCATTTTCAGCTACCATTCAATTCTAGAAACAGCAGAAGGTCTCCATTTTCCAGAATATTACACAGAAATCATATTAGCTATTTTCTCTTGATGGTGTGCATCAGCTTCATGCCCACCTCTTCAAAGTCACAAGTATCACTATACTTTCTGCCCAAATCTGCTGACACACTCAGTGAAGAAAGGTTCTTAGACCTTCCATACCTAACAGTCTCTACATGCATGACTGGAATCAAGGTGATATATTTTGTCCAGTATACTCAGTGATTAAAGAATGTCAGGGGTTCTGCTCCATTCCTGTGTTGAGCCTACTGGGACTCAACCCCCTAGCTCACGTTTCTGAAAGAAGATGCATCCCTGCTCCCTCTTGCAACATTAGAGAAGGTGCTTAAATCCTAGTAAGGTAGTTGCTAAATCTCTTTTGAATACCATTGAAATCATTCCCTATTTTCAGTGCTGGAAAGTGTCTCTGTTCTTAGATGACTCTCCCCTTAGAGTTTCTGTGAATTAGTGAGATTTTGAAGTAGTCACTATTGCACAGCATAAATATATCTTTTTGTATCTGCCCACAGCTTTGTTTTGTAGATAGATAAATGAAATAGCTCAATGTGTTTCAGCATTCTTATGTTCAATAAACAAAACACTGAAAAAGCCATTTAGCACCATATTGCCTCCCCAGAGCAGTGCATTGTTCCCTATTGAGCTCCTCACAGTATATTTCCAGCTGTATATTATATGTTCTTTTTGTTATACTTGTAAAATTTCTTCATTCCCATATGCCTTTAATGAAAAATATTCTGAATAGTATTTACTTATCTAGAACTGAAAGATTAAAACCAAATAACTTTACTAATTTAAATTCTCATGCTAGTTAAGAAAAAAAGTACTTCTAATGAACTACATATATTTCTGTGCATATCTTGGAAGAATGTCTGTGATTTTATACAAAGTATGTAAAGGAACATTTTTCCAAATGGAACTAGTTTAAATTCCTTGTAGATCAATTATTTATATAGTTTGAGTTTGGCTTGTAATCCTTTTCAGCTTTTTTTTCCCCCTTTTGCAACACAAAGCATGGTAGAATTAAAAAAAAAAAAAAAAGAACGAGTGACCGCTGTCTTCAGAAGCAGTTTCTCAAGTCAGAAAGAAGTTTTCCTCTATGTCATAATGTAAAAGAGAGAGTGTTTAAATCACACAGTGCATGAATGACACATTGGTGACCTTTGCAATGTATAATGGTTGCACATTTATTAAACTAAGACTAAACTGCTCAAATACATCTCAAAAAATCTGAAGGGGATTAGTGTTAGTTGTAAAATGTTTATAATTTTCTTTAACCAGCATATGAGAAATAGACAAATTACTCCATTTGAGAAAATATATTCAATGACTGGTAAAACTCATTCTGGAAAAGAGCATGTTGACTGATGAGAGGGAGGGAAAATATTGCTTATCTATTTTTTACAGTCATCACTCCTGTAATAGTTCTTAAAATTTGTAAGGGAAGCAATTAATGTTTTTGACTGTTCCTTGTCACAAATGTACATAGAAAGAGAATCAAGAGTTCTACATGGCCCTTGACTTGTCTTGAATATATATTGCAAATACAGATGTATTTGTAAAGGCATGTGGAGATTGAAAAGATTCCTTTTATAAGCTTAGCACTTGAATTATGAGAGTTGAAACATTTTTAAAAAGATAACTCCTTTAGATCCATACAAATTCAGTCTGAGGGCTGGACTGATATCACAGAAAATCCAAATAGATAGCTTGATTCAGCTTCCACTGAAGTATGTCTGAATGCCCCAGATACAATGGGTCTTAATTACAGCTGGGTTTGGCTTTGATAATGAAAAACACATATAGAAACTCTATAGATGAAATTAAAACAAAACCTGTTATCTTTATGAAATAAAGATATCATAGAATAATTTTCATTCGAAAAAGTTCTATAAGATCAGTGAGCCCAACAGTTTACCTATCACTGCCACAGCTACGACTAAACCAAATGTCACATAGAAGCAATAGAATTGAAAAGGTTGGAAAACATCTTTAAAGACATCAACTCCAACTGCCAATCCAGCATCACCACCATGTTCACCATTTAACCCTTTCCCTAAGTGCCAAATCACATTTTTGAACGCTTCCAGGGATCAAGACTCAACCATTTCTCTGGGTAGGCTATTCCAATGCTTGGCCACCCTTGGAATGAAGAAATATTTCCTAATATTTAATTGAAGCATCCCCTGGTGCAATTTGAGGCCATTTCCTCTCATCCTGTCATTCATTATGTGGGAGAAGAGACTGAACCCTATCCCACTACAGCTTCCTTCGCTTCCTAGTCAAGTTGGACCTGCTTTGTTGGCCTTGGTTCTTATCCATAAATACTCAACTCCATTCTTCAAAAGCATTAAGTTCTAGATGATTGAAATGCTCCCTAAATCTCTCCCATGATCTCTCTCTCCTTTTGAAGAGTTTATAGCCATCCATAGCAGCACTGCAGTCATGTGAGCTAAGACCTATTTTTGCATTATTATGGAATTTATTTGCCTAAAGATAGGTGTTCAGTAGGATTTAACCTCCTTGAATTCTGATTTCCTCAGGCACCTCCAGCACACCCTTGTCTGACAGGAGTAATGCATACACCCATTAGACACTGATCTTAAAATGAATTAAATCAACCCCAAGAGTAAGAATAATTTAATATACCTCTGGACATTTACATATAAGACAACTAGTCTAACCTGGTCACCTAGACAATAATTGGTAGAGAAAAAGGTAAATCAGGTGAGCGACTCATACCATATGAAGATATGTATTTTAGAAGTGTGAGAATTCCCTCTCCAAGGACTATTAAGGGAACTAAAATCCCTAAATTAAACAAACTTCAGATAGTTAATTTTAGGTGAGACCGATCATTCCCTGAGAGATTGATAAATGAGTAGTCTAGTCTACTCTAATCTAAAATATTCTAATGTAATTTATTTTAATCAAACCTCTGTTTTCCCCAGTGGTCTAGTTGTTAGGATTTGCTGTGGCATTGCTCTCATTGCTGTGGCCCGGTTTGGTTCCTGGTCAGGGAAGCAGTCCTTTGTGGAGACTAATGTGTGTGGGGCATGAGGAACATGCAATGGGATACTTCATATTTTACACCTGTTTTAGCCCAGGGTACAATTTATGTGGAAAACCTTTGTATATCATTCATACACACATGCAACATGTGAGCACTCTGCTGTTGTTTTATGTTAATTAAAAAATCTGTAGTTCCTTCTCTAGTTGCCCATTATCCTGCCATAAAATGGTCTGGGGAGTAGCATCAAAGTACAGTTAATGATGACCAGCAATTTACTCCCAAGCTTTCTATATGATTCAAAAAACGTTATCTTCCCATTTTGAAATTTCATACTTTTAATTTTTACCCAATACTTTATGCAAACATGCCACAAGCACAATTATTCCTTAATATTATATTAAATAGGCAACAAGGAGACAATTAACTGATTGAAATAAGCAAGTCACTTCTATGTAAGGGGAACCAGCAAAGAACTCTTTAGAAAAAGACGAATAATGTCAGACATTCCATAGCAGGAAAATCCTGCAGAGTGATCAGTGCTTACCAAGTAAGACCCAGTTATTCTGGCTTCACAACAGGCTTGGAAACAGAACTAGTAAAAGCCAAGAGCTTTTTAAATAAGGTTAACCTGTTTTAGCAACATATTTTGTTTGCTGAATCTACAAATGTCTTCAATCATGAAGGAACCATTTTATGAATATTGCTGTTATGATATTTTAGTGTTTATGAAGTAATGCTGAAATGCAGGCATTTGCTATTACAGGCACTTAATGTTTTGTCTCAAAAAATAGATATATGCATGCTGTGAAGAATAAAAAATAATATTTAATATGGATAGGAAATCTGACAGATTTTTATAAATTCTCATTCAGTTTTTTTTTTAACTTTAAAGTAGCTTTTTAACAACATTTCTCCGTTGCTCCATTGCAACAAAAATGGAGACAAACAACTAAAGTACCAGGCACTCCAATATGAAACTGTCTGTATGTGAATCATTTCCCATCAAATGCTGCATCACCTGATCAATATTTTTGTCTTTTTTTCTTGACAGTTGGAATCTTCTGGCATCATGAATTTAACTTTCAGCAATTGGTCTTTCTATTCAGATTTAGGTAAATATGTTCCACACTGTGCATGCCACCATTGTGGCACACACATTGATCAGATTTTTTTTATTGTAAAAGCAATAATTACAGCTTAAATATTGCAAAGCATAGCTCAGATCTTCCTGGGATTGATAGATACTTATGTAGTACAAGCACTGGATGTCCTATGTTAGTCACATGGTGTCACTTTCACCTGTCATATTAGTGTATTAGTCTTTCTTTACATGTGTATATAAATACCTATATAAGAACTTGTGTATTTGAAGAAATATGCAAATGTCAGGAAAAAAAGGGTAATCGTTCCCAGAGAACATCAGTGTAACACAGAGGTAATGATTTTACAATCCATGCTTTACCCCTCAGAGTAAGCAGAGGGGCCATAAAACTCCTTTGTCACTGGCTTGTTCTTCAGTCAGAGTTTAT
The DNA here is from genome assembly GCA_013398615.1 of Brachypodius melanocephalos. Lineage (NCBI taxonomy): Eukaryota > Metazoa > Chordata > Aves > Passeriformes > Pycnonotidae > Brachypodius > Brachypodius melanocephalos. Next base: position 11,501,063 of record VZSR01003806.1, read on the forward strand.
TGTTGAAAAGAGCATGGATTGAAATGCCTTTGTCTTTCTTGACACATTTCCTGAATGTTACATCTCATATAGATTATAGAGATATATATATACTCTAATCATGGTATAATGACTTGGGAAAAATATAATGATTTCAATCGGAGGTATGACGTTCAATAAGCTGTTTAAGATGGTAAGGCATACATTCAACAAAAAAGTAAATTGGATGTTTCATGCACTAACAAGTATTTGGAATACCATGGTGATGGAACAGAATAAATAAAACTTAGATAGAAACTTAATTTTTACTTTATTTCAGTAATAGAAATAGTTGTAGTCTCAAAATTCCAGTATGCTAAAATAAATTTGATATGTTTATAAGCTATACTGTGAAGTAGGTTTTTGTAGGCAGGGTTTAAATATTTTGTCTCTGCAAATTGGCTTTAAAAAGCCACATGTATCAGGTAAGGTATCATAAATTTACACCTTGACCATATAAGCATATGCATTGCTTATGCAAACTCTTGGTGGAATGTCTTAACCAGTGAAGCACAGAGTTGCATAATTGCCTAGGTCTTTTTTCAGTCTTCTACAATTTGGAGTCAGCTCCAAATTAACATCTAGTTTTCCTTCTGATACCTGATATTAATGACACATTTTGTAATTTCTGTATCAGTTGTGTGAGCTCTAATTACACAAACATTATACTATTAATTTAGTGTAGAAAACTTAGAATAAAGCAAAGGATAGCTTCAAATTTGGCATTCAAGTGTTAAAGAAAAAAAAATAGCTTCTAGATAGTAAATTAAATTTGCTGCTGTAAAAAAAAAATTGTATATTTCGTTTGTTTCAGTGAACTAGAAAAATGACCTAGCCATTTGATTTCTTATTAACCTAATACATAGGCTCTGAATAAATATGTAGATCCCATAAAATACAATAATTAACTTCTTTACACATGACAGTTTTATAAAATGCTTATTTATAGCGTAAAAATTGGGTAACCATTCTAGCAGGGACTGTCGCAAATGTGCTAACCAAAATGCAAATTGGGCAATCCAAGACAAAGGTGCTAAACAAGAAATCTACTGAGACTGGAGAAGATAGGTTTGACAGTCAATGCACAGTTACATGAAGTGACTGACATATAGTTGCCATTTTTGATAGCGACATCATATGCCCCAGGAAGAAAAATTTAAAAAATTAAAATTGCCATGATATTAGCAAGAAAAGAGGTAATGTAAGATTATCAAGTCCTTAGGGAAATATCAAACAGAGAGAAAAAGTTTGAAAACCTACAAAACAAATATAAGACCTCTGGAAAACATAACGCAGGCATGTGAAAAATTACTAGAGGAGACAAAAAATGGAAAAATGGAATCTCTCAGTGTACAAAAAACAGATATGACAGTGAGGGGAAATGAAATCACCAAAATTAATGAAGCAAATGATGCAACCTACAAAGTTAATATTAAAAGTAACAGAAACATCAAAACCACTGCTATCAAAAGGAACAGGACAATATGCTTACTCTTGTAATTAATGCATAAAATGTGTATTTTTTTCAAGGGATTCTGAAAAGTTCAGGATAATCTTCTCATTGCTCCCCAAATCCATTTCTCTGCAAAGAATGATGCATTACAAAGGTAACTGCAAATTCTACTCAGAAGTTGAATTAACCTCCTATCAATAAGTGTAACAAATTTCTAAAGGCAACTAAAATATGACTGTATACACCATTTCTGAAATAATGTTTGAAAGGAAGAGAAAGTAGGAACTAGAGTGGTTTTAAATGTCTAACTGCTGAAGTAAAATACTAGCCAAACTTCAACTGCTGTCACAGCAGAGCTTTGCTGACAGATCATTGTCTACAGTGAAAGAATCCACAGATAAGAAATAAAAATTATTCTCTTATATCTCTTCCAGCAAATACAAATCTTGTCCATTATATATGGCATTTTTCAAGGTATAAGCAACTTTAAACTGTTGCAATATATATCTTTGTCAAGTCTCCTTTTTGGATTCCTTTTTGTTTATCATTTTATCAGTTGTTTGTCTCACTATTTTCATTACATTTCTGGATTCATGTACTTGACTAATATAGAAATCAGATACATGGATTCAAATAAATCAAAGTAATTACAAATTCTCGTCACTTCACAATCCTTCAAGTGAAGCAGAAACTTACTAATAACATTTGTAAACATTACACTTTCACAAGTATAACATTAAAAAAAACCCCTTATCTTAATTAAAAGTATTTGAAAAATCAAGGAGTAAAATACAAGATTAAGGAATTTTAATAATGTTATAATTGTAAATGTAAGGAAAAATACTTATAATTTTTTTAATAAAATAATTGCAGTAAATTTGTTGCAGCCTTATTTTAGACTGTTATACCTGATTCCAGCTTCCTCATGTGGTGCTGAGACTGAATGCAGAAACACAATACTCCAAGCTGAGATTTTAAGAGATTTCAAGAGTGCTGTACAGCTTAGAAAAATCTGATTTTTCCAAGATGTTATGAACTAAAAAGTCAAACTGAACAAAAATGTTACTATATATGTTTTGAAAGTAAAAGAATTCTATTACTTTGCCTGTGTTATTTGTCGAATTTTCTTTTATGAGAAAAATATGGTCTTTACTATCCTGAAACTTGAAATGAAAGTTGATTTACATAAAAGAGAAAATTTGTTTTCCCAGGAGATATATAGAAAACTCCTCATCTGAATCCTTTATAAGTAAAATAAATCCTCAACAAATCAGGTAAGTTTTTATTTGTAACAGAAGTTGGTTTAGGCTGAAAACTACATACTACAATGTAATTAATGTTTTTCAATTTATATTTAACCACAATTTGGTCTAAAAATCCCTAATACTGAGTTAATTAGTATAATTATGTCTTAATTTAAAAAATTATTGCATGCAGATATATGAGAAATTGTTGATTTAATTAATGAAACAATAAAAATGTTTTTTAAAAAAATTCTAGTTTTAATGTTCTGTACATACTTTAGTACAAATTCTTTTTAATAATATCAGTATATAAAATGACTGCCCTGTGGTCCTGCACTGATAACAAAATCAGGTTACAAAGTGTGAGTTTTCTATTTCACACAAACTAATCTAAGATGAACTGAACAGTGTAATATAAATCAAAACTTAATAGGATTTCATATCTTTTCAGTTTTGACAAATGAGACCCAGTTTAAATTTCACCAGCTTTCAAGGCAGTTTGAGATGTATGTTTATCTTTTTCCCTGAGACAGGGAATCTAAATTTGGACTTAATTCCACAGGCTCGTTGTAAAAATTCTATTGTTTGACATATTATTTGTACCAAGCTTTTAACACAAATTTAGCAAGACTGATAATTATCTCAGAGTAGATCAGCAGTAAGAGCTCTATGAGCCTTTACGGTACTTTGAAAGCTCTACAATTAGTAGACATTAATTTCTCCTGTACGTATATGAAAGGCTTTATCCAAAACTTTATCAAATGTAATGTAAAAGTTCACAGTAGCTTCAGTGAAAATTGAGGAATGCTCAGGAAAAGGTTGGGATGAGCAAGCCTACATTTAATGTTAGATACATGAATAGCAACATTGAAGGCAGAGGAAAATATTCTCATTCTTAAAACAAGAATATGCTGGAAGAACCAGCCTTACACTGCTCTAATCTTCTCTAGGACTTTGAGGAGCAAGTAAAATGATGGCATTCTGAAATAAGGCATTGATAGGATGAGCCTGGAGAAACATGCAGATGCACATCAGACCCCATCACAGCGTATGTCACACCTCACCAAATACATGGAACCAATCACTGCAACCTTCCCCCTGAAAGAGACTGGGAGCAACTCTCAGAGAAGCTCCACAGCCAGAAAGTTCTATCAGTGTCAGCCTTGTTCAGCTGAGCTGCTGTAACAGCACACACAGAAGGAACTCCAGAAAAGGAGCAGCTCGTTCATTCATTCACGGCGTTTCCAGCCCTGACAGGCCATTGCTGTCTCCCACTGCTGCACTTTTGTGCCCTTATCATTTTTCCACAAAATATGAAAGGGTGTTCATGTACCACAAAAAGATTTAGCACAACTGCTTCTGTTCCCTTGTGTTGGGATGCCCTTCTTGGCAGCACATATTTGTGACAAAGAGCACTTAGTGTCTTAGGGTACACTTGTAGAGCAGTATAAAATTTTCTTGAAAAAAACTGTGCTGTAAATAATATGTACACATAGCAACATTGCAAGTGACTATCAGGCAAAAGAAGGTTAGTAACATCTTTTAATTAAAAAAAAAACCAACAAAACAAACAAAACAAAACACCAAAAAATCAAAACCACAAAACAAAACAAAAACCCACAAACAAACAGAAAAAAACAACAAAACCAAACAAACCAAAACCATAAAACAAAACCTTAAAAACAACCAACCAATCAACCAAATGAGGGAAAAAAAAAAAAAAAAGCAAGCCCAAAAAACTCAACCCCAAAACCCAAAAATATTAAAAAGTGGTCTCCCAGTTGAATTATTTTCACAATGTTTGTTTTTTGCTTGGAACACAGATATACTTATGTTGCAAGCTGAAGAGTGGGAAGAGAGAAAAAATAAGACAGCTATAATCAGTTACTGGAAACTTCTTCAGGTTATTCCTTGCATCTGTTGTGCAATTCTTCGTGTGCTCAGCCTTTCTAGGTGAATGTATGTTCTCACAGGTGTCAGTACTGTCTGTCTCTAATAACAAGGTACAGGCCCATGATGCTTCTTCATATTCATGATCAAGGAATCGAGATGTTGGAGCAAGCCAAGGCTCTTGTGAGTCAGAGAAAAAGCAAATGCAGCTCCAGGGAGCACTGCAGCTCAATAATAGATGCCACTGAGGAGACACTTGTGTCTTCTACATCATCATCATCCTTCACAGCTGAGTGTGACTGAATGCAAACAGAACAGAAAGTTGGCAAAATTCCGAGGGCATTTGACAAGGCTGGATTTACTTTTTGTGAAGATCATGCACAGGGGAAAGCAGCATGACTGAACTAAGCCTCAGTAATTAAGAAGAGATGGTGATAATGACCTGAGAAGTAGCATTTATTCATTAAGTACTTGTACTCTTGGAAAACAGCAGTATCAATTTAAACAGGCTGTTTTCCAATAAAGTCTGTAGTCTTAATATACAATATTGTTACATCTCTCTGACCAACTAACTAAAACAGAAGGGCCAGGATCTGAGATCCAAATCAAAACTTTTTATGTTTATCTCAAAATATATTAAAAACACATAAACCATATAGTATGCATTTATTCTCTGTATTGTTTCCTCCAATTTTTTCCTCATTCAGAATGGCCAGAAATTCTCTCAGCATTGTAAAAGGCCTGCTGAGTAGTGTAGTCTCCAGTGGAATACCAAAACGAGTTGATTCATCACTTGTAAATTTGCCAGTTTCCACTAGAAACTTCAAGAGAGTAATAAATGTTTTGTGTTTCTATTTTGACGCTTCTAGTGTCAAAAGGGAAAGGGAAACAAGAAGAAAAAACAAGAACCAGAGATCAAAAAGAGGCTTCATAATTATGATGTCTTTTCCACAGGGGCAAATAATACTGTCCCCACTCCCAGCACACTAATGTCATTATTATAACTACATGGTCTCTCTGGTCCTGCACAATTTCATAATCTTATTTGGACAGAGTAGAAATTCACACATCACCCTAATACAAGTAAAATGTAAATGATTAGTCTTCAAAGATCAAATGTAGAAGTCCATATGCTTGTACAAACACACGATAAATCACACGGGGTAGAAAGATCAGGATTTACACATTCTATGATTGTCAAAGGGATACAAAGATAAATGTTACTTGGAAATCACGAGAGAGCAAATGATCAGCTCAAATATACAATCATCCAAACCCATCAGGATCAGCTCCAATCTCCCATTCTAATCCTAACCATCTCTTTATCCCTGAGATGCAATATGGGAGGTGAGTGGGTTTGTGTGTGGGGAGAGTTAAAGCCTTTACTTTTCTAACAATACATAGTCATATCTTTTTGTTTGTTGCTGAATAGTAGCACAGGTCAGCTCTTCTCTCTCCTCATGTGGTCAGAAGCAATGAGGTCACTGCGAGGACTTAGCCTAGAAAATACAGCATAGCTTCCTCTCCTCCCCACTGGCACAAGCTAAGCATCACTCCCAAATCTATCAAAGATATAAGCAATTCCATGGTCTTAGGAGACCTGCAGGGAAAGCATTTTCAGAGGAATTTCTGGCCTCTGAAAGAAGAATTGTTAGCATTGATTTTCCCCATAGCAAAAGATGTGAATATACAGCAGCCTTAATGCCTCATTTGTTCTGTACCTTCGGCAGTTTGCTGCAGCAGTATTCAGAGTGATGTATAATGTTGCCAGAAGGAACCAAATTTTCCATAGAAATGATGAATCTTTAGCACAGGAAGCTTAAGGTTTTGAAATGCAATTTAATATTAGCTACTGATTTCTGCTGACCTCTTTGAGCTGCCTTGGAAAAGAAATAAAGCTCATAGAAATACTTCTTGTACTACAGGGAAAAGTAGTTCCCTGAAACAGGGAGCTAGCTTTGACTCTCAGTGCTCCTTTTTTTTTTCTTCTCTTTAGCCAATCACTAAAGAAATTAATCCCCTGTCACTTTCCGAGTCACGTATTTCACATCAATTGAAGTTTGCAGTCATAGGTGAAAAAATAAAAGAACAAGCTACAAAAGTAAGAGGGCAGAGAGCTCCGAGGCAATTTATACTCTCAAACTAACAAAATGACACAGAATATTTTTAAGGCAATTACGATGAGCATATTGATTTGTAGTTCTATAAAAGAGGAATAAGCAAGGTTCCTGTTTCATTTTTGTGTGTGTGTTTAAATGAAGATAGAAGCACTTTACTTGTTTGGATCTGGAAGAATGGAACTGTTTTTCTTCTATCTGTGTCTGGCTATTTCTCACCTTTTGTCTCCCACCTCCTTCTGCTAGCTTTTCACTGCAATCTGACGCAAAGGGTGTCAGCTGCAACAGAAAAAAATTGCTGGTACAGCTGCATAAAAATTAGGCAGATTGTCATCCCCACTGCTCAGTCTTTGCAATTAGTTCTGGTAATGTCTTTTGTTTCACTTTATTAGGGGAGACAAGGTTGTAAAAGCTTCTTAGGTAAAGGGTAAATAATGTATCTGGCTTGAAATAGATAGCAGGAGCACAGCACCAGAAAGAGTTGTTCTGTTCTTTTCTCCTGATGAATCTGTGGAACAAAAATAAAAGTGTTGTCAAAAATGCTGATGAAACAGTTATGTGTTTCTACAGACAACATTATAAGTCAATATTTTTGAAAAGGACAAAATGCAGGTTTTTTAAAAATATATGTAATATATTTTTGTATATATTTAAAAATATACAAATATTTTTATATATAAAATATACAAATATATATACAAATATATGTATATATTTAAAAATACATATAATTATTTATATGCAGTGCCAAAATAGATCTTTGGCAATACAATTGCATTATGCTGGATTCCTTCACTTCCAATTTAGTATCTAATTTAATTTATATCACATTACAAAGATGTACCAGATGCTCCAGCTTCCAGTTGTGCTTGGGTAAATGATGGACCACCATTACTTTTCTACAGATAAACAGATTTTTTCTTTTATTTTAATCTATACTTTCCAACTATATTTATATGTAATCACTGATTCATATCCTTCCTAAATAAGTATTTTTGTTGACTTCATTAACAAAGCAAGTCTCACAGTAACAGTAGGCCCACAGAGCACATGGGATTAGGAGTGGAGATTGCTAGACAGGCCTGCACTTCTGCTAGACACTCCCACAATATTCAAATTAAGTTATCTCCATAAGAAAGTAGATATATAAGTCTTAAACTGAAAAATTACAGGCTGATTAGTGGAGCTCAAAATATAATGAGAATGAATCCTCTCTGCATCCACATTATGTGCTGCCCAAAGACAGTACAGGGATTAGTTGCTGCCCAAAGCCTCTTTTTACAAATGGATTGAAAGGGAAGGTAGGACAATACCTAGCAAAGACAGGACTGTTGTGTCGCTGGGTTGTGGTGTGAAGACCCACAGACACAAAAGAAGATTTTATCAGTTGGAGGCCAGTTGAAATCAAATGCCTCAGAATAGTCATGTTGAAATTAAGGAGCAGGTTACAAAACTGCAGTGCAGAGGGCATGGTAGATAATAATTGAACAGTGTGAAACAAAAGCCAAGGGTATAACATAAGATAAAGAGCTAGTTTTACATATGCTGATAAATAAGGAGATGTTATTTAAAGAGTGCCTCTACTACAAAAAGAGAAATCTGTTTCCTCCTCTGAAGTGTTAATCACATCCTACTGCCCCAGTGGTACTAATGCTGCGAGGAATCAGGAATCCTAGCCAGGCAGCATTGATATCATTCTATTTTACCGCGCCAGAATCTGTATTCATTGAAACAGGGCTAACTATTAATCATTTCCATGCCTGTGCTTCTCTACATTTTATAATTCACTAACATGTAGTAGCATATGGTGGATAATATTTTCCAATTACTTTAGTTAAATATTGTAAAACAAATGTCAGAGATGGTGCTTCCTGTTGCTGGACAAAACACATCCCCAGCCTGGGAATAAATAAATCCTAGGACAGATGTTCTGTTATAATTGATTAAAAAATTCTGAAGTTTAAGATAAACTGTTCTGTGTCCTCTGACAACAGGCTGTTATTTGCCTATGATCTCAAAACTGCAAGCATATATAGAGATATTTTCATATCCTCTCCAGGGTTGATTTGTCTCCTGACATCTGTTAGTTGTCACGCCATTGGTTGGGTACAAATTCTTGTTCTTTGTCACAAATGTTCTACAGCTGCTAAAAATTAACTTGCACTAACCTGAATAATTATTTCAGAATCTCTAAACAGTATTTCTGCTCTTATACACTTACCTGGTGTCACCAGCACACAGGCTCTTGAACCACCTGACCACGTGTTCCTCAAGTGGTTTGTGATGTGGCGTTATGCAGCTCTGACATCCCTTTAAAACTAGATGACTATTTAGGAAGCTTCATGAGATGTAGGAAGTCCACTTCCAAATCTATTTAATGGACATTTTAAGTCAAAATATCAAACTAAATGAAAGTATTGATGTGAGAATTAAAAAAAAAAAAAGTAGGCCTATACAATAAAATTCACATTAATATTTCCATAGCCAAAGCTGTATTCCAGAACATTTTTGTAATGTCAATTCCTAAACTTGAATATATATGAACTCTCAAATTATTTCACTGAGTGTGTTGAAGGGCCAGTTTCCATCTGAAGTTTTCCATCTAGCTACACTCAAAGTCACCCCACTCAGGCAGCAAAGAGAGACTGAGAAATTAAGCAGTGTGACACCTGTGCCTTCTCAAGAGTCTGTATTGAAGAAGTACAAACATTCACTACAGCACAAAAACTTCAGTGTCATCCTCTTTTATCAGAACAATGAGAAGCAGAACTAGTGGTGCCTGACAGCCTATACATGCATGGGAGATGTCTCCCTATACTCTGTATTCCTAATGCTGTAATTCTAAAGACAAACTCCTTCCTATAATTTTTGCTCGTAATTTACCTGTCTCCTCCTTATCTGCTGCTTACCTTCTTTGGCTTGCTGCCTGAAGTTATTTGGTATATACCACAGCTACTTTGGAATCACAAGGTGCTCACTGATGGGCCACGTTCTGCCAGCCTCAGTAGCAATTCTTTAAACAAAGACATTGGCAGAGGTGATTTGCAGTAGTCAGCACGAATATATGAAAGGGAAATCATGCTCAACCAAACTGACAGCTCCCTATGTTGATATGTTTGTGTTGGTGGAGCATGGGGGAGAAATTGATGGTTTTTTTCTCTCCTATATCAAGGCCCCTGGAAGTTTCCCACATCATCATGCAGAGAAGTTTTTCAGATGCAGTTTAGGGAAGTGAGATGAACTCGGCTGCAGGGCTTAAAGGGTTGTGATCAACAGCATCAAATCCAGCTGGAATCTACTCACTAGAGGTGCACTTGAGGGATCAACAGTGGAGCGAGCCAGCACCATTGAAGACCTCCATTAATAATTTGATTATGAACCTCAGCAGTTTTGCAAATGATATCAAACTCTGAGTATCTGATGATACACAGGAGGATTTTGCTGCACTTTAGAGAGACCTTGACAAGCTGGAAGATTTGGCAAATAGGAATCTCATGAAATAATAAAAAGGAATAACCCCAGGCACCAGGGCAAGCTGGAGGCCAACCTGTTAAAAAAGATTTTCAGAAAAGGACTTGAGGATTGTGACAGTCAAAACAGTGACCAAGGGCCAGCAGGATGATCTCATGGCAAAGGTGGTCAACAGCATCTTCAGCTGAGGAAGAGTGTCATGGGCAGCCCAAGAGAGGTTACTGCTGTGGCACTCAGCCTGGGCTGTTGTTAAAGTCCTTCTTTAGAACTGGCCTGCAGGCTGAGGCTACACCTATCCTAGTGAGCTGAGCAGAGCTGGGACCCATTCCCTGGGCCAGCTGGCATAGGCAGGCCACAGACACGTTGCTAAATTCTTCTAACCTCCTGAAAAAGATACACTGCATGCAGGATTTCTATTAAGAATGGTTCCTTTTCCATCACAGCCCATAATCTTTCCAGAAGCCATTTGGGTCAGTGTGGTTTGCCCACAGACAATGCTGTGACAGGGACTGTTGTAATAATTAAACAGTCCAGATGGTTGGCACTATTTACTCTATGGATGCAGCAGTGCAACAGATGTAGTCTCAAATAAATTATCTTATGTAATTTCAAGACCAAAGCCTAAACCAACCACAAGAATCTCCCTTAACCTAAAAGGGACAGTGGTAGATTAATCTCATTTTAGGTGATATCCTGTTCTCACCACTGACTGTGGAGCAATTTAGGGTGATTTAGAGTGATTATCTGAGATCAGAAAACTAGTTGTGGTCTGTTAATCAGGGAAGAGTCACATGCTTGGGGGCAGATTGTCAAATAATATTCAGGTGCCAGAGATGTGATAGATGGTTTGTGAGAGTTTAAGAACAGGCAGATCCCTTACATCTACCCAGGCTCCTATAATCATTGCTTAGAAACAGCTTCTAGTGAATTGTATCCTGAGCTGAACATGAATCAGAAATAAAAAACATAGATCACAATCAATCAGTGTTTCATTCAGAAACTACACAGCTAGAAAATAATGTGACTTCAATCAAATTTGATTAATTGCAGGCCCAGAAACAAAGTTATGAGAATGAGTCTGTTAGACTTGCATAAGCAGTGGCAGAAAATGTTATTTGTGTTGGTCTGCCTCAAATTCTATCAATAAATAAAGATTGTCTGACAATATAGGGGGACAGGGAATTAATTTCAGTTTTCTTGATAAAAAACCCAAACAAAACCGATGACAAATTCATCTTCATATGTCACATGTTCATTTTATTAGACAGAAAGGATGATCCCTGAATATCTCAGCAGGTCTTATTTACAGACAACTTCCTGTAAAAGCAATTTGTCCACAGGTACAGAGAACTGATCCTGTTTTGTTGAGAAATAGGTTTAGAATGTTTCCAGGGATCTCATGGTAAGTAAATAAATGTGATGATAGAAGTAACTGTATAATAACAAATAATTCATTATTTGTTTCAACTCTCAAGGAACAGCATTGTGATTTCCAGTAGTGGATACAGATTCTCCATCCAAGAGTTATCTGAAAAAGTGATGGAACAATTGCTGATAACTAAACTCACTCCTAGGTATGAAAGATTTGTCATATGCACATTATTTCATCTAAAATTTGTTTGTTAGCTGGTGTTAGAATATTGACAATTCTACTTTTGTATCAGTATATCATGTTTGAAAAAATTGACTAATTAGTAATGACTTTTGCAGCTTGTCAGGAAGAGAATTTGGAGTAAATTCTTGTCTAGAGTAATTAATTGAAATTTGGAGTCATACCATATGTAAATGTGATTTCCCCATATTAATTGGAATCTTTAATTACTTTGATCAGAGACTTTATTATGCCTCTTCTGGGAAGCCATGCAAATAGGAAAAAAACCTCCAAAAAGCAGATTTGAACAGGCCAGTTATTCTAGTATCGAAAGCCTTTTTTTTTTTCTCCTTGGTCCTTATAACATTGAATAAAAGCTTTATCAGATCCAGATCTAAATTCCTTTGGAAGTAGATTTCATGCCTGAACCATACTGAATCTGGAATACATTTGTTGAATGTATTTTAATTTTATTTTGTTATTTCCCTTACCAAGAACATCAAAGCATCTTAGAACTTATGGGTACCAGTGGAGACAGCAGCCCTGTGAGAGAGACAGAGTATTAAGGTTTTGTGATCTATATTTAATTTCTGCCAGCCAAAGTTTTCTTGTGAAACCTCATATTAGCTACTTAATATTTCTTCATTTTGCCTCCTGTGTAGAAGGATAAGAGCTTTCTCTCTCCCCTTCATCTGACTCGTCCTGTCAGAATAAAGTGACAAACATGGCACATCTACCCAGGTGTTTGTGCAGTGGCTCAGAGAAGGTGTGTGGAGCAGAAGGGCAGGGCAGAGAAGTCTCTACAATGTTGCAGACAAATTACAAACAGGGCAGGAAGCTAAACAGACAACAATTTCATTAATGTGCTAATCATATCTTAGTGAGGGCTTAGATTGACTTAATTTTTTTTGTACAGTTGTGCATCCCATGTAGGTGTATCTGTGTAGTTAATATTCTTTATTAGGATGGGGGGGGGAAGAGATCTGTGTTCTTGGTTATTAAGAGAAAAACAAAGAAAAAAACTAATTCTGCTTTTTTTATATAGTCCTTCACAATACTGAAAACAGTACCATATTTTTATTTCAAATGAGTTCTTGTTCTCTTCAGTTGCTTATTATAAAACTTGTGTTATCCATGTCATCCAAAACTTTACTTTTCTTTTAATCCTGTGGCTCCTGTTTATCCATCTCCCAAAGGTCTGTAGTTCTTATCTGAATGTTAATGAGGTGACCTATGGACTCTTGAAAATTTGCTGAATACAGGCAGCAGTAATGAAAAGGTTTTAATAGTACCCAAAGCGGCACAGGTATCTAAATGTTATGGAATTTAATATTTACAGGAACTATGATATTAGACCAGAAGCAAACCTGTTGTTTTCTGTTGTGATCACATCAGTCAGGTTTACCTTTCCTTTTCTTCTGAGACAGCCCAAAAGCTTACTTACCTTTGCTAAAGCATATAAATGAGATATTTTTCTTAATTTGCATATCAAGGGGCAAACTATGGTTAGGATGTGAAGGAGAAAAAATAGGCTGCATTTTAGTTTTGGATGAAATTGTATGGCAAGCACAAATATTAATTCCCTGTATACCAAATATCAGTATAAAGGCTTAAAAATTTGGGAATTTTTTTCCTTCACATGCAGTGTGTTTTATTATATGTGATCAACCAGAAAAAACCAGTTATCTCTGCCAAACACCAGCTGTGTACCATTATCTTCAATTTCACCAACCATCCTTCAGTCTTTAATTCTGTACTGTTCTGATTGTGCTTCTGAACTACCAGATAGCAAATATTGATGAAAAAACTGGATCCTATTTAGTCAGCAGACTTGCCTTGTAACTAGGGTTTGAGGCCTTAAACTTTGACTTACTTTGTTTTGATTGCCCATTAGCTAGAAGGGATACTGAGATAGGTACAGAAGCTGACTTTACATTAAAAAAAGAAAAGTTTTCTATTTCAGTCAGTGGTTTCCAACCTTTTCTAGCTTTCTGGCAACAGTACCTGAGGAGAAATATGTTGCCAGCAACATCTGACCTTGCTCTGCACAAATATATTTCAGCTTTACCAGCAACAGCTTCCATTGGCCTCTGGTGTTGGAGGAGCATGCAGAAAACATATTGTCAATAAACTATATTTAGAAGCATTGATAAATGTGAATTTGTTTTGTGCTCATTTAGCACTCTGCCTTTTACAAACATGAGAGCAAAATTCCTGTTTTATTATACACTAGACAAAAAGGCTTCAGGGTAATCACATTCTTTTCAAAAATTAAGTTAATCATGAGCAAAATTCAAATACTCTTTTTGTATAGACTGGGAGAGCAAAAGGTCAAGTGTTCAAAGTAAAACTGAAATAGCTGTAATTAAAATCAAGTGTTAAATCCTTCTTGCTTTGTAGTCTGCCTCCTTAAAATATTTTATAACATGAGCATGTTTTCCCAGAGATTTTGTTTAGTTTGAATTCAGAGCAGTATTTATATTCTGCACTGATTTACCACAATGTGTGTGTTTTTCCCCATTGTTTTTCTGTTTACATCTTCAATGCAAGTATTATCTCTGAACAGTGCTTAAATGCCTTCAGCTGTGCTTAAATTCATTGGACCTGGCCACATGTCTAAGTATTTATCTGAAAGGGGAAATATGTTGAATGAGGAACTATATTATAAACTGCAAAATTGCTGTAGAACAAGAAGTATTGACAATACCTTAAATATGGTCAGTGATTCCCTTCCAAAAAAACCCACCTTACATATTCTGAATTTTTCTGCAAAATGCCAGATTTAAAGCTGAACATTATCGTTATTTTAATTCACTGCAGACAAACCTAATGTTGTACATGGTAGGCTGTGGCTACAGAAGAATTTAAATGAGGCCAGATCTCGTGACATGTTTACAGTTCGGATGGACAATCAAGCTAAAGCCTCTCTGCACTTTGGAAAACGTCACGGGACACGTAGGCCTTAAAGTAGCCAAGATCTTAATTTTGGAGGTTTTCCAAAGCCTTTGCTGTCCTTCTGCTGCAGTAGCTGCAGCCTCTGGGATGAAAGCACATTTCACTTATCACTGGTAATTAACAATGTATCAGTGGAAATGGCAGCATCCATCGAAGGAATACTGGGAAACAGTTTATTAGTGGAGAAACCCCAACACTGCTCACACTCAGAGCAGTCAGTCTCAAAGGAGGATAAAAAAGGGGCTAAGCAAACCCTCTGGGTGTATGTCAAATTATTTCATCAATACATTTTCAATTTTTATTTAATATCCAACAGCCATATGGATAATAAAAATATCTGTGATACCCAGTGCACTCAAGCAGTTAATTTAATTCTTGGGTCATTCAATTAGCTGTCAGAAGAAGGGACATTGTTACATAATACCCTCAATTCTACTTAGAATTGTGTAATTAATAGTTTATATGTATATTTATAGTCTTTACCTATGTATATAAAAAGAATTCCATGTATTTATACCCAAATATATTAAAAGTTTAAGTGTTCATTTTTAACTTTAATCAAAGTGTAAGTATTGCAAATTTGCACCCCTGTATTCAAATCTGAGTGTGCAAAACAATCTAATTGAATCAGAAATCTTTGCCTCTCCTGAATTTAATGACTGCACTTTCATTTCATCCGCAGACTGTGAACATTGTTTATCAGATTTAAAGCCTTAGAAAACTGTATCTACATCTCAAAAGGATTATAAAAATAAGAAAAGTTAGTTTTCGAGGATAAAAATTCCAGGATGAGACCTTCATTTATCCTTTCTTTCCTAGTTTTGGGATTTTTTTCATTTTGAGGTTTTCATATTCAGTAAATTGCTTTTTTCTGATGATAGCACATGAATATCAACATGTCAGCATCAGAAGATATTACCTAAAATAGGAAGTCAAATGATCTTCTTGATTTTGATATGAATGGTAATAAAGAAAAACACAGAGTTATGAGAAAATAAGAACTTTCTTAATTTAGATATTTCTGCCTCCCTGCTCAAGGTCAAGGGCAAACCTGAAGGATTTCTGATTTAGTTTGGAGATGCGGTCACTTGAAATTTTTGGCCATCAGCATATATAATCTGTAAAACAAATGTCCAGATGCATCTCCAGGGTCCTGATGGTTTTTGTGGTTTTTCCTCTAGGTATACAGGGACAGAGACAAGTGTTACACCTAAGGGAATGCTGCCTCCTCCAAGCCTCTTGTCACATACATTTTTCTGTGGAAAATCAAGTGGAACATTGTCACTAGGAAGTGCAGGCTGAAGCAGGACAGTTTAATTATCTTTGGCAAAACATGCAAAGGTGCCCTAGAATGTCTCTGCTATTGTTAATGTTTTTGACACTTTAGTTTCCTGCAAGCAGGAAAAGTTTTTTTTTAATAAGTAGATTAATGTACATGTATGCAGTGTTGGAAATCATATTCTTATTAGAGAAAAAATTTGCTGGTTAGAACAGAAAGATTAAGTAATTTAGGAAGTCAGGTGTCTTTTTCTGCAAATCCTTTTAGTTCTGGTCACTTGTAAGGTTGGGTTGCACCTCTAACAGAGTGTTAAGAATCAGTAAGAAAATAAATAAATAGAATCATAGAATGAATTGGGTGGGAAGAGGCCTCTAGAGGTAGTCTAGCCCAACTCGCCAATACAGGATATAAATATTCAATACTCTAACTAGTAAAATGTATCTAGATTGGGAATTTTTGAATAAATGAATACACGAAGTAGGACATTCACTTTGCCAGGCTGTGTTATATGAGGCAACAATTAAAAAGTAACCCACCCCTTTTGTCTATTGGCAGCTGTTGTACCTATTTAAATACATTTACATTTATCTTATGCCTCACACTCAGTTCTGAAAGCCTGAGACTTCCATGAAAAATTTTTCACTCTCTGATCAGAGAAGTCCTTAAAAATGTAAACTGTTTATTTAATCCTTTTCTTTCTGATTCTAGCTTCATAATATGTACTATGCAGTTGTTCATAGCTGATATACTTAATTCTTGTCAGTCATTTTACTGACAGATCTGAAATTGCACTTCCAATCTTATGACTTGCCTTATCAGTTATAGGTGTGTAAAATAAAATAATATGATCAGTTGGGTTGGCTTCAACATAACAAAATAATTATTATTTTCATATATTGATCATAGGCCTTTATTTCTGCCACCTTTTTACTGATGATGAATGCTAGACCTTATTTGTGTTGGTATCTTTTCTGAGATTATAAATTGTACTTTTCCCAACCTGATAACAGCCACAAGAGGATTATTACATTTATGTCAGATTAACTATTCAACTTACTTAATCACAGGGTCACCTCTTTGATTTTAATACAAATGTCAAAACATTGCACATTTTGAAAATATAAAACCTTTACTGAAAGAGAAGAAAATATATTTGTATCTATTTTACTTAGGCATTAAGTCCCAACAGAGAGTTTTTGTTGTTCTAGTACAGCATCAAGTCCTTTGTTTCTCTCTCAGCCCCTGCAGTGATTAGACTGGGGCTGCACAATCAGTTGGGAGGAAGCACAACTTCAGATGAACTCATCAGAGATGTGTTCCATATCTCATAACATCCTAACAAGCCATAAAAGGGAAAAGAGAGAGGTTTAGGATGATTAAATATCTTTTGCTTGGGAACTGTCTGTCAAGAGTCTACCCATACGTGAATGCTTTTTCTTCTCTTTTTTTTTTGTTTGTTTGGGGTTTTTTTGTTTGTTTTGTTTTGTTTTCTCTTATTCCACTTCCACTTCACTTATTAAACAACTTTTATTTTAGTTTTTTTTTTTTCTTATTAACCTTTCAACATTTATTTCGTTCTTCTTCCTTTTCTATTCCCCTGTTCCACTGGGGCTGATGGGGGGAAGTGAGCAAGCAGCTCAGCTGACCACCAGGGTTAACCCTAACAACTATTTATAATTGTCACACAGAAATAAATATACTCTCAAACCATCAGTACTATCAATAAAAAGATCACTGACTATGCCAATCATTTGTAGAGACACATGATTCCAAATATCTGCAGACATTATATTCAGTTTCATTGACTGGAAGTCAGATCTCTCTGAAATACACTTATTCATTTGTTCATACTGATATTTTATGAATGTTGCATAAGATGAACTGTATGTCTGTGAGGTTTGCAATAACAACACTCTGAAAGCTAACAGAAGTCTTATTAAAGATGCAATCAGATGCACTTTTTCCTGAATGCAATGCAGAACAATTAATGAATGTTTTATATCTATATATGTGAAAATTATGTTTTCTTGAAAAATTTCTTGCTGTTCAAGAAAAATTTAGTTTCAGTGAGATTCTTATGTCATGAATATATTTGGCATACTTCCTGTTTGGTTGTTCTTATCTAGTGCTTTGAAAAATAGGTTTTTGATTAAATTGGTCTCTCTTAATAAAATCTGAGATCATATGCAGAAAACCAAGAAAGTAAGAAATAACTGTTTGTTTTTAGAGAGTAGTGGTGAAAAACAAGAAAATGAATCAATTACCTGTGAAAATTTGAAACTGTGGATCTTCTAGCTGTGCATATGGCTTGCCAGAACTGGACACACTCTTTACAGCTGTCTGGACAGAGTTGTGATAATGGGTCTGTTGTTCCTCATTTAGAGCAGAGCCTTGAACACACCTTACAGTCACTGGGCCAGTGAAAAAAAGCAAAACACTGTGCATGGAGGTGAAAAAAAAAGGGTAATATTTCATATTTGCTAAAGTTATATAATTTTGCACTTAATTTAATTCCTAGTTTGCGTTGGGAATGCCTATCTCCCTCCCTGAGGAAACATGTCTTTTATAGTTAATAGTTTCTACACACTGCTTGCATATCGACAGGAAAGTAAAGGAGTTTACTTTTTTTTTCTCCAAGTCCTCTAAGAATTGGATAAAACATTGAATTTGGTGAGATCCGGCATTAATTATGCTAGTTCAAGGTTTGGGTCAATTAGTCAATCTGCTAAAAGGTTTCCTTTTGAATCAATGAAGGGAAAAAATAAATAAAATACCGCACAGGAAGATTCCTCCCATACTGGAAAAATGTCTGTCCAACAAGATGAACAGCCCCCCAGCAGTGCCTCATTACCTCCATGGGCAAGGGGAAGATCTATCATGTCTTGCTTTAACAGGATGCTAACATTTAGTCACTTATCTTTCAGTGAGAGAAAGGTCTTTGGAGTTTCTGCCTCTCCTAGGCAGCTGACTGGTTGATTAAGTACCTAATTATGTTTGAGGTTGTGCTTCTTGGGTCTTGGAGTTTCTGCAGGTAAAAAATTTATGGAAAAAATTGTAAAGTATTACATCAAGGAAGTACTGTTTTCTATCAATTTATAAACTTGTTATCATGTATGAATAATTAACTTAAGGCTGCTTTTCTCCTGTAAGAACTATGATTTGGTATTGTTGACTTAAAAATTAGACAAGTTATATACACCTTATAGATGGATGTATATGGACAAACACTATCAACATTAGTAGCAACAGATGTCATATTACCTCAGGCAGCTGATTCTAAACCCAGAGTATTTTGCCATCAGTTCCAAGGGAACCCTTCAAGCTCTGCCTGATGGCAGATACGGTGGTATTTTTTGGCTGGATCTAGATATTCTGTAGAGAATAAAGGTCTTATATAAAATGTTTTGCATTCTTTTCAGAGCATGAGGCAAAATAGAGACTGTTGATATCTGCCTGGCTTCATATGCAGCTCTATAATTTTGATATTACCAAGAGAAAGGTCAGTTTTACTACCTTAATGTTTTGTATATATTGATAAAATACAGTTTCTGTGATGATATTTTATGAGGAAAAGCTAACAAGCAACCTTAATCTTTTCCTAAAATTACTTGTAATTCAGCATGCATCAGAACTGCAGAATGGCAGCTCTGTCCCAAACAAAGAAAATCCTCCTTTTCTGGCAATAGTGTATAATTACATGTTCCAAAGAAAGAATTCTTACCATCATCTTGTTTCTGTCAAACACCAGTTGGCAAATACGAGTGAACAGAGTCGAGTAGGATAGATAAGACTGGACAGTTTTTTAAGTGGCCTGCAACAATCATCCAGTCCAACCACCTGGATCTCTCCAGGGCTGACCAAAAGTTAAGGCATGTCCTTAAGGACTTAAACACTGGCAGGCCTGGAACTCTGATGACCTCTATAGAAAGCCTGTTCCAGTGTTTGCACTCTCTTAGGAAAGAAATGTTTCCTAATGTCCAGTCTAAACCTGCCCTGGTGCAGCACTGAGCCATTCCCTGTCACTGGGTGCAAGGGACAAGAGCTCAGCACTGCCCTGTCCATCTCCCCTCCTCAGGAAGGGAGCAGAGCAGTGAGGTTCCCCCTGTTTCCTTCTCTCCAGACTAGACAAGCCCAGAGCCTTTGGCTGCTCCTCACAGGATATTCCTTCCAGCCCCTCATCAGCTGTGTTGCCCTCCCCTGGAGGTGTTTGAGGACTTTCATATTTCACTGAAATTGTGAGGGCCAGAACTGCAGAGTGCACAAGAAAAGGTCACACAAATACTGAATACAGAGGTAAAATCACCTCTTTTCCTCTTTTTACAGGCTGATGATGCTGCGTTTGATGCACCTCAGAATGCAGCTGCAGACCTCCTCAGACACCCAAGGCTTTGGCAGATGATGGAGAGAGGTTCTGCTGTAACCTCTCTTTGCTGCTTCAGTACTCTGGGATGAATTCCATCCAGCTTTTAACTGATGCAACAACTACAATTTCAGCATCCACAAATGGAAAATCGCTGTTCCTGTAGTTGTGGTCCTTGGAGGACTGAGCAGCCCAAGTTTATCCCTATCATTAAAGACTGAGGTAAAAGTGCTCCAGGTAAAATGAGGTAAAATGTTTCAGGACAGCTTGAAAATCTATCTTAGATTTACCACATAATAGATTAACAGGGAGGGGCAACAGAGAAGTTAAAGAATAAAAAGAGACTTGGCTTCCCTGTTTTATTTACCATGCTGATGTATGCTACAGTTTTTTAGAATTACTTACTATTTAGAAGGCATTTGTTTGTCTGTTGGTTCTAAGATGGTATTTATTTTAAACTATTTATAAACTAAATCTGAAAGTATGAACATTTGTTTTAAATGATGAATTCTGTGCCTCATCAGGAGACCAATGACTGTCTTGCAAGGTGTTCAGGAAAGATAAAAATCCTTGAAAAGAATAACATCTAGGAAGTAGGATTAGCACATATTTTTCCATACATATTATATCACAGAATCACAGAATGTGTAGGTTGGAAGAGAATATGTAGAACTTTATATTGGAATTTTTTCATAATAATAACTACAAAGGAGACAATGCTCTAGCATTTATATTTGTGCCAAATTCTGACTGATCATGGATTACCTAGGCATTACCCTTGCATTACCTCCTGTAGCATGTGTTGCTTTGTTAATACAGAAAAAATAATTGCTAGTCTTAAACATTTTACAAAATACATAATCTTAAAATGAGAATACTGCTTGCCTAATACTAATGTTTCTTGTTCCACCTGAAAAGCTACATTTTTAGTAGTTTCACTCAAAAGGCAACATGTTTTCATTTAATTTATTTCCATTAATCTGTTGCTGCTAGCGATTAATTTTTGATTGATTGTTTCCTCACACTCGAATGCAAGTTATCACGGGAAAAACCTCCACAGCAAGCAAAAGACATTTTAAGTAGCCCTTTTTAATTAAAAGAGAACTATTAATCAGTTATACCAAGTTTGGGAAGTTTTGTGGCTATAACAGAAAAAGTGGAGAGAAATTTATCTCAATTCATGTGTTTGGCAGTTATAGCCATCTTTGTTGCTGGAGGATATAAATCCTGCTGTATTAGAACCAGCAAGGTAGGCCTGGTTGAATGATTATTTTTTTTCCATTCAACTAATACCATACAAGTACTGCTCTAAGTGCAGGTATTCAAGTATTTGGAGAAGGGAATGCAGTTCCAGAATAGTTGTCTGAAAGAGAATTTGAAAAAAAAAAAAAGTAAGGAACTACATCTTTTGAATAATTCATTAACAGTGGTTTTTTCATGTAGAATTTTTCAACTACAAAAGTATAAGGCATTTCTAGGGGAAATATCAGGTGGCAGGAAGAGAGAGAAGTCACTGTTGTTAGTTAACAATTCTGTTTAGAGATGCTTATGTTCTTTGAACAATCACTATTTGGTATTTTTTCTTTTTACCCTTTTGCTCCCATCTCCCTTTCATGCCAGGAAAATCCAGGCTCTGAATGAGCAATCTTCTGTCCTGCACTGGAATAGTGTCAGAGACCCCAAGTGTCTATTCCCAAAAATTAATGTTTGGCGTGCAGATCTGGTGCCCTGGCAAAGTGAGCTACAAATTTAATAATTGTCAGGTTAAATGTATGAAATTTACAGGTAATCCTTTCACAGCCCAGATTATTTTTTCTCCTTATAGATAGGAGAATTACTACTCTTAGACCTAATTTTCCCCTGGTTTTATGCAGGTTTACAGTGTGCGTTAGGGGGAATATATCTTTTCCATTCACACAGTTTTTGCCAGTGGTATAAAATAGGGGTCTCAGAAAAAAGTAGAGCTACTGCAACCTGATATATACAACAAGGGCTGGGAAACATTATCAGGTTTGATTTTTTAGGGAGAGGTTTAATTTTGTTTTCAGATTCCGCTAGGGCTGAGACTGCAAAAAGCTGTGGATGAGCAGAGAATCACATCAGTGTTTCATCTGTGCACTTCAAGAACTGCAGGAAGAATACAAGAGCACACAACCTCACAATATATGATAATGAATGTACTGCCTACCCTTCTCTGTCAGCTTTCTGATCTTGCAAGGCAAAAACCTCCAAACACTCCTTTCAGTACTGCAGAGGGAACAAAAAGTCAATATAACGCACAAGTAAACAACCTTTCTTACCTCTCTTGTCAGATTTGCTCAAATATTTTCAGTGGGTGGGCTCCCAGTAGTTAGGTTAAGGGTAAGTATAAATGTTTCTTCTAGGAGAAATATGACAAGCAATGTGTTTTTAAAATGACACTTACATGGACCATATTGTCTTGGAACCTTACTGAAACAGTAAAGCTTTTGAGGTTAATCTAAATTGTTCTTTAGCCTTCCAAAGTATTTGCAATGTCAGAATTTTTTGTTGTCATTTGTTTTGCTCATTAAGGATCCATAGACCTGTCTTTTTCCGAGGGCATGGAATGTACTTTTAAATTTGAAATTATGAAATCACATTTTTCCCCTCAGCAACATTTCTCATTTTTGTGTCATGTTTAATTTTGCAAGGTTTGCCAGAGTGACTTGTTTTAAGGTCTTGAATGTACTGTCTAAACAATCTGAAAGAATCAACTGAGATTATAATTCTCTTGGTAAAATATTGGTGCACAAACGCTCAAGGCAATTAGAAACTCAGTTTTGCCAATCTAATATTTAATTCTTTCTCATGTTTTGTTAATAAACAAGAACCAGAAACAAGAGGAGAGAAGCTGCAGGAGCTTTTATTATTCTAGCACACAGTCTACTCAGGGTATCAGAAATTACTTACTCACTCTGAAACGTTTAGTGTCAAGCCTTATGTGATGTGTGCCTCTCATTTGGAGAACAAACAGAACTAGAGCTTATTCTGCTTCTGAACTGTGGCTTATGGATAGTTTGGAACACTTGTAGGTTTACAGAAAATTACAGGTGTCACCTCCCTGTCACCTTCCACAGTTTTTAATATTTATGTTAACTTTTGATGCCTGGTCAAAGAGTCCTCCTGAGAGAACTGTTTAAAGTCTTTTTACTGTTGGTCAAGAGATATGGCCATCGTTGACAACTTTTGTTTACTTGCTCAAGTTGAGCTTTCTAGGCTAATGAGGAAATTTCATCATTATGAGACTTCAAAGACATCTCCAAAGCCTGCCTCTATTTATGCTTTCCTGTTATCTGGTCTGGCTTCACAAACAATTTTTATTTTCCCTTCCAAGTATCTCCTTTCAAGTGTCAAGTCTCTTGTATGTGTGGCAAAATACAAGACTTTTTAAAGCTCTTCTTGACTAAGGAAATATTAGTAAAGCTTTTTAGGTTTTATAAATATCAACAACATGGTTTTTATCATCACTGAAGCATGAATTTAAAATGTGCTTACATATACATTTGGAATTAGACAAGGCATCCACCAAATATATATATATATAGGTGATGTTTAGAATTCCTTTTCAATTCCATAAACTGCCAGTCACTGCAAACATTTTGACCCCAATATGGGCCAAACCTTAGTAATGCTGCTTATTTATTTTGCAAAGGAAAAAACACTGTCACCTTTAATATCTCAAGGCCATCTTTACTTGGCCTTGCTTTAAAAATTCAGCAAAACACCATAAAAATGAAAAGAACTAAATAAAGTACCTTCAGCTAACCAAGTCTAAGCCACATAATTTTGAACCTTTCTGTAGAAGGATGAGAATTTCTAGAAGATTCAATAGGTAGATAAAACAAATGTCATGAATTTTGTTCCAGGGCTATATGTGCTTTCCCATATTCCATAAGGAAAGACTTTGTCATCCAAAAAAAGAGTTTTTAGACTTTTCAGGTGAGAGGAGCCTTCACAGCCACTTTGAAATCTCAAGGATATGTTTTTTTTTTTTTACTTACAACAAGAAATCTAAAGCCAACTTCTTTTCTTCTTTGGTAAAATATTACTTCTTGCATATGCTTTAATACAAAACTGAGTTCACACATATTGTGTCAAATCTGTCAAGTTTTATTATTTTTTGACAGGAAAATGGTGCAAAGATGAGCATGGGAAAGAATTTGGAATTTCACTTGAGTATGGTTTGCTGATGTTGTCTTAAATGATTCTAAAAATATTTTCTTAAATTTGGATAACAGTTACTAAATATTACTTACAATACAAATAGTGTATTTAAACATTAAAATCAAGTACCTGGATATGAGAATACAGAGAAGAGACAGTACAAAAGTTACAACCTGCAGGTGCTACCACACAATCCCAACTAAACTGTAAAGACAGTTAAATAAATGTATGCCATGTTCCATTAATAAGAACATATATATAAGAATATTATTGTCATTAGTATGTTCAAAAATGTCTTTTAATAATTATACTTTTCTACAAGTTCCATATAAAGTTGATACTTTAGTCTGCCAATATTTTGATTAGCTGATGCCACATTTCAGCATTAAAAGCTTTATCATTATTGATGGAGCAAAGTCACCCAAGGCAAAACAATCATATCCTGAGTTGTAAAGATCTTCCTTTGGTGTGTGCTGGATTTACTTAATCATGTAATGTGCTCTAGATTTTAACAACACTTGGAAGACGAAGGAGAGCTGTTGAGGTTTTGCCAGCCTTTCAGCTCGTTCAGGATGGCAACAGCTCATGACTCTGAGAGTTCACAGCAGTTTTTACTGTTTTATACTTTAGCATAAAATCTTTTTGATATCTTGCTTTACACCATGAATAAAACTTAGGGTTGCAGAGATATTAGCAATGTTCCATGAATGTCTATCTTTCTGAGGTTTATAGACATTTTGAAAGGAGGCTTTTAAAGCTTCATTTTGAGACCAGTATAAAAATTTATATTGAATAATGTTTTCTTATTCTGTTTCTGTCCTAGATTTTGTGTTAAGAGTGTTTAAATAATAGTAAGCTCTCAGGTATTTCAAGAGAGGCAAATGGTTGTAGGAAAAAAAGGAAAATACCTAGATCCTGTATATTTATTGAAGAAATAATTTTATAAATAAGATACTCTACTTCAACAGTTTTCAGCTTTTTGCCAGTTTGAAAGGTATTTAAATTACTTCAAAGTTTGCTATGAATTTCCTATTCTTTCCTTTTTGTCCTTTGTTTAGGAGAAAATACTGTTAGAGAAAAGAGAAATTAAAATGGTAGGGGAAAGAGGGATCAAAGACAGATTCACTCAAACCAAAACTCCAGGATTTGCTATTTCTGTTTCAGTTTTAAAGCTGAAATATGAAAATTAAGATTTGATGAACATTTTCAGAAATATTTTTGAATTAGTGAGTTTCACAGAGAGAAACAGAGGAGGCAAAGAGGACTTTCACAGAGACCTGGACAAATTAGAGGTGAGCATTCACCAATCCTATGAAGTTTAACAAGAGGAGGTGCTGGGTTCTGCACCTGGGATGAGGTAACCCTGGCTGTGTG
>VZSR01003806.1:11527099-11560673 GCA_013398615.1 Brachypodius melanocephalos
GAAAAAGATTTTTCACTCAGAGGGTGGTTGGACACTGGAACAGGATCCCCAGGGAAGTGCTCACAGCACCAAGGCTGACGGAGTTCACGTATTTGGACAGCACTCTAAGGCACATGATTTGATTCTTGGGGTGTCCTGCACAGGGCCAGGAGTTGGACTTGATGATCCTGATGGTTCCCTTCCAGCTCAGAGTATTCCGTGATTTTGTGAGATTCCATCATTGACTTGTTATAGCTTCTGTTAGTTTCCTTCCTTGGAAGATAGTATTGGCATAAAATTCTTTCTACTACAGGTTTAAACCTCTTCTGAAAAAATATGGTTTCTGAAGAAGACCTCAAAGAGAGTTTTAGCAGTTTTAACTGCATTCATGTTTCCTTGCAATATCTTTCTAAGGAAAACAAAAAATGGAACTGATATGCTTCCCTGGAATATATCAATGAGAAATGTCTGCCATTTTTTTTTCTTTCTTTCCATTTATTTGACCCAGGGTTAGCCAAAAGTAAATTTTACCAAATGAGGAGGATGCTCTACACCTTGTCTAACTTGTCACCCGATCATTAATTTCATTTTGGAAAACATGGTTAAAAAGATTCAAATAAGAAATTAAATGCCTGAAGAGGAATAAAATTTTGAGTCTTATTTTCATAACAGATGATTATGTCGTTTTTCAGCCACCACAACCCAATTCACTGTAAACAAATTGGCTATCCATATATTCACACTTTCTAGAGATCTTATGCCTACAGCTGCTGAAGTTGTACATAATATTTCAGATACTCTTTAAAATAGTTTGAGTGTTCTGCATCCTAGCCACTCTGTAAATTGTTATGATAAATATTTAAATATAAACAGTACTTGTTTATTATATAAGGCATAATGACTTTAAATTGGGCTGATTATACATGCCTGACTGAATGTATGCTAACAAGTTACTTTCCACCAATTTGTTCCATTGCCTGGAGGGCTCTGAGAACCCTATACCAAAAATCTTAAAATGTTAAATAGGAAAACAACTCAATTTATCTGAACAATGCACATTAATTTAAAGTAAATAAACACACCTCCTTCACAATAGATTAATCTGTTCAAAATGCAAAGAACCAAATAATTTCAGATCAGTCCTCTAGGCAAACTGTAAGTGAACAACACAAGAAAAAGGGTTTAAGTGAGTATTACTTTTTTATAGAATGCTGTGAGCAGGATGTGACCCAGAGGTTTTGACCAAAAGTCTTTTTGCTCTCTGATGATCTTGACATATAAAAAAGGAGTCAGGAAGAGATTTTCTCACACAAAATACCAATCTTCATTTAAGTTAAAGATTTTCCATCCTGCAGTGCGTACTGCTGATCTCATTAGTTTTGCTATTCTGAATAAGCCGTACTAGAAACTTTGAAATATATATTTAGACAGAATTCCTTCATATTAATATCAAAGTGCACCAAAAATTTCAAATAGGAGATCACGTAGTTCCTTATAAAAATTCATTGCTACTCAGAAGTACCAGTCTGTGGTAGCAAGCTGTGCATCTGAAATGAGGATGCCTGTAGACACTGCTGATGAAAGTCCAATTTTTCAATTACCATGAAAAGACAAAAAAGATATATGAATAATAATTGTCTTGTAGGTTTATCTCCCCATGAATCCACCTGGAAGCAGTTAGAGGACACCCCGTGTAGTCACATTGTGTCACTTGCTCTGTGTCAGGAAGCTCACCTGGCTTCTAGCTGATTTCCCACAAATCCTGTGTTATATCTGTGAGTCCCACCCAGAGAGGTTTCACATCCTAAAGCGTTTCATATGGCATTACAGATGTGTATGGACAACCAGAAACAGATGTCAGTATTCACGGGTTATCCGGCAATGATCAGTACAGTCAATGAAGCCAGTGTTCATTTCAGCTGGCGAGTAACAAAAAGCTCAATTCAAGAGCTGCAACACAGACCCATCCCTGGGGCTGGATGTGTGGAGTGCCTGAATTCTCCTGGAGGCTGCTGAAGGCCTGGAGAAATGCTGTCAAATATTTACAATGTCATTAGCTCTTTAGTTAAAGCAGGGGGTTTTGTTTAGACAGCTAAACAGCTATGTCTAAATGGAGGTGTCTGTAAATTTGCCGAGTGTCCAGAAAGGATGCTGGTTCTGCATGAAGGCACTTAGGGATGTTTCACAGAGTTCTTGTGGCATTGTGTGTCAGCCCATCTCTCTCCTCAGGAAGCCTGACTCTAATCTTTTCCTTCTTCCTTCTAAAAAGAGTACTGTGATTTATCATCCCTGCTCCTAGTGCTTCTCTGCAGCCGCTAGAAGAGTACCTGAGAGCACCGTGCATTTAAGAGCAGGGAGAAACTGTTTTCCATGTAACACAGGGGAATAGGTCTGTGCACTGCTGGTCAGACACTGCACAAAGCTGGCTCCTGGATTATGAGTAGCTGCTGAAGAAATCAAGCAACAGGTTATTTTAGGAAACTTACTTCTTACCTTACCCCTAAACTACTTGTTATTAGATATTTCCCAGCCCCAGACTTAATATATATAACCAAACTTCAACAGGTTTAATATTTTTCACACACACAAATAAAAAAGTGAATTTTGCCATGTTTTGTGAAAAATGTGGAGAAAACTGACTAAACTATGAAAATGTGACATCATTGACTACAATTACTACTAGTTCTTGTTCTTTTAATGCAATTATTTTTTGCAGAAGCACCTCCAGCCTCGACTATCCCATTTTCATGTTAAAGTAAGACCACCCCACAAGTAAAGCCACCCAGCAAGTTGGACTCCTAGGAGTTCTGTCCTTCCTCAGCGTGTGAATATGATGCCTCTTTGCACTTTTAGTCATCTCAAAGGCTCTCCATCTCCTCTTTACTGATGTAAGGGAAAGAATAACTATGTGAGGCTCCTCCTTCATGTGATTGTCAGCTGCCATGCAAAAGTATGATAAATCTGTTTTTTCTGGATGCAGTGGGGCCCCAAAAGTTTAAAAGTGGGTGTGGAGCAGATTCATTGGAGCAGACTGACTGTTCAATATTAGCTCTCAATATTAACTAGTGACCCTTGCAATGCCTCTGGGGTTTTCCTTGCAAGGGCTTTTTCTGAGGGCATTTCCTGTGAAGATGAGCTGAGAGAGTTGAGCTTGTTCAGCCTGGAGAAGAGAAATTTCTGGGGACACATCATTCCTTCCATTACCTAAAGGAAGCCTACAAGAAGGCTGGAGAGAGATCTTTTATACAGGCAGACAATGACAGGGACAATGTTTTTAAATTGAAAGAGGGAAGACTTAGAATAGATGTTGGGAAGAAATTCTTTACAGTGAGAGCGGTGAGACGCTGGAATAGGTTGCCTAGAGCTGTGGATGCCTCATCCCTGGAATTGTTCAAGGCCTGAGGTCCTCTCAGCAACCTGGTCTAGTGGAAGGTGTCCCTGCCCATGGTGGGGGCTTGGAATTAGATGACCTTTAATGTTCTTTCCAACACAAACCATTTTATGAATCTATAATATGTAAAACAAGCAACCTCCATTCAGTGTTGACTGGGAGGTTCAGTTTTGCTCTCATGCCATGAATTGCCACAGGACACAAACCAGCAAAGTATGAAGCATCATCCACACCATGCTTTGCATCGCTGAATTTTATCCCTCTCCATCCTTCATTTCCAACCTATTGTTTGCTGTTGCCTAGAAAGAGTTAAATTAGCTCATCAACCAAGGGCCATGGTAAAAATATTTTAATAACACTATTAAAGTGCCTGGATTTACACTGAAAAATACTTATTTTGGGTTTATTTTCAGGGTCTTTTTTTCAAAGCCAAGAGTCTTGATTCAAAATGCATTATGTTTTCATTACAGAAAATATTTATCTTTCCCTCCATGATACTTTTATCTTTCTTTTTATTTCTTGGTATGCTTACAAAAATGTCTCATAAATGAAAAAGAAAACAAACAGGAAAATGGAATTTTCCCTAAAAGAACACAACTTACTGGCTCAAAGCCAGTGAAGTAGCTCTTAACATTGCAAAATATAATGAGAGTGCTCTGGAAAGCCAAGTTTCACTGCAGCTATTGACATCTTTAGGGATATGAATCTTCATTATTAAAGCAACATGAGGTAATAAAAAATATCTGGTTGTCTGTATTAGAATGAGTTGCTGAAGATGATAATCATGGTGTGTAGGGGGGGGTCTCTACTGGATTTAGATCTTTGGCTTCATGAATTGTGCTGACAAGTGTATAACTATTTCTATAGCAACTCTATAGAGTAGGATTCACAAACTTCACTCTGGGGTGATGGAGTATGTTTAGCATACAGAATGAAAATTCAATGTGACCATGGGCACAAGTTATGCAATCTTCATTTTATCCCTGATGTTGCTAGAGGAATTTCTCTTTTGTTTAATATCACCAACATTTTTTCCCTTGACTTCACTCACTGTAGTCACATGTAATCATGTCAACATTAAAATACAGATGCCCAAACTACCTTTGTGTTTATCCATAGCAGACAAGGATGAGCAAAATCCTTGTACAATATAGTATAGATAAAATAAATGTATCAGACTGCACAGTATCTCTATGATAAATCAAATCTTTTACAGGATATCATTCAGTAAATGGCGGGGGAATATCCTGTTTAACCTGCATTGGATTTCATATGCTTCAAAACCCTATGTTATCTCTACATATATTCCAGAATTCCATCACAGGTTATAACTGGCAAGAAAGCAGGATTACCTGTCCAGTTCAAATCAGACTTAAATGAAAATTTATGAAATTTCACAGGAAAAGTAATTTCAGCACTTTTGACAGAAAATGTAACCCCAGGGCTCTCTGCAGCTGCTCCACGAAATTGATACTTTTTTGTAGTTTCACCAAATTGCAACTTGGAATCCCAGGCTGTATCTATGTCTAAAGGAAAAGCAAAGAGACTAAATGAGCTGCCTTAACCTGCTTTAAAAGCAAGTTTGCTGCTCTGTGCAATGTGCCATTGCTATCCTGATTCAATGTCACCATGTCACCATATGAACCTGTTTCTTTTTCAGTAAACTCTGTCTCATTGTTCATTTTTTTCTGGTAGGAGTAATATATCACTTTTTATAACATAATCTTATTTGCCTTTGTTTTCTACTTATTTCTAGATAATATTTCCAAAATCAGTCGTTTATTACATTTGCTTATTTGATTCATTTATTATAAGCCATGGAAGATCATCAGCTTGTTCATTATTGGTAGCAAAAGAATTGTTTTCTTTCATTTTAGCCCAGTTGTAACTTCTGCCTGAAATTCTCTGTGTGTTCTCATTACTATTCAAAAAGGCTGTTCACTGCAGGCAAGGTTTAAAGCCTGTATAACTGTAATTTTTCTCACAATATTCTACAGAACAAAGAGCATTCCAGAAAATAAAATCAGATCTTGATATATTACAACCATTTATCACTTTTAAATTCCTTTTATTTCTGGAGTGAAGGAAATGTAAATCAAAATTAAGGCAGTGCTGGCAAATCCTGCCAGTCTTCAGTTTCTCAGAACTCAGGTCCCCGTGGTTTGAGAGTACTGAAAAATGGCTATTACATACCAAAAGTAGGAGGAGGTCCCTGGGTCTCTTTGCTATTAGCATAATTCTGCATTGCAGGTCTGGTTTGGACTCTGCTTTAATTAATAAAATTATACAAAATTCTGGAGGAAGGAGAAATCCTTTCCCTCTAAAGAAGCTGCAGTGCAGTATCTGAAGTACAGAGTCTCTGGCTTGGTTTTGCTTTCCTGGCATTAAGCTTTTCATGGCTTAGCTTTCTGTTGATTCCAAGCCTTGAGAATCTGGACAAAGGTCCCTTTCCCCAGTTCCCCTGTCCCTTCTGCACCCTGGTGGATGAAGCATTCTACCAGGAAACAGGTGACATGGGCTTGAGTCTTCCCAAGCTGGAAACAAACACAGATATGGTCTCTCATCTTTATGTGATGGTGGCACCATCGCCCTCTCCTCCAGTGTAGGTTTGCTCTCCTTCATTGATTGCCAGTTCTCACACAACCTCTGATGTTTTTGAGCAACCCTCCCTTCTGAGACATTCTCTATTTCTGTGTGCTGTATTGTCATATTCTTAGGCTGTTGATTTAAGCATCAGAACTGTGACCAAGAGACGCTTCAGCTTTAAGATAGAGGTTTTCCTCCATGACTAAAGCGTGAGAAAATAAATGTAACTAAAATAAGCTCATTCTTAGTGAAAAACATAAAGAAAATAAAGACTACTTTTCATTCTGGGATATATGGAAATAAGGATTAGCTTTCATTCTGTTCACTTCAGTGCTGTGGAAGAAGAAGAAAGGAAAGAAAGCTACAGGAATGTACAACATAGATGTCCTGTGGCAGAGGCTACTTTTTGTATTATGATAAGAAGGAATGCTGTTGTATAGAGTAGAGATCCATTACAGATCCTAGTACAACCAAAGGATAAATAAACTTATTAACTAACTCACATTAAGACATACAAAATGACTGTCATTAAAAATGTCTTTCTAGGCTCAGACAACATTTTGCCCTTACTTATTTGGGAGGAGTCCCTAGGCTCCAAGAAACAGTGAAGACAATTTCAGTGTGTACAAAATACCCTGTTTCCTCCTTGTCAGCAGCTGCTGGATTTATGTGTAGATCAGAACACTCACTGGCTATTTTCTCTTTTCTCAGGGTGAGAGTTTGGGCAAGACATTAAGAAAATTAATGAGCATTGTCAATGGTGCAAATTTTCCTGTCATAATATCCTTCTAAAAGATGAAACACAATACACAGTGTTTGAAGAATTCTAAGAACTTCTTTAATAGAAGCATACATAAGAACCCAATTTCTTTTTACTAGTCAAATGCTCAAGAATGTTTTATTGGTTTGGTTTGTTCTACCTTATGAATTTTTGTATCAGAAACAAAAAAGCAGGAAAGAGGGGGAAAGAAGGTACAGTGTTCCTCTAGAAGAAATAAAAATTGAGACTGTTTGGTCATAAAAGAAAAATGAGATCTTGAAGGAAAATGGGGAATAGTTTAATTTCAGTGGATAGATTAGCAAATACCTCCTTGACTAGAAAAACTGGATGAGGGATTTGGCCTTAAAATGCCAGTGTGACATCATTGACAGCAACAACAGCTGCTCATCACAGTGACAGATCAACAATTGTTTCTTAGGCACTGACTGTGATTCACTGTAATTCAGATCTGTCAGCTACTAGAAAACAATGAGAAAACCAGAAAGTTTAAACAAGGGAGAACAGCTTTACAGAATTAAGTGACAAAACTTTCATTTTGATATCTACACAGAAGCCCTCAGGCTCCATCACATGCTGGTAGTTATATGTGTGCTTAATTAGTATGTGAAATCATAACATGTAAATTGTCTCTTTGATATTTACTCACTATGAAAGACCTTCCTGGCCCCATTGATTGAATCACTGCTGAGCTGCTCTGCAAGAGAATGAATCCCTCTGAAAGAGTGGGTATGGAGAGGTCACTGGGGCTCCTGGAGGAGCACAGCCTTGGTGACACAACTCCAGGAGTGGCAATGCTGCAGGCAGTGCACATTGCTAAATGTTTTTTGCCAGGGACCCTGGAAGACTTTTCTAGCTCTCGTAGCTCCAATAATTTGGATCTAAACACATGCAGTCTAGTCCTGAGCTTGTGAGAACATGAAAATTCCAGCAGGCTGTGGTAATAGCTGAGCTTTTCTATTTTAAATACAGCTAAAATGTTCGGCTCCTAAAAATCTTGGTACTCAAGAGGTTTCAAAGATTCTGCAAAAGCAAAGTGGTTGAACAAAAAGGTCCCAAAACTCATCTGTCATATTTGTATAGCTGTCAAGATGCACTGACAATAGAAGGAATATATTTCCTCAGTGAAAATGGAGACTAGGTAGTACTTTAAATATATATGATAGCTTCATATTTAAATAAACATGACAGCTTCATATGATGGTGGATATCATATACTACATGAATCAATGAATGTCACATAACCTAAAGTGACAATACAAACTGATGTTTGCACCCAATCTCACATTAAGAAATGCACAGTATTTTAATAGAGATAATTATCATGTAATATTTGTTCATTTTAATCCTCATAAGTGGATGAAGGAATGTGTAGTTATGGCACAGCTGACTCTATAATTTCAGGATTAAAAAGGGCATTTGAAATCTTAGAGCTTTTTCTAAAAAACCTCTACTCCAGCTACTATGAAAGTCTCATAATGGAGACTTTTTAGCATGTAACATGCCTCTGGCATATTCAAATTTCTCTTTGACATTTTCTAGAGTACCATACCTAATATGACTGACAAGCTTCATTCTAGAAAATAGAGCTTTAAATAAACCTACATTTTATTGAGTAGCACTATAGACAAAAGAGGTGATTGTATTTCACTCTTTACAATTCCTAAAACATAACTCAGTGAAGGCTGCTCCCAGTCAGGGTGTTGAGATCCCTGCTGCATGGTCCCTGAGGAACAAGGATGAGGCAACAATGTGTGCATTACTGTTAAGAGTTGTGTTGAGATGCTATGTTAAAGTTATTTTCATGTGTGGAAATCCCTTTGCTATTTATCTGAATAGTGTTGTTAATAGTTTTAATTTAAGTTTCCTGGTTCCCTTTTTCCCCCCTGAGTGTCTTGCTAAAGAATTAGGGGTTTTGATTAGATAAACAAAGTAAACTCCATTAGCAAAATTTTGATGATTAATCAGTATGAACAGAAAAAACATAATGAAACAGAAGCATATTAAATTTTATGAATACCACTCCTCTTTAGTTACTGGGACTATTATTCATAAATAAAAGCTGCAAGATCATTTTCACTGAATTAGTGGCAAAGATAATTATTTTTATTTCTCCTAACAAACAAAACCTTACTGCCTGTTTTTTTCCTGGCTTACACTTATAATTTCTTTTCAACAGCAAAATAAAACAACTAGCAGGTGTTAAATGAAAATATTCCCAAATATATCTGCTAAAAATATTAAAGAAACATTTGTCAAAAATTCCTACTGAGACCTCTAATACATTCATTATGCAGCTTGTTCATGTCTGTATGCCATGCAACACAATTTTTCTTCTTTTTTGTCTGCTTAAACTTCGACTACCTTATATTTTCATGTATTTAAAATATCAAGAAGGTCACTGTGACTTTCCAAATATTTTATGAAAATGTTTTAAGGTTACATTGACTTTGCCATTACTTTACTTCAGGAAGCTGGAGGAGTGGCCAGCAAGAACCACATAAAATTCAGCAGCACCAGAGGTAAAGTCTTGCACTTGTGGCAGCCTGTGCTGTGATACAGTCTGTGAGGTGACTGATTCAGTGATAAATCTGCAGAAAAGAGTGTGGGAACCTGGTGGATGGCAGTCAGCAGTGTGCCCTGACAGCAGTAAAGTCTAAATATGTGGTGAGCTGGATTATCAATTGCATAGGCAGACAGATGGATGGATGATTTTTCCCCTTTATTTTACACACAAGTGGTTGCACTTGGAAGAGTCCAGGTCGATACTCTCCTCTGAGTACAAAAAAGATGTTGAGAAACTGGAGAGTCCAGTAAAGGCAAGAAAAAATGGCTGGGGGAAATAGCATTGGACATTGGCTGGTTCTTCTAAGTCTCTTGAGCTTAATTTAAAAATGAGGGTCCTGTTGTGGAACTCTTGAACATATTAGTAAAGTTTAATAATATGAATCCTTGTTTTTCATTTCTAATGGCAGAAAAAACTGATTTCAAACACTTGAAGTGAAAAGTTGTAAAGATGTCTTGAAGAATTGAAGAAAGTTGCAAAATAAGATAGAGAGAATATTTTTCCTCCCATTACCTCAAAGAATCCCTTTTCATCAAAAGCTGTTGAATGTTTAAAGGTGGTAAATGACTATTAAGAATGAAACTTTGCAATTCCCAAAGCAAGACTATAATGAGCACTTTTAAACACTTAGGTATATTATGTAGCTGTCAAAGCTGCTATGCTTTAAGACCAAAAGAAAAAAAAAAAAAAGAAAAAAAAAAAAAAGAGAGAGATGTGCAGTGAATAAAAGTATAATCAGACTCAGTGGGGTGAAAAAATGCTCACTGGCAGTTTAAGCTTCTCAGCACTGCAGACCAAGAATTTTGATGTTTTAAAGAGCAAGAGCCTAGGCAGGACTGAGCTGAGTAAAGGGAGGGGTCGATGCTAAAGAAATGCCCAGGGATTAATGACATTACATAACTGAAAAGATGGAGACTGAATTATCTTCATGGGCCAAGTTCAGAAACAGTCACAGGTCTATATTGTCCCCAGCAGCAGGGACCCAGCTTTTCAGGATGCCAGCACTGCACAAGAGATCCTGGGAAACACAGTACTCTGCATCTGTGTCAGTCTGCTCCCTTTTCACTGCTGTGTCTTCAGTTACTGCCTGTGACTAGATTTAATCCCATAACTCTGAGGGTATTTCAGATACTCCTACACCTGATTTAAGAACTGATTTAAAGGGCCATATTACAGGTCTCTACATTCATTTCCAGTTTCTGTCTATGAGAACAAGCACACCCAGGTACATACTCAGGAGCACTAAACTAGGCTGGCATATTCCATTAAGCTTTTGATGTTTCCTTTCACCTTGCATCTTGAGAAGGTAACATTTATTCAGAAGGGTTTCTTCTTGCCCATATCTGTATGAAGATAAGTAATGACAGTAGCCAGAGTTCTGTCATATTACTTGTCCTGTGAAATACATGTTGTACACATGGTCACTTGGGAATGCAGAGCCTTAGCCACATCTAACAGTCTGTGATGCTGGATTTCATTTTCTTCCACACTTGTGCTGTGTGCAGCCCAGTGGAATTTTTTACTGATACTTTCTCTCTGACTGTGTAGTTTACTTCAGCTTCAGTTGCTGCCACGAATCTCACTTGAGCTGTACCTTGAAACAGATAAAAATCAGCATATTTGTCCTGTTGGAAATCTTCATACTAGAGAGTTTTCAGCTAGAAGGGGGACAAATTTTGTGAATTTGTTTAGTTGTCAGTTTTATTTGGAAAAACATGGGCATTGTCTCTGGCTCTACTTCAACCAGCCTGATTCCATGTCCTTCCTTCGTCATGCACTCACTCAGAACAAACCACGTGAGGCCACCTGGAAGAAAAACCTGGCATGAGACACAGCTGGTCACTCATGAATGCTTTGTAGAATGACAAATAGAAATAAAGCAGATGCTCGGGTTCATCTGACTTTAAACCATGAAAACTAATTAATTTACACGCTGCTACACCGTGAGTGCTGTGTTTGGCTAGAAAAATATCTGACAGATCTCCATTTATTAAAAACATAAAGGTCAAAAGAAAAAAAAAATATTCACCTTGTACTCAGTTGAATTAAACAAAAAAAACCCCCTCAACTACAAAGGGAATTAAAAGGATAGTTTCTCTTTGTGAATGGTTGCAGTCTGAAAATGTTAGCTTCTGAGGATTTTTGAATAAAAATCATCTGGTAAGTCCAATTCACTCATGATCTTTCTTTGACACTTGGAAAATGAATAGGCCTTTCTTACTGAGTAATGAAGAAAGGGAAAACAAATATTATGTTATTTTTGAGCTGGTGTATTTTCCAGGACATGAGCTAAATTCATCATCGTCCATCACATAAAGTTTTCAGATAAAGTAAAATGTTTTCAGTTCAGATTTTTATCTATTGAGTATTACCACACATCTGGCCTTAGAACTGATATCAAAGTGTTTATGCTGGGTTTTCAATTCTTCTGTAGGTGGAGAAAGTTAAGTATTTATTGAAGAGGATATATAGGATTCCAGTCCTAAGCAGGGTAGGAGTGGAATAAAAATAGATAGGAAGGTTGTATCTGGAAATCTGCTACTTGCTTAGATTTGTGTGTTTACCTGAGATGCAGTGCACTAAAGACATAAATCATTTTGAAATCACCTTAGAACATAGTTACCTCTGTTAGTTATCCACTTTTAGCATCGAATTCTGTTTTTTACAAAAAAATACTCTGGTTAGGATACCTGTACAAAAGTAGAAGAAATT
This sequence comes from Brachypodius melanocephalos, assembly GCA_013398615.1. Lineage (NCBI taxonomy): Eukaryota > Metazoa > Chordata > Aves > Passeriformes > Pycnonotidae > Brachypodius > Brachypodius melanocephalos. The sequence goes on from VZSR01003806.1 coordinate 11,539,112, forward strand.
CACTTCAGACTGAGATTTGTGAATCTCTAACTTCCCCTGTGGGATTCGTCATAGCATTAACAATCAGACTTTCAAAAAAGGTAGGATAAGGACATTTCCTGTCAGATCCTTAGAGGCCAAAAATTACCACAAACAGTGAGATTATGCTCCTTAAGAAAGGCAATAAGCCTGATGTCAAGGTCAGTTGCAGTTACTAAGGAACCGCTGGTGAGAAAATCTTAGGCTCTCTTTTTTGAAGAGAGATTGTAACCCAGAGTTGCAGGATGGGATCTACAGCCATCCTCAGCTGTAGAGCTTGGTAACCCTTGTCTAATCTCTCCCTGATCCAGATGTCTCATTTCTGCATGGGTGTCCCAACCGGGCTGCAGGGGTCCCATATAATGTGAGTTTTGACATTATCCTGGCTTCCTGGGGCAGTGGAGGGGAAAAGTCCAAGTGCACAAAAGAAGTTTAAAATCCAGGCTCCCTAGTAAAACTAAGAAACCAGAAACTGTCCCTTTTGATGTCAGCTTTGAATTAAGTTCTTTTTTTACTAACCACTCTCTACCCATAATCCTGGTGAACTTTTTGAGGGACCAGAAGATCCTTCAAACCCCACCTGCTGCCAAGAGTGTAAAATCTAGGTCTGCTGCTCCTCCATTCATGTTTTACTCACCAGACTCAGGGGTATTGCACTGATGGCATGCACAGGGTTAATCTAAGTGGAGAATTTTGATAGAAAAACGTTCAGGTTTTAAAACCTTTAATAAACTGAGGTGCTGCTTAGTCTCAAAATATAAGAATAGAACATCAGTCTGTGAAATCTCCTAGTAGAATATAGCATCTTAGGTGGCACATTTAGGCAGGGAGACAGAGATTTCACCAGCTTGGTCTTACATTTGGTAGAGTTCAAAAAGTAGCTAACTTCCATTAGGTTCAATTTAAACTTGGTGAAACCTCCTGAGTGCAATTGAGATTCTGAGTCCTTAATTTTATTTAAAGTGAAGCTTAGACACCTTTGGATTCAGGGAATTAATAAGTCTGGGCTGAGTTCCAAGATCCAGAAAGGCTGAAAAATTGATAGATATATACTATTCCCTTTAGATTTCCTTTACCCAAAGGATGTTTTGTCCTGTTTGATGGAAATGGCATATTAAAGCTGTTATTTAACTTTGTACTGTCAGTCAGTAAAAGTTTGGTGAAATAAAAATGTATGTATCTCTATACAAAAACAGGTTCTTTGAAAAATGTTGGGGCAAACTAAACAAACATATATCTCATGAACAGAAAATACTGCACATTATTGTAGGAAGATGTTTTTAAAATCCTCTTTTAGTTCATTCTCTTAAGACCAGGATAAGTCAGAACATATGTATGTAAGTTTGTGTGTATTTACAGTAGCCAGAAGCGTGTCCTTGGGGTAAAGAAGGCAGAGGGAAAGCAGAGGCAAAGCATTGTCAGGAGATTGAAGGAGCTGATGCTTCCCCACTACTCAGCCCTGGTATGTGTGAGTGCTGTGTCCAGTTCTGGGCTCCTTGGTACAGGAGGAGACACTGGAGGGAATTTGGTGAAAGGTGACAGAGGTGATGGAGGACTGGAGAACCCCACCTCAGGAAAGGCTGAAAGAGCTGGGGCTGTTCAGCCTGGAGAAGAGAGGACTCTGAGGGGATCTCCTGACTGTATGCAGACCCCTAGAGAGGGTGCAAAGACAGAGCCAGGCTCTCCTCAGTGGCACCTGGGGACAGGACCAGAAGCAATGGACACAAAGTCAAACACTGGAGAAAACACATCAGAAAAGACTTTCCCATTGTGAGGATGACTGAGCTGGGCACAGATTGCTCAGGGAGAAGGAGGAATCTCCATCCTTGCAGGTATTCAAAAGGCATCTGGACATGACCTTGATCAACTGGCTGTGGGAAGCCCTGCTTGAAAAAGAAAATTGTAAAGGACGATTGTCATTCCAACTTCAATCTTTTGTGTTTATGTGGTAAATATATATATATAGAGGGGGTTTTCTGTGTACATGTGTGTATATATGCACAGACATGATTAACATAAATGAGCATATACCTAAGTGAAAATATATGTGTATATACCAATTTGTATCTCAGACATATCTATATTGTAGATATATAGAATAGGCTTACAGAAGTACATATTTATAGATTCACATTATATTCATTGTTCCATATCTATCTATATATGAATTATACTATTTTCTTCCACTTACATTTTGAACTGGATAGCAGTTTTCTGAGGGAATTATAATAAAAAGATACAAATTATATACAGCTGGTTGAGCTTTATTTGTACTTTATATGCAGATACTAAATATTAAGCAATTTTAAACCATGCCCCTCTTTCAAGCAGGAATCCATATTCTAGCCAAGCTAATGAATAAAGAAATGGAATATTATGAATATGTCACATATAGCAGCTGCATCTTGTATTTGTTGCCATTTCTGTCTAACGTGTGGTTGCCTAGGAGATACCACTCTGACAGTGTGAGCCCTTTCACATTTTCATGGACAAATATCTGCAAAAAAGCTCTCTTGAGTTTATGTTATCCTTTCTTTCCCATCTCCTGCATATTGGCCTGAACTTTTGCACGTGGTGATATCTGACTCAGTTATGTAGAGTTTGATCTGCTTTTGTATACCCTACTCAGAAAAATTGGTTCTCCATTTAACCACAGAGAAATTTGTAATTAATTTTTGTTCCTCTATTGAATAAAATGCCATTCTGTGAAATTGATTTATTTTTTTCACAGGAATAAAATTACCCACTAGTAATAATTTTAGCAAAAGATGCTTGTCTTATTTCTAATTGCTCTTTTCAAAATTAACAATAATCTTTGGTAGTTAGAAAGTAATCAGTTTTACTGGATCATCTATCCTTCTCTAAGGAAAGGAAAAGGAACAAATATAAAAGAGAAAATCTACTTTTGCTTGGCTCAATCTAAATTATGATTAGATAATTTCAGTGAATTCTTTTTGAAGCATGTGCTTTCTCTGATTTAGGTCTGTTTTGAAGGACCTCACTTCCAGCCCTTGTAATGAGGTACCAACTTTGCTATGTCTGTCATTTGATTTGCTCATTCCTTTCACCTATTAATAAATATTTAGAGAAATGCTTCGTTGAAAGGAGGAGGTACTTTGACATAAATAGAAAGATTTGATCCATTTTCTAAGAGAAAATTTGCATTTGTACTGCATGGATTAGAAATACATACAACTATGTTATTTTAATATAGTCCTTTATTTCAAAACAGGTATTCATTCATTAGACATCATTATATTCATCTGCTCCTAACTCACAAGTTAATTGCAGGTTTAACTGGTACCCATTTTTCAGAAAAACTCCCACTTCTTCAGGGCTTATGTATGGTTAATGAGTTTTCTCTTTGGAGGTTTCCTGTCCAATCTCTTGACACAGATCATTTTCATACTTTAAATTGCAAGTTTACTTAGCTTCCTTTTATCAACTTTTCACTCAAAAAAGCTCAAACTAAAGCAGCAAAAGAAATAAAGCTAGTATATTGAAACCTAGGTAAAGTACTTAAATCCATCATTATTCCTATCATGAAAGCCAAAAATGTCAAGCCTATGGATAGCCACTCCCTTTTGTAGGAAGGGAAATAATTAGAAAAATATTTGGTGTTGTACATAGCTCTTCATTTTATCTCATGTATATTTTTTGAATGAACTATAAAAAATATTCAGGTTTATGTGATATGTCTTACTCAGGATCTCCACCAGCATCTTCCCACACTCCAATACTATATGAAGTTCATCATAAGAAATTGCTCTTGTACTCAGGGTTTGGATGATAAGTATTAGCAATACTATTTAGAATGGCTCTTTTCCTTGCCAGACTACAACATATAAAGCTGTAAAATGCTGAACTTCTGGGACAGTTTTAATATTTTTTTATCTGCTGAATAGTGTGTTTTCCTGTACATCTTCATTTCACAAAAAGAAAAATGTGTCTGGAAGTGCTGATGACTTTAGCAGAGACTTCAGTGTTTTCCAATTACTTTCTTACATAGTCCATTTGATTATTTAATTACTCTTTCTTTTTTTTTTTTTTTTCAGATTACATATTTAGCTGTCAGGATCATTTACTTCTAATAGAGGTTGGGCCAGTTAAATAGTTTGTCAGACAGAGAAATTACACCTATTCATTTTGTCTAGTGAGATGTTTTTGATGGCCTTTTGTACTGATGTTCTGGGAGTTTATGAAAGATGCTATTACTTGATCTTTGATTGATTTGTTTAAAGTAAATACACATGCAGAGAGTAAGATGAAGGACATGGTGTACCTGAGGCTGGGGAACAGCAAATGTAGGAGTGCAGGAAGGAATGTCAAATTTATGAAGGACTAAGACAAAAAAAAATTAGGGAATATGACCACTATCTTCAAGTAAACAAAGCACAAACCACTTGTGAAATAACAATTCTGTGAGAACTTCATGCCACATAATTTATAAGCTTTTGTCACTAAAAAACAAACCTCTAGAATTCTATGATAGCTTTCCTAAGAATTTAACTAAGAAACAAAACAGTTATTTAGGTTTACTATTTAATTAATCTTTAGAATTTAGGTCAAAATTTCAGATAGAAGCATGGAATGGATTTAGCCTGTCCAAATTAGGCACCTCATCAATCAGATTTTAATATACCTTTCCCTTTCTTTAGTCCCTCAACAAGGGCAACAAGGGCAGAAAGATGTGGAAGTAGAAGGCAGGTACTGTGTATTCTCAGCTGTAAAGAAATTTCCATCATCCATAAAGGAGGATGCTACTTTACTTGTCTTGAGCCTACTGTTCTGCACCTTACTAGTTCTTTAATAATTTCAAGCTATTTGGTCAAAGTAAGAAGTTCTGTTTTGAAAGCATCAGGTCTATCTTAAGTATTGTTTATACAATTTTCAGTTGGCCAATTTTCCATAATTTCTAATTTAACTGTAAGTGATGTATAAAAAATTATATGGGTCTGTTTTTGGAGGAAATTGATAAATTTATAAGCTGGTGAGCTGCAAAAATAATTTTATCACATTGTCATTCATTTAAAAGTTGCAATTGCCTTCCAGCTGAAGCACTGACAGGTCTGTCAAATACACACCTGGGCCAGATTCACAAAGTATTTTTGGGCTGAACTGCATAGTGGCCAGAATATAGGTATCTAAACCAAGGTCAGGAGTCCATGAGAGCCTCTTCAAGAATTTACCTTAAGCCAGCTGAGGTTCACTTGTTCCTGAATGCTCTGGAGCTTGAAGAAGGGATGCAGATAATAAAAGGTATATGGAAATTCACTGATCAGTCCTCTTAATGTTCCTTGATCTAGCCTGAAAAAAGCTGAGAGTTGAGAAGTATGAAGTGCCTTAACATGGAATAATTCCACCCATCACAAAAGCAGAAAATTTGGCAAATATATTTATTTACACTAAGGCAAAGTATAAATGAGCGTGTTAATTGACTTGGTTTGCTTTTCTTCATAACACTTTTGAACTCAGCCCTCTGCAAAGTGGTCTGTTAGGGTGATGGGGAATAACTGCTTCATTTTAAAGGACCTTTGAAGCTTCAGAGGTCTCTAATTTACTTGTGTGACGAATGAACCCAACCCATGGATCTCAGTCTGGTAGGATGGGAGAGAAATCCAGAGACCATGTTGCAGAAGACAAGCTTTATCTATTGGCCCATAGCAGGTGAGGCAGGTGGGCAGAATTCTAATAAACCAGGCTTAAATCTCGTCAGTGTGTTGCATGAACAGGTCTGCTCTACATGGAAAAAAGAGTTGGTGGGAGTAATGCAACAATTCAGACTCCAGTAACGTGTGCTGTGTTCTCTTGGAACGCTGTGTGTGGTATAAGTGATGACATTGTGTGTGCCAGTTTCTCTGAAGCTCTTTCTTGAATGAATCCTGTTCAATTAGCTGGTCATTCAGGCATTAGGTCCCACTGTTTTCATCTGGCTGTGCTTTTTTCAGTGGGTCACCATCCATGAGCAAGACACCTGCTCAGAAAGAAAATCAGAGTAACTATAGTGTCAAACTGTACTGTGAAATAATTGTTGTGTGAAATTACTTCTGGTCATTTACACCAGATTTAAGAGTATCATTCAGTTCTGTGTTGGAAGATGTTAAGAAGGAAGCACACAAAATAGTTTGAATTGAAAAAAAAAAGAAAACATTAGTTGCTTTTTTGTTTGTTAGCTGTAATCAGATCACCAATTTTTAAATTCAGAATTTTATTTTTTTTTCTATTGTTAGTAGAAGATAAATCTTGATGAGGGAAGAAAAGCATCTTTCCTTAACAAGAGGTTAATTAAGGTACTAGTACAGTTCAAATGCAAACAACAGGAGAAAATCATGTTCTGCAACATAATAAGGTAATTTGATAGTATATCTCAGTAGGAAAGCTTAAAAACCCACTGTAATACAAAATTAAACACTTATCAAGGCACAGTCCATTCACTGTGCATTTCAGACTGATATTTGAGACACTTTTTGCACTTTTTTTTTTTCTTACTTTCTGGATTGGATTGTATCCATGCTCACTTTATTGTCATGACCTTGACTGAAATATTTGTAGTATCTGATGGATCTGATGGGGAGCATTTGTTATTACTTATTTTCTCAGATTAGGGAAACAGGTAAGAAATGGGTCATTAAAACCAGTAATATTGCTCATAAACATTTCAAGAGATCTATGAAACATGCAATATAGCCCCCCATGGCAGGAAGGTTGCAACTAAATGATCCTTGAGATGCCTTCCAAACCAATTTTGTGATTCTTAAAGAATGAAGAGGCTTTTATTGCTCCTTGGTCCATAATCTCTTGGAATGTTTTTCATACTGCGTGACAAATAGATAAAAAAAAATTGGTGCTTGTACACACAGATAATAACTTTCTGAGCTACTTGTGTATTAAAGCTGCATTTATATTTGTAGTTGTTTCAGTTGTTACAGTATTTTGTATATATTGGCACTGTATGAGCATTTCATTCTAATAGCAAAGTGCTCATGAATTGTTTTGGTTATAATTCTCTGATTCTGCTGCTGATGACACTGTTCTCCTTTGTGTCAGTTTTATTGTTCCCACATTTCCTCTTGTCTTTAGAAGGAACTGCTGCTTTTAGACCTATCTGTTGTTTTTTGATCAATTAAAGATTTTGCTAGGTTCTTTTCTCCCTTCTCAATTATGTTAAATTGAAGTGGAAGGAATGTTGGTATTAATAAATAAATTTAATGTTGATATTAAAAATAAATTTCCTTTGAGTTTCACTGCCCCATTGGGAATGAATGCTACAAGTCCTTGTATGAGCTCTCATGCACTGAGCTCTGCAGAAATGTGAAATCCTCACCCTGCAGTAATCACTATGATTTTGTTGTCTATTTTTGATTAACTTTATTTCAGTATTTCATTGGACACATCTTTCTTTCTGCTTGTCCTTTTTGTTTTTCAGCTGCATTTTGTTTGTAGACACCGACAGACATGAAACCTTTTGTTTTCTTTCTGTAAAATCCCTGTAAAACAACAGAAACACAAAGAAAAGCAGAGATTATGCAGTTATATTCCTTTTGACCATGTTTTCTGGGAAATCACTCAAAACTTCCTCTGTGTTACCCACTCTGCATTCTGCTAAACCAAGACATTTTTTCCAAATTCCTATATTCTTAATTCTACCAGTTTTACAATACTGAGAAATTCTTGATGATCAAATTTCTTCCTCCATTTCCCTGAAGATACAGGAGGGAATCAAGCTATATTTTTGTCATCTAATTAGAGAATTGCTGTAAGTCTCCCACTAACCCCATTGTTTGCCATGTTTGCAATGACTGAGATACTGTTCTTCTATATTTAAGGTTAGATCTCCATTTTTCCCGTTCTTGTTCTTTCTGTCTCTTTCTGCTCTTCCTTGCGTGATGCCAGCCTCTGCCAATTTGCTGCACACAGGCATTAGATACAGAATTAAAGGTATTGGAAGGCATATGTTTTTCTTGTTTAAATTTAGAGCTACAGGAAGGCAATTACAATCCTTTCCTGGCTGAAAATGAAAAAAAAAAAACTTTAACGAGAGAAGAAAAACCAAACCTCCTGTATCTAAGGAGAAGAACCATGTATTATCCCATCAATGTCTCTCTACTCCTTTGTGGTGGAACAATATTTTTCTTAGTTTTAATTATGTTTACTTAGAAAGAAAAATATGAAAGGTTTTCATGAAGTAATAATTTGTTCCAAGGAAATCAACTGTGAGCAGGGAAAGATTTTACTTGATAACCAGCTCTTAGTCACTATCCAGTGATGATACTCAGTGGCCCAAGAAGACATTTACAGCAAACTGCTAAGGAGGAGCTAATAAAAAAATCCTTATTTTAGGCAACATTTACCTAAATATTGAGGTTGTTCTATGAAATGCAGAAGGAGCTGGACTGTGTAAAGATAGTAATCTATTAAATAATTAATAACTGTGTTTACATCAACATAATTTTCTGTATATTACTTATGCAGGAGTGGAATGCAATTTCATTGTTTCTGCCTGTAAAAACAAAAGCTCTTACCATAAAAACAATCCTGGCATCCCACTTGAAAATTTACAGTTTTTAATTTCTTATTGTGCAAACCCAGTATTTTATTCCATTTTCATCAAGAAATTATATTTATGTAAAAAATATTGTAAAAGCAAAGCTTGCTTTTACAGACTCTTCCTTTTTTTTAATAAGGAATAACAAAGTGGAATTTTAATTTAAAATTGGATAAACAGAGTAATGATATATGAAATATGGTTATGAGTTAGTGTTTCATTGTTTCTTTGGTCTTAAGTCTCTGAATATTTTTTATAACTGAAGACATCAGGGTTCTTCTCTGGACATGTGGAATGACAAATATTCACAGATCTGCAGGCTTTCCTGAAGGTGGCTCCATTTGATAAATGTTAAATTAGACAATCCAGGATCAAATCAATCCCAAATTCTCATCAGAGTAATTGGTCAGAGGAGGAAAAACCAGAAATAAATGTTTAGATAGCAGGTATGAATAATGCCTTAAGAATTTCCATAAAATATTTCTGGGATTTAACCAGAAAATTTTTGAAATTTATCAACTGAGGAAATACTCCACAAAAACCAGAGAAAACAGTCTTTGCTTATTTACAGTACATCTCTGTCTCAATTCTGAACTAAGGACTGTCTTAACTAGTAATTTTCCTTTCTTTTTAGTTCTGGCTACTAAAAAATACAGGTTCATTTGACTGTATCTCATTCATGTATAGTTGTTTCCAGCCTCAGTGAAATAGAGAACAAAGCATGTTCAGGAGAAGGATTGTTTATTTTAGGATAGTTCTCAGTTCTGCCTCAGATTTCTTCAGCTCAGGATGAAGATGAAAAGATAAAATGTACAAAGCTGCATTTCAAAAGAAATTCTGAAATAGAAAATGGAAGAGGAAATTAAATTTCACTGTACTTTAGAAGAACTATAGCTTCAAAAACTTTGAAACTCAGTGAATATGATTATATTTGTCTGCAAATTAAAAACAAAAATTGAACCAGAAAAAAAAAAAAGGAGTAGAGGTGAAACATTTTTAGTTAAGTTAAATTCCAGGTTGCTAGTAGATAGCAACCTCCATCTCCATTACCAAATATTTTTGAACACTGACATTTTCTGTGCTTTTCTAATGGCTCAGTGACAAAGCATGAATTATGGAAAAAATTACATTTTTTCCATTGCAAAGGGTAAACATTTAAAACTCTAGAGAAACCTAAGATCTATAGTCAGGGTGTTCTGAAAATCTGTAGAGTTGTACAGCGTTGCTTGAATCTAAACTAGCATTTGGCTCACAACTCAGGCACAGCATCTTTGAAACACAATACATAAATTAAATATATTCTGTTTGATACATTTTTAGAAAAAGGCTTTAAACCTGCTTTAAGTACTTCAATGCTGTTCCAAGTATCTTATGCAATATTTATACATGTTCTAGCTTCCCATCAGCAAGAAATGTCCTGTATGTCTTTCCCAAATCACCTTTCTCAGAGTTTGGCCATAAATTAATGATGACACTCTAACCAACAAGTTAAACTTGTACGTGCAGAATCCTTACAGATGAAAATGTGTTTGTCACTAGGAGTTAAGACAAATAAAATAAAATAAAATAAAATAAAATAAAATAAAATAAAATAAAATAAAATAAATTTAAAAAAAAAAAATCAGAGGTCATTGTAGATGGCTAAGCATATTTACAAGACAAAAAGAATCAAAACTTCATCTACAGCAAAAAAAGAACTTTCTCTGCCTTTCCAAGGACCTTCAAATCTTTAATGTCAGTTCCATTAAGATAAATATTAGATGCTGGTTATTTATACCTTCATGTATGCATATACATTGGAATCCAGTATTTAATACATTTAGCACTAATGGTATTTTAGCTTTCAGATCAATGTCACATAAAATTCATGGGAAAATATCACAGCATTTCACCAGAAGATGAATCACTTCAGTATGAAATCCTTTAGAAAAAATACTGCCTTTAAAGATTTTTCTGCCTTGAGCTGAAATAGAGTATGAATGCTACAGGCATATGAGTAGATATTTAAGTTAAATAAGAATGGATTTTATCGAGTGAAGAAAAGCTTTTTGGTTTCTGGTTTTCAAAACCTAGAGAGCAGAGTCCCAAATATAACAATCTTATCCTGCTCTCATGAAAGACTCCTTAGAATTCAGGAAGGAAGGAACTGTCACAGGTGGGGTGAAGAGATGAGAACTGGGAATCAGATTGTATCATCACAGACGTGTTAGTTGTTCTAGCTGTTGGCAAAGCAAGGTAAGAAATAAGAGAAATAAAAAAGGTAGCAGCCTTTCCATGGTACAGAGAATTTGGAAAGGCTGCTACTTTTTGACAAATTTTTGTGATTTATTTTTAGGAAATCTTAGAAAATTCATATTCCACATCTGTAAGGATTTAGGTAAGCTTGGAACAGTGCACAGGCTGATTTCTGAACCTGAAGACAGGTTTTTTTTTTTTTTTTCTTTCAGTTGAAAAGTTAAAAAATGAATTAAAAAAAAATCATTGTGACTTGATGGAAGTTCGAGGCTGTGCTGTTTGACCTGTAGCACACTGAATGATCTTTATAGATGTTTAAATTTACTTATTACTTTAAAGTTTTGGGGGCTTGTTTGTGTTTTGTTTGTTTTTTTTGTTTTAAATAAGAAAAAGTAGTTAAATATTTAGTAGTTTCCTGTCTTTTGGTGATTGCTTTTGTTTAGAAGAATAGCATTTAAAATGTCTCCTGTTCTCCATATGACTGTGTGACTCTCAAGAAACTGCATATATTTAAAGCTAAATAAATAAGGACAATTAAAAAATATTTTCAGCAAAGGCTTATTGACTTAACTGGCTTCATGTAAATTTTATCCACTGAACACATTGTGTGGTTTATAAAAAGGACATTTCTATTTTAGTGCTTCAATAACTGTTGCACTTAGGCGGAAAAATAATCTGAACAGACATGAATAAGCTTTTTATGTAGAAAACAGAGGTAATTCAACAGTTTTTAATTCTACTTAAATAATTTTCTCCTTGTATCAGATTATGGCAAACTGCAGTAGAATTAAAAACTGACAAAGAATTTTGATTTTAAGATGTTTCTATAAAGAGGTATTTCTATCCAAATCAACTTATTTGGAACAAAAGTATTTTCCCAAGTGATTTAATTGGCAAAATAAAGTTCAGTAGCATATAGAAGTTTCAAATTAACTTAATTTTTCCATAATTTTAGTTTCTAATTCCACTTGCTTTCAAGTGTTGTTTTTTTTTTTAAGTGGTCTTTCCTCCACTTTTTCTTGCCTTTTTTTTTTCCTTTTCTGCTGTGAAAAAAAAAATCAAAAGAGGAATGCAAAAGGACTTTTATTTTTCAAAAATAAACAAAAAATTGTCCTTTCCCCCCTTCCCCCCCAAAAATATTACTGCATTAAAAAAATCTCAGTATTTGATATACATACAGGTCTGGAAATAAAAGTTGTCTTCTTTCTGTGAAACACTATCCAGAATATAAGTACAAAGTAGATTTTCAAATTTCAGTACTAAGCATGAAATAGTAAAGAAATTCAAATATTTTTCCCTTCTTCCTTTGAATATGTATTCTCCATGTATGTCTCTCTTTTGATGGTGTTTTAAATGCATTGAAGATAATTCAGCAATTCAGAAATAAAATCAAATATTTTAGTTTTCTTTCCAAAAGTGGGAGCAGGAGACTCTTATTTTTCCTCACTTACTCTCCACTGGATTACAACAAAATATAAAGATTTAAAATTAATCATATAGTGATAAAAACAAATACAACATTTAAAAAAATTAAACTAAATTTGGGGAGGGAGATTACAATGGAACAAATAATTGGCAACTGTAACTACAAAAAGGAATGCAATCTTAATGAACACAATTCTCCGACTCTTAGAAATAAATATTTTATGCCATATCATTGTTTGCAAGATTGCTTTAAGCAGCAGGGTTTTTTAATTAATTTCTGCCTTTCATGGTCTGTAGAAGGTGGAAACTAGGGACCATCTTGCTTGGTCAGGGGAGTTAATTCAATTTATTTTCCAGATCATGACGGCAGCAACAAATCCACCAGGAGGTCAGGAAGCACAACAAAGTCATTTCTGAAGGAATGTCATCCTAACAGAGATACAGCTAAACATACCTGGAAGTTATTCCATGAAATGCTTTCATCCTTGCACATTAAAAAGCTGAATATGATCACTAATTTTTCTTAACAGATGAAAGTGAGCATCCTCACTAAGTTCCAGATTTAGCCAAATCACTACAGGATCCCAGCTAAGGTGGGGCAGAGGAAGAGAACCAGGTTTGCATTTGAATTTGAAAGGGTTTCATTTTCCTGTGTGGGTGTGAGAAGCAGCTGACCGTGCTCTTGCACCCAGCTCCACTCACATGCTCCTCTGCAGGCAGAGGCTCCCAAATCCCTGCTGCCTGGGATGACACAGGACACTGGTGGACACAGGCTTGATGCAGTCAAGCATCTGTGGTGTTAATTTGCAGCTGAGGAGCCTCCAGCAGCACAAGCTGTGCCACCTCCCACTGCAGCTTGGAGCCAGCTCCTGCCTGCCAAGGAGGAGCACAGGCATATCCAGCTCTGGTTATCACTATATCCACTATAGTCATTCAGTTCTGGAAGTCTGAAATTATAGAGCTGGTATTCTTTCTGATGAGCCCATATTTCATTCTTTTTTCTTAGGAGTCAGAATTGTTTAAAGTTTGTGGATGAGAACAATCCCTTATCACCTGAAATCTATATGAGCTTTTTCTCCAAATCACTCAAGCAGGGAACTTTAAATAAAATCTCCATTCTAATTAGAAGAAAACATAATCATCAATGTTGTGGTAAACAAAGCTGACAATATCAGTGTGATAATTATTTTTAAAAATAAATAAAACATGTTCTGTCATGCTTGACAAATTTAATTGCAGGAGGTTTTTTATATGCAGGGGTTGCAGACTCTTAGTAGTAATCGAACTAATGGTTTGTCCTTGCCACTTAGCAAGGTTTATTTTGTGTGGTGAAAACATAAGGTAAGCATGGTATTTGTGTCAGAATACTGATGGTGTTGATACCTTTCCTACACAGAAGGATGAGACTGTTGGGAAAATTTTTATTTGGTCACTATTGCCTATTCAGAAGATACTCAGAACCTGAAAAGAATGTAGAGATATTTGGCCCTGTCTTACTTAGTGTAAGTTTCAAATTCCTTTTTTGATTGAATAAGCTTTTCACATATGAAGAGAGGCCATGGGGAAATAGGGGAATTGATGCTGTGATGAGCACTGGGTTTTGAGAGGAATGCATGAAAAATCACAGTTATTAATTAGTTTCATCTCATTCAAACTTATACGTCCCTAAAGGATTTTCTCCAAAGGCTGAAGTAAGTATGATTTGAGGCTGATTTCTCTATTTTCTGACTTAGAACAGAAGACAAGATCCTTTTGGTTGGTTTCTTTCACCCTATACTTTTCCTGATCTGACATAGATTGTTTTTCCTACTCCTCTAATGCAGCTCTCTGCTGTCTCCAACTGAACACTGTTCAAAAGCACTAATCATTCCTGTCACTTCAATGGTGGGGACAGACCACCTCTTGGCTCTACAGCTCAGCTCAAAGTAGCTGAAATGAAAGTGGAGGTTATTGTTCTTTCATTTCATGATATACTCACTATTCTTATTTCTTTGTCTTACAATCTTAATTTCAGCAAGCACACCACCGCAATCTAAAACAACTTTCTCGCAACTATGAGTGGCTTTGATTTGAGAGCTTTTCTTAAAGAAGAGCTGTGTCTTTGACTTCAAAATTATTCGTCTTGCTGTAAATAGATTTCTTATTGTTAAAATACTACAACTTATTCCCTTTCTTCTGCATCTACTGCTTCTCTTTCAGGGAGAAAAATAAAAAGTAAGGAACAATGTGATGTCTTGGCCTGCCAGTGCTTACAGATTAAGGGTCAAAGGAAGATGCTGTATTCACTGCAGCTTACATTTTGCCGTTTCTGCAGAGCAACAGGGAAATGTTTGTTCGGTCACCAGTGGGTACCACGTCTGCTGAAATGTTCCCATGGAGACAGGGCACAGCTGAGCACAGCAGAAAAGAGGCACCTTCCAGCCCTTCCATGGGGTCTGTAGCTGATGCAGTGCACAGCAAAAGCATTTCCCTTTAGAAACCCATTTCCCTTCTTTAGAAATCACATTTTGCTAGGAGTCAAACACTCATTTCCTAAAGAAACCTTAAAACACTGTAAACTGCATAAAGCAGGAGTGATCAAACAAGTGAATAAGCATTTCACACAAATTTCACAATATTCCTGTGTTGCTTGCAGAAACGTGAAAGCTCTGTATACTCAAGATCCTGGTTTTGGTTTGTGTTTTTATTTGTGTTTCAGATTTATTTCTAGATCTGAAACCAAATAAATTCTTCTTTAGCATGAGATGACTTGGACCCAAAAAAATACTAATTGAGATAGAAATATTCACTTTGCTGTTTGGCTGTGGTCTTTGAACCCTGTTTCACTCCACAACACTTGCTGGAACAAGCTGCTCCTAGGAGAAAGACATTAAACCTGCTAATAGGATGTGCTTCCTACCACAGATAGGGGAAAAAAGTGGTCTTTTAATAAATGTAGGAAAGAAATCCTGACCATTGGATTCATAAAAGTCAGTGATAAAACCGTAGCTTGACATCTTTAAGATAGTTTTTTTAGAAAAAAAACAAGAAAACAGAAATACTGCTGTAGAAAATACTGATAAAAATTAGGTTTCAACACTTCAGACTTTTCTAGTCACCAACATTGAAATGAACAAAAATTCAAGGTTCCAACTGCATGATAAAATGATTTTGGAAAAATACTATAAGACACTGAATGAACTTGGTTGGTTTAATTTGGTGAGGCAAATTTAAAGATGAGATATGCTGATTCTTTGCTATTAAAAACTTCAATAATTTAAAATAATTTCAAAACAAGCATTTTTAGGACTTAATTCTACTTAAAACTTAATGACATAAAAAACCTTTACAGTGACTTTACAGGTGTTCAGCTGCTTATTCAGCTCAATGTGTTAAACTAATTATCAGATATGGGGCCCAGAGGATTTTTTTTTTCCTAATTAGGAAGAACTTTTGCAGAAGCAAAATTTACTTATTTTGTAGTTTGGTTCATCATCATCATCATCATCACCCTCTGGGAATTTTATTGACAAAGGTCCAGGTGTCTGGTAGGCAGATAATGCTGTCATTTCCTCCTGTTTTCTTCCTGTGGCATGTCATTGTCTTCTGGAGCATCAGGAAGCATTTCCCGGTCCATGGAATTTGCAGATAAGTGGGGTGAAGCTGTGAGGTCCCCCTGGCCAGCTGCTGTTTGTGTGCTGGCACAGCCAGAGCCTGCATGCAGTGACTCAGTGGCTCTTGCAGTGCCCTGCCACTGTGCCCTGCTGCATGGAGGATCACTGGGAATATGAAAACAAAATTATACAGCTGCCTCTTGGCTCCTGTTTAAACATTGTCTCCATCCAGAGATGCTCATGCTGTGGGTCACCAATGTTGTCTTTGCTGGAATGTCTCCAAAGGGATGCAGGAGAATTGAATTCAGTAATGCAAAAATAGGAGAACCCCAAGGCACTGACTTTCTGCAAATTATGCTTTCCCCTTTGTGGGAAGATACCACTCCTTGAATTCAAGGAGTTCTGGAAATGCAGGAACCATGAGAACCATGAGCCTGTGACAAATTCCAAGTTTGATGCCTGTCCTAACATTTACCCATCTTTTTCCCGCACCCCAAAACGTCATAGTTTGCTGGAGCAGTACTTTCATTTGAAGCTGAAAACATCAAGATTTCTCATCTGTCATGCTCTTGTCTTGTGTAGAATTTGCAGAAAATGGTATTGCAGCTACTCAGGATTCCATTGCAAAGACCCTAAGATTGTCAATGTTTATTTGCCACACCTTGACATTTCCCAGCAGCGTGAAAGGTTGTGATTTATTGAACAAGTCTGTGTTATATGAAATGGAGAGTCATTCTGCTGCAGAAAAGACCCTTAAAATCAGAGTTGGCTCGAGGCAGCCTGGCAGATATGTCAAATCCATGCTGCAACCAGAGATGTACCCAGGGCTCGGTGTATCCTGAGCCAAGTGTCACAGAATGATCTGATCTTGTCTTTGCAAGATAACTTATCTGGGCCTATTCCACCAGACTTAAAGAGCCACTCAGTCTGACATGAAGGTGGACAAACACATTACAGGGATCATTTTGACCCAAGATGTCATTCTGAGACCTGTGAAGGTACTGTAACATACTAAATGAAAATATCTTTTTGTACAAAGTGGTTATAGACCTGCTCACTTGTTCTCAGATTGGTGAGCCTTGTGGGCAGCAGTTTGCATTAGACATACAGCTGAGCAGAGGAGGACATTCAGAACTATCTTACTCTTGAGATGAAGACAGAAATAGGTAGGACTATCACAGCAATGGTCATCATCAATCACTTGTAAGAGACTGAAATATCTGTCCTGATTTTGGATGTCATAGAGCTACTTTTCTTCCTAGTAGCTGGTATAGTGCTGCTTTGGATTTGGGACAAGAATAATCAAAACACACTCATGTGTTAGTTGTTTGTAAGTGGTGTTTACACTGAATCAAGGTCCTTGCAGCTTCTCACCCCAGCCCACTGGCAAGTAGGCTGAGGGGACACAGCTGGGCCAACTGACCTCAACTGACCAAAGGGATATTCCAGAACTGACCAAAGGGATATTCCAGGCCAGCAGGCACCATGCTCAGCATATAAACCAGGAGGATGTTCAGAGTCATGGAACTGGTTTTCTTCAGTCAGTGTGAGGTGCGATGGAGCCCTGCTTTCCTGGGCTGAATCACTGCCTGTCCATGAAAAGGGGTAAATGAATTCCTTCCTTTGCTTCACTTTGCAATTTTTGCTCTTCTGATTATTTTCCCCATCCTGATTTATGGGAAAGGAATGAGTGGCTCTAGGGTACTTGGTTGCCAGCTGAGGTCAAACTACAACACCATCCTATTTTCAGAGCATCTCTCTGAACAGTAAAAGAATCCAAAGAATTAATTACAAGCAAATCTTGCCTTTTGCCTCTCTTTGAGCGGTGATCAGGTGCAGAGAGTGCCTGACCCTTGTGTCTGTGTAGTGTGGAGAAACTGTCCCTTCACTGCTTGAACACAGCGTGGTTTCTGCTCAGCTTTGCACTGGAATTTAACAACCATCTCGAGCTTAAAAATTACACAAGGGCTTCCAGGATCAAACTTATTATGCATTCAGTATCCCAATACTCCATCTGCTGTTTTCTTGTTCCATATCCCATTAACAAATGCTAAGCTGCAGATTGTTTTTCACATAGTAATGAGCTGCATAAGTATGTAAACAAAACAAAAGTTATATATTTCTGTTAGAACAAGTGCCAAGAACACCTCCTGTTGCAACACTACTAATGACAGGATAGCAACAGTGGAATAAAGAGAGTAATTTGTAGTATTCCCAGGTCAGCTGCACACATGGTTTCTCCAAAATAAGTGAGGCAATTTATTCCATACTTACAATGCACAAGATTCATTCCTGCTTTAATTGCAATAGTCTCAGTGGATCTGTGTCATGGAAGAATTTGGCCTTGCGGTTGGAAATCTTCCTACAGATGGTGGTTAGAAAAGGTGAACAGCATAAATAATGTCATTATCCCAATTAATTGGAATTGATTAATTCATCCATCCATCTCCCAAGTGATTATCTCCAATTAAAATAATTGCCTGGATAACATTCCTCTGCTAGATCCCTGGATAGCATTTTACTTATATTCCAGCACCACCATCAATACCTGCCGCAGGGAAACACTTTGCAATTTGCAATAGTTCAACACAAGGACAGAGGAAGGTTTGGACTATCTCTAGGAAACACAGACTCATGTATTATTATTTGTGTCAGCAGAGTTACTGTGGCATGGGACTTGAGATGCAGAATGCAAGGGGGTGATGCCTCCTACAAAGAGGTGATATTTATGAGCAAGCACAGAAGTATGAGGAGCACAAAGAAACCATGAGATAATGTCAATAGGCATATCAGCCTCTCACTGTTGTATATTTTTGTAGGCATCACAGTACTGGGTGTTTTTTCCAACCACATCTCTGAAGGTAGCAGCTCTGTTGATGCATACAAAGGGATCCTCCTAGCTGTGAAAGTGATAAAAAGTCTGATGACACCTGTCTGAAAAGCTAAAACATGGGCAGAGGAGCCTGACACCACAGAATGACCAGAGGCAAGATTCTGCTTTCTGATTGTGATTAGAAGATGATGGGTGTGACAGGGATGCCTTGAAAAGGCAGTTTCTGAAATTGCGTGTGAAGTGTGAGAGAGATACAGAGTGGTAATTTAAAGAAAGTGATAACAAGCTCAAATGAGCTGGGTCTGAGGAGGATGCCTGTAGCCACAGTATAGCATCTGCTAAGTTCAGAGAAAAGGCTGTTCTAAAAAAAATGTGAGAGGATGCTTAGATGTATACATATATGGAGATGAAAAAGTGCATCTAAGAGAAGCTTTGTATAGAAATTATGCAAAATTCAAGTAGAGTTTGAACCCAAAAACATTAAACTCAGAGCTGAATATAATGTTATTATATTACTGGGCTGCTTAATCACTTGTTACAGTAGCTGGGAACACTTCTACGAAAATGAGTCAGGAGAAACGGTAACAGAAGAAACTGCAGGAAAATTGTTGGGGTTTGGATTGGTTGATTAGGAGGGATGAGGTCTACGATGAGCAAATCACAGAATCATAGAATGTGCTGAGTTGGAAGGGAAACATCAGGATCATTGAGTCCAACTCCTGGCCCTGCACAGGACAAGGATCTTGGCCCTCCCCCAGGATCCCACTGTGTGCCTGAGAGTATTGTCCAAACACTGCTCAACTCAGGCAGACTTGGGACTGTGACCACTTCCCTCAAAAATCTGTTCCAGTGCGTGTTCAACTTCAGTTTTGGGGTGAAGAATCTCTTCCTGATATGCAACCTAAACCCCTTTAGCTTCATGGGATTTCTTTGGGTCCTGTCCCTGTCACCACAGAGCAGAGATCAGTGCCTGCCCCTCCTCTCCCCCTCACAAGGGAGTTGTACCTGCAGTGAGGTCTCCCCTCAGTCTCCTCCAGGCTGAACAGACCAAGTGACCTCAGCCACTCCTCACACGGCTTCCCCTCAAGGCCCTTCAGCATCTTTGTTGCCCCCTTTTGGATCAAGCCTCTTAGTGGATTAGTGTATTTTTTACACTGTGTTCCCCAGAACTGCCCCCAGCACTGGAGGTGAGGCTGCCCCAGTGCAGAGCAGAGCAGGACAATCCCCTGCCTTGCTTGGCTGGTGATGCTGTGCCTGATGTCCCCAGGACACAGCTGGACAAGAAGTGAAGCCAAACATTCAAGCAAAGAAAAAAGTTGTTCTTTTTAATTTATTTTGCTAGCATAGAGTGGTTTGTTGTTTATGAAATTAAATTCCCAAACAGCATTTTGGGATCAGGAAAAGTCAATGGACTCATAGCTAAACAGAAGACAGCAATGAAGAGGGCAGTTCCACCAAGAAAGGAGCTGAAAAAGCCTAGAGGCTAAAGAAGTCATATTGGAAATCCTGGCTAAAATTTTTGTCTGCCTGAGGAAAATGAACCAAGATATCCTACCCTGCAACTGGTGTCTAGCATGTTTTGCTTGTTGTCATTTTGGTTTATTTAAAGACTTCTCATTGTCTACAGCAGGGATGAACCTATCCCATGCCATGGTGACTAGAGCATTCTCTAGATGGGTGGGAGGCCTCCAGTTCAGATCTTTGCTCATAAACAAAGTTCAAATAATGATTAAATGAATACAAAATAGCTAGCAATTGTGCAGAAGTGAATTGACATCTCTTCAGATGGAGCAAAGCAGGAGGAGGTGTTCAAAAGCAGCGATATTCAAAAGGCAGACTGGTGCTTTCTTCTACAGTTTCATTAATACAGTCACAAAACCATCTTCTCATAAAGCTGATAGCCATTTCAGGGCATTTTTGTGCCATTTTTATTATTACATTTTCATGGGAAATGCTCTGTTCTAAATCGAATGATTTTTCAGACTCTTGAAAAATGTTAATAGCACTTTTTGCTACCTAGAAACTTTTTAGGGATTTGAGAAAAGGTGCAGCATTTTTAACATGATGCCAGTCAAATCCTTTTCGTTCATGTTGAGCTTATTGCAAACAACTCTTTTAGGTGCTCAGTCCCATCTTTTGAGATGGCCTCACTAGATTAGGCTTCACTGACCTGAGTCTTCTAAAAGCTTGATCAATTCTGCTAGCATTTAATCAGTTCTGGATGGGTTGACTGCTGCATCAATAGTTCTCCACCAAGCCTAAGTAAATCACATGTTAAGACATTTTTCCAAAAGAGCTCCGGACAGAGGAAACGAAGACACAAAATCAAGAGTATCTATTTAAAGATTCTCAGTAGGTCTATGAGCCTCATACTAATAAAAAAGGATGGTTTTTGAAAGAAATTAAAGTTTCTTTCATGCACACATGCACTACAAAAGTGAAGATATTTGTTTTTATGAGAAACACATAACATCAATTAAACTTGAAAAACCTTCATCACATTAAACTGAGGAAGATTAATTGGTGGGTTTCTTTACTTATTTTCCTTACATAAAAACATAACACAAATAAGCCTTCATTAGGTATCTAAAGCTCTAAGATGAGAGTAATATACTTTGAATAAAAAAGCTAACTAAAGAATTGAAACTACCTTTATGTAAGAAAGAGAAAACATGTCACACAGGTAGCTTGCCTATCTAAACTAAACTTTGGGATAAAGTTTAAGAAGGGAATCAGCTATATCCTTGAATTGCCAAAGGTACATCATGTTAAATCAATTTTTTTATTATTATTATATGCATTTTAAATTACTAGGACCTTACAAAGAGACCCAAGATGGTGTAAATGAGACATGAGGGAGGGTGATTCAGATGTGGCTGGAGCAGATTTACTGCCAGGGTGGAGGGGGCTGGT
>VZSR01003806.1:11569120-11623054 GCA_013398615.1 Brachypodius melanocephalos
AGCAGAAAGCCCTCGGCTCTACAAAATTCCATGCTGGTCTTCGCTCTTTCCTCTCACCAACACCCCACATTTCAGGAGTTTCAGTGAATTGAGGGGCCAGCAGAGGTTCATGGGTCTGGATCTGTGTCCCAACCCTGGTGGATACCAGCAGGATGACTCCAGGGAATTGTTGATCATCTCTCCATCCACTGAGGACCAGAGGTCCTGCCCTTTGGAATACCTTGCTCTGTCATTCAGGTTTCTAGGAGTTAGACACAATGACACACAGCTCTGTGAATTAACAGGATACCAAAGGCTCCTGACATTTATGAGGGTTTTTAAGAAATGATTAGGCATGATTAGTGCATAATAATTCCACTTTGCTTTTTAACAAGCTTGGCATTTGTCAATGAACATTTACACCAGGGAAGGATACCTGTGACTCTTCAAATCCTCTGTTAAATATTAACTGATTTGGAGAAATTGGCTCACATGGGCTGCTTCTAAACCACAGAACATGCCAAGGAGGTGGAAAACTTTAAAAATACCTGTAATTAGAAATGATGTTGTAGAAACACCCACCTCAGAGGAAAATCACATGCTCATATTTTCACCAATTATGGACTGTCAGCAACTTGCCAAGTTCCTTCCAAATGCAATAAATATTTAAAAGCTTAATAGATTGCACACACAGTAACAGTACAGCACCCAGCTGGTGGAACTGGCTTGAAGCACATCCCATCCTGCAATCAATAATGCTAAGTGTTCTTCAGTGCTCCCCCTTCTGCCTTCCAAAGGTCACCTGTGTTCTGATACTCTCATTTTTGAGCCTTTTTTTTTTTTTTTAATTGATGGTAACCTTGAAACAATCTGAGACAAATATTTTAGAACTTTCAATAGAGTCAGTCTTGTTTGCCTGGAGTTTTATTCGCTTTTGTCAATTTGATCTTTGAGATGGCATTTTAGAATTCTTTTTAGTGAGTATTTATACTTCCATCATCTTTAGAACATGATTTATTTTATCATTCTTCTGAAATCAAAGATTTCATCATAGATATAAAAAAGAAATAAAGTTTCTTTCTTATCAATTTTTTTAGTGTCACTATCACAAATTGATGGCATGCTTATTTTGTTTTTCTCTAGTTGTACTTTTTTTTACTCCAGGCTTCATTTATGCCAACCAAATATTAGAAAACAACTTCCAAATTTTAATATGACTTTATGTTTAATGTCATTGTATTTTTTCCTTAAGTTTCTACTCTATTTTTTATCACAAAGAATGGAGAACATATTTTTATTCTAGTTTTGAACTTCAGATCAACAAATCTTAAAAAGAAACAATCAATTTAGCATAGAAAATACAACTTAAATAAATCCTCGTTCTCCTCATTTCAAAGGAAACCTCTGAGACAAAATGAAATATTGCTGTTCTTGTCAGATAAATAAAACAAAAGTATATAAACTGGGTCTTTTCCTTATGGAAATCGCCACAGTTATTCCTTCTTCTGTCTTCAGAGTGAGTCAGAGGAACAGATTTTACCCCAGCCCTCTGCCATTACTAAAATTGCAACAGCAAAATGGTTCATTCATCATCCTCATGATACTACAAGAAACATTGAAATTGTACCTTACCTTCAGCCACATAAATCAGTCTCTTTGCTATATTGCTAGCAAGTTCTTCATAATTAGTATCAATCTTGCTTTTCTCCCTTGATATGCTTTCTTATTGCTGTATTTTCCCTTATTTTTCATACTAGGAAATAGAAAAATCATATGAACTATATATTGAGAAAACATTGTAAACAGATTGTCAATTGATGATTAGTTGGCACTCAAAGCTGTAGGGAAAAATATTTGTTCCACTGTTTGGAAAAATAGATGGAAAACCAAATTTATTTTATGTTGCATATTATATTATTTATAATTTATAATGTTCATATTAAAATATATTTTTCTAAGAGAAAAGAACTATTTTCCCAGTTTGCAAATGAGGCTACTGGATAATAATTATAGTCAGGGAAATTTCCTACATTTCTGTGCCCCCCTCCCCCAAGCCCTAATACACAGTTATAAAAGAGCACTTTCTAATTATATGTGAAATCATAGCTCTGCTGAGGTCTGTAAAAGCTTTTTCTACAGATTTCAATGGAACCTGAATTTTGCTTCAGAGAATGTAAACTTGACTTTCATCCTGACTGGATGGCTTTAATTAGATAAGTGAATTAACCCCAAGGATAGCAGCTTGACATTTCTTCAATAGCATTACCATTGGATTCTTAACGTTCACAAATTCAAGTTGTTAAGGAGAAATAGCAATCCTGTTATCTGTAAAAAAAAAAAGAAAACAATGGCCACACTCTACCTATCTTAAGGTAATATTTGATGCTGCAAAGTCTATTTTTGCTCCTACTAGGGGGCCTGAAATGCCAAGTAAAAAGGAAAAAGGGACTTGGAGCACTTAAGAACATCTGAGAAAAAACAGAGATTTCTCTCCATCCCAGCAATAACTGCTTGTCTCCCCTAGCAGCCAGCCCATACACATGCTTCTGCTGTGGGGATAATGTGTGCACTTTCCATTCAGGAATCACTAGCTAAAATGAGAGAATGGAATTAGTTTAGGAAAATACTCTAAGAGGTATATAAATAATACTATCCAATTCCACAGCAGGGAAAATTTAAGGTTATTCATAAAATAAAAACAAAAATTAAAGCAAAAGAAAACAACAAAAAGCAACCAAAAAAACCCCCACCAAACAAACAAGCAAACAACCCCAAACAAACAAAAACCTTAAACCGGGTATGGGTTCATCACAAAGTGACAAATCCACCAGTTGGTTTCAGATTATACATTTGATCATCCGTCACCTGATATTTGGGGCAATGATCCCCTTAAAGACTTACAAGATACCTTCTTATTTTGACCTTAAAAAGCAAATTGTTCCCAAGGATTTGGTCTGAATGGACAATAAATTTTAAACCTTTTTTCACTCTGAAGTGTTTCAAACTCCTCTTTGCCAATGGAAAATAGTTTTGTCAAGATGACCACAGGCAACCATGAATAATCCTGAATTATATAACAGTTTTGTTGTCTATCCTGAGGGATTAAAGCCTAGAGATATAAAAAATAAGTTGACTTTAAGGGCCACTCCAAGTAATATAGACCAGGGTAGTAATTCAGGGAGTACAGAACAGCCTTAACAATGAGAATATCTCAGGAGCTGCAAAATTTTAATGACACTTTAGGGCTTCACTGACTTTGAGCCCTGGCTCCCAAGCAGAGATTTAATCTCCCTTTAACTGTGAAAAGCCTCTTGCAGTTTTACAGGTCTTAAAGGCTTTACATAGTTTCATACTTTATATAAAGCTTGAATTATTATCTCCTGTTAGCTTGAGTTCTTTCTCTTCCATCTAATTTTTCTTCAAAGCAAGAGGTAGAGTTTAGTGCGATTGTTCCTCTAAATATCTCCCCAGGAGTGGTTGTTAGTCGCTTATATGGAGTGCCTCCACTTAATGTGCCAATTTGCACAGCAGGATTCTGCAGAGCAGCAGTGGCAAGACAGGAGATGTTTAAAGCAGTATTAAATACAGTAAGAAAGTGAGTAGAAAACTGAGAAAGAAAAAAAAAAAAGAGTGGGATTGGGAAAAAAGAAATTATTAGGAACAGGGAACATTTGCATTTTGAAGGTTCAATGCAATTTTACTGTTAATATATTTGTAGGAGAGTAAAGACTGACATTATTAAAATTGTACCTTTATCTCCTAGCTGTTCCTGAGAACATAGGAAACCCTGGTTCAAACCCCTAGACTGAACCAAGTGAAGAAATTACTTTAACCCAACTTAATCATGTACAGTCTTCTTCCCAGAAATGCAGTGGGGAGGAACTAAAAATGGCAGTCCCTTTTAAATATGACATGAAAGCTTTGTCTTCCTCAGTTCACCTCCTGGAGGTCTTCATGGCAGGCACTGTGAACACTAACAGGTGTCTGCTCCTGTTACAAAGCATCCAGAGCTACTCCATATTATCACAGAATTCTTCCTATCAGAGGATGAATATAGAAATGTGGAATACACTCATTCACATCTTAAAATGAATGCTAAATGCTCCCAAGTTGTTGCTTCAATTTTTTTCCCCTCTTAGATATGTGATCTCTTTATCTTTCTGAAGAGAAAAAAAATCAATGTCAAGATGTTGATCTATTCCATGTGTTTGTAAGAGGGAATGGTAGAAGAAATACTTATAAACATGATAAAATAGCATTTCTTCTAAAATTTACATAAAAAACATAAAGATTTTTAAAAAAATTTCTTCATATCCATTTTTTTGAATCTGTTAACATTCATTGATATGTTTACAAGCCTTGAAAGAGCAGGTGATAACAGACTTAATGTTGTATCACACACTTAGATCTCTTTGCTCCTTTGAACTTACTACTGCAAAAAAGAATTACCAGTTATTGGGAAAAAATTACTAGCTTTTAATTGTTTAACTTTATAGCCTAGCAGTGAGTAAGTTTTCTGTTAAAATGTGTGTATTATTCCTACTATGTAGATGAACCTTATATTTGCTCATACATGGTAAGTTCAGCTAGAAAAAAATTACCCACTCTAACACATCTAAAGGCTCCATAAATAGAATAGCTGCATAGGATCTTAAGATCAACAAAAGTATGAATATTAGATTGGGGTTCATCTTCCTACACTTGTGCCAGAAAATAGGATTTTTTAATATTTTACAGAAAACACTGCATGCAGCTCTCCCAGTCAAGGTACACAGGAGAGAAGCTTATCAGAGCCTGGGAAGGTGCAGCTAGCTCCTGATGGGGAGCATCCTAGTCTGGCAGGCTGAAACCTTGCCAGGAACAAAGACAAAACATCAGAGCTCCATTTTTCAGAACAAATTATCTTTTCTTTTTCACTGTGCAAAGAGCACAGAAATGGTACTTATGCTTCTGTCCTGGTCTTTTAAAGGCAATAAATGGGGTAATAAAACAGTTTTTTGCAGCACTGAGCTCAGCTCTAGATCTCATCTTTAAACAAAACAAACACTTGAGGGTGGACTGCTTCCAAAGACAGCAGTGTGGGATCTGACTGTGTGTAAATCAGGACCACAGCAGCAGCTTTCCTAGCACGAGGAACTGAGGCTCTGCTTCCCACACCCCCATCAAGGTGCAGCTTGCTGGCAGCACACAATCTCACTCATCCTCTCTTCTGCACAACGTGAAAAGTGAAATAGATATCAGGTGAGGAGCAGAACATGAGGGACAACTTGTAAATAGCATAAAAAGCAATGGTCAAGACCTGTCAGCTGCTTAGCCAGGATTCAGAGAAGTATTTATTCCTAGCTGTGGGGGTGGAGTTATTTTGCAGGGTGCCTTTTCCAATTCACTGTGCCTAGGATGAAAGCTTGAAGGAGAAAGCAAGTGTTAAAAGCAAAAGAGATGAAGCATAGATGGACACAAAAGCCAGCAGCTGAAATATATTTGAATATAGAAAAGGATTTGAATAGTGAAGCCTAGAGCATATATAGCATAAAAAGCATAAAAAAGACAGATTTCAGAATGACTTTTTTTTTTTTTCCTTTGACATAGTGACTCATTACTCTTTGGAGATGTGAAAATTCAAGAAACAATAAAGTAAGGTGGAAAACAGCTTATGCAAAGGGATGTATAAGGAATAACATCCTAGGATGGATATTTTCCTCACTAAGAATGAGACAATAAAACAGATTAAGTAAAAAGGCACTGGTTTACTAGGATAGGATATTGCTTATGGAGAAGTAGCACAGCTTTTCATCCTTGTCTCCCTTCCCTAGAGAAGGAAGGAACATAATGCTGGAAGCAATCGTGGAGAAGTGGTCTGATCTTTACATATTCTGAAAGTGTTAATTTAGGATAGATCAACTCAAAGCAGATTGAAAGCAGGCAAAGGGAGTTGGAGACTGGAGGAAAAATGGGTATTTTGTTAACAAAATACCAGTAAAGAGGAGTATTCAGAAAAACTCATCTTACTTTAACTTTGTGGGTAAATTTTAGTTGATAAATTTGCCTCTGGGATTGAAATCAGTGGCTCCCATCTGCTGAATGGCCCATCCACAGAGAAATTGAAGAGATAAGAGAGAAAAAAAATCTCTGTGTGACGTTCCTGTATAAGCAGATTATGAGGGGGAAAAGAAATAACAATCCCTGTGTATCTTTATAGCTGCTTAAACATAAATTTCCTTTTTGTGTGCAAATAATTGGAATTGTACACACTGCTGAAGTGGCAAAAATATCAAGGATGAAGAGACCAAGATGGTGCTGCTCTTGAATCAGAGCAGAAGTGTGAAGGATTGCTTTCCAGAAGTAGGTGACCTGAAGAATGTGCTATTATTCTTATTATTGTTCTAGAAATAGTTAGACAACTAAATGTACTATCATCTGAAGGCTGTCAGTACATTGGTTCCCCTGGTAACTTCCAGTGTTCAAACACTTGTTTCTCAGCAACTCAAAAACGATTTGTTTCTTTTCACTAAGGAAGTGGGTGACCATGCACTGAGCAAGGGCTGGAGAACGTTCCTTGGTGGGTGATGGGAAGGATCAGCTCTCCATTCACAATTAATAGCAACTTGTAGTACCTTGTTCCCAAGCAGAGGTTGTGATAAGAGATAAGGGATCTGGTTATACAGGAAAGCTTTTTTTTCCCAGTGTTCTGGGTTTGACACTAGGTCATGGATAGAAATAAATAGCAGTATCAGCCTTGGGATGTGGTCATCTGATCTCGGGGGTTTTTTATGTAAGAGGGATTTGGTAGACTTCAGCAGATACTACAGAATATCTATAATCAATCATTTTCAATGCTAACAAATGACTAATAGCTTTTCCTATCTTTTTGAGGTCAACCTCAAAGGTCAGGTCTCAACTCAGCTAATATTGGAAATTTTTTCCTATATATGCATCCCTGTTGAGTTATGCCTGTTTGTAGAAGCTGAACAGACCAGAACCAAAACCAGGTTAAAAATTGCCTTCCTCCTCTGTGCTTTTTGCTGCCTGATGCACTACATTACACTCCTTTAATGCTGTCATGGGCACAGCATTTTTAACCACAAATGAGATCACTTGCCAAATAAATGAATTAGTGCATCTGACAGCTGAAAATAGTGTGTGTAGGTCCACTTAATTTTGGCTCAAATGAAGCTCAGAAATAACAGATCTTTAAAAGTCTTTTGTTATCTCAGTCATGTGTTTACTGATCATGTCAGTGGAAGATTTATTCATAGTGTTACTGATTTTCCCATTCAATGCATGTGGACTAGGATTGGAAATACTAAGTCATGTGTGTTTGTAATCATTTTTATGCTTCAGTAGCTCAAGGATGCTGCAACTTTGAATAATTGCCTTCTGCTTTCATGGCAGGGATTCAGTTACCTTTAAGAAAGTGGCAAATGTGACACAGGGTAAATCATTTCATGTTCACAGAAAGATGTGCAGACAGACAAAATTGTGTCTGTTGTATCTAGCAATGTACAGCTTTTTGTGCATCATGTTTACTACTTGAACCTGTACTCACTGAAGAGCTTAAACACCAAGAGGGGAATCATGCAACACACAACACAGCAGAGGTCTATGATAGGCACCTCATCTGCCCCCACAAAGCCCAAAAAGATGTTTTGTATGCAGTTGTTTTCACCAGTGAAGAAAAAAAAAAAAGTTTCTTTTAGACATCTTTTATAGTTAAAGAAGAAAAATTTGCATCCTGTATGGGATGATGCACCTACAGGAACATTATTTTAGGAAAAGATAAATCATCCCATGAGACAAAGATTTTCTCTCAATTTCCTAGAAAAAACATAAAATTAGTTTATCTTAACAAAATCTTATATAATAAAAGTTTGGGGACAGGACTACAAAATATTCTTTTGATGTTGAGAAATAAGATGCTCTCTCAACAAACTAATTACATTAATGGCAATTGTTAATTGTCAGTGTCATGCAGTCAACTGAGGTCACTGTGCCTTATCCCATAAGATATTTTCCAGTACTTGAATTCAAATCTAGTCTACAGACTATGAATTCACTTTGTTTAACTGACTCCTTAAATTTTTGTGTCAAATTTATAATGATCCATTTAAAATATCTAGCAAATATTCCCAAATCAGCAACGTTATCAGAATCATTTCTAGCTAGTACTGAATTTCTGAGTAACGAAAAGCTTTTTGCAAGACTTGGATAATTTTTGTTAGAATTTGCCAACTCCAGTAAAGCTTTTAAATTATACATCTATTGAATACTTACTAATCAGATTATTTGAAAGACTTTTTTACTCAGTAAGACCTTATAAATTGTGATCCTTGCAGTGTAGTCTGATGTCTAGGGCTATGTCTTGAATTCTTTGAGAGAAAAACATTCTATTTTCTCCAGTTTCCCACCCACATGAATTATGTTTCTAACAGTTTCAACTGCCACTCCAAAGACAGATTGAATCATGACCCATGGAAAAGTTACCTTAATCTCTCAAAATTGCTGTGCAGATTTTTAGATAGGTTTTGTTTTCCCCAACACAAGTTTTAGCCCTCATTAGGTGACTGCATTCTGTGAATGATATGTGGGGTGATTTAAGGTAGGTTTTCCTTTGCAGTGCAAAGCTATTCAAGCTCCAAATCTAAAGGCATTGTCAGTATGTTTTGTTTATTTTTTCCCTGAATACAGCACCATATGGAATGGCCGGGCTCCTACATGATACCCTGAGCTTACACCTCTCTTTGATCTTGTACAGACACCCTTCTCATATGGAAAGACTAGAATACTTATAAAAATATATTGCTTTTGATTTTGTAGGCAGTGTAGATGGACAGTAAATCACCAGAACCACTAGAGGACTACATATATAAGTTCAGTAACAGAAACTGCTGAAGCAAATCTTCAGATAAAATGTGGTCACTGCTCTGACTTCAGTGTCTTTCTCAGAAAAATTTAAAAAAGCAGTTTATTTCCAATCTTTAATTATCATCCTGAATTTTCCTCTGAAACAAAATGTCCAGACAACATTTCCTCAAAAAGAATAACACTTTTCTATTTACACATAGCACACCCATCACTCAGGAGATCCACATGTAAATCTTTGTTGACAACAGAAAGGGCATATGGATATTCCAGACTAAATGTGATACCAGCTACAATATAGACTTGCCTCCCTCTTCATCTGGTTCAAAAATATATATCTTTTTCATAAAGGCGAGAAGTGTTAAAAGCTAGTCAGTCTATGTACCTGGGAAGGGTTTATATTAGATACTGGGAGAAATCTCCTTCACAGAAAGGCTGGACAAGCATTGGAGTAAGCTCACCAGGGAAGTGGTGAGATCACTGTCCCTGGAAATGTTCAAAAAACTACACAGGTTCTTAGGGACATGGTTTCATGGTGGACCCAGCCAGGAGTGTTAGATTAATGGTTGGACTCAACGATCTCAGAGATCTTTTCTAATCTTGATGACTCTAGGATGAATGCCGACGTGGAATTTGGAGAACCTCAAAACAGTTGTTCCTATATTAAGTAATATCAGTGTGAGAAGCTGGAGATGAAGCTTGTCTTTTTGCTTAAAGACAGAAGAAACATGTGGGTACTTATATCCTACAGAAATACTCAAATATGTGGAGTTTCTGAATTCAAAGTGTGTGGATACAAGTGTTCTTTGTATAGGGGCTGATCCAGTGTCTGTGCTCCAGGACTGCAGTCAGACATGTACAGGCGAATGCTTTTCACATCTTGATTCTCAATATTGTCAAGATCTGAGCAATCCTCTGCATGTCAAAAAGCAAATACTGGGAGCTTACAGATTTTGGCTGTTATTCTGGGCAGGAATATGCAGTATTATATGACAACTGAACTGGGGTCTTGAGGATTGTGATTTAGACACCGAAAGGGAGGGGAAGATAAACTCATGGGAAAGTCTGAATGTTTGCCAGGATAAAGATTATATATCCTGTTTCCTACCAGGGAAAGCCACTCATTCAGAAGCTCTACCCTGTTGGTGCCCCTCCTCACACAGGGAACCAACCAATGGTGGACCAAAACCGACTGCACCATCAGCTTGTCCTCCTACAATAAAACCTCCACACCTTTCCCCTGACACCAAAGATGGTGACAAGTGTCAGCCCTTTATTTTCCTACAGTAAAGCTTTCATACCTTCTCTCTGTTGATTCCCAAGGGCAGCACCACACAACTCTGACTCTTCTCCTGCTTTCTTCATCCTTCTTCTTCCCTCTGCATGACTGGCTAACTCCTTCCTATTCCTCACACAGACATTTAACCCTTCCTCCTCACAGTTAGGAAACACTACTGCCTTTCTCCTCCTAACTTTTTATACTTTTTTCCCCACACATAACACCTGTGTGCCCTTTCACTCTTTTGTAATTGGTCAATAGCCAGCAGCATTCCACGCCTCTTCTCCCTCAATGCTGTTCTCCTGTCTCATACAGCTGCACCCCCACAGCCACAGCCCCATTCCTAACCTTCCACAATCTATTCTCCCACAAAACTTTGTGTTACTACTGAAAATCTGTGTGATGCTGGAACCAAGACTCTAGAGGACTTGAAAATGGAAAAGATTTTTAAATCAGGAAATTTGATTTCTAATGTAACCTAGGAAGAGAAATGGTGATACACTTATAATCCTGGAATAAATATGAAACTCACAGTTTTAGATTAGCCTGGAGATTGCAGTTTCATTTATGCATCAGGAAATGAAATAATTACATTTAGATATCAGTCAATTTGTAAGGATCTCTCACCATACTGCTATGTCATGGACATTCCCTATTCTGGAAATGGGGAGGCTGTGCTCCACATTGAAAAAGTGTTGTAGCAGGTTTCTTTAGTTATTAACACTTCAGAAAGCTAGACCTTGGAATATTTAGGGATGGATTTTCTGACTGATGAGTTTCAGCACAGGTGACTAATATGGATCAGGCACAAGGAAATAGCAATAGGAACAACACTTTCCAAAGCATAAAATAAAAAAATGTGTTTTGAAGTCCTGTGTCATCACTAATAAAGCATCCCTGACTTGCTTAAAAAGAAAAAGAAAAAACAGATAGTACCACATAAATAGAAAGATTTGATAGCTTAGAAGCGTTTTACTTTTTGAAGATGCATTTCTGAGAGATAAATGCAACGGGTTATTGTGATAATAAAAATTCTGTGATTGTACATGATAAAATTGTTTTTATTGTGTTCAAAAATATCAATGTGTGTTTTCTTGGTACTTCAGAAAGAAATTTTACAAAATTGCAAACATGAGCAAAAAACAGTAGGAGGAAAAATTAAATGACAAAGATAATGTCAAATTTCTTAAATAGTTCTTCATTGCATACATAATATCTATAATTATTTAACAATGAAAAAATATCTAATGATTAAGAAGTGACATGAAAGTATCAGTACAAAGGTTCATAAGAAGTAAATAGAAAAATAAGTTGTTAGCGATGGAAGTTGATATGTGCATGAGTGGTACAGAGGTAAAAATGTATTCCTGCACATTTACTAAGAAAGGATAAGATCCATAAGAGGGAATGCTTTGCCCATACCAAGAAGAAAAGAGCAGTGTGAGTCATCATTGGATCAGACAAATACATTCTATAGAAGAAGATGGAAGGAAGATAAAGGTGTATCAAGAACTGCTTGCAACTCACAGGGCAAAGAAAAAAATCATAATGCATCAGTGAAAAGCTCAGGTACAGAGCACACAATGTGGTCTTGTCATTGGAAACAGAGACATATTTTTAGTGTGACCAGAGGAAGAAGATTCATTTGAAGTTAAGAGGATCATGTGGTCCCATAAAATCACCGCAGCTGTCTGCTTTCAAAACAGTCCTGTCAGGCAAACCAATGCCTCAAAGGTCCAGCTGAGGAATCACTGGACTAAAATCAGATCTAGGTCTGCCTCCTGTAGGGCTCCAGGGATGCCCACCTGAATTGTCAGCTCCTGGTCTTACACAGTTTACACTGAAACTTTATGGAAGTACCATTACTTCTCATAGAGCAATATTTTTTCTGAAGTCATCAGAAGAGGGGGAAACCCAACTTCCTTTCTATCTAAGGCTTTTTCCTTACACTCAGAATGACGTTTATTGAGTTTCTCTGGAGAAAATATTTTTTCCATGACTGGGCTGGCCCATCAGTGTGGTTTCTGTGTTGCAGGTGTAATGACAGGCCTCTATCTTGTGCCTTCCACAGACATATGGCTTCCCTGCACACCATGAGAATTTATCTTTCTCCCTTCTCAGCATGCTCAGATCCATAATTGAGCCCTTAATTTCTTTTCACAAAGAACCAAAATCTGCCTATTAAACTGCCAGATGCAATGTGATGTTAATGACTGACTACTGCATAATTCTGTGGTTTTAACAGCTATTTCTAGGTGTGCATGTACCTGTCCTATTCATTAATTCCTTTCTGACTCTTACATTATTCTTCTCAAACAGTATTTTTCCTTCCATCTATTGAGAAGCTCATTGTGTCCCTTTTCATTTTTCTATTTATTCTAATTAGTTTTGAATCATATTTCCTTAAGACTTTTCAACCTTATACATTGAATGAAGTGTCATGACTTTGAGTTGGATATTCCTTTTTATATTTAATTAAAAAAATTAAAAGCCTTGATATTCATTTATCACAGAGGTCATCAACTTTAAAATTTTGTATTCAAAATTAATCTATATTTAGCCCTTAATGTTTTTAATGAACACTGTTTCATCAGTAAGATGGAAAATTCTGAACATTCAAAGTCCTTAGAGAATTTCTAAGGAGTGAGGAATTGTAAATGAGGGCATTCCATACACTTGGTAAACTTCTTGGGGTTTTTTAAATTATTTTAAGAAACACAGATAGAATCTAGATTTCTTTATTTCTTTTCATGAATAATCAAGATAACAGTGTTGTATTCTGAAGTCAAGCTACCATTCTCCACTATTAGAATTTTTCTGTCTGAGAAATAAGGGGTTTGTGGTTTGTACCACTGCAAAAAGATAAAAAGACATGAAATTAGTTTTTATTCAGTTCTATTTGTGCAGTTCAAGTTGTTTTGAACACGATATCAAATGGCCACCTCTGTCCTGCTCTGTGGAGGAGGACTATCCATACTGGAGCATCTCTTTTGCATTCAAAAACTCTCTAAGGGTCCCCAGTTCCATTCAGGTCCACACTACATTGATTGCCTTTCCAAATTTCCATTTCCCAGTAGTCATTCCTTCCAGCAGCTGGTGCCATATCCCTCCTTTCTGCACCATGCACGGCCTCTTGAAAGGACACAAACTTCCCCTGTGGATCTCTAGGCATGACACAGATTAGCTGTACTCAAGGACAAGGAAAGGATGGAAGAAGCTTTGTCCATGAGGCACATACAGACACTTTCAGAATTCACTGAAATGTATCGTGGAAGATACATTTGTTGAGCAGAGTTATCCTTGGCACTGCCTCTCATATCAGCCAACGCCACCCATCACAAATTCAGGGCTGTGCCTGGAGTGCAGCAGTCTCACCTGCTTCACAGGCTCTGCAAAAAGGTTCAGATCAGGCTCTGATGTGCTTGTGTCACATCATCCATACAGGCAGCCACTTGGATGCCTACATGGACCAGACTCCATCTTTTTTCTTTCTCAATACGTGAAGTCTTGGGATGCAGAGTCTGGAAGCCTGGGAGAGAAAGCATTTCGAGTACCCCTTGGCTCTCCTGGATCTACACCTCTGTGTTATGCAAAGCACACTAACTGCTGAGCACAGCTGGTGGGCTTTATGAGGAACATGGGGAAAAACTGAGGGTCGGAATAGAGGTCTTGGAATCATTGAATAATTACAGGATCACAGAATTTACCAGGTTGGAAAAGGCCTTTGAGGTCATCAAGTCCAACCTATGACCTAACACTACCTCAACAACTAAACCATGGCACTGAGTGCCACATTCAGTGATTTTTTAAATACAAAGGCCTCTACTGTCATCACGTCAACCATTAGCCTAGCACAGTGTTCACCACTAAACCATATTCCCAGGTGACACATCCATGTGTCTTTGAACTCATCAAGCAATGGTGACACAACCACTTCCTTGGGCAGCCTGTTTTTATGCCTGACCACCCTTTCAGTGAATAATTTTTTCCTATTATCTAATCTAAACCTCCCCTAGCACAACTTCAGACCATTTTCTCTTGTTCTGTTACTTGCTACCTGAGAGAAGAGACTAAACCCCAACTTTCAGGCAGTTGTAGAGGTGATAAAGTCACTCCTGAGCCTCTTCTTTTCCAGGATAAACACCCTCAGTTCCCTCAGCAGGTCCTTATAAGACTTGTGCTCCAGACACTTCCCCAGCTTGATTGCCCTTATTTTGGTGTGCTTCAGCATGTCAATTCCTTTCTTGCAGTGAGAAGTTCAAAACAGGAGTCTTTTCCTGTTACATGCTTTTTTTTAAAATTGTAAAATGATGGTTTATTTCAGTTAAATAACTTCTGATTCAGTGTCAGCTATGTTTAACATCATTACTGTAGAATTCAGGCTTTTAATTAAGTTATTTATGTCTGGACTAATATTGTACTTCTTGCACATCCCAGTCTCTCAGAATTGCAGAGATGGGCTCACTGCCAGTAAGCATTGGGTGAGCCCCCAACCATCATAACAAACCAAGAGCAGGGCTTGTTTTGATCAGTGATAATAAAAGTCGTGACACTTATACCAGTAAAACACAAGTTCACTTTCACTAATGAGGGTGGGTAGACCTGCATGTGACACCTGCCTGACTTTTGAGAGCAGAGTGTTTGTGCTCAGTGTCACTGAGATGCACAGCACTGCATCTGTTTACTGGCAGCCCTCCAGCAGAGCAGGTGTGCCACTTTTCAGGCTGCCACTTAAGGGAATACTGTTGTGGATCACTTTGGTCCATTACAAGTGTGGATATGTGGCCCCCAACAGTGAGACAGTCGGCCCCTGCCAGCAAGAGACAAGGGAGAGTTTGTGATTACATTGTTCTGTAAAAACCTGAACAAAGATGTATAGATCATGAAAGGCTGCTTGGGCATATCAACTAACAGACCACATTATTCAGTATTTTTCCATTCTTGTGTGATATATTTTCTGCCTGCAGCTATAATAAGTGGACACATTTCACACATAGATTTCTGACAGGAAAAGATATGATGTAGGAAGAATACATAACAATCTGAAAGATTATGCTTTGTAATTGATAATGAACACCATGCAGAGAAGCTTAATAAGAGCTAATGAAACCCAAGTGGGTTCATTTATGTTTGACAAGAACTGTGAAGATACTGTGTCAGTCTAGAAGGAAATCTACCCAAGGGTTTAGAGGAAGGAGTCCCTACCCATGGCAAAGTGGTCAGAACTAGATGATCTTTAGGACTGCTTTTAACTCAAACCATTCTGGGATTTTATAATGCATCAAATTGCAATTATTAAAATACAATTACAGCTTATAAGGAGTAAGTATTTATATGATGTAGGGAACATATAATACATTTCTCTGTGTACTAAGCACTATAATAAGGTTAATCTTATTGGTTGCTGAGTTTAATGAAAACAAGTATTTAAACTGTGACTGGAATTTTTTTGGTTTTTTTCTCATTATCTCTTCAACAAATACAAAGACAAGCAATAAATCTGTGTCAGTGTAAACAAGTAACTTTTTATGCTTTTTCTTTTACATCCTTATTGTAACTGTCATTAGTAGATGCGCACACACAATGTTCTTTAATTAAAAATATTAATCAAATAATTACATTTTTCTGTTTCATGGAAGAGTCTTTTGCTAAGTTGATTTTAGCTAAGTTGATTTAGCAGATTTCAAATAATTTCTTCCAAAACTCTTTTTTCCCCAAAAAAACTCTGCTAATCAGAAGTCTAAAAACCCTTGTAGAGGTGAAAAAAAAAAAAAAAAAAAAAAAAAAAAAAAAAAAAAAAAAAAAAAAAAAAAGAAGAACTCTAGCAGCATGTGGGAGGTAGTGAAGCAAAATGGAATGGTAATTTCTTCTTTATGTCTCCTCAGATTTTTCCATGATTTTGGATGATGGTCATACGGCTGTGTTTTCTTCTTCAAGGTTTTTATTTTTGAGATGGTATGTCCTTATTCTTAAAATAGCTTTTGGAATAAATTTACGGAACTTTTAAAATCAGTTCTGGTGGGGGTTTTTATGTTTGCTTTGCTCTTCTTTGCTTGTTTTTGTTTTGTTTTGTTTTGTTTTTTTGCAGGGGGTGGGTCCATATACTCTGAAAAGCTCATGCTTTGCTGAGAAATTGGGAGGTTTCTGTTAAAAGCAAGGTCCTCCTAAAAACTGCATTATCCCTGCTCTAAACTTTCTTTATTCTATGTGCACTTCAATAGCAATCATCATTCTGCTTCCTTCACTTTTCCTCCTGCCTGTTTCAGCTGCCTAAGAAGGTGACAATCTCTTGTCTTGATGTTGTAACTATTATTTTCCTGTGCTGCAAACAAGGTTGGAAAATATGAGTTGCTGCATAGGTCACAACACCTGTGCCATGTATAGTGATCACATGATCTAATCTAAGCCCAAGGAACAACTATTTTTACAGAGTTCAACATTTTTTAAACCCTTGGTATTTTAAAAATGTCCTGCTTGTACGCTCAGAAACGTCCTTGTACAATAGATTTATCCATAAAGTTTATGTAAGTCCAGTCAAGTTATCATCTCATCTTTGGGTTGGAATGCAGGAAGTGTGAGAATTGTTGGGGCAGTCTATATTTGGGATCTTCCCTGCAGTCTGCTTGGTTATCACCTTCAGAAAGCCTTTAACTGGGGACACAGGAGCCAGTGGGATGGCAATAGGTCTTCTGAGTGTCTAATTAAACCAATATTGTTTACTTTCTTAGAGGTCTCATTATATTAGTGAGGTGAGAATTAAACCAGGAGAAAGCAGAAATGAAGGTATTAAAATAGTCAGAGATCTGCCACTAACTTCAGTAAGAAGCTGAAATCCTTCTGTGAAAATAAAGCCATCTGTGCCAGACTGTCAGTACAAATACTGAATCTGAAATTAACCTGGAAAGCCTAAGCTATTTATTGAGTATCCAAATTACTACTGAATCAATATAGTTCTGCCATTAAAGCTAAAAACATCTAATTTTTATAAGAAAATGAAGACTCTTACAAATATTCATGGAATCAACATAGGAGATTTGAAATCTAAGCTGTTCTAAGCTACCAGCTGCTCCTAGAAAGAATCTCAGTAACCTACCCAGTTTTGTGGGAATATCTTCCCTGACTATAACAGGGTGTTGTGAACA
This sequence comes from Brachypodius melanocephalos, assembly GCA_013398615.1. Lineage (NCBI taxonomy): Eukaryota > Metazoa > Chordata > Aves > Passeriformes > Pycnonotidae > Brachypodius > Brachypodius melanocephalos. Next base: position 11,586,380 of record VZSR01003806.1, read on the forward strand.
TATCTAGCTTATGTTAAGATTAATTTTTATGTGCAGTGCCTTGCATGAGTGAAGTCTTTTTTAGCCCAATATCTTTTATGATAACAGACTGGACTAGACTGTTTCCTTCTTTGCAAAGATCAGTTTCCCATCAGGAAAATGCAGCGAGTTTGTGCTGGCAGTGGATAGCATCATGTTTCCAATCTTCACAAATAAAGGCTTTAGGAAAGAATTTGGTTCTACTGCTTCCAGAAATACAGTTTTGTAATCTGAATTCCAGACTCAGATCTTGAAGCCAAATGCCACAAGCATTAATACTGCTGTCTGAAAATTAATGAGGCAATGAAAACTTAAAAAGTAGTTTGATTTCTTGCAAGTAGAAGGTGCCATCTGGAACTGAGGTACTACTTCCTTGACTTTGAGTAAAACAAACAATTTGAAACACAGTTTGGGACATCAAATTAAATTTGAAATGAGAGACTGATGAAAAAACATATCACATTCATGGCAACCTTTTCCTCTGTATTGATTAATTGGTTATCTTTATTGTTCCTTGGTGCTCATCAGCTAGATTCAGTAATCATACTCTGAATAGTAATGTAAACAATATTATATGTATGTATTGCAACACTCCAAAACCACTGTATAATGATATTTAATTCCATGACTGATTAATTTATGAAATGTGTATTATAAGATTGGTTTAAAATCCACTGTGTAACCACACATTAATTTCTTAGCTCAGGTGTCTTGTCTTTGAAATTAGTAACTAAATTTTAAAATAATTAAACTTATTTAAACCATAGCACTGGCTTTACACCATCCCTTGCTTCCTATCAGATAGAATTACTCCCCGTCTTTAGGTCCAATATTTAAAGAATTAAATGTGGATTTTGGACCACAAATAGTTCAGAGTCATCAGCATATACAACTATTGCACTTTCACTATATATTTTTATTTCATGTACTATACCAAGAAATTGCTTGTCAAAAGCTGAGTATGAGTGCAAACTGAATTTTCTGAGACAATGTCCCTTTCCTCTGTCCAGTTTCTCCAGCTATTTCAGTGTTTTGTAACAACATGAACATTCAGAGTTTGGGGATCACTGTTCTAAAACAGCTACATTATTTTTTAGAAATAATTTGATGCTAGATTATATTGCAAAGATATGAGACACCAGCAGATATTTTGGCATATCCAGAAAGTTTAGTGTTTTCTGGAGCATACATGGTTATAAAGGAGGTATGCTATGCTGCTTTCAACATGTCCTTTCAGTGTTAAATCTAAACTATTGAGCCTTGGCACACAATATCATCCTGTTTGAATCAGAGATGAACATTTTCACAACAGTGCTCTGACCCAGTCTGGTCCATAAATCCTCATTTCATGGCAGAAACAATTCCATGTTTTTGTGCTATTTAGACAAAAATCAAGTGCTACATGTATGATGCAGAATGATTTCTATCTGAGATGATGCACAACTTCATAATGTGCTACAGAACCATGGAGTTTCTAAGACCCTTTAAAACAACATATGGACACTGATGAAAAAAAATCACTGTAAAAAATCATTTCCTACTATGCTGCCTGATCAACTTTCTTCACACCTTTGCCTTAAGAGAACATTGTCTCCTTCATTATTTTAGTGTCTCAGCCTTTTCTGCAAGTACCCGTGCACACCATACTGTTCTAGCACTACAGCTCCAGAGGACCAATATTTGCACTGTCTCACTGCAGAATCTCACAGGTCTGAGCATCTCTGCCCTAAGGTCCCTTTTCTGGGTCAAACACATTAGGAAGGTATAAAGGCCAGGATGAAAGAGAGATTAATGAGGGATCAGTACTCCACAGGAACTGAAGGAAGATAGATTTAATTGGGGTGTAAATTAGCTCTCCTTGCCTCTTTTAGCCTGGAAAAGGTTAAGAGGAGCAGCAGATCAGGAAACCAGGTGACTACAAAACTAAGGAAAAGGCACAAGTGTTTAGGTGATCAAATGATCCAGGAGAGTGCTCAGTAGGTTCAAACAGTGTGGGTTTAATTAGAGGCAACTGTGATAACAGGCAAGAGGAGAAACCTGTGCTTTCCTAATGAATGACTTTCGATTGATGTACACAGAACATGGTGTTTTCTAAACATATTTTCATATCCTGGATACTGAAACTATTAAGGCTGTGCACAAAAAGTTTTTTTGCCACGCTGTGAACTCTGCAATGCAAGTCTCATCTTTAAGCATTCCATAGGGAGTGAATGGATGCCTGTGGCAAACAAAACTGAGATTTAACTCAAAAACATCTATGCTTAGGTGTTGGCCCTAAATCTAGAAGAGAACTGAAGACAAAACACCTGGAAAAAACTCACAAGATCATGCAAATCTTGTTCCTTTGCATGTTACATATCTCACACCTTGGATTTGAGCAAGAGATGCTGCCAGATCCCTTGGGGTCATAATGCTGAAGGACAGAGAGGGTCTAGGACAAATATAGGACATTTTCTGATTCATCTTTTTCCATTTTATATTAATTGAGATAGGAAATATCTTCCAGAGACCAATCAAATGAATGTGGACTCCTGTCTACATTTAATATACCTACTTTAGGCAGCATCTGTACAGAACTATGGAAATTTTCTTATAGGAACATTGAGAGAGATGTTCCTATGCATGTTAAAGCACTCAAATGGCCAAGAGGAGCAGGTGAAGCAATTCACTTCAGAGCACAACTCAAGAAGAAGGATCAAGGAACACAACGTGCTCTCCTATAGGTGATGCTACAATTAACTGGCCAGTGTCTCTGACTATTATTTTATTAACAAGACTGGCAAACTATTGCCGCGGGGTTTGGGTTTTTATTTTCAGGAAGGAAGGAAAGAAAGAAAATGATGGGGGTTTTGCATCCTTGCCAACCTTTACCAAGCTACATGTTTTGTCATGTAATGGGGACATTATGCTATTGTAAGAATTAGGCAATAGAAGTTTTGCTTGTTTAGCTAAATTCTCTACTGAAAGGTTTATTGAAAAAATAAAACCACTAATTTAAATCTGCTAAACTAGAGTTTACCAAGTGAGGAATATGTCCTTGATGTCTTGGATGGCAGAAGGATGCAGTGTTAGCAGATTACAGGTAAGTGAAAGCAAATCAAGGCTTATGGAGCAGTGTGCATCAGAACTACTGCATGGCATCAGAGGGAATGTGTGAGAGCCTTAAACCCTCCAAATCACAAATGAAGAAAAAGTGAGGCACTTTAGCTGGCAGTTAAGATTTGATTTGTATCATTATACTTCATAAGATCTCTCTAGAACAGAAAATATCTTCTATTGTCAAAGCATGAAAATTGTATATAGCATATTTTTTTGCAATATTACAAGTTTTATAGATTAAGACAAATTGTCTGGAAATTAAGCAGCCAGAAAGATTTCAAGAACTTCAGCTTTCCTTGCTAGGAAGGGGACTTTGGTGTAAGAAAACATCACAGATGCTGTGTGTACATTTCTGCTCCAGTAGACACTATATTTAATTGGATTTTTTATGGGATTGTAAATACTAACTATTAAAGCTGCGAGTTTTACTAATTTAATCTAATAGGGAAGAAAGAAAAACTAGAATGAAGAGGAACTGCTTAAGCATTAATTAATGCACAATGGCACTCTAATAGCCCTGAACAATGATTAGAGTAATGGCAGCTAAAACTAAGTTGGCTCTGGGAAGTTACTCAGAAACTATATGAGAGGTGGAAGAGTTTTGGTACTGACACTGAACTATACAGTCTTTCACATCTGCCTGTCTTCTATCAGATTCCTGCCTTACAATCTGCCAGACAGAGCTAAAGACAATCTTGTGGCTGATACACTGCAGCTGTGTTAATTACTGAAGAGTGGGAACAGCCTTGCCCTCCCAGCTGATGATGGGAATAAAAGAGTGAGCTGGTTAATGGAGTCAGTTGAGTGCTGGCTGTGCTATGAAAAGGAAGGGACAGGAGGTTGGGCTAGGGACAGATAAGATGAGCCACCACACGAGGGACAGACAGAGTCAGGTGGCTGTGCCAGGGACAGAAAGCAGTGAGCTGGAACTGCAGAAGGAAGAGAAAGAGCCAGAGCTGTGTGGATCTGCCCTTGGGAGGCTACATAGAAAAGGTATGAATGACTTTTGGATAACAAGCTGCTGATACTTGAAGCTTCCTGAAGTTTTTGTGGAAGTACTTTGAGTGCAGTGGCTGTCTTGACAATGACAGAACCTACTTCATATTTTAGATTTGCAAGCCAAGACTAAACTCCTGCTTCAATGTTCTTACTAAAAGAGAAAAATAAATCATGAAAAAGAAGAAGGGGAGAAAATAAAATAGAAAAAGTAAAGGTAATTAAAATAAAATGGAGATTAAAGGAAATATTTTTCTGTGATCTGAAAGGTTAACATATTCTTTTAAGCTGCCTGTTACCTAATATTAAATTCAGAGTGGCCCTTTGGCTTTGCTGTTCCATATTCAGTACTTCTAATCTGAATTTAAATATAACTTGTGTCAGGATATACTTGTGCTTCAGGTAGTGTTATTATATTAATTGATTCCAATTTGTAACATTTATTGGTATTAAAAGTTCCAAAACAAAGTGATTTCATGTGCTAACTGTAGGAGTGTTTCGTGAAAGACGTGGTTGACACTGCCTGTACATTTTGGAAATCCCCAGATTACAGAATGGGTGCTCCAGTATTGAACTTCTCAGAAACATTCATCATATCATTGACAGATCCAGGAGTAAACCCCAAGTCCCAATCCACTGATAAAGACCATTTGGTCTTTGCAGTAATTGGATTCAAGTTACAAAGGAAAAGGGAACTTGAGACTCAGAGCTTATGCTTGCATATCACATTTCAGTGTTCCAGTCATTAATCTAGCAAGATAAATTCTTTTAATCCCACCATAGTGCAAGATTTTTTTTTCTCATGACAAAAAAAAAAAAAAAACCAACCAAAAAAAATGGAAAGAAGATAATTATAATTTCCAGTTCAGGATTGGTCACTTTTACTTCTGCTCAAAACTTTCCATACCTTTTCAGAGTGGAAAGGGGAGATGTCCTGTGGCCCATTCATTCAGAAATTGCCTTGAATTCTTCCCCTGCTAATCAATATTTTGTCTAGTTTTATTCTTTTCAGCACATAAAATATATCTGTGGCTTTTTACATCTTTTCTCATTTGCAACAAGCCAGTCTCTCCTGGTTTCCTTTGTTGATCAGAATACAGTTGGCTTTGATATTCTAAAAATGTTTCATTGCCATCAGGAAGAAGACAGCTGAGGTACATGTTGTGCTGTAATCTGAGAAAATTGACTAATAGATAGCAAAAGGAAAAACCTTGAAACCAGCTATTCAAGTGCACACAGCAGCATCAAACTGCAAATGAACTCAAATTCCTTGGAGACAACTCAAAATTTCCTTTCATTGTTTTTGGGGTACACTAAATCATATTCTTTATTAGAAGGTGTACATCTTACAAATCCTTTCTTAGACATTTCTAGCTCTTTTCTTTCCTTATCCCTGATTTCCATAAGCACATACTTGGTGTATTGGTCACACCATTTTCGTACGGTTTCTGCTTGCATGCAAACTGCCAGGTTGTACCAAAAAAAGGAATCAATCTGAAATCAATGAATGTAAAACATAATCTGAAATGACAACAAAAGGTTTTCCAGAAATTTAATACAGTCACGTTCCTGGTAAGGAAATAATCACTGTTAATAAATTTAGCTCCTTAAAATATTTTTCATGCTTATAAATGAAAACAGGCTATAAGCATCCCATCAGCAAGAATTATTTTTGTCATGGAGAATATTCTTTAAAACTTTTTGCTGCATTTATCTTTGTTTTGCCCTTTACTTCTTGCAGTGGAAACTCTCTCTCTGCCAACTTTAGTGTCTGGTTACTCAGAGTAACTTTGAGGAGACTCAGATGGAAATCTTGTGCTTATCTCTAGAAGGAACATTTTATACCAACTACTGTATTTCTCAAACTCTTTCTGTTCCACCTCTCTTTTTTTGGCACTGATAATAACAGAAAGGAAGCTTCTCAAGCCTGGATCTCCTCCAAGAAGCTCACAGCTGACTGGTAAAGTTTGTCTTACTGTGACGTATTTTAATAACATTGCATAAGAGACCACTCTGTAATTAACAAAAGTAGAATTAAAGAAACTATTGCTTAGAATTGATTAAAGAATGAGATTATTAATAGGATTAAATGGAAATGTTTAAGGAGAAACAGAAATTAATTCACATTAGTCCATATTTGTCACTATTCTTGTCTCCTTCTGTACATATCTGTCACTAATCAAGTATTGTTCCTGTTCAGTGTCCCTTGTTCTTTTACAGAAGACAATGGCAAACAGAAAAAGAAATGTTTCTACATCTTGCACAGGAGGATTCTTCATGTATAGGACAATGATTTGCAGGCACAGCAAGCAGGCTGGGAAAGACATATCACTATGCAACAATCTCCCCATGAAACACACTCATAATGCAAGGAGAAAGCTTTATTCTATATTCTCATATTGGTAAAATCTTACCTCCAAGGATGTTGAACTTGGAATGTTTTGGGTGCTAGACTTCTGCTCATGGATTTGATGAGATTACCTACCTGAAATTTTGAAAGACAAAAATTGTCATCTTGATGTTTTATTGGAAATGATCCTCACCATAAGCAGATCAAGAAACCCACTGATTTCTTTATCTTCTGTCATCTTTTACAGTGCACAAATTCCTCAGTCTTTTTCCAAGGTTTAGCAGAAACTGTGATATAGAAGTAAGTTATGAGTAGCTTTATGGTCTGAAGTGTCCAAAGGTCATCTTTTTTTAAATAAGCCTTCTTAGTGGATGCTCCAGGGCATGAAATCCTGGAGCTGTCAGAAATAACTAATTTTATTTTTTATTTTGTCAGAAGTATACTTTACAAGTTTCAAGCTAGTCTTAAAATTTTCCCTTTTTGTCCCTGACTCTTTTAAATTGTGATATTCTAACAGACCTAAGGATGATATTTAGTTAAATTTTAGGAAGGAATATACAAAGAATACAATTCTAGTTAATACAGCCTTGATCTTCATGTGAATGAAGTTAAGCTAGCAAGAAATTAAATACAAGAAAAAAATCCTGTACAACAATTAGATATCAGAAACAAGAAGTGAACTAAGACTTCCCAGAAGTGAAGTGTGGAAAATGGACTTGGGTACTAAAACAAACAGGCATAAAAGGTAAACTCATGAATTTTTTAAAATGGAAATATTGTTTTCATTAAACTTGTGTTCACATTTCTCTTTTTCAGAAGCCAGAAGACCTTGACAGAATGTCTATAGTTGGTTCTAGGTACATTGTAAAATGTATTTTGAGTTTCTATTTGTGACTTAAGTGTATAATTTTTTTAAAAGATATGTTACTAATGCAGTTAGGTCAATAGACTTGATCAAACCTAGTGAAGGGCTCACTAGACAACAGCAGGTTCAGTTCAGATATTCAGTGCTTTAAGAAACAGGTAAGCATGTTGTGTTTCCATCTACTGTTCTGGAAAGACACTGGCTTTCTGTGGGTCCTAGTCAAATCTCACAGCTTTGTGCAAAATTTTCAGATAGAGAAAAGCATGAGAAATGGCACTGGACCACCTAAATTTAGGAAACCGATTCAGCCTCTAGCAGACCAGGTCAGCTAATTGCTTTCTAGATCTTACATCATGATTGCTAGATCTCCATTGCCTCTGCTGTTCACTTTTCTTTATACTTCTTCCTCCAGAGCTGGAGCCCATTTGCAGAGTTACACTCATCTGCCCACAAACAGGCATCCACATGATTTGAGACAGAAGCATCCACGAGCTGCTAACAGATGTAATTTGTTGTTGAACAGCTGAGTTGTTGCTGAGGAGCAACAGGACACCAGAGACAACACTAAATCATCACTATACAAGACCAGCTGAACTGAGCTAATCTGTAAATTAGGAAAGTTTTATGCCCTAGTAGATTTGATCATCTGTCATGTATTTAAAAAGAGGCTGAAAACTTTCCTTCAAAGAAGTGTGTATTTTAATAGCCAACTGAATTGCAGTATTTCTTGAGTTTCATTCCAACTGAATGTATGTATTCCTTGAGTTTCATCTCCAGTGTGTTATTGTCTTTTTTTTTTTTTTTAAACAAAAGGTTGTAAGGGCTTTGTCTCCCTGAGACAAGGCCTATTCTGAGTAAACACTGCAGGAGATAAGGCTGATTCTTGGGGTCAACTCACAACCCCCAGAAGAAGGACTGATTGAGGTTAGGCAGGTAGCAGGGGCAGACTGCTGTAGTGTTTCCAAGCAACCCCTCCAGCACCCTGCTGTTTTGAGCAGGTCCATTTGGCTCAAAATGTTGTAGGAATTAATAAAATTTAAGAACAACCCAGGAGACAGAGGGTTGAATTGATTTTCGAATGCTCTCTTGGCTGTCGCTTTCCAAGGAAGATGGTTTAGTACCAGACCTCATTCCCAACATGTGAAAAACCTTTTTTTTATACACTTAGATCTGCAAAGCCATTTAAAAATAGCTGTTCCATAAGAATAAAGAGGTTTCCAGTTTTCTGACATTTAGCACATATGAAAAATAAACAGATACTCTTATATGAGAGAATGGTGCAGTTCACATTTTTTGGTGTTACCTGCAGGAGAATAAGTAGGTTCACAACTGCTAAAAGGATGTAGACAGAAAACAAAGAAGATGTGGGTAAAAGAACTAGTTTAATGTTTAATCTATTAATGAGGTCAAGAGCATGGGGGGGAGGACATCTAAATGGTTAGGTAAAATACATATACAGTAATAATATATACAATCCAGAAAATTTGTTAATTCTAGGGACACTCCATGTGTACACAAGTTCTCTCTCTGGGTTTATCAGAAACAAATGGCATTAAAGAAAAAAGAAACAAAGCCAAGCTTCCTATTGTTTTAGAAACTTCATGTAGAAGACAAAACCATTTTTTTTCAGTCCTCAAAGGGAGAACTAAAGTCAATGGACATTGTGGCAGCTCCATTATCTAAGAATTTAATGTAATTCAGTTCTTGCACTATCATGACTGTGCCCAAATCCTGGAAGTGAGAAAGCTCAATCAATCTAGAGAGTCAGCCTTATTTGTGGAAATGAAAACCTCCAACCATGACCCTTTGGGCAGTAGCATCCCTGTTTACTTCTGAAAGACAGCTTTCTGCTGGCTCCTGAGCGTGCCCTGCGAGCCTGGGGCACCCTTTGTGCCAACAGTCAAGCAGAAATAGAGCAACCCCCTGCTCTGTGCATGAAATGCATGATTCATGGCCATGCAATTCCAGGCTCTTCTGGATATTCTCACTGTGCTGCTGCTTCTGACTGCAGATACAGCACACAGAAACAAATAGCTTTTTCATTGTCACTGTTAAAAGACTGACATCACAGCTTCTTAGGACCCTAATTAAAGGACAGCATGTTTTGTGTCGAGTCTTTTTACATCAGCAATTTATATTGGGTCATTTTCCATCTCTGTGGACTTCCTTTGGAACTAATGAGTGAGGATTATGCACCTGGTTAATACATCTGTGGTGGCTGCTGCTCCTTCCCCCACTTGATATGCAAATACCAATTTATTGTAACTGTTGGACAAGCAATTCTTCCAATGTTTATTGGAAGCAAAATTATTTAATCAATTTTCAATGGGTTTGAATCAGAAACCTTTGATGTATGTTCCCATGGCCTTCAAAACAAGGGCACGTAAAATCTATGGGCCTTTTTTAAAAAATCTATTTATGTTAGTTATAAATGGGACTAAATAAGTCAATACCATACACCTCTGGAAAAGTCCTAACCTCTGGACCATTTTCTGCCTCACAAACAGGAAATTCAGGGAACTCATTAAGAGATTTGCTACTTGTTATCTCTCTTAATATATTCTAGTTGTTGATCAAAATGAACTCTCTAACAATACATTAATCAAGTCTTATGAGAATGCAAGCTTTGAAAAACAAAATGGAATTTGTTTTCTCATTTACTTTGTGAGAGATTCCTGACAAAAATCAATTTGTGCATAGAAGTCAAGTAGCTAGTCCCTACAAATCTTCCCAATTATGTCGAAGTAAATGTAACTATTACTCATAATTCTGTATGAAAGAAAATCTGAGATTGAACTCTCCCTGAATAGTATTTTTTCCCAGTTGATAAGATTTTTAAAAATTATTTCAAATTTTATATGTTAGATTTTGAGAAATATCTGTCCCTTTACTTTCAAGTGTTCTTCTTTAGAAGAGTCTGATCCTCGATCATTTGATCAATCACTTGAATAAAGCAGAGTGAGGAATAAAGCTGGAAAGACTTCCCCATCTACTTGGAGCATTTGTGATGTTGGTCACACCTCTTTGTTTCTCTACTCTCTTCTCTATTCTTCAGGCCTCCTAGCTGACCTAAAACTCCTAGTCTTGAGCATCAAGAGCAACTAACAGGATTATTATTTTTTAGCTTTCATTTGCATGCACATCCTGGTAATCACTTGTGACAGAAGTCTCTCACTGTGTCTGTCCTTGCTGCATTTCTCCTTGGGACTCAGGTATGGCTTAGAGCCCAGAGAGTTTTCTCAAGGCAGATTTCCATGGGCATCCGAATTCTCCAGTAGTGTTCATTAAATGACAAATCACTAAAGCTTTCAGAGTTCCTTGGAGCTCTATGAAGAAAAGAGCTCAAAATGGTTCAGCAGCAGGTGGCATTAAAAATCAGATGTCATTACATGTAACGTAATGTAAAGAAATACCGTGGTGTAAGGTAAATACCTGTTGCCATTTTTGGCAGGCTGCTGAACATAGTACATACTGAAACGTCTTAGTTTTAATTCAGGTCTTGGCCATGAGAAGTGTCTGGTAGTTTAGTGAATTGTCAGGAACACATGAATCAAGGTTCATCTAGAAGGTCACTGATTAAATTTGTCTCATGTGAAGAAAACCAAGGAATTAGTGTTAAAAAGGGATCCAAAGCAGGTCAGCAGAACAAATTTTAGAAATTCCTTTTTCTCCACTAAGTTCAGAATGGGCTTTAGCATAATTAATTCAGACCTAAACAGACTTTTAGCTACAGCTAGTTTGGCAAAATGATTCCCCCTCACACAGTGGAACAGTTTGTAGAAGATGTGACTCAGCTTTCCAGCCTCACTGGGAGCTCCTAATCAGCTCATTTCAGCACCTCTTCCATCCCCAGCCAAGAACTGCCTAATATTCCATTTATAAAACAGAAACTATGTATAATTTTGAAGTAATGACAACTAGAATACCAATTAAAAATAAAATGATTGGGAAAACTAATTATGTAAGTTCATGATGTGTCCATCTGTTTATGGAATGTTTATGGAATGAAATCTAGCAAAACCCATAATTTTTAACTTAAAAACTGAAGATTGTTACTACTGATTGATAAGTACTCTGAATTGTAGCATAGAAGATGCAATAATTTTTCCAGGCTTTTGGCAGTACATATTTTTCAATTTTACACCTTCATCTGAGATAGTTTTTCATGTTCCACCATTCCAAAAGGACATGGAATTCATTAATACTTGACAAACCTCCTGTTCTTTCACTGCCCTGGAGCTAACCAGCAATTTCTGCCAACTCATTTCTGGCCACTTTAAAAGAAACCTTGATTATTTGCTGGGAGACAGCTCCAACACTTGGATTTCTAAGTTTGTTTCTCTGTTGGTGTGATTGATGATATTGATCCTAAAGGAGACACAGTCAGTCTCCAGATGTCTTTGAAGGGAGGGAGGAAACTTGCATTTGAGAATGCATGTGCTGTTACCAGCTTGTCTGGCTCTTTGAACTATTTCCTTTCAGTCTGGGGAGACTTCTTGGATTTGTGACAATGCAAAGGTAAACTGTCTCTCAAAAAATAAAATCAATTACTCTTGGGATTCTCACTGTCAATATTTAAGAAGACATTAACTTTGGCCAATTTATTTTCCCTCTTACTTTTTAAATATTTCTTTCCCTGTGGCATCACAGGAAAATTCTTTCCCAAATACTATTTAATCCAGAAAACTAAAGCAAGAAATAGAGGTGAAATACTTGAAACGTATCAGAGAAGATGCAATTCTTCTCCAGTATATCACCATATGCTTGCACAATGGCAGGTGCCACTAAAAAGAGAATTTGTGCTGGTAGGAACGTATGTTTTAAAGTGCTAAGATAATCAGTGTATGTAGTTCAGTAGGATTAGGTGTATTCAAAGCTATTGATCAAACACAAGACAAAACTCCCACTAAAACCAGATTTACCCAGGAAGAAATGCAAACTACTGCCACTCCATTCAAAAATATGTGTTAAAGTTCAACATCTAAATAATTTTCAAGATAGTCCTGTAGTGGAGGGTTTGTGCTAGATTCAGATGGTAATTCATAATTCTTTGGGGGTAGAAAAATGTAGTTAATAAATTTTTTGTTTGTTTGTTTGTTTGGGGTTTTTTTGGTTTTTTTTTTTTTGTAATATGGATATTTTGAAAACATTTGAAATAGTAGCTTAACAGGTGATGAGTTTGGGACCATTTCTCTAATTCTTGAGCAGTAAAAATATCTTAAAGGCCTGTTGTACAAAAAACAGCATTGTCCCTATGACCCTGTCCTGTTTACATGTGTACTGTCAAATTTACTTTATCAGTAACTTATCCTTCAATTACATTATATTGAATATTTATTCATAAAACCAGCCTGAAACAAAAAAACCTGCTCATATTAAGTCAGGAAAGAGTGTAGTTCTGATTTATGAACAGCTAATTTTTCACTTGTTAGAAGAATGCAATATATTTTGTTTGCAACCCAAAGCTACTTTCATTTGGAAGTTAAGCCATATTACTTCATTACATTCATTTATTCCAAGACCTGTTGGTTTATTCATGGAGTATTTATCACAAAATCTAGAAAAAAAATCTCAGAAATACTTTGGTAATCTCGAGAAAGTTCAAGCATAACCAAAGTCATAGGACAATTATTTGAGAAAGCAATACTTTAAAACAAAATATTATTTTGATTGAAAGCTTTCAAGTGATGAAGAATCTGCCATATCCCATGATACTTATTCCAATTAGGTGACCAATGAGTTGTTACAGTAAATAATTGTTCTGTTTGCTACTCACTGAATACTCTCCCTAAAAATAAACACAACACACACAATGTTTTAAAAATAAGGTACAATTTATACTTCAACATTCTAAGCATCTGATATGCCTTTTTCATTGGAGAAGACATTATTTAGCCTTGGAAAAGTCAGTCTGGTCAATTCAGTCTGTCAAATCTAATGGTATTTTAAAAATTTGTCATAGCTGATATTTAACCAACTCTCTGTGCTCAGTAATTAAGAAGTGTCCTCATTTTATGGGTGATACAATGACATAAATCTGCTCTATTCCAAGCAGAACAAAAGAAATATTCAGTCACTAGTGTCCTTAGAAGTGACATTTTAACCATTATTTTTGAATATTTATTATACTGGACTTTATTTATTTTCTATATATTTCAAATATATCTTTTTAATGAACACAGCATCCTGAAATATTTGGCTAATTGGTATCTAGTCCAAATTAACAGGCAAGTGCATATTGAAGGTTTTGCTTTTCCAAAGCATCATTCACAAATATAAAAGCCACACAATGCATTTAGTATTTGTTTCATGAATTCACCTCACAAAATATTAGTGTATTCCACAAAATACACAAGTATATTCCAGTCATGGGGCAGGAACATGTCCATGCTCCTGCTGGACAGGATAAGCACCTAGGATGTAGCAAGCTTCACTTTGCCAAAAACTAAATTAGTTATAAGAAAGTAAAATCAAACATAAGATTCTTAATACTATGTTGTCTCATTTTGAAATTTAAGCAAGTACAATGAAATAACTTAAATGTAAGAAGTTTAATTGAAAAGCAAACAGAAAATCAGGCTTTTCAAAACATTGACCTTGTGTAGGAAGCAAAACACTGAGCAATACTTCATGAGTGAGTTCAGTCACTGTGTACAAATTTCCTACAATTGAACAAACCCATCAGTAGTCCAAGTCCATTGGTGTCCCAGTTGTGACAGGAGAAGCTGAATCTGCAATTTATAGATTTCATTAAGTTTTAACAACAAAAAAAAGGCAACAAAAGTCCACAAAGTGTTGTCCCTAACTTGGGTTACATGGTTGCATGTAGATTTTTACCACTGTGTTTCAAAAATGACATTGCTTTCTTGAAGCCAGAGAACTCAATATTCCTTGAGGAACTCCAGTTTGCACAAAAAATGTCTCTGGAGCACTGTGCCAGTTGGACAAGTTTCTTCAAGATGAGCAAAAATACACGAATAAGCAACAAGCATTTGTGTGTTACACCACAGAGCTCCAGCACACTCTCTTTTGATGGACTAAATGTGTTGAAATAGGGCCACACTGAAGTTTCTAATGCTCAATAACCATAAATCCTACCTCAGTAGTCAGGAGACCAGAGACTTCTAAATGAAATCTGGGTTTGTTCACATTAAATGTGAAGTACTGACAGGTAGAATCAGTTTAGGATTTGTAGATGGGAAATGGAGATTACTGTTTATCCTACAGAAAATCTCAGAACATCTCCATAGCAGAATGCACATCATCCTGCAATATCAACCAAATAAAAACAGTTCTTACCACACAAAGCAAGCCAAACAAAGAAAAGACCTCTTTTATAAATTTTGATCCTTCTCAGAAAGAAAAAAGGTCACAAATTACTTACAAGACTGTAATATTTTTTAAATTATACTTAGAATGCCCTAAGAGGAAGAACAAGAGTCCAAGCATCTACCAGCTTGCTGGATGATTTTGTCAAAAAAAATTATCCATCTCCACTTACTCATATGTAATGACATCTATGTCAAAAAGAGGCTATACTTAATTCTCAGTGAATGTGAAAAAGGCAGTGAGATCTTTAGAAAATGTTAAAAAATTTAAAATACAGAGTTGATAATTTGCAAAATGTAAGCAAGTCATGCTTGAAGTTAACTGTGTTATGCTCACAATAACTCACAGTGGTTTTCATCTTTTTGAGAGAAATATAAAGAGTGAAATACATTTTTCATTCTCTAATATTATTACTTTCTGTCTCAGAACTGATATACTGCTGGACTTCCACACCTGAAAGTTAAGATGCAGGAGAAACAAATTTTAATTCAAGGTTCCTCTGATCTGTATGGAAAATTTCAGAATATCCCAAATGCAAGATAAATTAGCCACTTCCTTCCATGCCAAAAGCCCCTGTTTAACTACAGTCCCTTCTTGTGGTCTGACATTTTTAATTTCAGACTCAATGGATGAATGATCAATGTTGTTGATCAAATCTATGAGTTCTAAACAAAAGCATACACAGGCTTTCACGTACTGGTATAAAAACATCTAGGATGCAAGGCTGCCTTTACAGGAATTGGGTGTCCTCTCCTGTCTGTGATGCCCTGTGAAACAGAAAGTGAAGCTGCTACACAAGCCTTCAGCCAAGCAGCACCCCAATCCCCAGACGCTTCTTTGGCACTTCTGAAAAAGTGATGAACAAAACCTGCAAATGAGGGAGTTCCCAGTGTACCATGGGCAAAGGGTGAACATATCCATGACTGGTTCACACTCATCTGTGTCCTTGAACCAAGCAGTTACAAGGATCCCATCTTTTTCTCTCCTTCAGGGGCCTTAGTGACAAGTTCTATGTGGAAGTTTGACAGTCTGGCAATTTATGGGGTAGAGCGCTGCTTTTCAGTGGGCTTCTTTAAAGCCCATACGGAATTGAAAGAATTCCCTTGAAAAATGCTACAGGAGTTCCTTCCCCATAAGCTTTACTCTCCTTCAGCTGCTTTTTCAAAACTGTTTATTTTCAGAAGTTCAGTGTCTGTATTGGTGTTACCATTTCTGAACATGGATCCTGTAGTTCTTGTATTGAAATAAGATATCAAAACATGCTAGAAATATTTATGTGGACCTTACCCTGATAATTAGT
Organism: Brachypodius melanocephalos; assembly: GCA_013398615.1. Taxonomy (NCBI): domain Eukaryota; kingdom Metazoa; phylum Chordata; class Aves; order Passeriformes; family Pycnonotidae; genus Brachypodius; species Brachypodius melanocephalos. The sequence continues at coordinate 11,602,337 of VZSR01003806.1, forward strand.
TCATATTCTCCAGGGCAAAGGGCAACAAAGACTAAAATAATTGCTGACTTCAGAAAAGGTACAATTTTTTTGCTGTGCTCCATAGTCTGTGTCAAAATAAAGGAAACTTTGAAATTATATTTTTGAAAATTTCTTCTCTCAGAGTGGAAATCTCTGACGGCCTCTTCAGTGTTAACAGATGCAAATGATGCCTCAAAGGGCAGCTGCTGAGTTTTGATTTGTGGGAATTCAATGTGCTTGCACCTTGGAAGGCTGAAACAAGAGCTGTTGATCAGTGAAGCCAGGGCAGAGGAGCTTCTCCAGCCCGATGGTTTGATCTGTGCCAGGTTTTACGGGAAGGGCAGTTGTGCAAGAGGTGTTCCCTCGGCTGTGGGGCACAAGGGGAGGAAGCTGGTGCTTGTGTGAGACTATGGAGGTGCTGGAGAAAAGTCATGTAGAACTCCCTCATGGGTGAGTCTTTTTTCTACAACTGCTGAGTCCAGGATTTATTTCTAACTGAGCCCAGAGGAATAGACAGAAACATTATTGACTGTCCCTATCCATGCTCAGAGTGATTTTGTGCCCCTTTCACAAGAGCTAGAATAATAGAAGTTGCCATAAACCCATCAGAAACAGAGGAAGCATAAAAGAAATCAAGTCCAGTATGTGGATGAAAAGCAGAGTCATCATCATAATGCTGAGGAAAAGAAGATGAGATTCAACAATAGAAATCTCTGAAGTAGTTTTTATTATTTTTTAATATATTTAGTTTTATTGACTGTGTGAGGATAAAATTTCTGTGAGACATACAATATACAGAATTCAGTCTTTCAAAAGTCCTCATACAGAGAGTTCTGCCTACAAAAATATTGCACTAATGAGAAGAAGTCCTTGGAGAGAAGCTGTTTAAATAATTAAAATATCTGGCATGTTTAAGAAATGAGTTGTGCTGCAATTTGCCATTTATTTTTCATCTATTCAAAGCAATCAGACATTTGAAAGAAATTACTTTGAAAAACTTAAAGGAGAAGAATGTATAAAAATTACCATTAGCAAGGTGATATTAAATTTATGAATGGTTCTCTCATAGTTGCAATCATGGGAAAAGAGAGATACTTCCAGGCCATGAAATGAGTATGGTAGAATCTCAAAATGGATGAAAGGGTACCTGATCCTGATAAAGAAATTTGACAACATAAACAGAGTCTCATATGGACTTTCATGTTAAGTCCATATTTTTCCTCTTGTTACTACAGCTACAGGAAAAAAAATATTGTTTTTATTTAACTACGTTTGATTGGCAGCAATATTTGGGGAGATCAAGAAACAATATCCTTCTCTTCTAGAAATTTAATAATGCAGAGCCTAGTTTCAATATTACAGCTCATGCTCAAAACTGGATCGAGCCTTATTAGCAGTATTGGCATGTGAATGCACTGAACGACTCAGTGAGAACAAGAGAGTTGCTCAGAGCTTCTTTAGCAACTTGCACTTCTTTGCATTGTGCCCCACAGACAGACCTCAAATGTGAAAGAAAATAAGTGGTTACACTACTGTAGTACTGCATTAAGTTTCTCTTATTTTGAAGTGGAGATAGCAATACTTAGGGTCCTGATGGACGGAAAAAAATTACTGGAACTCCTTTTGTTTCTGTGAAAAATGTAAAGATTTAAAACATTCTTCCCATTCCTACCTAAGGCAAAAAAAGTCTTGCAATTGAAAATGTGAAAAAAATAGAAGGTGGAGTAAGCATATGCTCTGCACTATTATAGGCAAATTGCAGCATAATGTCTTTGGAAAAAATTCTTTCTGCTGCTCCCAAAGGAAATGACTCTGCATGGTAATCCAAAATATTTAGAGATTGAAAAGGAGACACCAAGAATCACCAAGATGACTGATTGTTTTCAGTTGGGGTCTTGTATGATTTTGCATCTTGCAGCACAGAAAACCTGCACTATAGCCTTTTATGATGTCTGTGTATAGCTTTGTGTGGTGCTCACTCTTGCTGTACTAAATTTTCATTAAAATCATTACAGAACTTGTACCAGATATTCCTATCATGGAACATACTGAGGACATAACTAATGAATACAGAAATACACACAGTCTGTGTAGTTTTATTTATATTTTCAAGCAATTATTTTTCCACCATTTGATGTACCTCATATTCTTTTTTTGTTGCTATAGCAGCTCTTCTGACAGTTAGGGATTTCTCACTTTCATATGAAAGGGCTTTTCCCATATTTCTCAGGGAACCAATATGAAAATCTAGTGTGTACATCTCAAGGTGACAGAGGATGACACATATCAAGCTCACAAATTGGGAGGCTGCCTGGATTTTCTGTTTCATTAAGGAAATATAGATAGTGAAATTATTTGGTTGCAGAGGTGCCACGCAGTTTCTTCACGGTTTTACAAAGCTGGGAATTCATCTTGCCTAGTAATTACTGCCTAGGAGCTGGAGTGAGGAATTATCTTTTTGTTTGTTTGTTCTCATCTTTATCACTGACTCTGTTACATTAAGATAAGTAGTTTAATCTGTGTACTGTTTCTCTGTGTAAAATATTACCTTGTTTCACAGCACCCTTGCACAATGTAAGCATTGTCTGTAACAAACTCTATATCCCTTATCTAACTGATAGAGTACTAATATGATGTGCTAAGAAATTAATTTGTATATTCACCTTGTTACACAAGTGAGGGCAGTTCTTCTGTAACGAGTTTCTCCATTCCTTTAAGACCTGAATTTTTTTTTCTCTAATGAAGTAGCTCGTTCTCCTTTCAGCTATGCTTTATAGTGTTAATATGTTCTATAATTTGAATGTTTATAATCTGTTTTAATTTAATATCTAAAACTCATTCAGAATTTTCTGGTACTTTGTCTTTAACTTTCAGTATTGCATTCTTAAGACTGCAAATCATATGTTTTCTTCTAAAAAAAATTGCCACAAAGTTGATCTGAGGGTTAGAACGCTTCTGTTTTGGAGACAGGCTGAGAGGGTTGGAATGGGATTTAACCATTTTTTCTCACTGGAAATAGGAAACAAGATTAATAAATTCACTGACAAAAAAAAATTAAAAGTTAAAATGGAATAATATTTTAATAAGTCCTAGAGAATAATTGCATCCAATATGAAGTTGTTTAAGCTAAGAAGAATGAAACCCATTGTAATGTATAACATTTTCTCACATCACTCATTCATCAAGTTCCTTATAAAGCTAGTTAATACCTAATTTATTGTAGACTGAATAGCAGAAAATCACTACTCTACTACATAATATAGAAGATAATCTATTAAGGAGCACAGTAGAATATGAGGCCAGCAGGAGCTTGTCTGAGAAATGTCCTTATGTCCTCGAAAGATAGGCTGGACATTCAGAGGTGTGTCCTGATCCAGTCACAAATTCCTGTCGCACTAATCTTCACCAAAACATGTTTGTAATACTGCAGAGCTGTAAAAGAGTTCTGTGTCATTAGAGATGGACAATTTGTTCTCCTTTTCCTCATGCTGCCATTCATGATAACCCAGACCCAGAGCCAGGCTGTAGAACAGATGCAGAATCGAGGCAGTTTAGTCGTTGAGTTGACAGATCAACCTGTCAGTCACGTCCCCTGGTCATGCTGCAGCCTTTTGATTACAGAAGGTCTCTTCTCAGCTACTCATTTCCCAGGAACTGTAGGATATTAACTAATCTGAGATTGGTGAGGTGGTTGTTTGGTGGGGTTTTTTGAATTTTTTTTTTTATTTTTGGTTTTTTGGTTGGTTGGTTGGCTAAGAGATTTACCTAGAACACAAACATGTAGCCAGTAAGTATGGTCATATAAATTTACTTCCTCTATGAAATTAATCTCAAAATAGAAATAAACATGAAGGTTAAATTGTTACAGTAAATGATAGAATAACCTTGATTCTCTGTCATTCAGGCTCATGGTAATCCTGACTGAGGACAACTGTACAGAAATATTCCTACTACAGATTCCATCTGAAGGAAGACAGAAATGTTTTCTTGATTAGTGGTTGTATTATGTCTGCAAAAGAACAGCCCCCAATATTTTCAAGTCCACTTTCTTGCCTTCTCTTGTACAGTGACTGTATAGGATAAATATTTAGGTGTCAAATTCTTGGTCCTTTTTTTAATTTTAACTGTTGAATTTTGTAATAACCACTGATTGCACTTGTGTGAGAATCAGAGGCAAGAATTGTAACCTGGATAATAACAATTCATCTCTGTGGGCCACTATTTTCATCTCTTCCCACCTCTGAACCCTGTGAGACAAAAAACAAGAAATTGCAAGGGAAAGTAAAGATTTTTACAAAGCAGGATATTTTCTTTTTCCAGAAAAAATGTTGAAAGTTTGATAGAGTTTTATTATTATTATTATTATTTTAAAAGGTAGAATGCTTGGATTCATATATTTAGCTGAATTAAGTACATTGCATAAAAATTGCTTAGAAATAACAAAAGTTTGGTGATGCTGAAAGTTTTAAATAATTTTTCCTCTCATAAATATGATTTCTTAGCATATTATTAAAAAATAAGTTCACCTAATTAGAACTTGCAATCAAAATTCTGGTGATAGATATAGATATAGATATAGATATAGATATAGATATAGATATAGATATATAGATATATATATATAAAATAAATTGATTCCTATAAGTAAACCACGTTGACTTTTACTTTTTTAGACATTCAAATTTAATAGTCTTTGAAGGGAGGGTTGCTGATCAATACATAAGGTAAGATATCATTCTTTAACAAAGAAAGCTTAAAATTGGTTACTAAATTTGTAAAAGCTGCACTATGAATGTAACTGCCCTTCTTGTTTGTGAATTCTGTTCTCCCAGGGCAGTGAACCAGAAAAAGAATTAATGTATCTTAACTTAGGCTAATGTGGAATATCACGAATGTTATACATATGATAAAAGAGGTAATTTTTTCCATTTACTTTACTCTGGCAGGAGACTCATCTGAAAAAAACCTGCTCAGTCTGGGCACTGCACTTTTAAATAAAATTCAGGTAAATCAGGGAGAGTTTAGACAGCACAAGAATAACAGATAGAGAAGACATAACCCACGAGGAAATGCTGAAGGACCTGACTGTTGTAGATTATAAGAGAACAACTTGAGATATCTTCTAATGCATGAAACACTTCTAGACAGATGCTGATAAACATTTTTTGTCCTCACTCACCAAAGACAAGGCATAAGGAAGTTAGGTTTGATATTAGGACACAAGGGCAGTGCTGCCACTGGACAGGCTGAGGTGGTGAAACAAAGAGGGAACAGGTCAGATGTCTTTTCTGGGGAGATTTCATCCTGAATGAGAGAATATTTTTTGAGCCTTTTATACCATCAACCCATCTGATTTTGTGAAGCAGCTCCTTCTTACCATTAGTGACAAGCTCCTGCTAGGTTCTGGCAGATTCCTTTTCCAGTCTTGCTTTTCCACAGTCTCACACTTACAACTGCATCATGCTGATTAAACAATGATTGTCCTCATTAGATAATCAGCCTGGTGAGCCATTTGGAACTCAATTCTGTTATTGCTAGTCATCTTTTAACTATTCACTAAGCAAGTAAAAGTACAGAAAAAACTGGAGCAAACCAGAGCATTGATAGAGATATTAACTTGTCTCTTACAGGCACCAATATAATTTTCTTCAAAGGGAAGTGCAAGAAATCTTGTAGGGAGCTGGCATGAAGACATGCTTTCAGCCATGCCCTTCTGGTTTTCTCTTAATTCTTTGCATTTGAATTGTGGGCATTCTCAACATCTATGCAAATCCTGAAGTTTTCTTATAAACCTTCTTAAGTCTTAGTATTACCAGCATTCATAGCAATGACTTCTAAAAGTTGATTTTCCACTGTTAGGGTATATTCTTCTTACAGCTTTAAGTATTTCTTTCAGTCATATTGAATCTTTATTTAGGTTTTCATTTGTTTGAATCATATTTGTTTTGTTTTGTTTTGTTTTTTTAAATTTTGGAAACATGCAAATATAAAATCAAATCATTCCAGCTCCCTGTAGGTCTTTCTTTTCCTCCTCTTTACCCCAGGCTGTATGAAATGAGCACTTTCATTCTGTCTTTACATAAATTCTATGTTTCTGTGGTGGTCTAACAGGTAAACTCCCACCCAGCCCCTCCCTCCCTCCCTCCCTCTGTTTGTCAGAACAGGGGCAGACATTATGAACCAACAGGAGGGAGAAAGCTCCTGGCTTAAGATAAAGACAGGGAGATTGTTTAGCAATTACTGGCAAACCAGTCTTGGGGAAAATGAGCTTCATTTATTGACAATTAAAATAGATTCATTCCTTCACTCCAGACTGCCCCATCCCCGGCTCAGACAGCACAGAGAGGATGAAGAAGACACGATGGTCAGCTCACAGTGGTTTCTCTGTCACTTCTCTTGCTCTGGCATGGGCTCTCTTCTCCAGCACAGGTTCCACGGGCTGCAGGGAATATCTGTGCATCTCCTGGAGTGTTTTCTCCTCCTCCTTCTCTGAATACAGCTGAATACAGTGATCTCTGTTATTTCTCACTCTTTCACTCAGTCCTTTTTTCTCTGTTGCTGGTTTTGGAGTGTTTTTGTTTTGTTTTTACAACTTTTTTCACATACATCACAAAAGCTCGCTGACAGGCTCAGCTTTGACCTGCAGTAAGTTCCTTGATGCTGGATAGCTGCACATTTAGGAAACATCTGTGAGAGACCACCTCTGCAGCTGCTCCTCTTCCCACACTAAAACTTCGCCATCTACCTCCATGAATGTCATCAGTTACTGTTCAAGGGGTTGTTGATTATAAACTGTTCATTTTGAATGTAAATTATTTGGCATTTTACTGTCCCTTATAACAGCTACCTGAAGCCTTATTCATAGGCAGCTACAACAATTCTGAATTCCCCAATGTAATTAAGACAATCACATATTCCTCAACACAAAAACAGAGCTGCCCACAGACTGGTAAGAGTAAACAAGAAAACTTTCAGAGAACACAGCAAGACTGCAATGGATGTTTCCAATGCTGTTCAGACAAAATACACTTCAGTAAGATAAGACATGAGAAGAGATATAGCAAGGATGTATAAGATGCAAGAGAAAAAGAGTCTAATAGTCCCTTAAAGAAATAGGTACACATAATCCTATATACAGCCAGAGCTAGGAGAATTCTGGGAAAAGCAGAATTCTGACAAATAGGCATGAAAATAAATGAAACATAAATTGTTATACTAAATACAGATACCCATCTGTACAGGCAGATAAGGTACTCCCATACAGGAAATTATGCAACAGATCCTCTGTGAGGATCTTCCCAACTCCATGAAAAATAGTCTAGAACAGTGTTCCAGAGGAAAAAAAAAGTTTATAAACTATTTTTGAGCAGTGTCAACACAGATATTGTCAACAGATCTAATCATGTTTAATTTTTTTCTTAATATATTCTCAGGTAACAGCTACTAGAATTTACTATTACCTTATATTTTCTGACAATCATAGTATTTTTACTCCATATATTAAGTTCCTTTTGAATGTCTTCAGTTATCTACAAAAATTCTTGGTACTTTGAAAAAGGACTTAGTTGTGTCATTCTTGAAAAGCCACAAGATAGCATTCTGTGGCTGATGCAACTCCAAAGGTTTGAGATACATGACTTCAAATATAACAGAAAATTATGTTCTATTTCCCCATAAGATCTAAACTCTTTTATTTCTTTTATTACATTTATCCTAGTTCTTCTGACTAGAAATATTATCAGACATGATGTTCGTGAGATAGCATTACGTTCCCTTTTTCACATTTCTCTCAGCCTGAAAACAGTATTCAGAGTTTCAGCTTTGGGCAGAAGGCTGCATTCTTTTCACTATTTCAGTCAATTAACATAATTTAAAAAACACAATCACTTTCCTATAATAATAAACTCTGGAGCACCTTCAATTCTCATTTAATTTCCCGAATTTGCTGACTGCAGCTGCTCCTCCCACCATTCCCCTGCCCCAACCTGTATTTTGGCTTCAATAGCTTTCAAAAGCAATATGCATTTTGAATTTCCAAACTAAAGGCAACCAGTTCTCTTTTACTGTTCATACAGATTAAGCAGCTTAAATCCCTTTGTCACACTGATGCATGCTCAGTCAGCAGAAGACATTTTTGAGGCATCACAAGAACTCACCTTAAGAAACCACTTATAAAAGGAAGAAATCCAGTGATACCCTAGCACTGAAGATTTTGCCATAAAAAATAAATTGAAATGTGAAACTGCATTAAAAAATGCATTTTATGATATCAGATTAGGAAGCAACCAAGAGCTCCTCAAAAGATGAAAGGGAAGATGTAAGGTTTTCTTTGCATAGCATAATACCCCTGCTGCTAACATCTGCAGAAGGTTAAATTTTGTTGCATATCTTTTCTGGCAGGCACAGCTGCACCGAAGACAAGTCTATAAGAGATAAATACAGAAGTGAATTTGATAAAACAAAACCCCAGCAAATATTTAGCTGCAGCAAAGGAGACATATAATCAGACCTCCTCCCAAGAAAAGGTCAAATACAAGATGAAGACATATGAATTGTTTACCTTCTGAGAAAAAAATTAATAAAACAATCTGATGTCTTATAAAGCTGCATTGTTGTTACAGCATGACATTCTGAGAAAATACCTGAAGCAAATCTGCTGTGGTCAAGATTTTACCTCTTCCCATTGCTTTTCAGAGCTTCTTCAGCAACTAATATTAGCACTGAAAATGATGAATCACATCACCTTCACCTCCTCCATATGTGTAGGAGATTTTAGTCTTTACTTTTTATTTCAAAGTACTGTTTGTATGGACTGTACTTACATAAAAATTGGGAGTGGAGGTGTACTGGGAAGATCCAGTTAGGATATTATCACTGTTATTTATTCCAAACTGACTGTGGTACAGAACCCAAACACAAATTACATGTTTTTTTTAAAAAAAAGCTTACCCCAGAGTTGGCCTTTAGGAAGGTTGTGCATCTGTCACATAAGAAGAAATTACAGGGTTCCTCTGCAGTGCCTCCTAACAACCAGGGCAGCAGTAGTGGAAGACCACTTCTTCCTGAAATTTAGTCTCATCACAAACAAAGTCTGCAAAATTCTGAACATTCATCATCCTTTGACAGCATAATGAGTGAAGCTGTCATATTCATATTTCACAAACATTCGTTGCCAAGTCACAATGATGAAAGTTATTCCACTAGGGAATGCCTCACATTTTGTGTGCTGAACTGAACCCAACAAGCTAGAGCCAAGTCTAACTATATCTGGTTTTTTAGAAATTAATTTTACTTCTACAAGTGTTGTCAGATGTGTGAGAAGTGCAGGCTAAGTAAATGGTTTCTCATTTTCACTAAATGTTGTCGTGTTAAATTGCTTTTCTATTCACTTTTCTTGTGTTAAGCTGAAGGGACTTTGCTGATGGAAAATTGTCCAGAGGCAGCAACAGAAGGTTTAGGATGGGAGCCTCTTAAAAGAGGAGTGATGGGGTTAGAGTCATCTCTGATTATTTTAAACTTCTACCTTTATGAAGATTATCAAACACCACCAACAATTTCACTATGAATAAATTTTGGTTACATTTCTTCTCTACTATTTTAATTAGATGTCATAACTTGCAAAAATGTTGTAAGGGTCAATATATTGAATTGAACTAAAATTCCAATATTTTAGTTAAAATGTAGTCTTAAATCATGTTAAGAATCTATTTAATTATGCATTTAGATTAATTCATTATTATTAATTTATGTAATAATTTTAATTAATCATAAAGATTTAAATCTTGTATTAAGAATTTAGACAGAACTCTGCCAGAGAAAAATGTTCCATTAGAAAATAGAACCTATACAAGATTACATGTGATGTCCCAAGTTCACAAACTAAGAAGGATTCTGGAGGATATCTGCTCTGCTCTGCTTTGCTGATGCACAGGTACAGTACATGTATTTGAATAGCATCTGAGGTGGCAAGCAGCATCAGATAAATAATTCGGATGACAATCTGGGCAAATTGGAATGCCCAAGGCGATAATCTGGTTTCACTGTGAGAAACACATCTCATTTTGTATTCTAAATCTAAAAGGAAAATCTTAGGAAAATGCGGGAAATTGTGTGATGTTTCAGGATGTTGATTATTGATGAATGATAAAACTATCACTAATTTTATGAGGAAGACTTGATTAACTGTGGAAGCATAGTTTTATACCTCACCCTTATGCATTTTCCCATGCCATGAAGTTTATTTTGCAAAATCCTTGCAAGATTTTGAAAAACTGCTCAGCCTTAGAAAAATATATTAGGCCAAATTTTTGAATGACATCTGTGTAAACCCATCCAAATGAGGCTAATGTGATAAGCAGAGGAATAGAGCTGCTCATTGTAAAAAGCACTTTGTCTTCACTGAATCCCATTTTCTACCATTTTTATTATGCACTGAGGTTTACAAGACTACTCTGATGGGCTTTGTTTTTTTGTTTTTTTTTTTTTACTTCATATCAGCACACACAATTGTTATCAGTATTGGCAATGAAAAATGGGAAGAAATCTTTATTACTGATTTTTAAAAGAACAAACCTGAATAAAATTGCCATGTTAATTATGAACCATGATAATGTCATGCTCAGGATTTGTATCTGTTTCAGTACCCAATCCTCATTAGCTTTCAGATGGAAACAAATTAACAAGAATAATCCTATGCTCTTTGTTTACTCATATTTTCTAATATTTTCTGAGGAAATTTTCATACATAAAAATGGAAAGAGAAAGGTTTTTTACCGAAGCTAATCTGACTCTGTTTGGGTCATAGTTTTAATGTTTGGTTTGTATTAATAATTCCTCATTTTCCTTGATCTACAAAGAACTCTATGCTCTATTAGGGGATATTGCAGTTAAATGCACTGCTGTGTGATTATCTTGACCTTAGTTATATGAACTTTGTTGTTCCTCACGAACCAACTGTCTCCAATACTATTTTGATATTAATTTTTCTTGAAAATAGCTATTAAATATTCTATTGATATCTCTCCCTATGTACTTTTGAAAACCTCTGATAATTAATGAACTATTTTAGATCATTTCTCCTTGCATTATAATAACTCCTCACAGAATTTTAGGAGAAATAATGTTGCTCCTCGTAGGGGCACAGCATTTGATGGTATTCACAACACTTATTCCCACTTTTCTTCCACTTCCCTTTATGGTGACCACTCCCTTCTCTTTTTAGCTTTGGAAATTGTTACACAAAGTGTTCTGCCAGTATTTGAAAATGTGTCTGTGTATATAGACAGAGAGTGAGCGAAAGAGATCACAGGAAAATATCTTAGTAAGCATTTCAGAATTCTCCTTGGCATCTGTTATTTGCATTTTTTTCTTGGAAGGATAATGTGTTCATCTAGCAGAATATGATTGATTAACTGAGCAGAAGGGATATTTTGTGTGTGTCAGTACTTGGAAGTGCTATAGTCTGTATCTATTCTCCTGCTAGTTCCTTTTCTCACATGGCTTAATGCAAAATTCCAATCTTTGCAGTGCTATATTCTCTCTAGTTTCATCATCATTCTGGAATATTACCTTTATTTCATAGGACATTTATTTCGTTTCAAATAGGATTGTTTATATAACCCAAGACAAAAAGATGTACATACCATTTTGAAAAATATCTTTGTATGAAAGGTCTTAAAACATTTTCCTATCAAGTTAGTATTCAGTGGAAAAGTGAGATGAAGATGAAGCTGATTTGTTCATCATCAGAGCCAACATAGCACAAGCAGTAACAGTGAAAACTTCTTCAACTAAACCATGAGCATTGATCAGTCTCTGCCTAAAGATGTGCTTTCTTAGGTTTTCTGAAATTTATTCAGAGTATTCTCAAATCCATGAGAAATTTGATACTAGTTGTCACTCCGACTGCTCTTTTATAATTTTTTCAGAGTAACAGACTTGAAAACAAAGTATAAATATATATGGATTGTGAATGTGTTAATTCCTCTGTAAAAAATTCACCATCATTCCCAAGTGCTTAATCCAATTTCCCTTATTTCTTCATTGAATATACTAGTATTAATATTTATTTCCCTTTTTCAGTTTCAACTTAGATAACTCCTCATTTTAATATAGTTATGTCTAAACTAAAAATTAATAAATTATGTGTTAGTTATTGTATCCACACTATGAGAGATAGTCTGGGCCTATCTGCTACCCAGAGTCAAACATGGCCTTTTCAATTAAAAAAAAATTTAAAAAGGATAAATCAATTTGTGATTAGTGCATTCACTTTAAAATCATTCTGGTTTTACAAATTAAATAAAAAGCTTAAATATAAAAAATTTCTAACTCTTGTATTGCTTAATCATGTCTCTGAGAAAGCATTTATGATGTGCTTATTTACCTGGGGAAATGATAGGAACCCAGAGTAAAATCTTAGGCTGTCAGCTGTCACTTCTTCAGTGTTATAAGGATTGATTGTCAGAATCACAAATTATTCATATAGTTCACACTATAGATTTAATTTATTTCACATACACAGCTCAAAAATATAATTACCATATTTATTAGGTAAATTGGCAGAGAATTCACTTCACCTAATGTAAGCCAAGCTAATTGTCCAAATAACCACTGGGGTTCCCATTAAAGTCAGTGGAGGAAAAAAGGGTAACCACAGGTTGATTCACCCCATCTGTCTTTCTCACATATCTTAAGAGTAGGATGAAATCCTTCCCAATCTGCTCATCACTTTTCCCTGCTCTGCTACAGCACTTGCTAACACAGGGTGTCTTGTGGATCACTGAAACTGAGAGAAATTAATTTAGCTTTCATTCAGCATGCCCAAGAAACAATATTTATATTCTTGAATATTTACATGCTTATGTTTTGAACCCCCAGCCCTTCCCCTCTCTGCAGTTAAGATTTGTTTTATTTGAAGAATATGCATGGATGAAAACTAAAGCCAATGAGTATGTCACATGAAACTCTTTGCTTGAATTTTTTGACATCCATGTTTTTGTGTTCTGTCTCCATCAATTTTTGTTTTATCTTCCTGAATGCTCATAGAAATCAAGCCACAATGACATGTTTTATATGGTTAAGAATTACTATTATTCCAGGGGATCATATTCCCAAAGTTCTTACAGCAACCCACTCATAGTATGGGATGGGTCTGATCCTTCATATTTTGGATTCCTTTTGCAATTCATTTATCCAGTTGTTAAAAAAAAATTCAACTCTAAATGTTGAATTATTTCTTTACATAGTACAAAATATTTTCAGTCTGACTAAAGCTTATTAGACCCAAAAAACAAAGGAGTGGAGAATTCTTTCTTTTCAATATCTTTCTGATCCCAAGTAGGGTTTCTTATGTGACACCTGACTTCAAGGTGGATTCACCTTCCTGTTAGATTCAGTAGGAGGTGGTTGTGGTGAGATATATCGAATCACAGAGAAGAGATGAGCCCTTACCATCATGGCCCTTGTCATGCAACTGTAACCAAGCAACAGCTCAGTTCTGTCAATGGATTTCAAACTGATGTGCTACTGAGACCTGAAGGAGACAAAAGTATAAGCACACGTCTACTCACAGAAAAAATGTCAAGCAATTTCAAATGGAAAAGTACTATTAACCATCTAATATCTTGTTAGGACTTTAAAAGATAATTGAGGCCCTTTATTTTAATGAAAACCAGTTAGATGGCTGAAAACTTTGAATAATAAGATCAACACAAAATCTTGAGACCCAAGCGAAATTAAAAAATAAATTATTTTCTAATGAGCGAGTACAAAGCACCATCACCAAGTTGCAAGCCACAGACAGAATATGCCACTGTCTGTCCCATGAAGGTGTCCTGTAGGCAAATCTGCACCCAGCCACAAATGGGTAGTAACTGTAACTGATGGTACAGCCACAGAAGTCTCTTTATAAACTCAGTTAAGAACCTCTATTGTGTGGACAATTCATATATAAAACTGAAAAAATAGAATTGTCTAGTGTTCAATTGATAATCCCCTAAATTCTACTTCTGCTCTACTAATTAGCTGCAATTAGTACATCTTTCTTATCTCATTCTATGTTATTTCATATCTCTATCAGTGAGTTGGATTAGATTGGAAAAGAACTTTTTGGTAAAAGGTTGAAGATGACCCAGAGGTCGAGGCTGTAATAAATAATGAAGATGATGGATTACTGAAGAAGCAGCACTTTGGGATCAACAGCTAGATGCAATGCTTTATTTAATATATGCAAATAGATCATTGAAATTAAATTTGTTATCTGCAAAACCATTCAATTTAAAGGGTGAAAAACCACTCTGGAAAGAAAAATCTTAGAGAACAATTTAAAAGCCCAGGAGACCTGGATTTGCCTCCATGATCAGTTAGGAGGAGAACACTTTTGACTGAGAATGAGCTCTCTGTAAATTATAAGGCATTTTGTTTAATGTGGGTACCACTGGGGGAAAAGAAAAAAATTACTCATTTCATGGGCAGCAAAAATTAGAAATTATTTTGGAAGAGACCAATGGTGGTGAGGTGCCAGTGTCTTCAACTGAGACACTCAGACCTGCATGAGTTTGCATTGGTAAGTAGCAATATGCAAGTTGTAGAAATGAATCTGCAGAATAATACCACTAGTGGTGAGCACCAAACATCCACGCTATAAATGGGTGACAGTTTTATCTAATGCTACCTCTGGTCTAGTCCTGTTTTTTGCATGCTAGTAAGTGACGGGATCAAATCAAAAAGTCTCCTGAAGTATGTATCATCCAAATTTGGATCCATCTAGAGTCCAGTCTGTGCAATTAAAGGCAGTGTTATGAGGAGAAGCCAGGAGTATTAAGTGGGGATGACAGCTGATTTCCTTCCAACCAGCACTTAGTGTCAATTAAAACACATTTGGTGTATCTATAGAAACAAAAACATGAGATAGCTTGATGCCTTTGTAAGCAGTCCTTGTGGACAAATCATTTGAAAGCAGGAGGTTCTAGTGTATAATTCACCAAGGTAATATGTCCAGTGCCTGGGAATTAAAATTAGATATGCTTAATATGGACACAGCTAGATAAGTACAAGATAGAAATCTGTCCATGTCACCTGTGAGTATAAATGACATACACACCAGCTGGAACAGCCTCTACAGTGGATTCTCTACCCCTTAAAAAGTTTTAGCTGGATCTTCTTAAAAAAGTATTAATTTGGGCTTGTGACTGAATTCTCATCTCCACAAATACAGAGGTGTACAGAAAAACAATGACAAACAGGGTGGTCATCATAACCAAGGCTGGCACAGGAGGGTCAGCAGTGGACCCAGTGAACAAGGCCCCTGCTGCCATCTGTGTTGGAAAGTGTTTCTCTATGTCATATCTGACCAATACATGTATACGTGTGCTTTTGGGAATGCCAGCTCACCTTCAGTGCTGGTTGGAGCATGGAGCCTCATGTTTACAGGCTGCCAGATTCAGCAGTCCCTAACACTATAAGGCAGTTTTTAAAAAATAAGAATTAGAAAAAAAAGAATACTAAATTAATAATAAAAAATGCAGTGTTGACTTTGACCCACGTTATAAGGATTTATGAAGAGGGTGCTTGTATTAATATCTTCCCTCCAGTTAAGGCCTGATGCCACAGTAAAAAAACTGTAGACTTCAGTAAAAAGAACAGTAAAAAAACCAGCTGCTCAGAAATGAAGGTGGGATTAAGATACATAGCTTAGAATTTCCAAAGGGGTCTCAGTGTGATGTGAGCTGGTGATGTTTATGCAATCCAATACTGTAAAAAATCCTATTAGTCCCTTACTCTCCCTTCCTCCCTCTCTTCTCTCTTGCCTTCCATCTCGTGGCCATAACCAAATAATGAATCCACAAAACACTATAGTTTGTTTTAAGAAGGATTACTTATTACCACAGACTCTTAGCTTGCACTTCTCTATTTTTCCTATTGTGTTCAGTGCAGACACTTATTATTTACAGGTAATTTACCCCAGTTTGTATAATAAAACTAGTTCTGACTACATTTCTTTCCTTGAAAAGACCTTAAAACATTTGTTTGCTTCCTTTTAAGCTCCCCATGAACATAATGTGGCATTTCATTAAAAAATCAGTGAAAATTTTGTCAACATTTTTCAAAAATCCAATGAAGTATATAAGAAACTTGTGCATTTGTCAAAAAAAAACAATAGATTTCAATACTCAGAATATTCCGCTTACAAAATTAACACACCATGAGGTTTTTAAAAATTAAAAAACCCCAACAAACCCAACAGAAACAAACAAACAAACAAACAACCCCAAACAAAACAAAGGAACAAATAAATAAACAAAGAAAACCAAGAACCCCATCACCTGATAAAACCAGACTTTAACTTCAAGCTTTCTTATGGAGCTTTATGTATTAAAATATATAATTTATATATATATAATATATATATAATATATATATATTTAAATTTAAATAAATATTTAAATATATATTTATTTATATATATTTATATATTTATTTATATATATATATATTTATATATATATATATATGGAGGGAGTGGAACCTGGCTTATGCAGGTTCACAAATCATTTCTGTCGAAAGTACTTTGGTGAAGTCATTCCAACATTCTGTCACACCAATTAGTCATATCTCATAATGCTCAGTGCATTTGCAGCAACAATTCATATATGAAATAAAGAATTTAACTTATTATTTTCATACTTCTTTTGCAGTTTTGTAGATTTTTTTCCAAATCCAGAAGTCTGTGACACCACCTAACTTCATTTCTACAAACATCATCATGGCAGAAATAAATAGGGAGTAACAGACAGGAGATAATTTAAACAAAGTAAAGCTGAGAAATGCAATTAGAGAAAAGGAAATTAAAAATTCATCAAACATGTATCAGCCAGTCTCGAAACTTTAGTGGGGTACATTAGAATTGCAAACTTAAGAGTCATGACATCTGTTCTCTGGCCCAATTAAATATGACAAATAATAGATTGGTTAAATCTGATTAGTTATGGTCATACCAGTATGAAGGAATATTGGGAAACTCCCAGAAATCTATCCATCTTTTCCAGTTTTCTTCTGATTTCTGCAGTCATTCATGTGGCGCTTTTTCTATCTGAGTAGAAAGCTGCTTTATGTTGGAATTTTACTGAATGTAATGTAGAGTGATTGCTTGTCAGGACTGTTGTTGGATGGTGGCACATCTCAGTTATTACTGCCATGAGGTTTGTTTTCACATTCTTTTGAGTACTTGGAATTTTCCTCAAGAGATAAAAAAATGGGCCATTATCACAGCTTCTGTTATTGCATCTGGCACTATAACTACTGAAGCATCTCCATCAAGTTTCATCCAAAAATCGAAAAAAGAGTTATATCTAGTGGCTTTAGATGAATTTTTTTGTCCTTTTTTAAGGATAGAGAGTCTAAGCTGGCAATCCAGTGCTGAAGCACTGCATATCATCTCTTGTCCTTCCCAGGCCACCTGCTTTTGAATGCAACAGAGAAATGGTTGTGGAAACAGTCCAGAGGAGATATCTTAAGAACAGCAACTTCTTTTTTATGCCATCTTCCTCCTCAGTGGCCTTTCCTGCCACACCCTGCACAAACACAAGAATGTATGACTGTGGCTCTGGGAAGTAAATCTGTCATTTCTGCACCCAAGATTTCCTGTACAGCAGCTGAATGCTGAACATGCACTGCAAATCTGCTTCTTGAGGACACTGGATGCATAAGGCTTGTTCTGGAGTTCTGTCTGATACATACATTAATACTGCATTAATATGACTGTGAAAGTCATAGGAATACATTGCACTTCTTGAAAGCTGTCTAATTTAATATGCACAGTGAATCCACCATTTGGTAGGAAAAATATGGAACACACATCTATTTCATGAGACAGACATAAGGCATATAAAGGTTGAAAAGAATAGACAATTAGAGCAAACAGGGAATCTGGAGAATAAGAAGACACTGGGAGATATGCTTGAGATGAAAAGATAAACTTAATATATGCAAAGAATATGGAACTTTAATCCAGAAATTAACAGACAGACTTTGAGGGGACTTAAATGGAGCAAGACTCAAGAGAGGAAGATACCTTAGGGGATGCAGCTGTCAGGGAATCATGAAGTGCTCTTTAAGACCAGATATATTCTCTCACCCAGAAAATCTGGGGATCTTTCTACATGAAAATTATCTTTTTTAAAATAAAATTTAGCTTTGCTCTTGGAAAATGTTTTTAGTGGCTTTGGTCTTTTAAGAAAGAGATGCAGGCAGACTTCTTTCAATTCTCTTGGGTGTTATCACAACCACATAAAAGAAACTTCAACACAATGGAAAAGTTCAGGCTGTAATTTAGCACAGTTCCATGAGCACAAGAGGTATTCATTTGACTTTCTATAAACCATTTGCCCACTTATGTTTCCCAAGAGGCATAGCATTACATTATCCTGTGTGTTTGTGCCAGTGGAAAGTACAGCTGATCAGAAGTTAACTTTCCAGAGCAGAAATGAAACCTAGAAAAAGACATGGGCTAGTGTTTGTTCATGTTTTGGATCAAGTAATTTTGAACCCTTAAAAATAATCCATTTATTATTTTAAAAAAGCCCCAAGATGCTGAAATTTTGTTGGCCAAATGACCTGTAGGAGATAAAAGAATATAAGACTGGAACAAAGTCCTAAAATCCCTAATTGGATGCAGAGAACTCAAATGGGTTCAAACTAGACCTGTTTTTTTTGCAGCCAAAGTGACAGGTATTAACACAGTGGCAGAAGCTTCTCACTCAATAAGCAACTCAATTATATCAGGATTATAATAAGACAGTCTTAATAAAACAAAAAATGAACTCATGTCAGCATAAACTTGACAAAAATGTCACTAAAGAGCTTCCCAACAACGGTTTAATTAATATGCCAGGAAGTAAAGACTGACTAAAAAAATTTGTGATCAATTTTACAGAGAAATAATTGCAGCTGTTCCCATGTAATCCTTTGAGTTTGTAAAACGAGTAGAACAGATTGAAAGGGTGGTGATAGGATCTGTGGCTGGTGCTAGACTTTTATTTACCAAGCATGCATCCTTCATGACTCAGCAGGAAGGTTTGATTCCAGGACAGGGAAACAAACTTGTTCAAATGGGCTCGAATAATTTCCTCATAGTGCTGAGAAAGCTCTGTGAGAAAATTATGGGATATCCCAAAGCAATGCAGCTACTGTGCTAACAGATCCATTTCTCCTGGGAGATAGCAAAAGGAGCTGTTTCCCACTCATTCATAGGGAATGTATTTTCCAGGCTATAGAGCTGTCCTCCCCTCTCCCTCTTACAGATGACAGATGAACCTGGACACTAAATCACCAAACTGAAACAGGATTTTTATATGGATGGAAAGATGCAAGACTAGAAACATGGAGTGTACAATATCTGCAAGACTGAGCAAGCGTCTTCAAGTCGAGATTATCAAAAAAAATGAAAGGAAAAAACCGTAAATCTCAGTGAAGTCAATGGAATTGTCCTTAAGTTCTGTAGGCCACTTTAAAAATCTCCCTGTCAATGTTCATGACCTAAATTTCTGAAGTTAAATATGCAAGCTGAAGAAGGGAAGTTTTAGGGATTTTTTGCAGCTTCAAGCTCCTAACTAGAAATGTTATCACTTAATTTATACAGACAAAGAAATACCCCACCTTCTTTGGTTTAACTCTGACAGACCAAGTGAAGTTTACATGGGAGCAAATGTGTGATTTACATATTGATCTCAAAGGAGTACTTGGGATTTATTTGATGGTTGCTTCTGACAGGTTAAGTACAGAAGGATAAAATAAGTGGGGCAAACATCTTTTAAGGTGGGATTTGGATAACACCAGTGCTTGACAGTATTAAAACCTTACAAGACAACAGTATATTTTATCTGCACTAAATTCTCCTTGGAAAGGAAAATTAAGGAGGATGATAAAGAAATGTTATCCCAGAACAACTCTACTGAATTAATAAAATTGGTAGCTACGTCGCCCCTCACTGTAGTTGTTCATTTAACGGATAGAGATAATGTTTCCAGAGAAATGTGGTTGAAAATCATAACCAAACTCCTCAGAAGGGTGTTAGCTACTTCTTGAAAAACGGTTTTATTGTGGGGTGTCCCACAGGCTGCTGTCTGCATCAAAATCCCCTTGAATAAAGTACTCAAAGAAATCTGTATTCCCCAGGAAGAGTCTAGATTAAGAGAGTTAAATGCAGGAAGGTGAGAGACATGTGTCTAATTCAAGACCATTGCTTTCCCCTTGTATTTTTTATTTATTCCCTATTGGTAGAGAGATGCAAGATAGTGGAGGAAGTTTAAAAGAGTAGAAAATAACTACTTCCATTCCAGTGCATGGAAAAGATGAATATCCAAGTGAAAAACCTGAGACATTATCATGGAATCACAGACTCAGAGAATCATTTGGACTGGAAAGGATTTTAAAGGCCATCTAGCCCATCCTCCTGCATTATGCCAAAATTTTCTCTGTTTAAAACCAAATGAGAGAGGCAGGGCACACCTAACCAGTGACTTATCCATTGCTTTAAATGTCTACAGAGTAAATTACTTTGAAGTTCCATCACTTTGAAGCAACCAAAGACTTGCATCTATGAATGTGGAGGGATATAGTAAAGGAAGGTAAGGCAAATTTTTTGAATATTTAACTTAACTTGTTCTTCCTGGGAGTTGAACCTGAAAGTGCCTAATTTCCTGATTCTTAAAGATCCAT
>VZSR01003806.1:11623154-11673653 GCA_013398615.1 Brachypodius melanocephalos
AGGTTTAATCTTCTTTCTGTGGCTTGTAATGACCACATTCAACAGGCCCAGGGCCCATCTGCAGAAAGGCAATTAAGAACAAAATGGTAGAGTTTGCCATGGACCACAGAAATTCCATCTGGCTTCCACTATGTATTTAGTTTGGAAAAATATTGCTGAACAGTTTTGTAGCTGCAGTTAGTAGGGTATAGCATGCTGTGTTTCTTTTCACATAGCAAGAATTAGTTTTTCTCATAGATGTAAACCATGTAACAATCCTTTTGATGGCTGAATGCTCTCAAATTTTTAGAAATTTTTAGAAATATGAAGCTTCAAGTTACAATAAATTCTTGGTGTGGAATATTACATGGGAAAATATAGAAATTATGTATTTCCTAGCATAAGCAACAATATTAATTTTGGCATGAAAATATAACTCAGTTCTGAAAAGTTATGACAGTTTTCTCTGCCTTTTATAATATTCCAGGGATTAAAGGACTTTAATCCACTTTATTTAAAAATATTTAATGGTTACTGTAATTGAAATCACCTCTTAATGAATAAAACACTTGTGGCTAAATAGATCATATTAGTAAATAATAACAACCTTTCTTTCAGAAAAACCATCATAGTAGTGCCAAAATTACTATTGTTGCTACCAGTTTTCTTAATATTTCTGAGATATTAAAGAGTTTGCGAATCAGTTGCACTCACTGCAGTTGGATGATGCCAAGATGGTCTGATATCCCTTACAGGAAAACAATCTTAAGGAACTCATGCTCGTTTTTGTAGTACAAAATATATATATAAAAAAAATGTGTCACAAAGTTAAAGCTTTGCCTATGTCCTTTTTTTTCCACAGAATTAGTTTATCCATTTATGTCTGTATGCATCACAAAGTCATTTGGGTGGTCGTCATCATAACATTCCATGCGCTAGAAAGGCTTGCTCTGTCATAGTGTATTATTTTATGGTTAACTGATGTTGATTTATGAGTTTGCTTGTATTTTAAAAGAGCAACATTCCCTCATAGGGAGGCATAATAAACAAATTATAAAATAATTGCTAAAGCAACCATATGACACATCCTCTTCTGCTTCTCCTTCATTTTTTCCCGTCCAAAAGATTCATCTCCTAAAGTGCAATCTTCTGACCTTTAGGAAATTAAATTAAAATGAGGAATTTCCCTTCTCCCCACTTGAAGGGTGAAAGATGTGCCTATAATATGAAGTAAAGTAGACTAAAATCCTTCTTAATAAGTTATCAAAACCTCCAGAATGCTTCTGGAAAAATCTCCTAAATGCCTTTTACATCACTTGGGATTCTGTGCAATTAAGGAATACTAAAAAAATTAAAATTTAAAATAGATTTCTTAATGGATTACAGACCAAATCCATCATTAATTTACACATCAACTTTTTTGTCTTCACAGCTGAAGAAAGACTGGTCTTTCTGATATAATTTGATGATACAATAACTTTTTGCAATGCCACAAAAATAAATCAAACTGCATTTTAAAAATAATTTTCACCGGTTCCTGTGATCTGTATCCTGTCATTGCCATGAGCAGTGTTGCAGCTTCCTTTCAGGCTGGTTCTCCAGAGCACATCTGCCCTCCACCACTAAACCATTCACAGCCCTCATGAAACATGTTCATGTTTCATGTCCTTGCTTTACATGCTAAGACTGAATAAAAACAAGCTAATTAATGGGCTTGATTACCCTTGTATGGATCCCATTTACGAGCAGCTGGATCATTTCAAAATCTATTTTTCAAAGACATTAGTACAGTCAATTTTGTCACTGTAACTTTTGGGCAATAGTTATGTGGGCTGCTTGTGGTAAGAAAGATAAAAGAATACACCTAATTAATAAAAGGGGTGTCTTCAAGCTCATCCTGTAATAGGAGAAAAAAATAAAAATTAAAAATTAAAAAAGAAGAGAATATTAGTGGGAAATACGCTTCACATGCTAAAATATGTGTCCACTCTTTGACTAGCAAAAAGATGGCCGTATTTTGAAGTAAGCCAGTCCATACCACACTCTATCATTAAAGTTCCTGCAAAAATTAGGAATTGAGACAGGAATATGCTGCTGCACACAAGAATGAATTCCCTCTTCTTTTCTACTGTTGAATGATATCTAAACCCATAGCAAATTTTTTTTTTACCATCATTAAATGATACAGGTTTGTGCTTTGAAATCAACAGCATGTGGAAACAGCATTGATTGTGTGGATTCACTATCACTTCTTTTTACTCCCAAAAAGCTGTGATATGCAGAGAGATTACCTACAGATATCTCTGTAAGACATAACCATTCATCTCTACAGAGGGCTTCCTTAAAAGGATCAAGTGAAAACAAAACAAAATTGTACTGCTGCCTAGGGAATTAACTAATATGTCATGTTTGAAACTGGCCCTCCTCAAAATTAAAAAATACAAGGAGCAGAGAGCCTGAAATACGACTCAAAAGTCACCCTGTGTCTTGTGGAAGTCAGCTTGAGCATATGCCGGCATTCCTAGTGGGATGGACAGAGTTCATTCACATCCACCCCGATAATATCACTCAGCATATTGCTGAGGAAGTAGTAGGACAAGAGCAGGCAGAAGCAAAATTCATATCCCTGCACTGGGAACCGTAAAGAAGCTGGGAACTGATAGGTGGTGATGAAAGTGGTGGTGTCACCTTCATCTGCTCTTGATCTTGGGGGTGGGTCCTTGTCCTGCACTGCTGCCACCTCCCCTTTCCACAGAGGTGAGCATTACTGCTGCAACTACTGGTGACCAAGTGATACCCTCAGGGGGACACACAGAGAGGGTCAGATGGATGACATTTGCTCTGTGTGTGCTTAGAAGATAAAGATCATAGCAACACTAACCTTGGCAACATGGTGACATTAACCTTAGCTTAGAAAAACGTTGTGTAAATCTCTGAAGCACAGTATTGAGAGGGAAGATTTTTTTTTTCACAGCAGTTTTGCAACAGGTGTTGTTAGCTATGTATTGTGCAAGTGTGTTTTATAAACAGGAAAACACTGGGTCCAGGAAAAGACTCTTGGAGAATTTTTATTCTTTTCATCCTCAAATAAGATTTATGATTTCACAGGTAACAATGCTGGACTATGACTTGCACTCCCTCGCTGTTTAATGCTATCTTATATCTTATTTATATATGGCATTACAGGGGGAATTATTTGTATACTTTTGAATATTACAACTGTCTCCTTTGCTTGAATCTAGATCTAGAATCTCACAAAAACACAATCATTTTCCAAAACAAATGGTATTATGTCCAGCCTACAAGATGGGGAGAGGAATTAATTGAGCTAGATGGGACTGTATCTGTAGCCCTTCTGAAGCATGTATTTTACTGAAATAATTTGACACTTTTTTAGGTTGCAGAGCTTCTGAAGATGCTCCGGGTTGCCTATCTACAGCTTTCTCTGAAGAAAGCTCAGACCTTATACCCAGGTGAGAGCCTCCAAGTGTAAACCATGTATTTGTTACATCCAGTTTTCAGGAATACGATGAGGTTGTGATGCCCAGGAGTGCAACTGAATGTGCAGCCATTTCCACATGATGAAAAGAGGAAATGTGTCACACAAAATGAGACAGCATCCACAGATCAGATTAAATGCAAGCACCTTCAGGGTGGCTGAGGTATTTGATTTAGAGGTATTTCTGTTATTTTCTTTCATGGACAAACTGAAAAAAGTACTGAACACCCCCAGTTGTCTTTGCCTGTCCTCTTGCTCTCTTCCAAGATGTGATGTTGTGCATGGCCCATTTGGAGTGCAAAATGTGGAACAACTCGTTTGCTTTGACCAGCTGGGAGGAGTTGCTCCGGCTTCCTTTGATCCTCAACTTGCCACAAGGCTTACGAACCAAGGAATCTGCCACCAGCTCCTCAAAATTGTTCTCTCTCCCCTAATTATTGAGCATCATCAAAATGCCTTTGACTCTTTAATTGCTTTTTATTATTAAAAATTACTGTATATGCTTTCATATCTCTTGTGGGTTGTTTCCCTTGGCTCTCGGTTCCATCCCCACATTCTTTTTTTTATGGATAAATCAGCTACTACGAGACATGTTAAGCAGTGTTTTTTATTAGAAAAATGGTTTTGAGTTCTTGAATTGTGTTCCTTTTGCAGCTCTGATAAGGAAAAACACCTGCAGTGTGGTGAGAATGTGGGAAAAGCTTCATTATCTTCTATTTCTCACTCCTTGGCTGCATTTAAATTATGTAAGAGTCTGCTTCCACCTCAGTCTACTGCACCCTGCTTAGCAGCCTGCATGACTCTGCAGTTAATTCTTGCAGCTACTGTAATTCCCTGTTAAAATTTTTTGGCAGCTCATCCTGCTGATATGGGTATCTGGAAATTGCCTTTTCTGCAGTTTCACAATATCTATGATTAACCAATTTAAGCCTGAGTATCATACTTGAATTAAATTTCCATACCTGACTACTAGCTCCTATCTGCATTTCCATTTCTTGTGAATTCTTCATGAAGCAGCAAATTTTGGATACAAAATTCTGCAAAGAGATCACTGAGGAATAGCTAAACTCAAATCAACATAAGCACTGAGTGAAAACTGGACACAAACATTCATACCAAGTCTCATAAGGTAAAAAAAATTCTCATACAGTTCAGTATCTTCTTCAGGAACAGATTTGAATCTTAGGATCAAATTTTCTAGATTTGTTTTTGACAAATAATATCAGGAAAAACTTTATGAAATCAGAGTTTGTGAGACGTTGTGCATGCAGAACATGCTGCTTTCCTCATTCAGAAGGCAAAGAAACTGTCCAAAATCACCCCAATGATATCAGTTTCCCAAAGTTCAAAATAAAATGGGACTGAATTTTCTAATATGCAAATTGCACATCCTCCTTTTTGGGTGATTGCCACAAGGTAATTATCTTTTGACATTTCCTATTAGATACTCAACACAATTTTCAGGAAAAATTTGAATATTGAAAATTTTGTAATATGGGAAGGCAATAAGGCATCTGTTCTTGTGCTACTTCAGACTGCTTTGTCCTTTCCTAAAAGAGCGCTGGGTTTGTTATTGCAAGTTTTCAACAGCACGTTACATTTACTGTCCTGGTAGTTGAGACAACTTCACAAGGGTAGATTTTTTTTCTCGGGTTTTTTTTTTTTTTTTTTTTTTTTTTTTTTTTCATTTGCATTTCAGTACTGCTGAAATGCAGCAAAAGATTTTATTTCTTTAGGATCATAAGGATTAATTATTATTGTCTACTCTGGAAGTACACAGCTCATGGTTCAAGACTAAAGTTACTTGTGACAATTTCTCCTTGATCTGGAATCATAATGAGGTGAGAAAAAGAGATCCTAAAACAATAACCAGCTTCCTTTTTTTAACCCAAATCTTGCCTGAGATTCCATGTTCAAGCAGAAGGAAAGAAATCATTTCTGGCATATTCTTGCACCGGCTGTGAAGAAGAATGAATTTACAATTGAGGATCATATACTCTTATCTTGAAGGCTGCTGGGCACATCTTGCAATGTGCTAAGTACCTCCAGTTCCCATAGAAACTAACTGGGATCAAAGGACACCCAGCACCTCGCTGGCGCAGACTGTTGGCTGCCAACCAGGCTGGATGTTAATGTGCAGGTGTGCTACACGACAAACTGCTTTCAGGACAGCTCTAAGTTTTCCATTACATAGAAAAGACTAAGGGCTTTTCAAGGACATAGTGGTTTAAAACTTTTGAAATCTATAGGGCTGAAACAGCCTCTCAGATGCATGTTCAGCTCACAATAAAATGATAAAGGGGCAGTGCTGTTAGTGTGGATATCTTTACTGCACCTATTTTAAAAGAGCTCTCTCTTTATGGAGAGGATTTTTTTTGCAGCAGCAGCAGTGTTTTACATACTGGCCACGAAGAACACTGCACCAGTCTGCAGAGCTATCAGAATCACAGGGAATATTTTAGCACTATGAAGCCAGCAACAATAGTAGTGGGATACAGACTTCATTCAATCCTCTCTAGCATCATTTCCTATATCATGCTGTTACAGGATAAAAAATACAGAGTTTAAAATCAAACAGAAAAACACCCCCAACCTCTAATCCCCACTTCAGAAGTATATCACAAATTATTCTAGCAAATTTGCCATATGAGGCTGAAGTACAGAGGTGCCAACAGAGAGTGGCTCACAGAGTCCAGCTATCCCTCACATATTTATGCACACAGATGCACCCATTCTTGCTGTACTGCTTGTTTATCTGCTGTGGTGCAAGTCATCCAATCCGTATTTATGCCCTCTTGTGAGTTTTTTGAATGTGATTTTGGAGGATGTTAAACACCAGTAACTCCCAGCCATTCCAGTAGAACTGTAGGCACTTTATAGCTCTTTCAGTGAGATTTTTCTGATAATATCTTGGCAGCTACACTATGGAGGCTCACAGCTGAATAAGTCACTATATAAATGAGAAATAAGCTTCAGAATGGGAAATTGATTCTACTGTGAAACTGAAATTAAAATCAGTGAGGAAAATTACACAATAGAATAAAATGAAACAAAACAATAATAGAACCAGATAACCCTCACAAAAACAACAACAACAACAAAGCAATGCAAAAGCCAAAAAAAACCAACCAAAAAAGCCCCAAAACCCACAAAAACAAAACCAAAACAAACAAAAAACCAACCAACCAAACAAACAAAACACAGAAAAACTCCTCTTCATCCCCATTTCCTCTCATTGAATACAAAAGCTCTCCAGGTGGTCAACAAAGCTGTTGGTGAGTACCTACTGGTTTTCTGAGATTACATGAACCCCACTTCATAGATGTCTGAGACAGGGTATCCAAAGCCAGCTGACACCCCATAGCATGCACACCCTTGTCTGTTATTGGTGTGACACATTTTGGGGAGCTATGGGTGTGCTCCTCAGCAGGAGCTGCTGCCTGGTGAAAAAGCCGTGGGGTTCCCTGTGGGAGGCAGCTCCTCCATCCAGCGAGTGCCGCAGAGCCGCTGCTGCAGCAGCTGCTGCTCGCATGCAGAAGGTGTTTGTACTGTTACAGGCACTCTGCCCTGCAGCAAAAGGGAGCTGCTCTGTCCTAGGCAATATTTGCTCCCTTTCCTCCTCTATGAGGTAACAGGACCCAAACCCCACTCAGTTCTGCAAACAGGAGGAACACTCTCTTGCACGGGGCAGCTTGTCTCTTTGAGAGGCAGGGGTTTCCAGTTCTCACACACTTCTTGCTTTACTTGCTTTGAGTACTGTTGGTCTGACTTGACAGACCTTACACTGCAAGCAAGAGCACTCTGATTTTACATATAATACAGCCATGGAATAATTTAGGTTGAAAAGAACCCTTAAGGGTTTACCTGTTCCAATGCACTGCTCAAAGCAGGGCTAAGTGGATCAGTTTTCTCAGATCTGTATTTCACTGAGTGTTGAACATTTCCCAGGGTGGTTCTTTCCACACAATCTCTTGGGGTCCACAATTTGACCTGTTTCACAGTAAAAATATATTTCCTTTTGTCTAACCAGAGAATAATGTGTCTTTGTGTCCTCCCAGAGTGTAGTTAAAGAGAGCACTAAAGTCTCTCCTGAGCCTTCTCTTCTCCAGGGAGAACTGACCCAGCTCTTCAGCCTCTCCCTGTACATCATGTGCTCTGTCCCTCTCCCTGGTCAGCACGGTGGTCTCCACTGCACTCATTGCAGTATATCAATATCTTAGTACTGGAGAGCTCAAATCTAAATTCAACACTCCAAATCTGCCTCAGCAATGCCAAACAGAGAGGGGAAATTGACCTTCCTGGATCTGCTGGCTATGGGATTTTTTATTTTGGTGTGTAATTGAAAGCCAAGTCACTCTTTTCTTTAACAAAAAATTGTTCGTTATAGCTTCAAGAAAATTATAAAGCAGAGACAGTTTTCACTTCCAGTGCTCACATTGTTTTCAGCTTCAGTACCAGGGATTTCACACCTTGGTGGTAATGACAGAATCACATAATGTGCTGACTTGGAAGAAACCCACAAGGATCATTGAATCCAACTCCTGGCTCTGCACAACACCATCCCCAAGAGTAACGCCTTGTGCTCAACAGATTTTTTTAATTCTTTCTTCTGCCTATGCTGTTACACATCCAGGTCTCACAGAGCTGAGATACATTCCTTCATTCATCTTGTCTTATCCCCCTTCCTTCTTGAATATCCCTAAATCTTTAGTTCCCTGATTCATGCAGCATCCCACCCCGCCCTCCCCCCCCCAAAAAAATACAGTGGAATAGCTGTATTGTAAATCAAGGTTTTATGAATTTTTTCTCATTTTCTCATGTTGGTTTCATGAATGAAATTCAATTTTAATTAAAAATGTTTCTGTATTTTCCTTTGTTCTAAACTTGAAAACAGATCTGAACTTCTTACTGAAATAACTTTAAGCAAACTGCCTTTGTAATCACTGACACTCTAACCCTCTGTCAGCCTTTCATAAAACATCTGTTTCATTCTTCTTGACTGTCATCTCAACCATCAAGTAAAGATGCACTCTATAAGCAGCCATTTCATTTAAAAAAAAAAAAAAACTAAAAAAACCAAAAACTAGAAATTTATGAGAGTTTAGCAACATAGACATCATGACGTTTGTGATTTGGTCCCAGGAACAAAGAATGGTCTCCTGTGTCACCTAATGTAGGAGAACAGAAGCAGCACTGCGTCCCCAAAGAGAAGGAAGTGCATTATAATCCAAGTGGCAGCAAGAATAACTTTTCTAGGACTTTTCCCTGCCTCAAGATAGCCAACCAAACAATCAAACAGAAATAAAAAACAGGTTCACATAAAATGTGAAAACTGTGATGAAATGGTTTTATTTGTAGGGCAGCTTACTCTGAATGCGTTTCCACTCATTCTGCTATCAGCCTTTGTGTTTGTCCTCAACTCTTTAATAAGAAAAATCCTCCAACTCTGCTGTTTCACATGCTGGTGCTGTTTGTCTTTTCCCCAAATGAGTAAGTTTCCAAGACTGTTTTGAGAGCTCCCCTCTCCTTTCTTTTCCATTTCAGATGATTTCAATGATGAGTCAAAGGGTCTTTTCTGAGTTCATTATTCCCAAATGAGAGCAGAATTTGCCTGACAGAGCTTGTGATTTTAGAGTAATAATTATAATTTTTGGGTCACATTTCATAATCAGCTATTTAAATGATCTTCAGTTTCGCTACCACCTTTGAATTTTTACTTGTTATTATCATAGAACCATAGATTAGTTTGGGTTGGAAGGGAGGTTTAAAGGTCACCAACCCACCCTGCAATGGGCAGGGACACCTCCAACTAGATCAGATTACTCAGAGCCCAACATGGCCCAGAATGTTCCCAGAAATGGAGCACCTGCCACCTTTCTGGGCTACCTGTTGCAGTCTTTAACCACCCTCGTAACATGGTCTGTTTGGTCTGTTCTGAAGATTGTCTCATACATGAAATATATAAAGAAATTTACATGAGATACTATTTCCTTACATAAAAAAAACAACCAAAAAAGGGGGGAGGAGGCGGGCAGAATGTAAATCCTAGTGCTAACAACAGGACTGCAGCTGTAAAATTCAGCTGGAGGTCGTTCACATAGGAATTGGGAGACCAGTTCAATACCCACACAAGAGACAAAATTCAGTACAATTAAGAGGTGAAAGAAAGGTTACAGCAAGCACTTACAGAATAATTTGTCCAAACGCAAGTTTCCTTTTAATCAGTACCATTGATTACATCTGCAAAGTACAAATGTTTTTACTCCTTTGTAAGATGTGCTTTTCTATTTTAATCATGCATGTGGTCATTGCCATTCTAAATGTAATAGCCATTCTGTTAGGCTGTTATCTCAGTAGTACTCAACAGCAACATTTATATCATTACTTCCGTGGTTTCTTCTTTTTTTTGGGGGGGGGGTGGGGAAGGGGGCGGTGTGGGTTGGTTGTTTTGTTTTGTGGTTTTGTTGTTTTTGTTTTGGGGGATATTTTGTGAGAAAGGAGGAAAAAAATATACACTGAGTAAATTTTTATTGCATGCTTTGTTTAGTGCAGTATTATCATGTCTGCTCTGACTAATTTTGAAGGGAGGACTAAATATCATTGCTGACCATCTCTGAAATTTTCCTTTTTATAGTTATCTGGAAGTGAATTCTTCTTATCTGGATGTGAACTCTTTCCCCATTTTCTTGAGAAGCAGCTATATTTATTTTCAGCTCTTCTTTCCTGTGAAGTAATTCACAGCTCCTTGAGAGTAGTCATGGAATATGAATTTTCAAGTGTGATTACTTAAAAGGTAAAATTTGACAGTTTCATAGGTACCAATTTGACCTCTACAGCTGCTTTGCAGAGAAGCTGACCTGCATGTGAAGCCAGATTTAAAAACAAAAACTATTAGTGACATGGAAAGATAAGAATTTAGCTTCTGGAATTGGCAGCTGTGAAGTTTAACTCTTTACTGAAAAGTAAAGAGTTGTTAGAGATAGAAACAGGAAGAGAAAAGGGCACTAAAACAGAGACTGCCAAACTAATGAGAGATGGCAATAGCACAAATGGAGAAAAATATATTTGAGCTCTGGTTGAAACCCAAGAATTACCAGAGCTTTACCCTACGCAGCAGACTGTACAAATGGAAAGAGTGCAAATGTTAATGGAATATGTGGTGAGGCATCTAATGAAGATGTCAATCCTTTTTAAATGTGAAATCTCTACCCCTTGCTTATTTACACATCTTTCTTTTTTTTTTTAATTTGCATTTCTTTTCATAGTCAGTATTGTTTTATCTCTCCAAATTATACAGCATAGTTAAAATAAGACAGCTAGATTAAAACACTAAATGACAACACAAAAAACATTTTGGAACTTTTTTTTTCTTTTTTTTTTTTTTGGTGGCTTAAGTTCTTTTGTGTTTTCCATTTCATTTATATACAATGGAATATTTTTAATTCTTTAAAGATTTTATTGTTTATATAAAAGATCAAGTGAAATTCTCCTCATGAGAGGAACGAAAATTCTCGGTTGAAAATTCTCATCTCATTGGAAGCATCAACTTGACATCTGCATCCATCACATGCTGTTATTTGCATCTTCTGAACCAAAGTGAGCTAATAGGGAACATCAATATTAGGAGCAGCCTAGGCTGCAGGAAACATGTATTAGTGGACTTTGCAGTCCTAAGGGATATGACTCAGATAAGCGGTAAAGTTAGGCACCTGGACATTAGGAAAGCAAACTTCCAGCTCTTCAAAGGTCCCTTTGCAAACTGTCCTTGGGGGCAAGCTAGTGGAACTGTGCTGGTAGACCTTTAAGGAAGTCCTTCATAGAGCAGAGAAATTCTCAGCAAGAAATCAGGCAAGGAATGCTAGAAACCATCATGGCTGAGTTGGAGACTGCTGGTCAAATAAAAAGGAAAGAAGCAAATGCACAGGCAGTGGAAACAAGGACAGGTGACTTAGGAAGAGTACAGAGATAATATTCTGTTTTGTAGAAATCGGGTGAGGAAGACCAAGGGAAAACTGGAACTGAACCTGGCAATGGACGTGAAGAAAAACAAAAAAGGATTCTCCAGGTATGCTAACCAGAAAAGGAAGGTCAAAGAAGGTGTACTCCCCAATAAATGATGCTGGAAAACTGACAATGATAGATGAGGAGAAGGATGCACACTTTTGCCTCAGCCTTCAATGGTAAGCTCTCTCTCCACAGCTCTTGAGTGGATGGACAGCAGGATGGGGACTGGGGGAGCAAAGTCCCTCCCATTGTAAATAAAAATCAGGTTAATGATCACCTGAGGAACTTGAATGCACTTAAGTCTAAGGGAGCAAATGAGATCCATTCCAGAATCCTGAAAGAACTGGCTGATGTAGTTGGCAAGACACTCTTCATGATACTTGAAAAGTCATGGCAGTCAGTTGAAGTCAGATAACTGGAATATGGGAATTGGTGTATCCATTTTTAAAAAAAAAAAGTTAGAAAGGAAGACCCTAGGACATTCCAACCTGTCATACTGACCTCTGTGCATGGGAAGATCATGGAATAGCCCCTCCGAGAAGCTGTGCTAAGGCATATGGAGGACAGGAAGGTGATTCAAGACAGCCAGCATAGCTTCACCAAGGGCAAGTCCACCCTGACCAACCCAGTGGGCTTCTATGATGGAGTAAATACATGAATGGACAAGGGAAGGGCTAGAGAGGTCATTTATCAATCTCAGTCCTGATGGACAATGGTGCCAAAGAGTGTTTCCCCAGGGGTCTCTACTGGGACCAGTGCTATCATTATTGTCATCCTTAATGACATACACAAAGGCATCTAGGCTCATGCTCAGCACATCTGCAGATGACACCAAGCTGAGTGGTGGGGTGCCAGGATGCCATTCACTGGGACATTACAAGCTGAAGAACTGGTCCCTCGAGAATCTCATAAAGTTTAACAACATCAAATCCCAGGTGCTGCACTGGGGTCAGGGCAACTCCTGGTATCGATCCAGGCTAGGGGATGAACAGATCCAGAGCAACCCTGCGGAGAAGGACCTGGGGGTGCTGTGGGTGAGAGGCTGGACATGACCCAGCCATGTGCCCTTGCAGCCCAGAAAGCCAAACGTGTCCTGGGCTGCATCCAAAGCTCTGTGGGCAGCAGGGGAGGGAGGGGATTCTGCCCCTCTGTTCTGCTCTGAGACCCCACCTGCAGGGCTGCATCAGCTCCAGGATCCCAGCACAGGAAGGACAGGGATCTGTTGGATTGAGTCCAGATGAAAGTAACACATGTGGTTAGAGGGATGGAACACCTTCGTTATGAGGAAAGGCTGAGAAAATTGTGATTCTCATCCTGGAGAAGAGAGGACTCCAGGATGATCTTAATACAGCCTTCCAAGGAGACCACAAGAAAGATGGCAAAAGACTCTTTACAAGGGTGTGTAGTGACAGGACAAAGGGGGATTTTTGAGGTGGAAGAGAGTAGGTTTAGATTAGATAACAGGAAGAAATATGAGAGTGATCAGACATCAGAAGAGGTTGTCCAGAGAAATTGTGAATGCCCCATCCCTGCATGTGTTCAAGGCCAGGTTAAGCGGGGCTTTAAGCAGCCTGTTCTAGAGAAAGGTGTTCCTGTCCATGGCAGGGGAGTTGGAACTGGATGATTTTTAAGGTCTCTTCCAATTCAAACCACTCTATGATTCTATGTCCTGTGAAGATAACTGTCTGTCTCCATAGGCTATATAATCAACCCAGACAGATAACTTACTCTTGGCCTCTAAGTAAGTTGCTGAAGTTGGATGAGACTGATGTACCTTTTTAATTCTATTTCAAAAGACTTAAGCTTTTTCAGTTCAAATCATTTTCAAAGCTCTTTTTATTTGGAGAGAATCTGACCCACCGCTCTGAATATTAGATCTTTTTAAACATAATTGACTGTCATATTTTTATTTGTAACTGCCATCTTATGAATTTTAAAAAACATACAATCTTCCTAGACTAATTAGTTTGAATAGCCTACTTAATTTCACTATAGCATCATGTTCCCTAGCAACCTATTCTAAGCCCGCCAGGCATGCTGCCTTACCAAGGAGTATGTGAAGGAAATTAAGTCAACATCAGCGCTGCTGCTCCAAGTCTTATCTCAAGCAATGTTCGGTCTTTCAAATGAATCTGCAAAATGGTCTCACAACTCCTCGACTCACCAAACAGTATGCGATTAGATAGCTCACACTTGGGTAGAAATCACCTATAGCTGAGCCATAGTTTAGAAAGACCAATTCCAGAGTATCTAATCATAATCAGTGTATCCTTTTATGGTTTTTGGAGAAATTTAAATATTTTGGTGGCATCCTCAATTGGTCTAATGTCATGAAAAAGCATTTTGTGACAATTCAGGATGGTACTTTTTCAGAAAACCTTGGGTGTGCCCATATTTCTCATTTGGGGCCCTGAAAGTGTAGAGCTGAGGTGTGCTTTTGCTTGGTGCTTCGTCTTGTGGTATGGCTTTTCTCTCTTGGTGAAACCACAGATGGATTCATGAATGGAAGTCAAGGGCTTCCCATTTTCATTGGCACTGCAACCCCTTGTAAACCGTTTGTGCTGTTTTTGCATTAATTGACATTTGGTGAAGAGGGAAGAAGACAGCCACGGAAGTAATTTTCTAAGAGAAGCTGCTAGCAGCTTCCTCTGTGCTGGACAAAACCAGTCTCTGGCTGGTTCTGAGAACTGGCACATTGTTAAACTACTGAGTAAGCTAGATCTGCCTCTGTGAGATTCACATTATGAAATGAACAAGCCTGGGAAAAGCTCTCTTGCTTTCTGACTTTTGAAGAGAGAAGTTCTCCCCCTCTCGGCTGGCTGTCAGGGGAGGAGAGGCCGCGGGGCCCCGGCAGAGGCTGGGCCGGGCCATGGCCGCTCCCGCCTTGCCTGCACTGAGCCCTGCCCTGCCGCCGGCCCGAGCCCAGTCGGAGTCTGCTGGGCCCCGGGAGCAGCTCCGGGCTGGGCTGGGCTGGGCTGCAGCACGGGCTGCTGAGAGTCTGCCTGGCTGTTTCCTGCCCCCGCTGGGTGCCCACACAGACCCCTCAGTGTGGCCGCTCCAATGCGGCTGCTAAAAGAACCATCCGTGTGCCCTGGGAAATGATACAGCTGAAATCAACAGCCTGAGGCTCTGAGGCCACTGCCCAGCAGGAATAACATGACCAACAGCGAGAGGCCAGTCCCTGATACAAGGCCTGGGTAAGATTAATTCTTTTACTGCACAGATGAGACTTGCAGATCTTAAATCCTCTCTCGAGTGGGAGAAAAGGACAGAGTGAAGACACATAGGGGACAATATGAAGACACCAAAGTCAGTAAAGAAGGAGTCAAATCTCAGATGGGAGGAGAATGAGGAGATGCCTTAGTCTTGGGCTGAAACTCTTTTGTGAGGCCACAGTGATGGACTATGATATACTAGAATATCCTAGTAATTCATGAAAAAAACATGGGGGGATGGGGCTGGAATGTTCAAACTGTAGACATGAGCAAAGGCATCCATGCTGAAGAAAAGCAGATGTTGGAGTAGCTGTGATTCAAATGAGAAGCTTGAACATAGAGAGATAAGAGTGATAAGATAAGAAGAGCCTTCGCCCTCCGGAAAGGAAGAAGACCTCTGTTCCCAGAGATGAAGGTGGTTTCGGAGATAGATGGGTTCTCCTGAACCCTTGCATCTGAACAGCTCATCCTTAAAGGTGTACCCCATTAGAGAAAGATTGAGCCTTCAAAAGCAGTTGTGGGAAAAACTGTAAATCGAGGGGAGGGGCATTCACATGACAAACAGATTTTCCTTTCCCAGGTGGCTGATTCACTTTGACATCGAAACCACAAAAGAACTGTTTCTTGTAGAGAAATCTTCATGGCATGGTGAGATTCCTATCCCTAAGAGAACTGATGAAAAACTATTCTAGAGGTGATAAACTGACTGAAAGTCACAGGTTTTTTCTCCGTACATTGTCAGTGGAAAAGAAAAGAAGGTTGTAGGGGAAGAAGAAGTGTTCTGAAGGTTTATTCTGATTTCTTTTCTTTTTAACTCTGTTAATAAAGTTTTCTTTATTACCTTTTAATGTTTATGTCTGCTTTGCTCTCCTTCTAAATCTTGTCTCTGCTGCTTTCTCGTAGTAGAAAAATGAGTAAATAATTTTGGTAAGGGCACTGGTGTTTGACCAGTGCTAGACCCATCACACAGTTTCCTTTCTCTGAGAGCTGGAAAGAATTTCAGTGCTGGCAAAGACACATCCACAATGAAGATATCAGTGTGTATCACAACAAACTGAAGCCCTCTCCTCACATCCCTGTGCCCCACCAGCTGGTACAGGCACACATGATGTGTTTGGGGATCAAGTGAAGTGGAGGAGAACATCATCTATACTCAAATCAAGCTCTGGAAATTATGCTTTCCCCAATGCTTGCTCAAAAGTTTTGGAAACTTTTATAAATGTCGTCCTTCTTGCTTTCCCTTGAAATTAAAAAAGTAAAAAAAAACCCATAATTAAATTGAGAAATTAATGTTAAGAACAGCCTCAACTCAACTGACATTTCACTTTAACATTTATTGGAGGCATTCTACTTTTTGGCATTCTACTTTTTTTTCAGAAAACATGAAGAAAAAAGTCGTTGTATTAAATATTTCTTTAGGAATACCCTTCTTCAATGGATATTTTCTGTGTGAAAGATGACTTCTCATGTCATAAAAACTGTTATTCTCTCCTTACTTTCCTTTGTTTGGCATTAACAAGGAATTAAAGCACACCTCATTTCTAGGCTGACTCATTGAGATAGGGAGAGCCTTGAGGTGTTGCACCACTGAGGATTCATCACCAGGCAGGCAGCACAGGCTGCACCCAGCCTACTCCAGAGGCTGCCCTTTTGGGGACTGCAGACAGACATGGATTTCAGTGGAAAATGCACTGCTGAGACACAGTTAGCAATTGGTCCCACTGTGTTGTACAAAGTCCTGATGGGAAACCCTCATGTGCTAGGCAAACAAATTCAGCTTATACTTAGTCTGAGGAAAGGCTACAGTGTTCTGATTATATTCATGTTTTAGTTTCTTCTCAAAATATAAATTTATTAACAAATTTTCATTGTTCCCTAGCTCTTTCCATCACTCTCCCAACAATCCCAATTCCCTTATTTTATTCTCTCTGATAACAAAGATATAACCCAGGACATTTTTAGAATGTGAAACACTTGACTATTATATTGACTGTATAATAACTGAGAGACAGTGTATTAACAGCTTCTTCTGAAAGCTAAAAATCAGAGCTTTTTTATTCTTTAAGAACCACATTAAAAAAACAAACAGAACAAACCAACAAAATGTTACCTTGAAGTATTTATTTCACTGCTTCTAATTTCCCAGTCTTTATCCTGCATCAGATTGTATGGATCAATCTTTTGGGGGATATCTAATCCTACAGTACTGAAAAGCATCAGATTCAAGGCCATGCCAGTTTAAAGCCAAACTATACAGCAAGTAAAAGGTAGCTTAATCTTCAGCAAAGAAAATAAATAAATACACTTCCATTTGCTATTGAGGACAGCAAAGTAATGCAGTGGAAGTAACATCCCATGAACTCAAACACTATCTTGCCTTAATTAAATAAATATAGTTGAGCTATAACCTGGCCCAGAGCTTTACTGGACCTCTCCACTTCTGAACTGTGACAGTTCCTTTTCTCAACAGTGATAACTTGGATGAACAGGAACTGCTGGACAAAAAACAGGAAAACATATAACAAAGATTAATCTTACAAGGACTGAATTGTACGACACTCCAGTGCAGTGGGTCTAAAAGTTTTCCTTATTTTATATGCCAATTCAGGATTATAAATTCAAATATAAATCTAAATCAATTTATTTATGTTGCAATAAGCACCTCTGGGAATAAAACAATTGTCTTGCACTTTCCAATTGATATTCCAGTGCTATTCCAAAAGCTATTCGAGTGCCAATAAAAAAAATCCAAACATCTATGATCTCCCAATACCAAGGTGGCTGTAAATTAAATAATTAATTTTGTGATGTAATTATTATCTCAGAAATCATCAGTGACACTTCTCTTAGTAATTTGATTTAGTTTGGAGGATAGTCTTTGCAGTACAAATCAAACACAAACAATTCTGACATGAGATTAATAGTGCAAAGATGAGTTCAGGATTTAACAGATTATTTTGTATTATATATTGAATGTTTTTCATTTTATTGTCATTTCCCCTAGCAACTTAAAGATAGGGGAAGCAGATCTAAGCTGGAGCAGTTGCATTTAAATTTTTCCTTCCATTACTGCATAATGTAATTAGCACCCAGTTTTAAATCAGACTTCTCCTTCTGTTCTCAGGAGGGACTGGTGGATGATAAACTTTAACAAATGTGGTTATTTTTACTGAGTAACATTTTAAAAATAAATTAAAGTAAAACACTATGCTTCATAATGACATTTTTTACTTCTTAAAAAAAAGAAACACTGCAATAAATAGATGAAGATGGCACTAATTTCAATTTCATGTTAAACATTTTTGTGCTCAACCAACTATAAACAATCTCAAGTGCTAGAAATGTTTTTGTCTCTGAAAAGCTGTGTTTGACTGAAAATTAGTTTTCTATGTAAGAGATAATATTTAATTAGCTTTTGCTAACTTGCCATGCAATAACAATGGTTTCCCTTCCCATGCCACTGTGACACAACTTTTAGTCTTTTAGTTGCTAACCCAGATTTGGGCTTACCCTGACAGACCAAACCTTGAAGCAGTTTACATAGACATTGCTCTATGTCTTAGAGTCTTAGTATACCTAAGTAATTATTCTTCTGATTATTAATAATCTTTCTCGATTTTCCTATATAGGAGGGATGTGTGAAAGTAAGCCAAAACTGTACAGCAGGGGTTGTTTCTGAATGGGATCTGTAGACCTCAAATCTCATTAGCTGCCAGACTTTTGCAATAGCCACCAAACATTCAACACTGCCTAATGAAATCACTCTGGAAGTCGGATTTCAAAGGATCATGCCATTTTTCAGATACCTAGTAGACTTTAATGCTAATTTGGGAAATAAAGGATTTCTGTAAATGCTAATGGAGTTAAATATTCAAATTTCATCAGAATTTTAAGTGATCTAAAAAGAAATACATTTATCTAAAAAACTCAAGTTAATTATAAGTTTGCATATTTTAAAAGCTTGTCTTATTTTCTTTGTTTGTGTCATGAAAGGATGTCAGGTTTTTATATGTTTTTAGTGCTTCAATATGGAAACAAATCTTACTGCAGAAGCCTTTCCTCTGACACTTGAAAGCAGCTCTAGGTTACGTGACCTCTTGCCCAAGTGCACATTCTAATGGATGGCTTTATATTCTCTCTTAGGTCATTACCCTCAGA
The DNA here is from genome assembly GCA_013398615.1 of Brachypodius melanocephalos. NCBI lineage: Eukaryota > Metazoa > Chordata > Aves > Passeriformes > Pycnonotidae > Brachypodius > Brachypodius melanocephalos. The sequence goes on from VZSR01003806.1 coordinate 11,642,010, forward strand.
TTTTACCTCCAGTGGTGCTTATATGAGACTTTCCTTCGTAAATCACATCAGCACATCAACTTCTTGATAGGCTGCTCTCTGGTTTTCCAGTGAGAAATCACCTCATACCCCAGGAGTCTGAATCCTTTCAGAGAACTGCTGCAAATTTGGCACATGTACCTTCTTTCTGACAGGATAAATAATTCAATAGAATATTCTCTGCATTATGCATTCAGGAGAGTTCAAGTCATATCTATTATTCATTGGGTGCTATTTAGCCAGCTCTATCATCGACTAACTTACATTCTGTCACTTACCTTAACATTCATTTCAGCACTTAATTTATTCCTTAATGGTTATCTCATAATTACATTAACTAAAGCTGTTATATAAAGCAATGATTGCAATGTTTTGCATTTCTGTTTTTCCCTCCAGAATCAATATATTTTAAGATATTCTTCTACAATTTTCTAGGCTGTGCAGGGGCCCTTAAAAGTCCAAAAATGACAGGAGAGTCATCAACATTTTCAACAGAGAGAAAATGCTTGGAAAAATATAATTTAAAATAAGCAAAAGTTATTCACAAAATTAGATTTTAAAAGTACACAAACCAATATTGAAAAGGACATCAACTAAATTTCATTATTTTAATTCTTCCACATTTGAGATGTAATTTTTCATTTAATAATAGCCTAAGTAGAAAGAGAAAAATATAATTAAACTGCATCAAATACCTTGAAAATAAAAGAACAACAGATGGAGTTTAATGGGGGTTATTTTAGGAAACTTCATGAAGATAAGACAATCTTTTCTACAGGTAATTCTTTACCAGTTCATTACCAAAAACTTTTCAAAGGAAGGAATCCAGAATATTTAATCCTATTAACATTTGAGAAACTGCTTCATGGGATAGTGGAAAATAGTCATCTGAAAAGGTCAAATTTTAGCTGCATTCTTCCCCTGATGTTTTCAATAACACAACTTTTGCCTAGAGTTGACTTGTTACACCTGTAGGCTGATACAAGTTTTTTCATGGCAACTACTGTGTTAGTCTTAATCAGAAGTCAAAGAGTCTCCAGATCTCACTCAAGAACCACTGAGTTTTTGCTACCTTAGACCACAGTCCTGTTTTGTTGGCAGCACTCCAGTGACATTCAGCAGTTTTCAGCATGGAAAAGTGTCCTCCCCTAATCACCAGACTCAGGGCTTTGGCAATTGACTGTTCTGACTCAAACAGACAAAACCTCCTTAGAGACAGTTCTTGCTATCTGATGACAGACTTCTCTGGAGGATGAGTTACTCACTGAAGATGCCTTTCTCTTCCACAAACTACAGAGAAAACTTAGGTTGACAGCTCAAAAGACACCTTATTTTAATTACACATTCTTGCAAAGGACTGCACAGCACAAATTCATCTCTTCTGTGTTTCTGCCTTAGTGACATCACAGCTTCAGGAAATCTCTTATCTTAGTTAAGAAGCAAAGATTTCCTTTATAAAAATCTTATTTTAGTGATATTCAGTATAGTTGCTTGAATCAGAAATAGAATATTCAGTTATGATGAAAAATATTAATGACCACTAAATTTCAGCTTATAAAATTTGTAATGATGATCAATGTACACAAGTACTGCAACTTTGGTCACACCAAAACCTCCCTGAGATTCAGTTTTCAATGCCAATGTGGAAGTTTTCAGTGCAATATTAGTCCATCAGTTCTAGTGAACGCTTTTGAACGCTAATTTGTAGTTTACCTGCATCATAGAAATACATTTAAAGGGATAAAATACATCATTAAATGACTTCAAACATGTTAAAACAGTTCCTTTGCTGTTAATTCAAGTATAGTTTTCATATATCCACATTTAGGTTTTGTATTTTTCCCCAACTGGTTTATAATTTATTCAAAAATGTGTTCAGCTTTATGAGGAGGATGATGATGATGATGATGATGATGATGTAACTGTATAGAGCAGCTAAGTGGAAAACTCACATCTACAGCTCAACTGACAAATAATTTTCCCTTACTCATCATATTACTGTGAAAGAATGTTCATTTTTATTTACTTACAGGGAATTTTTCCATTTGCTCAGAAGACAAAGTTGTACTGCAACAACTGCAACAACTGCAACAACTGCAACAACTGCAACAACTGCAACTGCAACAAGAACTCTGTGCCACTTGAGTGAGCAAAGGGTTCAGAAAGAGGTCAGTAGAGAAGTTCAATGCTACATTATTTTGCAAATTAAAAATTTGGTGGAACCTATGGGATAAGAATCAAACTTTCCTCATGATCAACTGTTTATGTACTAAACAGCTATAGTATGTACTAAAATATTTATTCTTATAATCGAAAAAGTGAGGCTTATAACAAAATTAGTTATTTTGAGAATATAGAAAAGAATGTTACGTGATTACATCTGATGGTTCTGTGACACATAGAAGGTAAGTACCACTTGTGAAACAGTGTGTGTTCCTTAAAGTTTGCAGAGATTAATTTTGATTCTTTAATAAGATCAAGAAAATTGTTGAAAATGGTATAGTCCCTTGTTTTGAGACTGAGGGTGTGGAAGATAGTGTGCAGAGAAGTAGAAATAAGAGTTCAGTTGTTTAAATATTGTTATTTACTATTGCTTGGGGGATCATGAGTGGACTGACCCAGGGAAAGGTTTCCAGACACCGTGGCCACATGTGAGTGCCTTGTAAATTCCAGGATATCTCAGCTTCCACACGTGGACAACTAAGCCTCTACTTCTTCCACCTATTTTAATGCCCACTTTTAAAGCTGGTCCCACCTTTTGCTGTGGTTCATAGAGGGGTTCTCATCAGTCAGAATTAAATTATTCAAGTTAGGTGAGAAAAGCCATATCCAAAGTGATATAGAACTAGAGGATATTTCAGTGCAACCTTGAGGTCTATACCATCACTAAAAAACCAGGAGACATTATAGAGGTAGAATACCTTCATTGCTTTTTTATTAATTAAAACTACTAATACTTATGCATGTGGAAAATTATGTGTTTTAAAAATTTATATAATACAGTTTAAACTTAATCTACAAGGACAGAATTTCACGACCAGCCTTTCCACAACATTAGGTTTTGGATTAAAGTAATAAATAACCAAAAGACAAACACTGCACAGAAGATTCCCTCCTCATTTCCATTAAGTGTAAATTTCTGTGGTCTTCCTTCTATCCTTGCATCCTTGTTTACTCTCAGCAAATATTCATGGAAATTAGATTAGTTGTCATGAACATGAGCAGGAATTTCAAATTTCCACAATCAAAATCTGTCTTTATGCAGAGAATAAGCCCAGTGGTTTTTGGAAAGTGAAGCTCATCTGTGTAGATGAGTCTGAGATCAAAAGGATGCAAAGTGGGCACAACAATCCATTCTCTTCAGCTCTGAGGAAGGTGTGAAAAGCAGATCTCTGGTGATGCTTATCAGTTCATCAGCTACCCAGTATATCAGAAAGACAAGCAAGAGGAAGCTAAGCACAGAATCCCAGATCTCAGTTTGGGATTCAAGCCTCTCCAAAATTTTCCAACATTTCAGATTTGGAGGATGAGGTTCGAAGGATGAAATTTTTTCTCTCCATGGAAAAAATATCGTGTTCTGTTAAAAAAGAAAGAAAAAGAAGAAGACAAGAGAGAGAGAGAGGAGAAAAATAAAGCGATTAGCGAAACTCCAACAAGGGCCTTAGCAACACAAATCCAGCATCAAAGCTCTAGACATATTTGATGCCAGTGGCTTATCTTCCACACTAATTTATTAATTTTGAATGCTGTGCATGTTATACAATGATTTGTTCTGTGGGGAAGCTATCAAAGCTTAGAGACAGAGATCAAAGGAAGTCTTTAATGTAAAGGAGCAATGTGCTGTTTCTCTGAATGTTTATGTCTGGTTCTCTGGTTTACAATGACATTAATGTAAAGGACTCTTTAGGGCACAAAGATGCATTTTCTTTAGGTGGCCTCCTATGTCAGGTTCTTGTTGTGTCATTGTTAAGAGCTCATCTTCAAAGGAAAAGCAAAGAGGTCATTTTTACAGGTGACTGACATCATGCTTCTTTAAAGCTTTGATAGCTCCAGAACATGATCGTTTCCTCCAGTACTGCATATCTCAAGCCATTTTGCTTTTGGACACAAGTTTTAAGCAGACATATTATTGTCATGATTTAATAGGTCTATTCTAGTTTTTATTTAACAGATATTATTTTCTGACCTTCATAGGAAAGAAATGGAAATTACTGAAAATCAGGGAATTTTATTCTGAACTGAATCATTTTACCACAATAGGAAATTTACAGTAATTAATAAATTGTTGTAAAATATTCTAGAATCAAAAATTTCCATTTCTTGGCCACTTGTAGTCATCTCCTTGGAGAAAAAAAAAAAAAAGATAAGATACTCAAATTTATTTTTAATGTGTATCACTTGAAATAAGGAAATGCTAATTTAAGGACATTGTTTGATACGGTAAGATAAATGCACAATAAATCTTACAGAGATTGTAGTTATGGTTACTCAGGACTGCAAAGGATCTAACTTGGTCTAACATGCTATTATCTGACTGTTTTCTTGACTTCTGGATATACAGGAAGGAAAACAACCATTACTTTCAGTACAAAGGTGTCTTGTAAGTTCACATTGGGGCTCTCTTTTCCCTCTTGGAGCTTTCTTCTGGCTCTAATGGTACAATTAAGCATCTAAGTTAAGCAGCTAAAAGTTCTCTTCTGAAATACATAATGAAAAATAAATGAAAATATGTGTTTTCCCTCTGAATATTTTGGATCTTCTACCTCCACTTTAATCTCAGCTTGGTTTAGTTTCCTGGTGTGTGTAATGGCATGCAGCACTGCTGAGCTCTCTCCAGACCTGCACTGCAGCACTGCTTGTGCTGTATGAGAGTTGAGAGCTGTGCTGAGCACAGGCAGGCTCCCCTGCTAAAGCTTTATGACAAAATAATTCATCACTCCTTTTGGGCTTCTCCTATTCTTTTTGGTGAGGGTCTCTGTCAATAAGGAATCCAAAATCCCTGCCATATCTCACCGTGTTTTTCCTGATCATGTCTGGATCTTATTCCTGCCTGCCAGGTTTAGTGTAAAGTTTATTTTAATCAGGCAAATACAATTCAGTATTACAGAATTTTAGACTAAATGTGCCCTCTGTAAAATACCGATGAATAATTTTGACTGTAATTTTATAAGCATTAATTTTTCACTATGTATAAACATATTTTCAAAGAAGTTAAACCCAAGGAAGTGAGAACATTTGGGTCTCACTCCCATATCTGCTACTGCAGTGACCTTTCCATACTTTATTTCTTCATTTTTTCCCCTACAAACAAGCATCCTGTGTAAAAACCCACAATAATTATAAACAGCAGTCACTATCTAATTTAGACATCCCACCTGCATTCTAGACTTTTTGGCTAAAATGAATGACTAAAATTAAACTAAAAGCCTTCTCCCCATGATCCCTCCTTCCCAGACTCAACTTCTCTCCTAATTCTTCTGCCTCTTTCCCTCTAAGCAGTTCAGATGGCTCTGGAATAGGGGTTGTGTCAAGTCTAACACTTCATGTCTGCTGCTCCTTCCACCTCACACTTTTCCTCCATTCCATCAGCAGGTCCCATCCATGACTCCCAGTGCTTTGCAAATTTCTCCAGTGAGGGTGATTCCCATGGGCTTCAGTACTTCAAGAACTGCTCCAGCATGGAGCATTTCCATAGTGTACAATCCACTAGGAACAGGCTGCTCTAGTGTGGCTTCCCAAACAGGTTCTGCCAGAAAACCTGTTCCTGTGTAAGCTCCTATCCACAGGCCACAGCTCTGCCAGGGGCAGGCTCCTGCATGGGGTCTCCAAGGGTGCAGCTTCCATCGGGGCACATTCCCTTTCTCCAGTGTGAGGTCCTCCAGGGAGATTCCAGTGCTCCACTGTGGTTCCCCAAGGAAGGATCCAGCTGGAACTGACTCTGTCTGACATAGGGCAACCTCTGGTGTCTCCTCAGAGCCACCGCTTGTGCAGCCCCTTCCTCTGCTCCCAAAACCTTGCCCTGCAAGCCCAGCCCAGATTTACTGGGAATAGGCAGATTCTGAAGCAGAGGAACCCCTCAGACTCTCAGACCAGTGCTTTAACATAAGCCCAGAAAATCTTTTTTGTGTGTTCTGACTCCAACGTGGGACTAGAAGAGATCAATTTATGCTGTGCTTTAAAAGCTACAGCTGTGCCATACATTTACACTTTAGGTATATGAAGCTGTAAGTAAACACAATTAAACTATTTTGAGTTTGAAACTTGTTGCAGGCATCAATAAACACCTCTTAGGGCATAGCTATTCTTTGCAGATAAGTAAAGTATTGGGGCCTTGATTAGCAAGAGAGAACAGATAACTTTTGTCATCTACAGACGTAGATCTCCAGTTAGAAAGATTAATTATCATGTTTGAACCAGCTTGATAGCCACTAGTGTATGGGATGATCATGAACTCGTGGATATGTGAAGGCCCATTTGGGGCTTGGACTACTTATATAAATGTTTCTGAAATGAACAAGAAACCTGAAATGTTTCTGAAATATACTTTATATAAATGTTTCTGAAATGTACTGATACTCAAGCTGTAAATTCCCTTTAAAATCATGACAGAAGGAATTTTCTTTGGTTAATGTTTGATTGGCAGCTGTATACAAATGGATCAAATTGCCAGAAAGATTGTTTTCTGTAAGAAACTGCTGCTCATACTACAGCACCAATCAATTTTGAACTGGCAAAGCTAACATAAATGCCCTTTTCCACAGAGTCAGCACTTTCAGGAAGAGACCTATATGAGAAGAAATCTCCCGAGTCATTTATACTTTTCCTTGGTTCAGCAGTATCCCAAAATGTTAATATTATGGATGTTTCTCTTTAATCCCTGAGAATGCCAAGATCTAAAGCACTATTTCAATTTTCGCACTTCCTCGGCAAGCACAGGATTTGTGTGGAATCAATGTCCTGTGCTGTGAAATGGCTCCATTTCTCCCAGTGGAGCAGGAAGACGTATGGGAGCTCATTGAGCGTGTTTTCTTTTGGCAGGTTTGCAAAGCCATGGAGATTGTTTTCACTGGTTGTTTTGAGTTTGTCTTTCCTGGAGCTCTCAAGCATACCAGAAAAAAGGCAGTTATAGCTGTGAAGCTCTGGTGAGCTGTATCTGTCTTTTGTTTAATCAAACAAGTGAATTTCTACAGTTTGCAGAGAACAACTGTATTGGAAAACAACCCCTCTGGCTACTTAATTTCCTGGCACACCTGCCAGCTCCTGACACTTTGCCCTGTCCAGATTGTTCAATGGTTATTCAAAAAGTGAGATTTAATTCGTTTTCCCAGATATGATATGTCATTTCTGTGAGGCATCTTGTACCTCTGACATTTCAATTAGAGGAATGAAACATCAACATCCGACCTTTACTCTGGAAAAGTAGAAAACTCTCATACTCTCATGTTCTGCTTTTTCTCCTTAGCCTTTCCACATGAACTTCTATAATATTCACAGATATTTCTAGAAGTACCACCATAAATGGAATTATGCATCCCAAGCTTTGCAGTCTGTCACTCTGCTTTTTCATGTCTTAGACTTGCATCCTGATATTAAAGTTAGAGCCTTCTGATGTTTTGGAACTCTGAGCTGAGTTCCCAAGCCTTTTTATGTAAATAAGAAAATGTTTACATTCCTTTGCAAAGAGAGAACATTTGAGTGATTGGAATGATCACCAATCCGAGCGATGGGATGATCTGCTTTTGGCCAATACTTGGCCACTTATGTATAGTGTATATAAATAGAGTCAGAAAATTTGAATAAAGAGAATTCTTGCATGCTGAGCCCAGACCTGTCCTGCCTCGTCCCTTTCCAAACTTCACGAATGCTGCACAAATAGTGCAACAGCAGTCCTTGTGATTTCAGTGTGACCTAGGCTATCTGGAATGGTTTATTGGGCCAGATACAAAACATACAGGAGGTGTCTGCCTTATAAAGGTACTGGGAGAACAGGAAGCTATCCTAGAGCAACCTGGGTAATGACAAACTAAAAACTCTCACTATTGAACAGCTAGAGGCCCATGATATCTTTTTTTACACTATTATTAGATTTGGTTTGCCCTCTCCAGACGTCAAAACATTTAGTCTCTACTTGTCTATTCCACATATATTTTCCTCACAGGAAGAGTCCTTAAATGAGTTTCTAAAGATGCTCAGAATAAACAATACACAGAGCTAACATTTGCTAAAGGTGGAGCAAATGCAGAACTCCCCACTTGCTGCTCTGAGTTCCAGGAGGGCTTGATTCCCAACAAGAGCAAGGGGTGGAAAATTTCCAGGGTCACCACCTGAGGAAAAAGCCTGCATTGAATGTGGCTCATTGCAATGAGTGAAGGACCATTTTGGAAGAACCCGTAAGAGAAAACATCCACTTGCAATAAGGTATTGTTTGGTTACTGTAACTTAGAAAACATTACTTGTCACTGGTAATGTTAAGAAAAAATTCCAGTGCCGAATAATAGCTGCATTTTGAGGATTCACAAGTAAAATTTATAACTGAAATGTGAATGAAATAAAAAAAATTTCATCTGTCTAAAATAAGGCATCAGAATTTCAGATAAGTTTAGTGCATTAGGTTGATTTTTGAAATTAAATAATAACTAATAGACATGAAAGCCCAACTAATTCCAGTAAAACATGCCAGTCATATCATTTTGCCTACCCTGTAAAATAAGAAATAAACATGTGTTGTCATATTTATCTTTAAAATATTATAATTTTTTTTTCCTGGTGATAGCATCCTTTGGACATAATAATCTTTACAGTTTGAGAAACTGGATATATTTCCTTCAAGCACCAGCAGGTCTCCCTGTTACATTCCTCATTTAATTTACCTGTTATTATGCCATGCATCCAGTGATGATACATCTAGTGGATGATCTTTGCATATTTGCACACTGCAGTCCCCAAACAGATGAAGATGTATAGTGGTTTGTATGTAAAGCAGACAAAACATAGCAGGCAGGGATCATTTATGAAATCCAATTTAACAGCACTGGTTAATGTTTGGATGCTGCCTGACTCTGTGCTGCTCATTGCAGTCTGCTGTTTTTCATGAAGTATTTGCTTAGGATCTGCAATGCAGTAAGAGTCATTTTCACTTTACTGCAATTTTCTTGACATTTGTTTTAAATCTCAACACATTTCTCTCCGTATATATGGAGGAAATGTTCCCAACATTCTCTTGAGAGTACAATTTAGAGGCATTAATTGTGAATAAAAATGTAACTAGGGTTATTTAAAAAGTTAATAAATGGATCTAAATGGATCAGATGATCGATTTTGACAGAAAGAATCCACCGAAGACACAGAGCAGTTTTGAGATTCATATTATTCATATCATGCCCTTGAATGAACCATTGTAATGAGTTTTCTGATGGCAGAGCATGCAAAGTAGTTCTTGCCCCCAAATGATGCAAAGTTGTTATATGACAGTGTGGAAACCCCACCAGTCTGTTGTAAATGACTTACAAACATAAATAATGGAAGTGTCTCTGTTTTGTCAATTTATGGAATATGCTGACTCAGATTAAAATAGCATTATGGTAAAAGATGATAGATTGTTTCTGTCCTGAGAATGTAATCTTTTCCACTGCTTTAGAAAAAAAAACCCACAAGCCCAATGCATTAGTTCCAACTAGTTTATACTCTAAGAACTAAATATTAAAAAGCAAGATACCAGAATGAAGTAATTCAATGAAGCAATTATCTCTGTTTTCATACGTCAAATTAAGCCTCTAGAGTGCTTTAAGTTTGCAGTCCAGTTGAGGATTCAGTGACATTCAGCAGAAGAATGTGCTGGAGTAGGAAACAATTTTGCACCTAGGGGAGGCGTTAGAAGAGCAGTTAATTTAAGTTACCTCTCAGCAAATCTATTTTTCACTTTTCACAGATGCTCAACTGCCCACTAAATAGTGTGATTCTTTCTGCTACAGGACACTTCAATAAAATTATTGTCATATTCTATCACCATGATGTGAGTGTAGCTAGCACAGAGGGTGGGGGGGAGGGTCAGACCCCCTTCTGCAATCAGCCAACCTGGATGATTCAGTGAACCAAAAATAGGTATCCAGACTAGTAGGGTGATTCAAAGTGAATTACCTCAGCAACCACTTAAGTCTGCAGAACAATCCTTGAAGAGACTTTGGTTTCAGACTGATAATCTTGAACTTTAAGAACAGAATTTAAAACCTGGTTATGAGATACATAGCAATGTATTACGTCACTTCCTCCCTTCAAAGAGAAAAAAAAAGGTCACAAAAAGGTTTGCCTCCTTTCACTGAGGCTTTAGTGTTGGGTCCTCTTCAAAATGCACATGGATACACAGATAGGGAGCAGCAGAACAACTTGTGAAAGAGCTCGAGGCCAACTGCACTCATCTGCTATGGATCAAATATATCTGCAATCAAAAGAAATTCAGATCCCGGTACACCTGTTCTTCAAAGCCTGTTATACAAAGGTTGAAGGGACAAGAAAGCTATTCTTCATCCTTTTCTCTAAGCCTAAGGGACTCTGCAACCAAGAATGCAAGTCACAGCATGGAAGAAAAGCAAATAAGAAACTGTGGACGCAACCTAGTAGGTAGGGGAATGAGCCAGAAAGGAGAGGATATGAACAATTTTCAGGAATGCTCTTATTGACTTTGTTTTACCTATGCACTTCCCGATAGAATTTATTGCGATAAAATTCCTTAATTTATTGCCACAAAGCCTGGCACCATTTCTAAATAGGACGTCATACCTTTCAACAGGGATTTGTCAGTGTAGCTTCTCTTATACATTTCACACTGAAGGATTACACTTGTTTTCTGCAAATGTGACTTATTATTGTGCAAAAGGGTGAACAAACAGATGGAGGAATAATACATGGAGAAGTAGAGAGGATTCCTTTAGAAACAAGAGATCTTGAGGGATTATTTGTGGAGTTAATTTATTTTCCACAATAAAGGATGGTGATTAAGCAGGATTGACAGATAATGAGTGTTAGCATATTAGAGATTTAGTTCACTTGAAATCAAGTGGAAATTAAATTTGAAACTGAATTTAAGATTACATTATGAGGTGAAAATTGAAAGAATATTTGGTACCGTATCACCCAACTCCTATTTTTTCATCCATGCCAATCTACTATAAATTTGACAAATAAAACTTATAAGTGACTGTATTGCATAATTCCACACCTTACCTGATATTAAGGCTAATTGTTTCTTAAATTTATTTTTTAAGTATGAAAATATGGCAAACATAAAAAGTGTATTGCAGTCTTCAAAGCAGGCAGAAAATGTGTTGTTTCTTAGCAGAAAATATGTTGTTTCTTCTATATATGAAAGAAATTATTTCTAACTTGAGTGTACTTCTAAAGTATTCATAGGAAAAATGCTTTAATATAGGATAATTGTATATACACATGATCCTGAAGACAAGGTAAAACAAAAACGTCTAATTTCAGTGTTTCTAGTTCATCATAAAGACAAAAAAATATTTAGGAAGTACTACAGTTGCTCCAAAGTGAGAGCAATTGGGCCAATGACAGCAGCAATTGAATAGCAAATTGTGTGTAAACTGTTAAAGGTGGATGAGAAAAATATTGTAACAACCAAAATACTAAAATAATTAATGTAGAGGTATGAAATATTTGCAACACTTTTTTTCTTTCCTTAGTGACTCCAAAAATATTTGCAACATGAACTGATAGTCCAATTTTAGTTAAAAAAATTAAATACAATAGTTATTTTTCTGAAGTTAAATAAATCTACTAATGTACAGAATCCTGCACAACTACAGCATGTGGAGAGCTTTGGAAAGTCAAGCATCATTCCATAGTACTTCACTAGCTTAATCTCAAACAAATAAGTGGCAACAGTTTTATCCTCTAAGCTAAGTATTCTGTAAAGCATATAAATGTGAAGTAACAAGAAGTGAAATAAAATGGGATGAGAATGGATTTTTCAGCTAAAAAAAATCTTTATTTCTTTAAATCTCAGAAGTAATATTTAATGAAATTATGGAAACTTTCAACACTCAATATACAATCTAGACAATCATGATAGGGAAAGAATTGTGCAGGAAAGGATATAATATCCAATATAATAGAAATAACAGAACATCTAGAAAAGTATATGTTCCTGGCACTGGACAAGTAGCAGATGCTGAGAAGTGTTACAACCAAGAAAGCACCACATGAGACTTCCTTGTACCTTCTCTCATCATGCAGCAGACAGTGGCTCAAGAGCTGCCCAATCCTCAGCTACTGTATTCTTATTTAATGCCCTCTCATGTCTTTTTCCTCTGATTCATAAACATGGTTTGCACCTATATTAAGCTTTAAAATTCTGCACATCAAAGGGAAGTCTTGCGATGTAAACATGTCTGTGAGAAGTTTCTCTTTCAGCTTGTTTCGAGTATCAAATTCTTTCTTGGCTGTCTCATTCTAGCTGAAGTGTCCCACTCCACTTAGTGTTGGGTCAGGGTAAGACCTGTCCTCACTTTTGATGCTCCATTACATCATTCCAGTTGGGTTGTGCTTCCTCTCAGAAGCAGGGATCATACCTGCCTCCAAATATAGGTGCACCACAGAGTTATACACCACTGCTGGGACACTTTCTGATATGCTGTCTAATCTTTTCCTCTTAATTCCTGGTTTCACATGATTTTTGACTATTGTTGAGTACTGAGATGATTTTTCTCTGCAGTGATGATTTCTGGCTCAAAAATCTCATCTCTGGGCAGTAATAGTTAACTCAGAACTCATTACTGCAAATTTAAAAAAAAAAAAAAGGTGCTTTTATTTTTTCTGTGTGACTTATTATGTTTGAGTTTTGTGAGCAATCTGTTGCCCGCTGAATCAATATTGCAAACATTTGCAGTTCTCCACCATTAACTATCAGTTTTGTTCTCCCAATTAATCAAGTCTCACAAGCAAATTTTTTCATCTCTTATTCATAAATATGTTGAACAGCACAGATCAGAGATCAGACATCCATGGAGTCTGGGAGCTACTTCCCTGATACAGTCTTACACGTGGCCACAGTGTAATAACGCCTGTGAAGATGTATCAAGTCTGAGGGCTGACCTGCAACTTCTCAGAGTGGCCTAATAATAGAGAGACAACTTCTCTGGATATTCTTTATAAAATTAAAGGTTTTAATAATGACAAAAATAATAAATATTATCAAACAAAAGAAATATAAGTCCAACACAGTGCAGAGAAGACTCTTGCACTGCTAAGGCAATCCAAAAAAGCAATTGAGCAGTTCTGTGCAGTCTTTTAAGTATTTGATGGTCCGGGTGAGCTTTTTGACATCTTGCCCAATGAAATTGGCAACAGGTTTTGAGGTAAATTTCCAAAGCCCAACCAGTGCTCTGTGCTGGCACCTGGCCAGTTACTGGGAAAAGAACATGGAAGTTTCTGGGTCTTTTACCTTATTAGAACAGCAAGGGATGAGTCTTAAACCTTTCGTTGTATGGAAACACCCACTAAGGTGGGGGTGCATTACTACACTTCCCTGCACAGTAAGCACTTTGGAAGTCTGTTAAAACTTCAGACTTTTCAGATTATCAAGATTTTTTTGAGCACACTGTAGATGATAATCTGAAGTTAAGCATCTAGTCTCAGAATAATGAATTGCTTCTATCAGCTACACATAGACAGCAATTTTAATTTCCAGAAAACAAGCAAGATTATTGCTATTGCAAAGTAGGAGATCAGAAGAAACTTCTACCAAAAGAAAAAGAAAAAAACAAACAAAAAGAAAACAAAAAAGTGTCTCTTTCTACAAGGTATGAAGAACTGAGAAAGTTGTTTGAGGTTTTTTTTTTACTAATTACTCACAACTGAATGCACACTATGTAAATTAAATTATTACAGATATGAATAATACAATATGGATTTCCAAATGCTTTCTTGTTAAGAAATATATTATTATTATAGAGATGTTCGGGAATAAAATGAGGAAACAAAACAGCCAATTCATAAAGTCTAACAGTTATTATGTAATTATACTGTTTCTCAATATATTAGCCTACACCTGCACATTTTCCCCAAGGAAGGAAGCATGGATTAAGTTTATATTAGGTGCAGATGTATCTGAATTTCAGATCTCTTTTCCTGGTTATTTAGATAGTGTCTGTCTGGATGAGGCAAAACATTGCTTTGACAGAGTGTATGAATCTTTATCAGATCACCAGAGCAAAATACAAAATTAAGTCCAGGGAGCAGCAATCTCTTCCCAAGTGTCCAAATTCCCTGCTACTTCCCTGCTGGTCCTGCTGCTCATCCACCAGGGAGCAGTTTTGAATGTTTCGGACTCATCTTTATTTTGTTTCTCTTATCTGTTCCTGTGTGTAAGTTGTTGCTAACTCGACCTCACATGACCCTCTTAAACTGAAAGATTTTTTTTTTTTTTGTTAAGCATTAATGTTTGCAGAGAGGAAATATGGGGAAAATGTTTGTAAGCGGAAAGCACAAGCTCCACAAAATATGAAAGAGTTTCTGAAGGAGTGAAACCTGGAAATCAGTGTGGTTTTCCTACCTGCCCTTTTTTTATTTTTTGTACTTTCCATCACTTGCAGCATCTGAGTATAACATTTCTTTTTCCAGATGTTTTCCCTCTTCAGAGCAGCACTAGAACAGATCATCACTCAAAATGTGTGGAGCCATGCCCTTATCTTTTGAAAAGACTAGGAAGCCAGCACTCATAAAGAAAGCTCTAAGTTTGCTTGAAATTACTGGGCATATGTCAGAATTTATTCTAAAAGCTGGTTTTGTTTAACTGAATTTGGGGATTTGTTTTGGATGGGAAGATTGCATTGAAGGAGAACTTCTCACTGGCTGCACTGTTCTGGCTCAACAAAACTTGGAGGTGAGTTGGAGCCTTTATAAAATGTGCTGACTCCTTTCCTTGTATTTTCATTTTAAAAAAATCTCTTGCTATTGAGTTTCGGTGAAAACTAAAATAAAAAAGACGAAAACAAACCGATTAGGATGAGAGCACTTTAGTGCATTCTGCATAATTGTTAAACATTTGTAGAGTTAAGCCTTTCTGTTGGGAATGTATTAGCATTTAATAAATAAAGATGCAGCACTCTTTTTCATTTTGAAGAACCTTGAGCTATAAAAGTACATTGTGAAGCAGAAATGTAATTACAGTACATCCAGCAGCAAAGTCACTACACATTTGATTTCTTGTTCATAATTGTCTATCTGAGATACAGTGAAGTTCTGACATGCTGATTACTTCCCATTTCAATCACTTGACTTTTTGGTGAGATAATATTTAAGACAGAATATGCACATCTTCTTGTTGCCATGGTTGCAAGAATATTGAATTTGAGCACAACAACAGAGTTCGAAAATCTGAAATCAAAATGAAGCTAGAAATGAGTTCAGATAGACCATATAACTTGAGCTCAGAATATATGCTAGAGCTAGTCTTTAATTATTTTCTTACAAAATCTGCTGGTAAGAAAAAGACCACTAAGTTAGCAAAAGAATGCATTGAAATAAAATGCAAAAAATGGTAAAGATCATTGACCTGACTTGTGTTTTGTAAACAGCATTAATATTCTGCCTATTTAGGCTTTTCTTTTGTTTGTGATACCATAAAATAATCTTAGAACTTATATATTTAGTATATGCTTCCTAACACCTACTTGCAAACAAATGTGTTTCTTTTGCTTTGGTATTATATATTGCTAGAATGCATATTTAATCATCCAAATGTACTGTTTTTCTTGAAAAGGGGTTGCATGGAAGTTTCTCCTGAGATTTTCTGTAGGTACAGCCACACCAGAAACACCAGTCCATGGAAGAAAGAGTTTTTTGGGTTTGTTTTTTTTTTTTTGAGCTGCTGCCATATTCCATTTTTCAGGAACTGGATTTGCATGCTCAGTTTGCCAGAAGGAGAAGAATATGCCTGCATGATTTCAGCTTCCAGGAAGACATCCCTCAGCCCCTTCCCACTGCTATTTGAAAGTAAAGGGATAACAACTCTCTACTTCTTTCAACACAGCCAATTTTATCTTTGCTAATCAATTATGTTTCTAAACTGTTTTTGTTTGAGAGGACAGGTGATTTTGTTGTGGATTCTCCATGTGGAGGCTGCAAGGGCATCATGCTGTCTCAGTTTGCCTATGACAATGACAAACTGCCTGACCTCAAGTTGCTGCAATTCTGACAGACTTTTCTTGCCCATGCTTCCTCTCACAGTCATCTCACCTAGACATGTAAGAGTGTCATCTCTTACAGCCATATTTCTGTGTTCTTTATATACCCTAAATAAAAGTGAGGGTGAAGAAAGATTCACGTTGAGAAAAAGAATAAGATATTTAGTGGTCTGTGGTTTTAAATCTCCAGTGCCATCAGCTGGCATTGAATACCTGTAGTCCAAGGTGTCCAGAGGGATCAAACTCACTGCACATGAAAGCAGAATTCAGGTGTCTAAGGAAGAAATAATAAATAATCTCCTCCTAAGAAAGGAGACTGTTGCCATTTGCCACATCTTAAAGAACCCAGAACATCTCCAGGGAGCTTAGAAAATTGGCAAACGGAGGCCCAGCCAAATCTGATATGTCAGGCACTTCTACTTTGTTAATAGTCATTCTTGAAATTTTGATCTAGTACTGGTTTTACATTTACAATAAATCTACCCATTGCTACACCCTTACCTATAGTTGCCTCAACAGAGGAAGATAAAACTCATAACCTGTGCAATTTGCCACATTACAAAATGAAATTATTATTATCATTTAGAAACTCAAAGTGTGTCTGTTTTTCCTTTGAACAGACTGGAGCAGTTCATTGAACAGGAAGGACAATGCTAAATACAATACACAAGTAGAAGTCAAGAGTTGCAGTTGCATGCTGAAAATTGCTGAATTTATCAAACCCTTTGCTTTTAAGAAATCTGTGTTTTAACATTGCATGTGTGTGACTGATAAACGCAACAGTTCTGTCTCTGTGAACAGTAGAGGTTTATGCGTTTGGTGCAGAACAGATCACAGAAGACATTTTTGTCACCCTAATAATTTTGCTTATATCAGTTCACCTGAAAGATAGACACTTCATGTATAGTCTGTCATTCTCAATTAACGTAAATGAAGAAAAAAATCCATGGACTCATGGAATTTAGGGAAAAAAAGAAAAAAAAGGTGTAGGCATCTTGAGTATTTTGCATACTTGTAAAGATATAGTTAAATTTTAGTACTTAAAAAAAGATTTCTAAATACGTTTTAGCCAAAACTGAAGTACACTAGGAGCATTTGACGTACATACCTGTTGGTAAACGTTAAGGTTGCTGTATTTCCACATTCATATTATTATTTATTCAGCTCTTTAAGAATTCCTGGTTTTAAAGTAATGCCATTTGTAGCTGTGGCAAATGAAATAATTTCTTTCTAAGTTTCATTAATTGAATAGTGGTATTATTAAGACTACACACACTAGATAGCAAGGTCTACTTAAGACAACTGATGTGAAGCAACAGACAAATGTAAGAATTACTGTTATCTGAAATTTCACATTGCTGAATAGATGCAAATATTTTGCTTATCGTGATTTTACATAAGGAAAGCCATAATTTCCATATTTAAATAGACATATTGTCTTATGATTGTGAATTCAGCAATCATTCCTTTTGGGAATGTCAATAAGAATTGTTGAAGCATATCACATTTGAAAAAAAAAAAAGTAATTTGGTTTGTTTTGCACTGTTCAGAATAAATTGAATAGACTGCAGTGCCTATGCAATAGAAATATCTGAATGTGCCCTAGGTAATAAAAATAATAATAATAATAATTGTAACAATGATATATACTACATAGTAATTAACAACCTTAACAATGAATGAAGGTTCTCAGAGCTTGAAAACTACCAGTAGAAAAGAAATGCTGTCCTGCTTTTATCCATTCATAAGTGCTCAGCAAAGGAAAGTTTACAGGGCTGAGGAGAAGGCTGTAGGTTTCTCATTCATGTTGATTCTTGCAGAAAAATTTCTGCCCTATGACAAAAAAAAAAGGTTGAATCATTGCAGTTTTGTGGTACCAATAGACATAAAAAATCTGTAAGAAATAAATAAACCATCAGTGAAGCCATATTCTGGCAAGTAGTCACCCTGCAGAAATTTGGGCAGGAAAATAACCAACCTTCTCTCCTTAACTTCATCATACTCCTAGGATACCCATATGTGGCAGTCCCAGCTTCCAGTGCCATTGCAGGAACAGCTCTCATGTATTTGTTGTGCCATAACAGCCAAACTCTGTGTTTGGTTCCTCTGGTTAGAGTTACCCAAACAGGTTAGGTAACTGAACAGCCTAAGGAAACTGAATAACTCATTAGGCTGTTGCTCAGCTGAATCATATCCTAAATCCTCTGATAGTACAATTATGGTTTCCTTTAGCAAAGAATGTAGACACCTATAAACTAATAAAACAGGCTACATATAGATATCAAAATGCAGGTATCTTAACATTCAGCTGTGTTCTGTCTCTAAATTTAGGTGAGATAAATGCAATCATCAGAGAAAATCTTATTCCCTTCTTTGTAAAGGATGAATTCAGTCTTTCTGATGCCTCCTAAGTCCTGTGGTGGGACTGTGCTGGAAAATTTAGGAGCAGAAAAGCATGTTTATAAAAAGAGGATTGATCATGAATATATTTCTTACACTACTTAGCAGTTATGTCCTTAGTTTCAGATTTGAGTATGACCCAGTTAGACAGTGAAACTACATGTTTCTCAACAGGTACTGACTTATTTTAAATTTACATTTAAGAAGGAACTGCAAGCAAAGCATTCACAAGCCCAGTGGGAAGCACAGTCTTGTTAGTTTGGCTTTTGAAGAGTATCTTTTTCTTTCTTTTCTTTTTTGCACTAAAGGACCATTGACCTCTGGGAGACTCTCATGAATTTCCAAGAAATATTACCCGGCTCATGTCAATTGCCAGTTACAAGAATAAAACACCCTTGTGTTTATGTCTTTTTTACTGTGAGGTCTTTTCTTGGAAAGGAAGCTAATCCTTACATTAACAAGGCACTGAAAGTGTGGCCAGCCTGCTAAAGACAGTTTTAAACTAGGAAAAATTCAGGAGAGATATGATGACCTAAAATCAAGTGAGGAAGTGAAGACAAGGTTGGCAAGCAAAGGACATGACATGACAGAGAGAGTAGTGACTTTGAAAACCATAAAGCAGGGGGGAAGAAAACCAGCCCTGGGAAGCAGATGGAATAAATTATCCTAAAAACATTTTCAAAATGTATGAAAGACAGACAAGAAGGTGATTGGGAGTAGTCAGAATGAATTGACAAAGGAGAAATAATTTTTGACCAACCTGATAGCCTTCTAAAAAAAGATGAATGGCTTCGTGGAGAGCAGTAGATATTGTTGATCTCAACTTAAGCAAGTTTAAATTTTAAGACTGTCTCTCTCACAGAAAAACTGAGAAAGTACAAATAGATGAATGGACACCTGCAACAAAATGCATCCTCAGCAGTTTTACGGATGATACAAAACTGAGAGGTGTGGCTGATACACCATATGCCATGTTATATCATGTTATACCAGTGCAAGTGCCTCAACAGAATTAAGAAAGGAGTTGACAAGAATCTCTTGGAATTTAATAAAGGGCAATGCAAAGTCCTATACCCGGGCAGGAGTAGCCCCATGTATTTGTATAAAGTGGGGATGAACCTGGGACCTACACAGAGAATGACCTGATGGTCATTTCACATTCCACCCCTCTGGAAAAGAAAGAGGAATCAGTCTTGGGCTTCATTAAGTAGAGTGTCATCAGCAGATAGGATATGAGATCCTTCCCCTCTGTTCATCACTGGTGAGACACCCCTGGGGTTGAGTACATTAGACACACTGAAGTGAGTCCAGCTAAGAGCCACAATAGTGAGCAACAAATTGAAGCATCTGTCACATGATTACAGGCTAAAGAGTCACAGCTTCCAGCTGTAAAAGTTAAGGTTCAGATAGAATCTTATCAATCTATATGCATACTAGATGGGAGGAAATGAAGATTGAGCTTAGACTCTTCTCAGTGATGCTCAGTGGCACAACAACGGCCAGTGGGCACAAAGCGAATCACAAAAAATTCTATTTACACATAAAAACTGTGAGGATTGTCAGACACTGAAACAGGTTCTCTGAGAGACTGTGAAGCCTCCATTCTTGGTGATACTCCAAACACAACTGAACACAAGCCTGAGTAGAAATGAAGATTCATTTCATTATGAGGACTTTCATTACAAGAAGGTACAGTTAAAACTAAAGATTTTTAAGAAAAGCAAAATTTCTAGAAAGAATACTCTAGAAAGAAGTAAAAGCTGAGTTCCAGATATTGATCACCAGTGGGAAAGGGCTGGGGGGAAGAGTCCATAGACTATATGGTCAGAAATTACTGAACACTTCCCTAATATTATGTTAGCTTACATGAAAAGACTTGCAATTAGATCCAATGTGATAATATTTGAAAGCAAACATGACAAAAATTTTAAAAGCAGAGCGCTCCCATTGTAGGAATGCTTTGTTAGGGGATAAAAATACCAAGGTGTCCAAACTTACAAAATGATTTTTTTAAAAAAAGTTTCAGATCCTTTTTTTTTTTCTTTCTTTTCTTTCTTTCTTTCTTTCTTTCTTTCTTTCTTTCTTTCTTTCTTTCTTTCTTTCTTTCTTTCTTTCTTTCTTTCTTTCTTTCTTTCTTTCTTTCTTTCTTTCTTTCTTTCTTTCTTTCTTTCTTTCTTTCTTTCTTTCTTTCTTTCTTTCTTTCTTTCTTTCTTTCTTTCTTTCTTTCTTTCTTTCTTTCTTTCTTTCTTTCTCTTTTCTAAACTTTGAACTAACTTTGAACCTGTACCTGAAATATCTGTTCAAAATGTCAGCATTTTAAGTTTAATTCAAATTTAATTCATTTACACTTTGGGTATATTTTGGCACTAATCCTAAAGTCACCAATATGCCTAAATAGGATATTTATGCCAATCTAAGTAGAGAAAAGGTCAGCAAAGTCTTTTCTGTATTAACACAGTCATATTTTCATGGAAGTGATATTCTAAAACATTAATTTATGATTATAAATCTCTGAAGATACCCTATTGTCCAGGCCCTTTGTAGCTTATTTCCTAATGGGATTGTATTTATTTATTTACCTTATCTGAATCTCTAATCACAACACACCTCCTGCTCTTGGATGGCCAGCTTTGTGGATATTTTCCTCATGATGCAGTGTGTGGTGTCACATGCTGTGAGAGTGGGCCCATAGACACTAAAATTCAATCTCAAGACATGGCTCAGTTGGCTCATTGGACTGATTGGATCCCTACAGGCTGCCACAGAATCACAGAATGGATAATGATGCTGGAAGGCAGCACTGGAAGCCATCTGGACCAGCCCCTGCTAAGCAGGGTCCTCCTGAGCACCCTCACTTGCCTAGTTCATTGCCCATGTTTATCAAGAAATTGATCTATATTTCAAATACTTTCTGCATTGTTTGTGCTCAGACTTTTTTTCTCTTCCAGCAGGTGTTGGTGTGGTTAAAAATGCCAACAAGTGTCAAGGTCTGGGGTTATGAGGCTCTCCTCAGTTACCTCAAAACCTTCAGCTCCCTCCTCTTCCTCATAATCCATCCTAATCTAGTTTTTAAACTCTCTCTGAGGTTTAATTTATACTGATTTCAATAAATATGTATGTTAGCATGGCATGATAAATCACCTGGAGGTGCTTTTAGTTCAACAGTGACTCACACTAGGGTCTAAACATATAGTTTATCTTAGAGGTTTTTAACTTTTAGTCAGGCAAATTTTAGCTTTGGTGAAGTTAAATGTGATGAATTTAACCATGAGCACAGCAGGAAATAGATTATGGTACATCATGCTGCAAATGCACAGCTATTAATCATTTACAAGCTTTATTCTTTGTATTAATTTTCCATTATAGAATCATGGAATTTTTAAGATCAGAAAATGCCTCCAAGATCAAGTCCAAGCTTTGATGAAAACCACAGAAAATATATATTATGTCACAGAAAAGGCTTATATCTAGGCTAAAGATTGGATGGAAGTGGTTTATTTTCTTTATATTGAAAAAAGCTTAAAAACAAAAAGACACCTGAAGTGGGATTGATCCCAGTTAGGAATCAAAAAATAAGTTTTATCTCCAAGATTTTAAGTCTGATTTAACGACATTTTGATTCATTTGTAGTCACAGGGGAGAACAGATACCTCCAGAATGCAGTTCATGTCACCACGATGTGTCAAGGACAGCTGAGATGAATTACTCTTCAGAGCCTCCAGCTCTTTCCACTGATGACAGGAGGAGCTAAGAGCTTAATGTAGATGTGTAATTTTTAGCTATCTTATCTTAAGTAAGATGAATCTCAACCTTGCAGCATCGTTTCTGCATGTTACCACAGATCCCTTTATCTGATGTCAGTTCTGCCATCCCTAAAGCAAGTGTAAGGAATTTTAATTTAAAAAGCAGTTGGGGTCTTTTGTATTCTAATGAGCATACTAATAGTCCTGGTAGGGGTGAAGAAAATCCTTTCCTTATGAAACAGTCTAGGTTCACAGCTTGTTTCTTTAGTGGGAGTTTCACCACATTCAAAACATCCTTTAGCTGACAGAACCAGACACCATCGTCATGTAGTTCCCCTGCTTATAACAGAAATCAACACCTGACATTGAATCAATTGGATCAGTTGGAAATGGCTTATTACCTAGGGCTTTAGAAGCTTCAAAATTGTTAAGTGATCTTAAAAGACTCTATTTAAAACTGAACTGCTTCACGGCAACCAACAGCACAGATGTGAATGCAGAACCATGGCCCTGCTATGGTCCTCCAGAATCACGAGTGCCCATTTCTGTACCTTTTTCCTACCACTAGATACTGTAGGATCTATAGCATGTATAACACAACTGAGGTAATGATATAAGAAAATAGCATCAACATTTATGCAATGCTTTTCATCAACTACTTTGCCTTAATTTATTGTAAGCATTCATTTACATGTTGTTCTGGACATTGGCCATCTGCATGAAGTTGTTTTCCTTGGAAATGAGACTTCCAAGCATTTCAAAGCAGGTGTACAGCTTCCTCAGAAAAATGTTTTAATAAAACTAAACCTTGGTTTCATGAAGCTAGAAAGCTAAATCATATGGGAAAACATTAATTTTCTAAACAATCTAACTAAAAATATTATTGTGGAGTTCAAATATTCAAAATAATTGTTTTGTCAGAGGTTCCATAAATCATTCTCATAGACAAGCTTTCACAACTCTTCTATATAACCTGAAATATTCAGTTTATAACATGTAACTATAATTTTAAAAATTCTGCTATTTTCCACACCATTTTTATTGGAAAGTACATCATCACAATACTATGTCCTTTAAAATTTTAGTTTCTCTGGCAACTTGCTAAGCAGGTGAAATAACTGTGATAGCAAAATAATTCCTTCCTTGATAAGGCAAAACAATAAAAGAAAAAAGTAGCACTCAGTATAAGGAACTTTTCACTTCACTTTAGATTTTGGTATCATTATGTCTATTTCTCATATATTTATTTCCACTCTGCACTTTCCCACAAAGCAGATTGAGTCACTCAGAGGAGCACAGCCAAGATGGTACACACAAAGTGTGTTAAGAGAAAAATCTTTTAAATACTTCCCTGGGTGGTGACTTAACGACCACCCTGGGCAGTGACTTAACCACCACCCTGGGCATCCAGTTTCAATGCTTGACAACCTTCTCAGTGAAGAATTTTTTTTTCCTAGTAGCAAACCTAAACTTCCTCTGGCACCACTTGAGGCTATTGCCTCTCATGATATCGGTTGTTACTTGGAAAGCAAGATTCACATCTTGCTACAACCACCCTTCAGGTAGCTGTAGGGATCTATAACGTCTCTCCCGAGCCTCCTTTCCTCCAGACTACATAATCCCAGCTCTTTCAGCTGCTCCTTATAAGGTATGTTCTCTAGACCCTTCACTGCTTCATCACATTTCTTGGTGACATGCTTCAGCACTTTGTTGTCCCAAGAAATCCATGTGTTTCTCACATGGGAGCTGGAAGTAGAGTAAATTACACTAGGTAACACAAAATCACCTGGAGACATGTTTAGTTAACTAGATCACATCCTTACTCAATGTGCTTGATTCAGTTATCTACGTATTAATGTCAACTCTTGTATCCTATTCACAGAGTTTTACAGGACTGGAAAGATCCTTTTACAGATGGCAGATACAACATAGGTCAGAGGTCTGATACCTACCTGCAGAGATCATAGAACGTTTTGGGTGGGAATGGACCTTAAAGATTATCTCATTCCAATCCCCCTTCCATGGACTGGGACACCTTCCACTAGACCAGGTTCTTGAAGCCCCATCCCACCTGGCCCTGAACAGTGCCAGGGATGAGGCACCCACAGCTTCATGTTGGCATTGTCCCACTGATGCCATGCAGACAACAGCCATAACAACAGCCATTTCAAAGAGGTGGATAACTCAAAATACGGTCATCACTTTAAAAGTAGACATCTAGACCAGATGAAACAAAAATCTTCCCTGGATATGGACATCTGCAGTTCTGTGAATAACAGAAGATACCTGTCTAGCATTTGGCCCTTCCTCGTCATTACTGACTGATTTCCCTGCATCAGACTGGGGATTTATTCTTCTTTCAGCCTCTAGAAGTATCCCTTGAAATTACTTTTCACTCTAAAATGTAACAGAGTGATTTCACACCACTGAACAGCACAGTCACTCCAAAACAATATCACCACTCAGATAAGGGGGGGTTATCAAGACAAGAGATTTGCCTAGAAAATAGTCATATAAATTTTATTACTTTGCTCTATTTTTTAAAATTCAGTTGACACTCAAGAAAAGTAGGGTAAAATACAATTCACTTTTCTTTTAAAGAAGACAGGATTAGTTTGCTTAATTTTTATTTTTTTATTTTTGAAGATGACAAAAGGACAACAGTGCAGCCAAAAAGACCATGTTTTCATCTGTCCTACTTTTTTCCAACCAATTTAGTTGGTCTAGTGCTTAGTCAGACTTTCATTTGAATGCAGAAATGCAGCACATATCACATTGGAAAGTTCTCACAAATTCAGAGGGGGGTTTTTGGAAGGAATTAGGTTAACATTTAAAAACTTGTTAATGAGTCTTGGCTTATTCTTTTCTTCTGACAGCGTGCTATCATTAATGTCAGGATTTGGTCTGCCAGTTCCAGCACATATGGAAATAGGATGTTGCACATTTTGAGATACCGAGGATTGTAGGTAAATCTTCCATCACTTATAGTTTGTGACTCAAAAGTCTGCATAAATTCAAGAAAATATGTAGCCAAGAGAAAACTGATTTAAATTGCATGAACTTGAATTTATCCACTGGTATCCAAATATAAATTTGGGTCAAATTATATTTACGAGAAAAGCCTCCAAGAAAGGGAAGGACTGAATATTGGATGACATTGGGAAAAATCTCCTATTAATTTAGCTTCTCAATACAGGGCAAGAAAAAAAGAATAAAATAGATAGGTAAATGTTTAAGCAAAAATATAATGTATGGTTACTCTTTGACTTTGATTGAACCAACTGGAATTTATTAATGATGACTGGTGTGGGCACATCCCTGTTTTCCTGTTGATGTTATCAACAAAGCTGTCAGCTAGACTTCATTTCACTGACATGTAAGAGTAGGGATAAAGTATTATTAGTAGGCATAAAATTCAAAACATTTCTTAGAAATATTTGAGAAAAACAGAAATACATCATTTTAGTTTATCAGCAATTTATATGAAGGATTTTTTTCTAATATATACATAGAGGACACAGAGAAAAAGTGTATCTGAAATGTAACAGCTTTGTAAAATTCAGTTCAGCCTTTACTCAGTACTTCATAGATGTCTCCAACAGTTCATGTGACATTTTCATATGGAATAAACCATTCAAATTTATTTATAGTATTGATTCAGTCTTTAACTATTAAAAAACCTGAAGATGCACAGGATGTCAATAACTTTTTTCTGTGCCAAGATGCATTTCCATTTCAGATAGTCTCATTTATGAAGTTTGTTCCTGGTAGGACAATGAAGGTACGCTGGAAAACTTGCACAATTCTATATATGGAGGCTTCTTACTTGATAAATCTCACACAGTTTTTAGATTATAAGATATTGCACTTAGGTGTAGGAATGCATTTTTTACACTGAACAGGAAAGGTTTGATTTCTTACAAGGTAAAGGACCCAGAAACTTCTGTAAGGTTTGGACAGCCATCGGCCCAGTGCCAAAAGAGAGGCTTCAATTGAACCCTGTCACTGCCTGGCAAAGCCTGTACCTGCCTCTATTGGCAGGTTGACAGTGCAACCATCCTCGACCATCAGGTAGAAAAGATGGAAGACAAAAGACTCCAATGGCTTTTTGGGGTGCTGTAGCAAGATGTTAGAAGCTGCTCTAGTATTTGTGCATGGCTTTATAATTTGTTTATGTTACAGCTTGCTATTTTCTTTTTATTAAACTCTTTGCTTTACAAAACACACCTGAAGAACTGTCTCGCTAATTTTTAAGCCACAATCCCTGCTGGCAGGACCCCAGGGGTGAGGAGAATTCCCTCACTTAGGACTACTTTATTTTGTTTGGATTATATTTTGTTTTATTTTTAAAATAACTGTGGGGTTTTATGAGACTTTCACAATTGGGTTTTTCTTCTATTCTTTCAAACTTTACCAGAACACGCTTTTGGCTGACATAGTCCCATGTCAGTGAAACTGGGTTTTCTTGAGTTCAGCAAAAGTATAAGAAATATTTTTGTTTCCCCTAAATAAACCAGGTCTATCAGGTTATCTACTCAATGTTGTCTTTGTGCAAATCTTCCCTCTCTTGTGGTCTTTTTCTATCACAGCCACAACAAGACAAGCAGTGCTTTGTCTGGAAACATCAGAATACCATAATTATTCTCTTCAGGCAGCTACTGTTGTGGCCTCAAAGGCAATAACCCAAATGGCTGCAGCCTTCTCTTCAGAAACTCACTGTGATTCTGTAGAACAGTCTAGGTGCTTCTTGAACATTTGTTTTAGAGGGAAAAAGAGGAAGAGCAGCTTTTGTAGGGATCTCCACCCCCAGTGATACTCAAAACTCAATTTTGCAGTTCCTTGGGAAACACAATCTAACTTTAAAGCTTGATCCAGCTGCAAATTTGGCATTGCTCTCATCAGAGGCTTGGACCTTTAAAGGTTCTTTCCAAACTAAGCTTTTCTTTGATAGTAGATATCAGCTGGATACTTTCTGTTCTATCTCTTAATTTTTAAAGGGAAAAACATACAAAACAAAGCACATACTATTGTCTAAAATTATTTTTCACATTAACACGATCAAATCCCACTTTTCTAATGTTGTCTAACCAGTCACCATCTGCCTCTGGAGACATGTTTTTCTGTACTTTATTATAATATTTTCCTAATAAAATGGGGAATAGAGAATGTTTGAAGAGTCAGAGATATGTAAGACAGACCAAATATGATTTCAGTCTGGGAGAATGTAATAAACCCAAGACTTTCAAGATTTCCTAGTCCCCAGCATAAATTTTAAAAAATAATTCCAACATATTTCAACTCATTTTAGCTCATCAGCTTTTTTTCTCACAGCTTAACTTTCTCACCTCATCCCTGAGTACCAGACTAATTAAATTTAAATTATTTTGTGGGAATGGTGCATGCTATCCTCACGGGCTTGAACCATGTCTAGCAGCAGCTAAAATCTCATCAAGAAGCATGCTGACAAACTTACAGCTCAGATAAATCTATCAGTGCTCAACCCTGTGCCCATACGCTGTTTAATTTACCAACCTATTATAGTTTAGTACTCCTGATTTTGATAAAGTGTAACTAGACAAAAGCAAAACTAGGAGGAATATATCTGAAAATAAAATAACAGATAATCCTTGCTTATTCTTTCCTCTAAGTTCATCTTCTCTGCCATCAATACTAAATCTCAGAAGTGGAGGCAAGAGGGAAGGCTGGACATGCCTTCCACTGCTTCCAAACTGAGGAGTTAATGCTTGTAATTCTAATCAGCTAATTAGAACACAAATGAGTAGTCTGAAGGGGTTACTCTTTCATGCAAAGAAGATAAGCTACCCTTGCTAATAGCATATTTTATATATACATAAAAACTGACCTGAAAAATTAAAATATTTGATATAAGAAGCAAGGGCAATTTTTTTTTTCTAGATGAAAAATTCATTGAGCTCTAAAATAAGTGGGTTTCCTTTTCTTTCTTCATCTTCAAGGCCTAATTGTCCTGAACATCAATAATACTTATTTTTTTATTATAAGCATTGCATATTCTTTTTTTTGCTGCCAAGTCTACGAGAAGAAAGATTTCAAAAATTCCTTTATTCCTGAATTTTAAAAATATGCAAAAAGATACCTAGAAGATTTTATTTTAAAGTAATAAAAATTACTTAATTTTTGTTTTAAAATCCTCTTTTATGTGTTTAAATAAAAAAAAATAGATAATTCCCAAAAATTGACCATGTGGTATTGATATTTCTAGATGTACTTTACCTACTCACTTTAGAGGTTGCAGACTAATATGTATATCCAATTAAGGTTCAGAAACACCTTATAAAATCTATTTAAAAGACAAAGCATTGTCTATAATGACACTGATATTTCAGTCTCACTTTAGTCATCCATTCCCATATTTTCACAGGTTTTTCTGCTTTGTCTGAGGGCCTTGTAGTACTTCAGAACTCAAAACCTGTCAACAAGTGAAAATTTCAGTTGTTTTAAGTATGATTTTGATGTCAAAAATGTCTGTGTAAAACTGGCACCTGTGAACTTTGACAAAACCTCCTTAGAATGCATGGAGACTAACATTTCCTACATCCAAGAATCCCAGGGAAAAATCCTTTTCATTTAAATACAGTGGCTAAAATACAGCTACATTTTAAAAAATTCTAGTATTTTAGCTAATGAGAAATTCGTAGTCCTTTGTCAGTTAATGCAAATATGTCTAGAGTGAGAAAATCTAGAATAATCACTGAAACTTTCCATTTGCATTCTGTAGCAGCTTGCCCTGCAAGGGGTCCTGCTGGCAGTGACACTTAATGAACCAAGACTTGCATTCTCCATTAGGGACCCTGTGGAGTAATGAGAAAAGGTAGTATCTTTGGAGCTTATTTTCTTCATTCAAATAAAGAAGTAAAGAGGTGCATAACTGAGATGAAATATGGGCTTATCCAAGCACACACTATATTACTGTAGTATTTCTGTTTACTTCATGAAAAACAGAAAAGCAAAAAGCATCAAAACAATCTGCTGATTTTGCTGGTGAAGCTGAATCACCAAAATAGGTGATAATCACACCTTGACTTTGTTACAGGATGCAGAGCAACCTGAGTACCTCCAGTGAATCCAGTTAAATGTTTCCTCTACATCTTATTGTTACCTTGCATTATTTGTTTTTTGTTCTTATTTGCCCTCTTCACTTAATGCAGACTAAATACTGATGGTAAGATAGTAAGATTTACATTAAGACATAACAGTACTTTGTGTGAAAACTTTAGCCCAGAAAAGTCAGATACCTAATGTGAAGACAGATTTCTCAAAGTAAGCAGGATGCTATTAAAAGTGCTGTCGCAATAAATCCTCACATTTCACACCCTCATGGCTGAAGTTGTTGCTTTCTTAGAAATGAAAAAAAAGAATTTGACTTGATCATCAACTTTTGATCTTCATTGTTATGGTTGTTCCTTTTCCAGAATTTGGCAGAAAAAGCTTGGTTGGACCTCAGAAACGTCCATGATATATTATTGGATTAGCACTTTATATCATGTTTTTCTGTGATATTTTGTTCATCTCTTTTTTTCACTGCATAGTCCTTTCTAAAAAATATAACCATAAACAAAACAAAAACAAACAAAACCCCCACGCAAATACCAAAACTGAGATATGAATGCTGTCAGATACTGTCAATGTTGAAAACATTGCTTTGACTCAAGCATAACCCGAATTATGGTTTTGCATGATTGGGAGATTCAATATTCAGTATTCAATTCATTGTGGTTCACCTCTACAGGAGAATATCTCTGAACTCTAATTTATGAAATTTATGCTGCTGACAAAACATTGTGTTTAAAAAATTTCCGACCCTCTTGACCATTCAAGGAGTCTGTGTTCATGACAGGAATCTATGTGACATAACAGGTATAAACTTCAGAATCAGCAAAAACAGTAAAGTTTGAAAAAATTATGTAATGACCTAAATCAACAACATTGTACACCTTCTCCTTATTGTATGTCCAGGAAGCACAGAGGTAAAAAACTAGGGTAAAGTCACAACTTTGCCTAGTGAGCTTTACTATAAATCTCCTTACTGACTTTACATTTCATGAGTATTACTTATTCTTCTAATTAGTTAACTTTTCTCAAGTTCTTATCAAGTCTGCACTGTGCTTTTCATATCAACATTCCCTACTAGCTGAATTTTCAAAGTAACTTTCCCATGACAGTCTTTATGTTTGGGTGGAATTTGTAATTCACCATAAAAACAATGCACGTTGGAAATGCCACACACTAAATGTCTCTTCTCTTTTAATATTTCCAAAAACATGACAGAGATAACATTACAAGTACATTTACCCCACCATTTTCATGCTAATAGTATTGGTTTGTTTCCTATCTTCCCCTATTTGCACTTTGTCATCACCTGCCTTGTTTTATACATGTAGATTGAGTCTGCAGTGCAATATGAGAACAGAATTTGCTCTTTGTCACCTCAGGTTTGCACATATTCGTAAACTTATTTGTTTCTCAGCAACAAACTCCAGCTTTTCTATTACCAAAATAAAGCCACTTTCCTGAGAAATAGAAGCACACAATCATCGTATTTCTCTCAGCATCTGTGCTGTTTCATATCCTCTTATAGCCAGAATTCCCTAAGAATCCCAAAAAGTTGTTTTGTCTTTGACATTGGTGATGTGATCTTCCATTGCAGATGATCAGTCACAGTCATCAGAAGTTCTCCTTGCTCAAACATTTAGCACTTTTTGATCAACATGATCTATTATTCCCACATTTAGGCAGACAGGCAAGACTCAACAAAAATAAAGCTTAAAATAGAATCCTTGTAGCAGCATGAATTAGAATATATTCTTATAAACTTTGGTCTTCATGGAGCGTCAATTTTAAAATCTAGTCAAGAAAGAACAGGAGTTTGACTCATATGATCAAACCAATTCAAGACAACTGGATCTTTTCTTTTCACTTTTACTCGAATGCGTTATACTCCCTGCCTCGTGAAAAGAGGAGATTACTTTGACCTGTAGTTTTGATTTGTCTGTCAGCACCCCAGACTGTGTCCCACCAGCCTGTCAGTGTCCCATTGTGGAGACCCTTCACTGAACAGTCCTGCTGAATGGGAGGGTGACTTGGCTGACTTGTTCAGCATAAGGGAGAACCCCCAGCAGGTCCCCTCAGCTTTTCATCTGAGTATGTTCCCCTCTACCAGCAACTGCAAAGGACTGACATCAAGAGTTTATGGAGTAACCATTTATTAATATAAAATTGTGACACGTCAAGGCTCAAGGACTGTC